>CM062816.1:1053404017-1054067767 GCA_031772625.1 Pinus tabuliformis | reverse complement strand
TTTTCCTAAAGGTGAACCTTGATCTAGATTAGAAAAATTGACAAAGTTATTTTCCACTATGATGTTATACTCATGTTGTTCAAGGTATGACTCCTTATGAGAAAGTATGGAAAAAAAACCTTCAATATCACATTTCAAAACTTTTAGATCAAGTGCATGGGGCCATAATCCTAACAAAGGGAGAAATATATTAGAACCACCAAAACCCTACTACACTTGGGTAGGCTACAACCAAAACTTTCCAATGATATTTTACCTCTATGATCCCTCCACTCATTAGGTATTTGAACAGAGAGATAGTATTTGATGAAATTTATGCTCATGATCTTCTACAATATTTTCCTCTAATTGTTAAATATGATTCTTCATATAGATCCAGTTACCCACCTAGGTGGGTGTTCCATTAGGAGAAAAATTTGTCTCCTATTCTATTCATCTTACTAGTTGTAATCTCTATGTGATCTATAGATAGCTAGCCTCAAAGGCCCTCCATCTATGCTATAATCAATGCTTTTTGACATCTAGCTGCCTTATTAGATGAAGGTGGGCCATACATTATAAAGTACATTAACCATTTTTGTAATAAAGTTCTTTCATTTAATGTTTAAGAGCGTATTATTATGAACCTGTTGTGCTCTACAACAACCCCCCATTTCTTATCATTTTATTCACAAAATTATCATATGAAATGGGTCCCTTTAGAGTTTGATTGGTATCAATATTGTATTATTTAAAAAGGTCTGAAAACCAAAGGAAAATATTATATAAAACCTTTTTGAAAAACCCATTTTGATCAAATAAATCAATTCTTAATCATTGCGATAAAGCGATCGCAAGATCGCATATCGCAATGACATAAGGAGCATATGTAAATAACACATTGGTTCCCGCCGATGCGATATCGCTATCGGCGATCGGCAATACTCTATGCACATTTTAAAGAGCGCCCCCAGGTCATACCCCCGATGCGATGCGATATCGCAATCGGCAATCGGCGATACACTATATATGCACATTGTAATGCCCATTCACCCCGATGCGATGTGATTTCACTATCGGTGATCAGTGGTATGCTATCCATATGTTTATATAATACCAATTCTCCCCGATGCGATGTGATATCGCTATCGGCGATCGGGGTTTCAAAATTGTCAACATAAGGTTTAAGTGTTCCCGACGCCCGATTATGATATAGCGCGGATTTCAAAAAAAGCCATTAAAGTGGAGGGATATATTGATCAATTCATATTTAAAGCTTGATCTGTCGAACAATGATTCACCTGTGCACAACCGCCAAAACATCTCTAAGCACGCTTAAAGGAATCATTCGGCCAGTTAATGGTATAATGGGCATTTAAGGATTGGCAGGTTTTAAACGGCCATTTAATGTAATTGTAAGATCTTCCCATGGATCGTATCCGCGGCCATTTTTTAGAGTTAATCTCTTAGCACGCTTGGATCGATATATCTTTCCCATATTGGATTTTCATTGTCATCTCTCTGTGTTACGTGTATTTTCGCCTCTGTGCAGAATTCATCCAAAGGAGAAAGCTCAGGCAAAATGGGGAAGAAATCCAAGAAGACCACAGGCGCTTCCGCTGCGCCAGCTGCAGGACAAGCTGTCGCTGACAAAAAGAAGGGATTGATATCTGATACTACATGTTTGGGTCTCGTCAGAACTACTTGGCAAGGCACCTACAACCTGATTGAAGCCGAAGAACCAGAAGCAACAACAGTACAAGCCACTGTGGATTTAACTCGGAAATCCGAGGGTACTCTTAAGGACTTAGCTGACTCCTTCCTTCACCGGATAGCAGCTAGGGAACAAATTCTCCCATACACAGATGTAGTGCGGTGGGCAATTGAAGAAATCCCAATCCTGGATAGAACCTTCAGCACTAGAGACGGGAGAATTTTCGGGTCATTCAGGGCGGATGATCTAAGGAAAATGTATCATTTGCCTGAGCCAGAGAAGATATATAATAAGGCGTTCCTGGAGAAATTCGCAAACGAAAATGAAGTTGAATCCGAACCCATCCGGGATTGGAGACAAAATCCGGCAAAGCACAAACATGAGTCATCTGGTAAGTACTCAGTTGATTCCCTGGCTTCTCCTTATTGCTATGCTGGAATAATGATGTGTATATTGTGGGGATTTCATGACTCTACTAATTTTACCATAGAAATGGTTCCCCTAATGGAAGCAGCATGTAATAGTGTAATTATGGATTGGGCCACTATTCTCTCAGATAAGCTAGCCTCAGCTCTTCTTGAATTTAGGAGTAAGACCCGCGTTTCTGAAAGGATAATTCCCCCATTCTATTACAATGCCTATATCTTAGATACTTTGTGTTTTAATTCTGAATTTCCTGTGCTCGGCTGGAGGTGGAAGCCACAAGACCCCATGCCTATTCACATATACCATCAGAAATTATGGAAGTCCTCATATAAGCACCATTTGTACCAAGTCTGCAATGGTTTTATGTTACCTGTTCATTATTCTATTTTTGATAAACCTGCTCCCAAGATTTCTTATCAAGCCGGAATTGACTTAACCTCAATAGGAAGATGGTTCGGGGAGGAGAAATTCACTTATGTAAGAGTTTTCGGTAGCCAAGCCGATCCTCATGTTCTTCCTTTATACATACCAGATAAACTGTTGGCAAGAGAAATCTCTTACCAGATTATGGCTGAGAGTGTTACACAGACTCTCAAGAAGAATAAGAAGCAGGGCTGGCCCTCTTTTCCCTTGAGATGTGGTGTCTATACTCTGCATGATCTCAAACATGCAGAAAAGGAAGCCACGAAGATTAAATCATTGACTCTGGCGACTCTCCCAAATAGGCAGTTTGATCCAAACAAAGTTGCCTATACTGCACTAGAACAGGTCAAATTGACAAAATTTGATCATAAAGAAGATATGTTTGACGACCTGTTCTCTTCGGCTGAGACAATAAATCAGGTTAAAGCATTCGCCAAAGTGAAATATAATGATGAAGGGTTGACTGAATTTAATAAACTTAGAGAACAGAGGTTGCAAACTCTGCCTCTAGATTTACTAGCAACAACCCCAGCGACATCGTCAAGCGAGCCTGATCGGCAACAGTCAAAGGAACCTCCGGTTATAACAAAGGATCAGAAGAAGGAACAGGAGGAAAAACAGAAGAGAGAGCAGGAGGAAAAACAGAGAAGAGAACAGGAGGAAAAGCAGAAGAGAGAGCAGGAGGAAAGGCAAAAGAAAGAGCAAGAGGAGAAGCAGAAGAAAGAGCAAGAAAAAGTGCGGAAGGAGTCCCAAGCTGAAAAGCAAAAACAAACCACCATTGATGTCAATATAGATACTCATATTGACCCTAAATTGCTCCAGGAATGGAAGCAATTTGATTCCATCATCAGTGGGTTGGAATGTTCAAAGGACATAGATACTTCCAAGACAACGGATACACAGGACATCACTTCATCACAGGTTCTGAGTGGAACCAGCGGCCCACCCATTTCTAAAGAGGTTGAGATAATACCAAAGGATCCCTCTGACCAAATAATTTTGCAGATAGAAGATATTCCTCCCCTGGATGTCTTCTGCAGCCCAAGGCATAAAGCAGTGGTTAAACGACAAAGGAAAAGAAGAAGGACTGGTCAACCTTCCCTTTTCCCAGAGCAAACTGTTACGAGCAATGTGGTTTGGAAGGAGGAATTTGACCCCTCCGATGACCTGACAAAATTGTCACAGTATGCGGGAGCCTATTCGGCAGCGACAATTGATAAGGCATCAGAGGAAAGTCTTCTCCTGAAAACCAAGGATCAAGAGATTTTCTCATTACAGGCGCAGTTAGCTGAGACAAAGGAGAAGGCAGAGCAGCAATTGTTGACGCAACAACAATTAAACAGTCAACTAACTCAACAATTGCAGGCAGAAAAGCAAAGGATCAACCAAAGCACGATCCAGAAACAGAAAGAATTATCAGAGGCATTGGCACAATTAAAGGCAGCAAATGAGCAAATGATGAAAACAAAAGATGAGCAAATTGCTCAATTGTCATCACAACTCGAAAAAATAAAGGGCATTCCACAAGTGGCTGAATTTAGAGCAG
This sequence comes from Pinus tabuliformis, assembly GCA_031772625.1. Lineage (NCBI taxonomy): Eukaryota > Viridiplantae > Streptophyta > Pinopsida > Pinales > Pinaceae > Pinus > Pinus tabuliformis. The sequence continues at coordinate 1,054,063,679 of CM062816.1, read as the reverse complement.
AAGCATTGCAAATAAACACTGCATTAATATCCCAAATTAAGCTTCTATGTCAACAAATCGCCCAGGCCGAGCCACTGTGTGAATTAACGACATCCATAAATAAGCAAGTAGAGAAGGCCAGAACTGAATTGGATCAAGCCGAAGAAACCATAGCTGCATTTCTTGACTGGCAAGATTCTGATCAAGGACAAGCGGCGAATTTGCCCAGGATCCCAGAACCACATAAAGATATACTCTTCACAGAAATGAAAGCAGAGAGGGCGGCTTCAAGATGTAAATCAACTTCCAGCAATCTAGTTGAACTAGTTAATAATACTCTCTACTTATCAAATATGATTTCCCAGTGTACACCAGGAAAGTTGACAACTTTGAAAACATTGGAGCAATCATGTTATCCAGATCTAGAAGAAAAAGGGAGATTAATCGCTGGGATTAACAGTTTAACCTGGGATACGTATTGGTTCTTCCTGGTAAAGCCGCATTCACATAGAGCCGCCCTTAAGTGCCTAACAGATGCAATCGGGTATATTATTCCCGATATTCAAGATGCCACATATGCCGCCCAACTCAGCTCGCGCCTCAACAAACCACCTGAAGTAGAGCCAATGCTTGCGATAAGTCAGCTCAGATTTAAAGGCAAGCAGCCTACTTGATGAATCATGTCGCCGACTACCAGATCGCTGAAGAAAGATAGGATCAAGATTTATTGATACCAATTAAGTAGGAATTATGTTTTATAGATAGATAGATTAATTAAGCATTTATAGACCCTTTCATTGTTTTGGAAAGGGTCGTAAAGTTTTGTACCAAACTTAAAGACTGAAGTTTGCACTATTGTGCTTCAGTCAATATTCTTTTATGAAACTGGACCAGTTGTTCTTAGTTCGACAAGGAAGCTTTTTATGCAATTGTGCACTATTGTCTTTGTTGAGAATGTTTCTGCGTTGAAGGAAGAATTACAAGTAGCGATTGATATTGGGAGTGTCAAGCAGCTCATATGGTATTTCTATCTATGTCTGAATTCATTCCTTTCATATGAATTGTTATGTGATTATCCTTGCTATTATTGATTATATGCATGCGCTGTAACAGCAGATCTACATTCCTTCCACTATTGGATGTTTTATGATGTGCATTTCTTTTAATCATGTATATGTCAATGATATAAATGATAAGTGTGGTAATATCGCTTTAATCGCTTTGCTTAACTATTTAAGCATAGTAATCATGAATGAAATAATGTCCATGTTTGTTAAATGGAGTCATCTATATGCCTGTTTATAGACACAGACCATCAAGTGCTGCACTTTAAAGTTCAATAAGTTCCCGGGATAGGTCATAGTTATTGTATTCTTGTTAATAGATTTAGTTATTCGCCTATCACTAGATTAGTTAATAAATCATCCATTCATCCCGTTTATCCACTTTTGGGAAACTGGTCCCATTATCCCCAGTCGGAGCCACTATTCCAAACGGAAAAGGAGCTGTACTAAGGTCCGGACCGGGTGGTTATCCCCAATGTTGTTGCAGCGATTTTCGAGGCATCAACAGAACCACAAGTTGAATTAGATGATTGACCGATTTTGGTTGTACTCTTGTTCCCATGCTTCACCTTGGTGGTTATCCTTTACTCCTAGTCAAGTGTGACATTCTTTAAAGCCTTTCTTTTCATTATCCAAGAGGGGCACAAATATAATACACTAATTAATCTTGAGTTCTCATGGTAATCCATATTTATCACTTTCCATCTTTCCATGGTTTCATATCCCAATATTCGAGTTGATTATTATCTATCACCAATATTGGTTCCTTGATTTGCTCATTCTTAAGTAGGGGTATGAAAACTTTTCCCTCAAAGTTTGATGCATCATAAATAAAATAAAAGCATGAAACATAAAAATAAAATGCAAACATTGGTTGGGATAAAAGAAAGTGTGCAGACAAAATCCTAGCTTAAAATTTAACCCCCTCAGTAACCCTCACCAAATTTCTAGCTAATGTATGATCAAATCAAAAGAAAAGGAAATTTTAAATCCCAACCCTAATGAATGATAAACTTCTTCATCTTAAAGGGTAATAAATGCATAAATCAATCTTGTATCCCAATCTATGCAAGCAAAACAAAATCATTAAAGAAAAAGGTGTACAAGAGGAATGGTAAAAATAGCCCAAGGAAAGGGGTAACTTAGGTCCCACGATTGCTCTCTTTGTACATTATAATGCTTAATAATGATGGTATTTCATAACTAGTGCACAGATGGTGGCATCCTCCATGGAGTGAATCCCCCACCATACCATTATTCACTTGCACATGTTGATTGATGGGTTGACCTAAAAATTGTTCCTTCCCTGATGTTGGAAACATCTAATATGACCACTAGATAAACCTCCCATATATAAGCATGGTATCTTCTTTATAAATTCTAAGCTAGAAAGTCATTTGAAGATGATGTTTATGTGAAGTACTTTTGTGCCTTTTGCATTAAATATGTTACATTATGATACTTTTATGGTTTCTTTACTATCATTATTATCTCACTTGATTTTGAGGGTATGTTACAGATGTTTTCTCCTTGGTACAACTTCCATACCTTGAGGGATTGATGGAGACTTCTCTAGAACTTCAAGCAAGATGTCTAGCCTTACTTGATGACAATACATGGAACTAAATCTAATACATTGACCACTCAAATAAAAAAAATGACCTTGGGATTGATCCAACATTGCTTATGACACTTTCCTCTCCCTTCATGGCTTGGAATGATACCCAAATAAGTTAGTATGTTTCCAAGAAAGATGATGTGCCCCACTGACCACAAGATTCCCCTAGGCTAGAATTGCACCTTATTGATGGATGTTTTCCTATTCCTATACCAATTTATGGATAATGATGACTTGATATCCCTTTAGAAGGGATGGTGCACATTTCTTGATGATGACATCATGTCCTAGCCTTATGGAATCACCATAATGAGGCATAGAGTGATGAGGGGGCTTGATTGATGGAGGTATCTTGACAGTGAGGGTTTTTCTTGACCATTAGACACCTTGTTGATAAGGAAATGGATTTGAGTGAGAAGCACTCATGTGAATTTTAGTGGTGAAAACCAATCCTTTGACACAATTAAACATGAATTTTTCTTAAAAACTAGGTCTTTGTCAAGTAGAATTCACAATGAGAAATTGTTTCAGTCCCTTCAATATTTGTAGGATCTTACAGTTCTACCATTTGTTCAACATTCGATTTGTTTCATTAGTAATAGTTCACATTTAAATTCATGATTCTATGTTGCAAAAGTCAGACTTCCGTATCAGATAGAACATATTACTTTTTGTCTTGCAACCTAATATTAGAGAATAAACAATATATGTTTCATTTTCCACTTTTTAGTTCTATATATTTCGAACAACAATTCCTAGGCATTCATTTAACATCATTTTTTAGTTCAGCCTTCATTATAAGTCAAAGGTTTTCAAAGCATTCATATTTGAACTTTCAACATGAAATATTTAGCATAACCATGGTGAATATCAATTACACAAGACTCATTTGTTCTTGTAACTAAGAGAAGGTCAACACTTTAACATTCAAAAATTTTCAAGTAGATGATCACATCCTCAGATTGGTTCAATAGTGGCCTCAACATTTGTTGCTTCATCATTCTCATAGAGTTGAATTGTTTCAGTAATGGTCAGGCAATCCTATAACCATTACCTTTAGCAATTATTAGATTCTTATAATGGTTACTAGATGCTCTATGACATGCCTTTGGAGGCTTGATGTATAGTATGAATTTGTTTTGATGGATACTAGCTTCATATTCAAAGTCTAGATATTCCAAGCAAATCATAACCTCCTTCAACCATCCAATTGGTCTTCTTCAACAACACAAGTTTGTTTCTTTCAAATCCTACATGAACAATCAACATCAACCTTGATCATTCTCAGCAACAGAATTTCAGTTTCCTTTAGTATAGTGCATAGGTTCTCAGGTTTCAGTCCTTTCTTCCATGTTTACATTCCTCAAATTTTAGCATAAATGACTCAATGAGTTCCAATTCAAACTATTATTCAAGTAGCATAAGGTAAAATAGTTTCAACACTCTTTATCTTATCAAAAAATATGGGAAATTTGTAAATAACTACCATGAGCTTTTGTTTCCTATGTTTCTAATTTGATCATTACGTGACACTACTTCATCCTAGTATCACTAGTTTTCCTTGCCACATTTTGACATTATTAGTTCACCACCCATCGCTCACCACATTATCATTACCATTGCTCAACGATTTTTATGCATGTCCCCATTTAAAATCTGCCCTTCCTTCACTATATTTTTTCTTATCTCATTTCAAATCCTATATGTGATTCAAAATGATTGGTGTGACTAAAACATAATTCGACCTTTAAGGCATTCCTTCATCCTTCCTTCTATATATTTATCCCACTGACAAATGAAGTACTTTAATAGATAGGCCAAGTACTTCAATAAATCTTCCATGTTGAGAATTTTGCATCTTGGGTAAATAGGGGGTTGTTATAGAAGAACCTACAAGAATGGAGGTGCTAGAGGGGTATCCATAGTTTAATGTGTGTAAAATTGTTTTTCGAGTAGTTGGGTGGTATCCCTTCTTTCAAAAATTCTAGGGAAATAATGACTGGGTAACCCAAGCCTTTCCATGGGGTTTCAATGGCAAGGTCGCCTGGGTTAGTGACTTAGGCATCACAATCTCTAAAGACTCAGTGCCTCAAGTCACTATATTACATAAAATGAGTGAATGATTGTTCAAGAATAAACAAATTGAGAAAGGGGTATAGGCCCGATTTCTATGCCCAAGTCAGCAAAATCCTAACTGGGAAAAAAGAGTGACAATAGCATGCATAAAGGAGGAATGAAAAACCATATTATTTATTCCACAAAAGTATATTACATGCAATCGCAAGTATGGGGTTATGTTTTGTATCATATCCACATACTATTACATTTTGAAGTAGATGATAAATTCAATTTTCCTTTTTATCTCTGGAAGAGTCTCAGTAAAACAATCAAGTATATACAATGGAACCCTAAAAATATAGGCCACAATTTATACCATCACAGGTTTTAAAATTTTAATTGTTGAAGAACTTAAGAAAAGGATGATACATGGGATGATTTCTTGGATTGTAATAGGTTTCATTAAGTGATTGTTTCTAATGATGAAGTGAACCAAGATGAAGATGTCATCATTATTGACAATGACATACATAAAAGTGACGACCCTCACTTCACTATTCATAGTGGAAACCCTAAAATGAGATCGTTGAGGAAAGGTCTAGAATATAGTACCCAACATCTAGGGTCTATTGTTACTTAGAGATTAGAAGTACAGTTAAACAAAAACCCTAGAAGTAGAGAACCAAAATGTGTCTACGAAGTACCCGACATTGTATCAAATGTGTGACCAAATGAAAATCTATGGAGACATAAAATATTCATGACAAGCAAGAGGAATCTATAGTTTTTTTTGAAAGGAGGCCTAAACGGGCAAGGACTCAATTCTTTGATCCAAATTCTCCCATGTATTGAACTAAAACCTATCAATCCAACAATTGATGATCTCAACTATGAAGTAGACTTTCCTAAGAAATGAAAGAGGCAGTAACTTATATCCCTTGAGATCCTTTGGTCTTTCAAAATTAAAAAGGAAAAATAGGAAAATCAAAAGGTTAAAATAAAAAATTAAAGAATTGGATCTCCTGGATTGTTATGTTAAAAGTGAGAATGAATTTTTGAAGAGCCAAAAGTACTAGGTTGCAAGAGGAGAATAATCAATTAGCATCCAAAGAAAAATGGTTTCTCAAGAAAACAAGAAAATATGTAAGGAAGCTCAACAGTTGAAGTGGCAACCGGAGAATAAGAAGAAATCCTATAGTACCTCAACCTTCAATTTGAACATTTTGATAAATGCAGCATCACTCTCCTAAAGGAGTTTTGAGGGACGCAATTTTGTCAGTTTGGAAATTTTTTGGGATCAATATTGAAGTCATGATTATTAATTTTTGCACTGTTATATACTATATCAATTACTTTAGCCCAATTCAATTCTTCAATAAGAAATCTTTCATCAATAATTAATATTTCCAATCTTAAACAATAATTGAAGATAGAATGGTTAATGGAATGACAATAGGAGACAATGAACACATCAACAAGAGACATTGATTTGGTCAAAGACCAGGGAAAAAAACCCATAAGGGGGAAATCCCTTTGAAATTATTCTTCTATAGATTTTCATAAAATGTTCAATAGAGATTACAATGAGCCCAAATCAACAAATAATAATTCATGTCAAATTTTGACTTATCCAAGAGAACAACCAACCAAAATCCAAAATATCAGCCAATAGCCAAATATGGTCAAAGTCAACACTAATCAAAGGCAATGACAACAACAACAACAGTCAATGGTAAACAATAAACAATTAACTATACTCCAAAATGACTTAGTTAGTAGTCAAAAAACGTGGCCTGATCAGCTGGTCAAAGACCTCCAAAAACAGTCCCAAAATTCACCTCCAACCTTGGTCAAAGTCAAAGTCAAGGGCTGCAGAAGTTGCAAATCTAAAGTCAACCACAATCAAAGTGCCTAGAAATTCAGCCCTCTAAAATGATCCAAGAACCCAAGCCAACATCAGTCAAACCAATCCCAATCTCCAAAAACTCAACCCAAGTCAAAGTGCTGGTCAAAATCAAAATTCGGCCTCCTTGTAGTTTCTCCTTCTCTAGCTCGCATGTGTGAAGAAGATCCTTGTAATTTAAGATATATCAAACCTCAAGAGAGAGAAATTCAGCTCTCCAAAATGGTCCAAGAACCCAAGCCAACATCAGTCAAAACAATCCCAATCTCCAAAACTCAACCCAAGTCAAAGTGCTGGTCAAAATCAAAATTCGACCTCCCTACAGTTTCTCCTTCTCTAGCTCGCATGTGTGAAGAAGATCCTTGAAATTTAATATATATCAAACCTCAAGAGAGAGAAAGAAGTGTGTGATGAATGATGTCCAAATGCTATTTAGGTGAACTCAATTTATAGGCATTGGAGGAGAGATAATTTGTCCTTAGGTTGACCTTAACAATTTTGACAATGTGGGTTTCACTTCAAAAATATACTTTTCCTTGTCTAAATCAAGTGCTTCAAAGGTCAAAATTGGTCCTCTCGGAAAGAGGAATTTAGTCCCATGATTGGAATTTGTCACTAAGCTACCAAATTAACACTCCCTCTCAGCTAGGTAGAAATTCCAACTGCATCATGTAATCATCGCAAGTATCATGTCATCATATCATGTCCCATCTCTACTCAACACTATCTGCTGAAACATTCTCGAATATAAAGAATAATAATCATGGGGAGCTACAGCCCTCTCAGGACAATGAAGAAGGTCATATGGGACACTTTCACCTCATGTTGATGACAGTGGGGAAGGTCCTATGGGACACCCTCACCCGAAGTCATCTCATTGAGAAATAGGTTAGATACAACTTACCAAGCAAGGATCATAACCATCCCATTATGCAATCAATGGGAAAGATACCACTTGTTATTTCCTACTGATCTTCCTAATAATGACCCTCAAGAGTCATGTGGTAGAACACCTACATCATAATCAAGCTTGGGTGAGATACCCGACTTACCAAAGGTAAGGATCACACACCCCCAAGCCTCCTCAACCCATTGGCCAGATGGGGAGGGACAATCCCAACAAGCCCAACTTGTGGGTATGATGCCAACTGGGGTATACTCTGCTAGACCAAGATAGGGGGAGATACTTGACTTGTCAAAACAGACAAGGATCACACACACCCTATGGGTGACATATAAGGGAGATACCCTATTGTCCAAGGTTCCCTCAACCCCAGTATCCCATAATGATCCATTCCCTCTTTGGGAGCTCAACTAAGGGGGAAGAGATATTCTTAGTGTTCTCGATCAACGATGGCCCTTATCGAGAGGGCTCACATCCATAAGTCCAATTTTCTCTCTAAAGACCAATAACTTCCCTTTCGACAAAGCCTTGGTAAGAATATTTGCAATCTGCTCATATGTTGATATGTGATAGAGTTTAATGGCTCCTCTCTGCACCATGTCTTGAATGTAATGGTATCAGATATTTATGTGCTTGGACTTGTCATGGAACGTGGGATTCTCTGCTAATCGGATCCCACTCTTTTTTTCACAATATATTATTATAGTATCCAGGACTTGCTCAAACATCTCTCCAAAGAGCTATATCAACAAAACTACTTTGTAGCTAGCCATGATAGCGGAAATATACTCTAATCCTTGGTGGTACTAAATGCTACAGTGTTTTGTTTCTAGCTCATCCATGATATCATGACAGATCTAAGACTAAAAAAACTAGTAGTATTTTTCATGTCGACAACATTTCCTACCCATTCAGCATCGGTATGTCCATGAAGTCGAACATATCCAAGAAAATATCTCAGACCAAGGATAATCGTCCCATGCAAGTATCTCAAAATGTGTTTGGAAACAACCTAATGTGCATGGAGAGGCTCGGTCACGAATTGACTCAATGTGTTCACAACATGGCATATGTCCTGACGCGTGTTCACTAAGAACATCAGAGCCTCAATTAACTTTATATACTCAGATGTATTTTCCAAATCGGGTCCTACAACTTCTCCACATAGCTTCTTGAAATCCATTTGAATCCATTGGAGTGGGAAGGGACTGGCATTCTGTCATTCCAAATCTCCCCAACAACTTTACGACATATTTTCCTTGCGAAAGAAAAATATCAGTGGACCTTTTCCACATCTCAAGGCCTAGGAAGTAATGCATGAGTCCAAGGTCCTTCATTTTGAATTCAAAGGAACACTCCCTCTTACACTCGATCATCAGGGACTCACTACCTATCAAAAATATATAATAAACATACAAAATCAAAATCAGGGGCATACCTTGGACTACCTTGAAATAGAGGATGGGACTGACGCTGCTTCTTGTGAATCCCAACTTCACCAAGTAACTATATATGTGGGCATACCATGATCTGGGGGATTTCTTCAAACCATACGATTCCTTCTTCAACCTACAAACATGTGTCTTTCGTTCCTCTACTTCAAATCCATGTGGTTGCTCAACGTACACTTCTTCTAGTAGCATGCCATGAAGTAATGTTGTCTTCATGTCCATCTGATGAAGGGTACATCCTTGACTTGTAGTAAGCGAAACTATCAAACGAATGGTTGTATATCACGCCAAAAGAGAAAATATATCATCATAATATTATCCCTCTCTCTGGAAGAGTCCTCTTACCACGAACCTCACTTTATATTTTTTACTGCTTCCATCGACTCCATGTTTGATATTGAATAACCATTTTTGAAGTCACCACAGATTTTCCCTTCAGTCTCGACACAACATCCCATACATCATTCTTCATAATATATATGTACTATTCGGCCATAGAATCCTTCCAAACTTGTTCTTTCACGACTTCTTCAAAGGTGTGAGGTGCAACCTGAATCATATTTCTTATCGCTACAACATATCCCTGATACTAGTGCATGGCTTCTTACTTTCTGTAAATGTTCCACAGGCGACATCATGTCTCACGGCATCCTGAAATGTGTCAAAAAGCCAAAGTGACCTCTTTCTAGTAAGGGGATTGTTGTCTAGGCAATCCTCTCTGTGGACAGAGATGATCCCTCTAGTCCAATGAGTGGGACTAGCACCCTACATGACAATCTACTAGACACTTTCCTAAGTTACAACCGAAATAGAAGAAGAGGAAGATGGCCTGCCTCGTTCTAATGCTACAATATCCTCCTTTGTTGAATACCTCGAATCTCTTTTGCCACGGTCTCGGTCCTACTGCTCACAGTGTTTAAATGCCTGCACAATAGATCAAGACACAACAAAGCATACAAGTACAAATAACATAATCGAAAGTAACCTACTTAACAGATCAAGGAGCATTAAGATAAATAATGCATTGACATACACATTTATGGAAAATGAACCAACAGTTGTCTATATTAATAGAATAAAAGAGGAATCATACAACCAAGCCTTGATGTCAATAAGCTCTCCTTGAGTAAATGTCCAAGTCCAAGCTCAAGCTCTCCAAGCACTCCTTGTCCAAGCCAAATGAGTAGCATGTAGGCATAATCTTAGCATAAGGGTGAAAATAGCCAAAGACCAACCATTTGGGAATGGGAGAGGATGAATATATAGGTAGGGAAAGGGAGTTAGGATCTCTCCAAAGATAGGAGAAGGCCCTCATATCAAGGAGTAATCTCATAGGGATAATACCAAAATTCCAAGTTGAGAGAACTCGACCTCATCCACGCTGAAAACCTCCAGCTCGTCGTTTTGGAAGCCTCTAGATCACGAAGCTTCTTGTCCTCTTTGGGAAAATTTCCTTTTAGGGATCATCGCTAGTTTTCAAACCAAAAGCGTGATGGCATCGTGGACCAACCATTTGGGAATGGGAGAGGATGAATATATAGGCAGGGAAAGGGAGTTAGGATCTCTCCAAAGATAGGAGAAGGCCCTCATATCAAGGAGTAATCTCATAGGGATAATACCAAAATGCCAAGTTGAGAGAACTCGACCTCATCCACACTGAAAACCTCCAGCTCGTCGTTTTGGAAGCCTCTAGATCACGAAGCTTCTTGTCCTCTTTGGGAAAATTTCCTTTTAGGGATCATCTCTAGTTTTCAAATCAAAAGCGTGATGGCATCATGGGGCTAGTATAGTGCAACTAGCTACCATTGCAATTTTTAGTGTCAGGGGGGCGATGATGCCAAAAGTAGGGTTGTAGAGCCATTTCCTTCAGGGGAAGCTCAAGAAATTTTTCCATCATTGTTTTAGGGAGGATCTGAGCCACATATCTGGATGAGTACACTGCATGATGGTCATGGTTAGGGCACTTCATGGTATGTCACGAGGAAGTGCAGGAGGTGTGACAAAATACTGTGTAACAGATGACCCGTAGAGCATGAAGGCAAAACAGGGAGTGATGGCTGAGATGCTTTACGAGATTTTGCAAGGACGAGAACAAACAATGTCAGGAGACTTGCAAATCAAGGACACATATACATATACATATATGATATCAAAACATGAATCCATGGCATGGACACAACCATCTGGATAGTAAGGACTATGTGAAAGGATCCATGGTATGGGCGCATCCATCCAAATGAAAAGGATCATTTGTAAATCTAAGATCCAAGGTATGGACGTAGCCACCCGATATAGAAGGATCATCATAGATGTAAAGTCCCATGGTATGGTCACTGCTATCCGTATAGTAGAAACAAGTGTACAATCATGAATAATACATAACTCACCCAACCCGATCAAAGTATGAATTCTAACATGTGAATGAATGTGTCGAAGTCGAACATGCTAGAAAACCACTTGATTACCGTCCAATGATGTGGACCGTTAACAGGCATGAGAGAAACCACCAGTAATGACAATGGTTCTCAAGGTACGACAATACAATCCATGAATGTGAAAATGAAGTTGAAGTCGAACACTCGTGGAATCATCTGATCAAAGGCCAATGATGAAAACCTGTCATTGAATGTGAAGAACTTTCCATTAAGGCATGCAAGCTCTAAGGTACTGAAAGGGAGTCTCTAAGTCATTGATCAGGGGCTCAGTATTTAGCTCAAAAATCAAAGTTCTAATATTGACTCGAAAACTATACGACTGCATCCGTCTCGTCAAGACGATCGCAACGCAATTCGTTTCACTGAAAATGGAGTCTGGATAAAGGAGAAAAAGCCTGTTGTTCATTTTCCTAAACAGCTAAAAACAAATTTGCAGAATAGGACAGAATGATGACATGGCATTCCAATCAGTAGTCCAACCAGCAAGGGGAATCTTCTTCAATTTCTTCTCAATGGGGTTGTGACAAGTGTCACCTCCGGATTCGCCAGTTTGGTTATGTGAAGGTGAAATTGCCTAAGTGATCTTAAGGTGAAATTTGAATTTTTTTTAATTATTTAAATATTATATATATAATTTTTATTTTATATTATATAGTTTTAACTATATATCTATATATATATATAATTAATTTAAATTCGAAGGAAAAATTATATGGGGGACAGAGGCAGGGGGAATCAAACCCACGACCTCCCTCACCCAAGTATCAATACTTACCATTGAACCGTCGCATGTCTTTGTAAATGGTGGCCACGAAAAATCTATTTAAATGCACTTAAAGCTTTACTTAAGCACGCTTAAAATTCAGATTAAGTTGGTGGCATATTTGGCGGCGTGCCAAATTACACAGAAACTGCCAGTTTTGGTGGACTTAGCTGGAGTCTTTCCAGATTTAGCGGGGTTTCCTAGGAAAAATTGAATGAAGCATAACTTGCTCAATTTTCGACAAAATTGAGATAAAAAATAAGTGTTCTTGGCTAATTTGTACCTTCTGAACACATTGGTGCAGGTATCAGGAGTCATAGAGATTTGTAAACAACATTTTTTGCCACATTGAGTTAATAAAGAGGCCCAAGCCATGGAAGCTGGACCAAGGATATGTAGCCCAGGAGGGGTGAAATCCTTCATCAAAGCACTATGTTAATGTGTCTCTTTGATGGTTTGTTGCACTGTACATGCTTGATGTTCATTATTAGTTTCTAAAGCTATTTTTCTCATCAATGTCTTGTTAAACTTCAGGAAATTTACCTGTTTGTAAGCACCAACAACTAAGGAAACCTCAGCACAAAAAGAAAGAAGAAAGCACATGTTTATAAATCTGTAATTCTTATTAGCAAAGAAAAACTAATCAGAAAAAAACATATGAAGTGGTATCAGAGCCCAAGGTTGAATTGCTTGATTGCTTGAGTTTGTGCAGTTAGGGTTTTAATGGTTGCAAAATTGTGATGCTTACAAGGTTAAATTTGTAGAGAGGAGAAGGGAAGCTATTGGTTGCAACTCCTGAGGTAATGCCCAGAAGAAGGAGAGCCACAAGGCCACGATCTCCACCACCTAAATTTCCAATTCCATCTGCACTTGAAGCTCCTCAATTTTTGCCTTCAATTGAGATTGAAGAGGTACCATCAGTACAAATTTATGAGCCTGAATCCATAACCATTATGTTTGGAGAAAGAGAGCCTGAAGGTCCCTCTTTAGAAGAGGAAGAATTCAAGAAAGATTTATATACTTTGATTGAGATGGTTAAAGTCCTCTATGAAGAGAGGAACACCAGAATGGTTGGAGAGAGTTCTAAACCTCCACATGGAGAAGGAAGCTCAGAGGACAAAAAAGATGAGAAGAAGGATTCCAAAGGGAAAGGTGGAAAGCCACCTCCATCTCCACCATCCTCATCATCTTCACCATTTCACACAACATCATCTTCCACTACCACCACTGAAACTGCCCATACTTATTCCAAAACCCCAAAAGGAAAAACTCCATTACTGAAATTGGACATAAAATTCGAACTTCCCATGTACAATGGAGAGGTGAATGCAGAAAAGTTGGACAATTGGATTCGAAAGTTGGATGTATACTGCAGAATTTAGGACCTTCAAGAAGATGACATAAAGATCCAGTTGGCTTCACTGAGGCTAGAAGGAGTTGCACTAGTTTTGTGGGAAGAAAAAACTCAAGAATAAATGAGAATCCATGGTAAGATATCCATCACTTGGGTTGAATTTGCTTTTGCAATTAAATGACAGTTTTATCCTTTAACCTATATGCAAAAATCCATTATGAGTTGGCATAATTTTAGGCAGCTTAAAGGCCAAACAATCCAAGATTATACATAGGAGTTTAGAAAAGGGGCTTTGTTATTAGGAGTGAATTTGAATTTTCAAGATATACTGCTGAAATAGATTGGGGGTTTACATTCCTATCTGAAACATACTATTCTTATGTTCAATCCAACTAATTTGGATGAAGTATGTGTGCAAGCCACGCATATTGAATGCAGAGGAAAGAACACTTACGAAGAGAGTAGTAATAAAAACCCACTTAAGGGTAAGGAGAAAGAGAAAGGAGGAAAATGGAAAGGGAAGAAAAATGCAAGTGTGAAGAAAGAAGGGGAGAAAGTTATCTATAAACATTGTTCAAAAGAGGGACATAATGAAGATCACTACTAGAAGTTGCATCCAAAAATGAGACTAAATAAGTTAAACAATAAAGGGAAACAAAAAACCACTACTATCACTAAAGAAGATTTAGGTTCTAAATCAGGTGATGAAAACAAAATCACTATCATGGGAATCAAAGGAAAACAAGATATTGCAAGCATTAGTTCACAAAATTGTAACACTACTACTACTCCAGATGAAAAGAGACGAATTGAGTTATTTCATGTTAGGGTCATATCTAAACACACCAAGATTGACACACTCTTCGATAGTGGGTCACAAGCGAATCTAATCTCTGAAGACTTAGTCAACAGATTGAATCTTGAAACTGTACCTCATCATAAACCATACCCTTTGGGATGGATAACAAGAGACACCAGTTTACAGGTTACAAGAAAATGTTTGTTTAAGTTTGCAATCACTGCAAATTTTGTTGACGAAGTAGAGTTAGATGTGGTACCGCTTGATATTTCAGGTGTGGTGTTGGGTAGTCCATATTTGTATGACCAGAAAGAAGTCTTTTACTGCCATGAAAACAAATATCACTTGTTCAAGGATGGTGTGGAGTATATAGTGAGAGCCCATCGCAAAAGCCAAACATTTCTTTGGTTAATGAAGGGGAGGCAAAAAGACTAGTGAATTCAAGTAAAAGTTTAGTACTTCTTGTGTTCAAGCCAAATGATGATATTGTTTATGAAAATGTTGTTGCATGTAATGCAAGTTTCAATTTTGATTTGGTTGGTTCATTTCATCAGAGTGATGAAGTATTTCAGGTTGTGAAAGAATCGTCCTTCAAGGAGAAATAAACTTCACATGAAATATCTTTGCAGCAAGGGTTTCTCTTTATGATGTTAGCATGAAAGGGTTGACAAAATTTCAAAGTGTAGAGACACCAATGCAATGCAAAAGTTTGTTGAACAATGGGCTCATTCAATCATCCCTTACGCCATGTTGTGCACCGATGGTTATGGTGCCAAAGAGGAATGGTAAGTATTTCAAGAAAGGGGACAGAAGGAGTAGTTTTTGCCAAAGAAAAGTTGTAAAAAGAGGTCAATGCAAGAATATACATAACACCAAACAAGAATGGTTTTTATGGCTTTTAATGTTGTATGTTCTTTGTAAGACTTGTATTACATATATTATTTTAATTATGGAAAAAAGAGTCATTTCTTGAAGAAATTGTCCACTTGGGTGACATAAACATGTTGAGAAAGTTTTCTTATGCACATGTCATCTATGAAGGAAAATTGTTTGATGTTTAGAAGATATCAAAGTATAAGTTGGGTATCACTTATTTGATGCATTTGGGCCATGATATTGGAGGAGGTAAGTTGAAGACAAGCCTCTCCAAGTTGGATGCCATTGTTGATTGGTCAATGCCCAAGATCGTCATTTTGAGAAGAGGTTTGTTGGGAGCAGCCCAATGTTGGAGGAGAGTTGTTGTTGACATTTCTTCTTTTGTAGATCCTTGGCATACATTGTCATGTGTGTGAAAATTCTTCCAGTAGGGAGGCAAACAACAAGAGGCATGTGTTGCTTCAAACCAAAAGATTAGTTCAATTCTTTTTTATGCTCTTTCAAACCTGAAAGGTTCATTTGAGTTTCAAATTTATGCAAGCAACTTCACCATATTATTTCATTCAGAAGATTTTCATGGTGTAAATATTAAGTTGTAGTGATCCATGCACTTTCATTGGATGAATACTTGTAAAAAATTTCACTTGGTTCGAAGGTACAAAAGAGGTATAAGCAACAAGTTCATTATTATGCCTTTTAGGCCTATTGGTTATGTAGCTGTTGTATTCAAGCGTCATTATGTTTTATATGAAAATTATGTTCAGAAAATTTCATACTTTCAAGATGTACAATCAGGCTTGAGTCATGTAAACCAAGTAGTGAAATTTGTCATCCATTTGCATTATAATTTGTTATGTCATATTGGTAAGGAGGATGTTGCTTTTGATAGAGACATGGACAAAACCATGAGTTTCTATGAACGACTGAAAATGGTGCAACAAACAATGCAAGATCATATTGAAAAGGGACAAGACAAGTATAGGTATAGAACAGGGTCCTCAAGGCAAGTGAATGTTGATTTCCTTAGAGAGGAGCTCAAGGAAATAAATTCGTCAAAAGCCAATTGGATCGAGCTTGGAAAGGTGAGGGGGTTGCACCCTCATCTACTTGTCAGATAATAGTATTTTTTGGGGTCCAAAAGGCTTCTAGTGGGGAGGAATGATTAGGTGCTCAGTATTTAGCTCAAAAATCAAAGTTCTCATATTGACTCGAAAACTATACGACTGTGTCCATCTCGTCAAGACGATCACAACGTAATTCATTTCACTGAAAACAGAGTCTAGATGAAGGAGAAAAGGCCTGCTATTCGTTTTCCTAAACAAATAAAAGAAAAATTGCAAAATAGGACAGAATGATGACATGGCAATCCAATCAGCAATCTAGTCAGCAAGGGGAATCTTCTTCAATTTTTGCCCAATGGGGCTGTGACAAGTGTCACCTCCGGATTCGCCAGTTTGGTTATGTGAAGGTAAAATTGCCTAAGTGATCTTAAGGTGGAATTTGATTTTTTTTTAATTATTATATATATAACTTTTATTTTATATTATATAGTTTTTAACTATATATTATATTATAATATTATATATACATTTTTTATATATTAAATTAATTTAAATTTGAATTCACAAATCCGTATATTTAAATGGAACATTTAAATTTTATGATATGGTTAACGTCAAAGTCCGAACAATATTGTATGGGAAATACAGCGGAAAAATTATATGAGGGACGGAGGGAGGGGAAATAAAACCCACGACCTCCCCCACCCAATTACCAATACTTACCATTGAACCGTTGCATGTATTTGTAAACGATGGCCATGAAAAATATATTTAATTGAGCAGTTAAAGTCCGACAGTGGGGTGGTGGGAGCTAGCCCTACGGGCCAGTCCCCACCCCATGCGACCTCAAGTACGCGACTAAGGGCCAGCAATAGATAGCACTTAGCGCTAATCACATTTAATTAAAAACTAATGTCGTATAAAACTTTAATTAAGTGCGCTTAAAATTCAGATTAAGTTGGCGATGGATTTGTAGCACGCCAAATTAGGCAAAAACTGCCAGTTTTGGCGGAATTAACTAGAGTCTCTCCAGATTTAGCGGGGTTTCCTAGGAAAAATTGAATGAAGCATAACTTTCTCAATTTTTCTGACCAAATTGAGATCAGAAATAAGTTTTCTTAGCTAATTTGGACCTTCTAAACACATTGGTCTAGGTATCGGGAGCCATAGAGCTTTGTAAACAACATTTTTTCCACATTGAGCTAATACATAGACCCAAGCCATGGAAGTTGGACCAAGTAGATGTAGCCCAGGAGGGGTGAACTCCTTCATCAAAACACTGTGTTAATATGTCTCTTTGATTGTTTTGTTGCACTGCACATGTTTGTTGTTCGTTATTAGTTTCCGAAGCTATTTTTCTCATAAATATCTTGTTAACTTAAGGAAATTTACCTGTTTGTAAGCACCAACAACTAAGGAAACCTCATCACAAAAATCAAGAAGAAAGAACATGTTTATAAATATTTAATTGTTATTAGCACAACAAAACTAATCATACAAAAACAGATCAATCATCTTCCTCGATAATGAGCTGAAGTCGACAGGAAGTGACTCTGGATTTAAGACATATGTGGTATATATCTTTAGACTTAGTTACCGGAGAATCCATAGTAAAAACCATTTTTCGTCAACGTTTCAAATCCCAACTGGGATCCATCATTAGGACTTTCTTGAATGCTGATAGTAGAAGAGCTTAATTGAGGGATTTAAATAGTTATGAGGATGCAGCTCTTCTTGCTATCTTCACTCTAAATTTTTCGAGTAAAATAATTTCACTCCATGTATCCCCTCCATATAGGGAAACGATTCTGGAAAGGAGAGCCATGATGATTCCCCCATTATCGACACGAAACGAGGAATAAAGTGGAATGAAATGAATAGGATCCAAGGCTGTAGCAAAGGTTCGGACAATGTATAGGTAATGAACTGAAGATATGACTTGAACATCAACAACATGACTCCAGAGTGTGGCAGCATTTGACTCAACATAAGACTAGGGGTCACAATGAAATGGAATAGTCAGATGAGAGGCAAAATGGATCACCAAACCCGGGACGATAAGTGACTAAGTGAAGATATCCCGAACCCGACACGAGAAGCAGAAGAGTGTCATGTTCAAGAGCGACATGTTTCCTATACAAAGGGTGTTTCACTTTCATTTTTCCCCACTATTTCTAGAGAGTACCCAAATTATTTTTTATCACAAGCTTGAAGGGGATAGCATATGCTTTTCATATAAGTTCATTCTTTGAATGAATCCATCCTAGTAAGTTTTACGAGTCCTAGGAGGGAGAAACTCGGTCTCATCATGGTGACGAGTCTTTCGTCGTAAAAAAAATTTAACGAGTTCGACAAAGAATAACTCGGTATCTGTTTCATGTTTAGAGAGTTTGAAAAAGAGACAAAAAAGAAAACTCCATCATATCCCTTTTCATAATTTTTCCCTCAAACCCAAAGAGGTAAAAAACAATATTCGAAAGAACCTCTTGACCATGTTGACCAAGGTGTACCTTTTTCGTAAATAGTCAATCTCAGCCCAAAAAAGGGGTAAACGTATACTGATATGATGTCAATTCATGTAATTTAACGAGTTCGAAAAAAACAAATACTCGACGATGTTTTCATATTTCGAGAGTCAGAAAAGAGCTTAAATATGACTCTAGGGGGGTTCCTTTTTTGTTTATTTTTAACGAGTCCGAAAAAGAGATAAAATAAAACTCGTTGAATCAATCAAGAATAATCACTGTATCCACCAAAAAGTACCTGTAACTGCACAAAGATAACCACACATCACTGATATCGAGGAAAATAATAAAATATTAATAAAATATTGGCAAAAATGAATTTAAAACTTATAAATAGACTAAAAGTAAAAACATTTTTACCATTTCACTTGGAGTAAATTTGAGAGTGCATTTTTACCCCATTTTCTTCGATTTTTCAGGTGAGCAGTGTGGGAGATCTAGGGCATCATTTCTCGAACCGTCAGCTACAGGTAGGAGCTCTACATTTCTCTTGCATTTCATTTCGTTTTCATGTGTTTTCATTGAATTTTTTCTTATTAGAGGGAAGGATTTTAATTTTTAATAGTGGGGGCGATCACTGTGAGTTTTCTCATCGAACCCGCGATGTTCGAACTTGAGCCAAAAGGCCCTCACGATGACACCACAGGTTTAATAAAAATAGTTGTGATGACCACGGGGAAAAAATTTTGGAGAAAAATATCCCTCTTGGAAAAGCTTTTAATTGATGTTTTAATAATTGTTTTGCAGGAGATTTTGGCATCATGGTTACTGAATGGAAGGAAAGAGGCCATGAGGCAGAATATCATCAGGCTACCTAAGATCCAGAATCTGTGAATTATTTGAGGAACCATGGGCTACTGAAATTCTTTCGAACCACATGACGTAGAGCCCAAAACGAGTTGCTACAATACTTGATCAGTTTATGGGATATTGATCGAGAAATCTTCATTATTGGAGACCAAGAACTGGAACTTGAATAAATAGACATTTACTTCATTACTGATTGTCTAGAAGAGGGGAAAGAGTTTAACTCTTCGTATCTCATCCTGGAGATGAGAGAACTAGTGCATAAATGACAATGGGTTAGAAGGTGAAGATAGCGACAGTCAATAATCTTTCGTTGAGAATGATTCTATACGCCACAGCTCATGTATCCGGGTCGTGGGCTTTACACGAGATTTCAAAATCTCAATTCCAGTATACATTAGAATGATTTACTCCAACAATATTCAACTGGTGTGGTGGGTTGTTGTCCAATATGAAGAGGCAACTGACCAAAAGTAGGTGGGGAAACTTGAAGTAGTTCGGCTTTGGTTCGATCTTGGTCACTTTCTTTCTGGAGCAAGTGCCCCTATTTTGGTATCAGTGGACAGAGGTAACAGATCCGTCTCCACAAGATCTGAGGCTAGTCAGATGGAGTGAACTCATGCCTTGCGGAGGAGGAGGCCAATAGATGCATTTCCCTCCATAGTTTTTAGTTGGTTGCGTCGCAAACTGATCGTTGTGGGTGACTATGCCTACACAAGCACAGATTTCATATGGGATCTGGATATACCTCTACCACCGGGTGAACAGTGGACTGATGCAGGTAAAACTTGTTTTTGGATTTTTCAAGTTTTATGAATTTTTTTGTGAAAGTGTATTTGAGATTTAACTTGTGATCAATGTGAAGATGTTGGACCAGAAAGACCTCCTGGTATGTCGACAATAGCACGGTGAATATCATGTCAAGTATAAGATGCTCCCTATGAGGAAGGAACAAATCCCATGGTGGAAATGGAACGCAATTTGGAAGTGATCACCCATGGGATTCCAGAATACGCGACTATAGACGACGTGCCACTGTGATAGTAGAGGCATACAGTGAGAGTGACTATGAGACTACGTCGGTTATTAGATAGAGTGATAGAGCAGTCTCGTGTTATCGTGAGCATCATGCAGGCAAATAACATTTCTAGTTGTTTTTTGCACTATTGTAGGATTTGAAAGCCATGTGTCTCTGAACACTTTATTTTTTTAGATTTTGATGAAAAAACTCTCACAGACGCGATATATATATATATATATATATATATATATATATATATATATATACGCATGTTTTATTTTCTATTTATGTGTTCATGTGTCATGGTGATATGATTAGTTTTACAAATTATGCAAATTTCTATCAAGAACATAATTTGCTAATGTATCTATTAATGTATTCAAATTACGTGGAATGTGTTGATATGTGATAAAATCATATTTCTTTCCAGTAATCTAACACATAGATGCATACGCAGGATTTGTGGGTTTCTTACTAAATAATAATTATTCAGTTGTAACACAATGAGTTTTGAATCTAATTTAACAACTAAATTTCTAATGCCAAGAGCAACTGCTTCTGACAATAGTTCAATGACTACACTGTATTCAACAATATTATTAGTTGTCTGTCCTAGGAAAAGACCTTGTAAATAGACCAACTTGCCATCAAGGGCAAAGAGTTCCCAAGATGCGGAAGACAAGTTCCATGTGCTATGATAAGTACCATCAGCAAAACCAACATAATGGTTTGACGACATCTCCAAACCGAGTAGAACACAAGGTAAGTAGAAAAAACATGTCTACAAAGCAAACAATCACACCAAAAAATAAAAAACGCACACCAATGAATTCACACACTAATGTACAAAAGTAATTATACAGAACTCATGCATAATACTTTTTCAGATACAACCTGTTGCGGGGCTATGAAAATGCATTTCCTTCATAATCAACTAGCTCATATGCACCCTTTTGTAAGACATGTTTTACAATATAAGATCCATGCCACATAAGTTCGAACTTTCCAGCGCCCAACTTATCGTTGGCCTGATTGTATAGGAGGACCAAGTCGCCTTCAGTAAAAGTGCATGGAGAAACGGTTTGATCAAAATGATCTTTAACACATTTCTTTTGGGCTTCGATCACCATCGCAGCAATACGACGGGTCTCATCAAGCCTCTCAAGGTAAAGTAACCGCTCCTCTTCAAGTGAGGTATTATGAAGTACTACAATAGCTAATTTCAACGAAGGGATTTCACACTCAATCAGGATTGTTGCCTTTAAACCATAAACCAACTGGAAGAGAGTAAATCCAGTGGTTGTCTTAGCCGAAGTCAGGTAAGCTCAAAGAGCCAAGAATAGCATAAGGTGCCAATCATTTTTTTGCTTCCAAATGGTTCGTTGAAGCGTAGTAATCAGAATTTTGTTAATTGCTTCAACTTGGCCATTGGTTTGTGGATAGTAAGGTGTTGAGCTATCATGGTGAAGACTCAACTCAACAGTCATTTTTTCCATCATGTATTGACGAAAATGTGATCCATGGTCAATGAAAATGGGTTGAGGGACGCCAAAATGGGCCATGACATGGTTGAAGAGGAACTGAGTAGTAGTGATACCGTCAGCATTATATGTGGGCATTGCCTTGGCCCATTTAGTGAAGTAGTCAATGAAAACGATGATATAGCCATGCCCCCTGGTCGAGCGAGGGTTACATGCCATGAAATCTATGCCCCATTTTGCAAAGGGGCCAATGGTAACGACTAGGTGTAAGGGTGTTGGCAGGGTTCGCTGCTTGCACTTAAAAATCTGACATTCATGGCACTTCTAAATGGCCAAAATACAATCCTTGAAAATGGAAGGCCAGAAATAATCAATGTGAAGGATTTTCTGAGCAGTGAGATAGCCTGACATGTGACCACCACATGCCCCAGAGTGGCAGTCATTTAAGAATCATTCAACCTCTTCAAGTGTTAGACATCTGCGAAGAACAAAGTCAACACCGACTTGGTATAATGTATCACCAAGAATCCAATAAGGTTCATACTGATGCCGAATGTGGTGTCAGTCAATCAAGGCAACTCAGATCGGAAGGTTTGAGTCTGAAAATAAACGATGATATCTCCATACCACAGGTCGAGAGTGTTGATGAGAAACAAAGTTTCATCAGGAATCTTCTCAGTAAAATCAGTGGAAGTGTTTGCGGAAGGAAGGGCGCAAATCAATTCGGAAAAAACAAGTGATTTCTTTGATTTGGTGGTAGTAAACTCCAAATAAAACTCTTGCAGGATAACAATCCATTTAGAGTATTTTCCCCAAGAAATTGATGAGTCAAAATGTAAGTCATGGGGTTGCAGTCAGAAATCACCATGGTCTTCCATAGAAGAATATAATGACGAAATATTTGAACAACATGGACTGCTGCCAAGGCAAGTTTCTCAACATGAGAATATCGAGTTTCTGTGTCAATGAGATTTCAGCTTAAATAATAAACCACGTGTTCATTACCATCGTCATCATCCTGAACTAATACCATAGCAATGGTACTGTTAGTTGTGGCCAAGTAGAGAAAATAATCGTGGCGATAGTCAGTGGGATGCAATAACAAAGCACTAATGAGCATGTTCTTTAGGGAATCGAAGGACTGTTGGTAAATATCATCCTAAATAAATGGGATCCCCTTTTTGAGAAAGTGATTAAATCCCTTGGCGATTTCAACGTAGTTAGGGACAAAACGACGAAGAAAATTAGCCTTTCCTTGCAAACTTTGCAATTGATGCAGTGAGGTAGGAGGGGTAAGTTTATAATAGCCTCAACTTTCAGAGGATCTATTCGGATGCCTTCACAGGACACAACAAAACCTAAGAGCCGACAATATTCCACATAGAAGACACACTTATGCGAATTAAGACAAATGTTATTGTGTCAACTATGCAAAAATATGGCTCGAAGGAGGTCCAGATGGTCACGACACTTAGCAGAATGAGCTCGTAAGTCGTCTAGATAAGGTTGAACAATGTGTTGAATATCATGAAAATCATATGACATTTCTCTTTGAAAAGTAGCACCAGCATTTTTCAAGCCGAAAGGGAGCTTCTTATAGGCAAAAGTGCCCCATGGAAAGATGAAGGTTGTATTGTGTTAATCAACAAATGATATGTTGATCTGGTTGTACCTAGAAAAACCATCCATAAAAGAGAAAATTTCACTCCCAGCATACTCATCGGTGATTTGATCAATAAACGAAGTGGGATAGTTATCTTTCGGGCATGCATGATTGATGTCGTGGTAATCAACACAAACTCGGATCGTGCCCTTCTTTTTAGTAACATGTACAATGTTAGAAACCCAACCTATCAATGGGATAGGATAGAATCACCATCTTTTAAAAGTTTTTCAACTTTTTCCTTAATAGCAGCAACCTTCCTCGGATGCACGGGACAAAGCCATTGACAATCAAGATTCGCATCAAGATACGTGGGTATTTCATGCACCACAATAGTTGGATGAATACCAGGCATTTCCACATATGACCAAGTGAAGACATTGTGAAATTGTTTGAAAAGATCGGTGTAAACCCTGATCTCATCGAGAGAACAAGAAACCCCAATATGAACGTTCTCAACAATTCCAGGTTTGATGGAAATGTTGAGAGGCGTGGTTGCAGTAATATTTCCCATATTACCTTTAGACAAGACTTCATGCCCCAAAACAGGTGTTTGAAGTGGAGGCGTTGAGTTATGAGAAATGAAAGCTTCAAGACACGATGGAATCTCACATAGGCTTGGAAGAAATGAAGAACGATGATGAATATCATTCCAAGGAGTTTCATTAAGAGAAATAACCTCAACAATACTCTCGTCAGTGGGGAATGTCTCGTTCAAAGGATTGGGGGAATCCCAAGAAGCGAGCCAAGGAGATTGTGCATAAGTATCCAGGTTCATACTGAAAACAACATGAGTTTCTGAAGTAGTCGCTGAAGCTGAGACAATTTCATGATAAGCTTGTTCCAGTGGACTTAGCGGCATGGAATCACCAAACAAATCAATCTGATCCGGAGAAGGAATAATCCAAGGATTTGTACAGACAGAGATCATATTGATCGAGGCGACATTCAAAGGTGGGAGAGAAAAAGTTCCCATTAAAGCAGAATCTTTAAAAAGACCTGCCCCCACACTCTCTTGTGGAATTTTAGTATTTCCCACATATGGAAGGTTATCGTTCGAGGCACCAAAAGAGAAAAAATATAATTGGTAGATGATGACTATTTTTCCTTCATGAGGAAAACAGAGCACGCGGAAAAAAGAGGAAACCACAAAAAACATGGCATGGGTCCAACTTCACCCGAGAAGAAGGTTGTAATTGATATTTGCATCTACAACTTCCACTTCTATCTCAACGGTCTTCCCTTCCAAAGTGATAGGAAAACTTGTGAGAATACCATACGGAGGAGAGCCTCTATCATCAAAGGCCTCCAAGGTGTTCGGGGACTAGTTAAGAGGTGGAGAGAAAATTGCTTTCCAACATGAAACAAACATGATGCAGGTGGAAGCACCTTCATCAATGACAGTCTGATGGATCGTCTTTCCTTTTATAATAACTTGAATCAGAAAAACAATCTGATGAGGAAGACGAGGAACATGGTTTTCAAGATCAAAAGTAATCAAACTAGAAACAACAGTATCAATGGCTCCTATAGCAGATAACAATGATTTCTGCTGTGTTGGACATGTTTGGAGGACTTCCAATGCAGACATCGCCAAAGGCGCTTGAGCTAGATCTTCAATTGTATTGTAATGTTGTGCAGCTCTAGCATTCGAATTATAGGATGATTTCCAAAGCACACCTTCGGGAGGTGGTCGGAGAATGGATTCATTATTAGGTCACTCAATATGGAGTAGACAAGAATTGGGTGGAGTGGAAGTATAAGGTACATCAATGGCTTCCTTCTCCACCATCTCCTTTTGAGGAGTTTGATAATATTTCAATCAAGTAGCGACAGAGATAGGCAATGAACCCTGAATCACAAAAACTTGAGAATCAGAGGAGGCAGAGGATTTTGGTTGGTCTACCAACTAAGTCTGCTGAGATGGAAATGGATCTTTCAAAATAGCTGTAGTCCCTTTCAATAAACAACTAACTTCAGCATGTCGGGGACAATCCTTGGTATAATGGTCTTCCTCAAAAATGAGGCAAGGATATTTCGGCTTTCATTTGGAGGTATCATCAGCAGATGACTTGGGAGGATCCTGTTTCGGGGTATCAAATTTTTATTTACCTTTACCATTTTTCTTACCTTTCTAGGCTTTATCTGTCACGGTACAGTGGACGGCATGGACCTCGAAGGTTTTACCAGGATTTGATGGATTTTTCGAAGGATGATTTGAACCAGTATCTAAATTTTTTTTTTCTTTGAAGAAGCTTTGGTCAAAGTTTGAGACACTGATCCAATTATACCGTCAACAGGTGGAACATCAGGAGACTTTGAAGATTTCGGATCCGAAGATGGTCTCGGAGCATCAGGAAACATTTCATATAGCGTGCCAGATTGGGAATAAACTAAGTCTAAATAATGGGCACGGGAAATAGCTTGATCCTCAGTAACACATCCACCCATTTCTACATCTGCAACAATTTTGTTTCCGAATGATTTGGCGAACCATTTAGTTAACAACTCATCAGGAATTTTGAATTTGATGAGGTGCCGACGTCTCCATTCATGGATATGATCATAAATATGGGTCACATTATCTTGCTTCATAGATGTGAGAAAATGAGTACCATTTTTTTAATGAACTGGAAATTGGAAGTGGGTGAGGAAGGCCATAGCCAAAGAGTTAAAGTCGGCATAGGTACCTCGAGGCAACTCGATATACCATTTTGCAGCAGCACCTGTCAAGGTTCGCTGAAAGAGGCGGAGACGAATAGAATCGTCAACGTAAGAATTGGAAGAACACCATAAGTGATATGTCATCACATGGGCTTGAGGGTCCTCTTTAGGTTTTCCTTCGAACTTAGGGAAATCACTTGGAATTTTAGTAGGAACTGAAGGCCAGTAAAGCGAATGAAGAATAGGATCGTTAGTAAGCCTCGAGACATCAAGCAATTCCAATGTAGCTAAAAATGGCAATTGCAGATTAAAATGCATGTGAGGCCTTTGAGGAGGTCCAACCTGCAGGTTCCAGCCTTTTTGGTAAGGATTCTTCCCCCACAACGGAGGATTTTGACCATAGGGGACTTAATTTTTCCCCCACTGGGGGTACCTTGACAATAAGGTTGATTCTGTCCAAGGTAGGGTTGATATTGACCTAACACAGGCCATTGATAAGCATTATATGTGGCATATGGATTGTAAGGTTGTTGCATTTGTTGACCCTAGATGTGAAGTGATTGGCCCTGCTGTTGCAGGGGTTGACCTTGTGTTTGCAAGGTTTGACCTTATTGATATATAAGTTGAGCTTGCTGCTGCAGGGGTTTACCTTGCTGCTGCAAAGGTTGGCCTTACGGATACAAGGGTTGAGTGGTTTGTTGAAAAAATTGTGCTTGTTGTTGCAAAGGTTGTTGATACTGTTGCAAAGGATGTGTAGAAATTCCCACTGTAGATCAACAGATTATGCAATATACTAAAGCAAAATACAAGATCTACTTTTACAACAAACTTGCAGAAGCTTAATCGAATTTGAGCAAGATCAAATAGAACACATATAACTGAGAATGAGAAATCAATCACACGTGAACACAGAAGAATACTCTAGGGAAAGCCTCAGCTAAAACCCTCGATCTTTGTATTATCATACAAGTGGAAATATGTTCAGATTACACAAAGAATCAGCTCACAAGTTATCATGCTCTCTCTGCAATCAAACAATACAACTCACAGACTGAATAGACACAAGATATTCCTTCCCTCATCCCTCCAAGCCTCCTATTTCCTTGTGCAGTTTTCCTTGGGGTCCAATGCTGCCACCTGTGTGAATTGGCCTCATCACACACTCACCAAACCCAAAAGTAACTGCGCAATCTCCAAGGAATGAATTCCTTCTGCATGCAATATATATCCTCCATGGAATATTCTTGCAACTAATAGTACATTGTCCCATCATCTGATCTCAACTGGGTCTCTGTCTAAACTGACATGCATGTGTTATTTATGAGAGAATATTCAGTTATCTGAAGTGCAGTAGTTACATGCATGCATACATTAACTAACTGAACTCACAATTAGTTCAACAAACTATTTGAACTAATCTAACTGGACTTAACTCAGTTAACTGAGCTAACTAATTACAACTCATCCTTATCTCTTTAACTAAGGGATAAATTCCTCAATTAATGGGATAACTGTTGCATGTCCTCACATAGACTTCATGTTTTATTTTCTACAACTAATTAACTCAAGATGAATTAATTAATTATTTTACAAATAGCTGCTAAGATCAAATTCAAATTTTACTTCTCTATTTTAGTTCAGGGACTAACTAAAATAGGAAGGTATCCCGAAATGCTATGTATGGCAGTGCTATTTTTAGCACTTATATATTTATCATTTCTTGTTGTTATTTTCAACACTCCCTCTCAACAAGAAAGGGATTATTAGTAACCCCAATCCTGTCTCTGTGGAACTCAAACTCTCATTTTGACAATGCATTCGTCAAAATATATGCATCTTGTTCCTCGGTCGAAACATACAACAACAACATGATCCTCTTGACCACATAGTCTCGAAGATGGTGATACCGGATATCAATGTGCTTGGACCTGTCATGAAAAACTGGATTCTCGGAGAGTTTGATACAACTCTGATTATCACAGTTGATCACGGTTGGATCCATCCTTTGACCAAACAATCCCACTAGAATCTTCCGCATCCAAATGGCCTCACATGCAGCCTGACTAGCAGCCATGTATTCAGCCTCTACTGAGCTAAGTGCAACTGACCTCTATTTCTTGTTGTACCAGGAAACTGCCGTTGAACCAAGGTTGAAGATTCCTCCAGAAGTGCTCTTCCAGTCTGATGGACTCCCTGCCCAATCTGCATCTGTGAAGCCCTGAAGCTTCACTCCCTCTGTCCATCTGTACCACAATCCATACTGAGATGTGCCTCTGAGGTATCTCAGCACATGCTTTGCTACCTTCCAAAACAGCTTGGTAGGCTGAACCATAGCTTGACTCAGCTAGTTCACCGCAAAGCATAAGTTTGGTCGTGTGTTCACCAAATACATAAGTGAACCCACAAGCTGCTGATAAACAGTAGCAGCTACTACCTCACCTGAAGTAGCATCCTCCTTCCTCTAGTTCCCAGCTAGAGGAGTCTGCATGGGCTTGCACTTCTCCATGTGAAAATGCCTGAGTATCTCATTGGCATACTTGCCTTGAGACACAAATACTTCCCCATCTTTCTGCCACACCTCCATGCCTAGAAAGTAGTGCATAAGACCCATGTCTTTCATTTCAAACTCTCTTGCAAGGTCCTCCTTGCAAGACTAGATCAGCTAATCATCACCTGTCAAAATTAGATCATCGACATAAAGAACAATGATCAATGGCTTACCTTCTACCATGATGTGGTAAATGTTCGCATCTCCTTCACTCTTGGTGAAGCCCAACTCGGTGAAATAGTTGTCGATCCTGGTGTACCAAGCACGGGGTGCTTGCTTTAGCCCATACAAAGCCCTCTTGAGTCGGTACACATGTGACTCACGATCGAAGATCTCGAAACCCTTTGGCTGCTCAATGTACACCTCCTCCTCAATCTTCCCATTGAGGAATGTTGTCTTCATATCCATCTGATGGATCTTCTAACCCATCTGAGCTGATAGTGCCAACATCGATCTGATAGATGAGTACCTTGCTATAGGAGCAAAGGTCTCATCGTAGTCGATCCCCTCGAGAGAAACCACAGGCAACAAACCTTTCCTTATGTTTCTCAACATTGCCATCAGCTGCCTGCTTTTCCTTGTAAAGCCATCTGGAAATCACCACTGACTTTTCCTGAGGTCTTGGGACAACATCCCACACACTGTTCTGAATGATAAAGTCATACTCCTTGTTGGGACTCAGAAATGTCATATTTTCATCCACCTTTTTCCTTACATTTCATCATCCCATTAACCTGTTATCATATCACTTTCCTACATACACTTGGGTTTCACCTTCTTATTTTCCATTTTATTCATTTTTGTATTATAAGTGAATTCATGATTAATTATTAGAAAATGTACATTTTTTTATATATATATCTCAAGAATATGTGAGTTTTGTGATGTAGGAAATATGTGAAGAATTAATATCTTCTCCACCATATCAAGGAGATAATTATGCAAGCCTTTTTCTACGGAGAAAATCATGGAAGCATATTGAGAAAAGCATGGAGGCATATCGAGAAAATCATGGAGGCATATCTTATCCTAAGGAGAAAATCATGAAGACATATCTTATCCAAGATATGAGCGATTTGTGGGATCATGTTGAGAGATTTGTGCGATGATATCTTGTAATAATGGGAAACTAGTTGAGAGTGCTTGAGAGAATATTTGATATGTAATTATGGAAATGTTATCTTCCTCATGTATATAAGATAGTGCTCTCTCTTCATTGTGATGGGAATAATGAATAATAGAGAATGGAGATTAACTTTGACTCTTTCTTGATTTGTAATTTAGTTATTGTAATATAATTTGACATAGTTTTATTGTCATGAGCTCATATCTCTTGTTTGCCATTCACTTCTTCACATGTTGTATTTATTTTCCTTTATGCAATTTCATGTTTTCCTAGTTAGTGTTTCAATGCTTTAATTTGATTTCAGTAATTTAGATTAGATTAGATTAGATTAGTTCCACTTCAGTCCTGCATATACAGTGCATGTGTCTCGTAAGTCTACGGACTTCGGATTGATAAATTAAATAGTTGGGTAAGTACTACAACGGAATTAAACGAACATAGTTTCACCCAACATTTTGGCGCCGTTGCCGGGGAGGCACGATGGATTGAAGTTTAGTTTGATTTTTCTGCAAGTGTGTTTAGACATGTTCCTAACTCCGAGGTGTTAAATGTGGTAAGACGTGGGGGACAGCCTACGCATCACATTCGAGATACCGTAATGGGCTCGACCTCTTATGGATCAGGGCATGTAGGGCGTGTTTACATTTATGCAAGTGTGAATTTCAATTTCTGCAGGTGTGTTTGATTTTCGCAACTGTGAAGAATGTGTGATGAATTCATGGTTCATGGTTATAATCGAAGCATTCAATTACTCAATTAATGAGCAGTCCTTGTAAGAGGTTTTAATTGAGTATTGAATTCAAGATTATTTCTGTGATCCTTTTGTCTTTAATTCAATTTTTAGTGTGTGTTGATTTTCTTTGTTTCTTTTCCACATGACTTAACAATGAGTTTCAGCTTGGAACTACTCACTCAGATCCTAGCAGAAGTTGGGATCTCTTCTTCCTTGGAAGAGGAGATCTTAACAAGAATTAAAGGTTCAACTACTCCCCAAGAAATAAATGAAGATTCAACATCTGAAGAATCCTGCGTATCTGATGACGGACAACCATTCGAACAGGAGATCAAGGAAGAAGAGCAGCAAATTGGAGAAGAAGAACAAAAGTTACAACATGATCTGAGTGAGAGTAACTGTGCTTATCAAAGCTTCATCGAACAATGGTTCCAGGTAAGTACTAGATTAGATTCATCTTTTAATTTTTTAGTTGACTTGCAGTTACAGCAACTAGATTCATTCACTGTCAAATATTTTCATCCATCATTTGAAAACTTGCTACCAAATCTATTGTTGTCACTGCTACGTGAATGGCTTCATTGGAAGTTTAACTACACGTAACTAATTTGTAAATTCTAATTAATATAGAGTAGGTAGGCTTTTAGATTTAATTTTTAGTTTTGCTTTTACCTAGAATAAGTATGCTCTCCTCCTGCGTCTTTGTACGATCTCGAGGATCAGAAAATAGTTTTCAGTTTTGCTTAGAATAAGTATGCTCTCCTCCTGCGTCTTTGTACGATCTTGAGGATCAGAAAATAGGGATGATTACCAATTTCAGGAATAAATAAATGTTTTGCAATATGCTTCATCGAAAATATCTTTCAATATGCAAATTTTTGTGTCCATTTGTTAAAAAGAAAATTTAAAACTAACCATTTTTGTTTTTAAAGATAGGATTAATTTCATTTTCTAGACTGTTAATAATAACAAAATAAAATAAAAAATAAAATAATTAAAAAAAATAAAAAAAAATAATAATAATAAAACAGTCAACCAGCCCACTCATGTATGGTTTCAGATCATGTAGCCGAGGATCTGGTTGGGCTCTTCTCGTAATTCTCAAAAGGGGTGCAGAACCAAAGAACTAGCCCTGTCTTCAACTGTGGGCATTACCTTGGCTATTTTTCCCAATTGCGGTACAACAGTGATACTATGTGGGATTGCTGCTGATTTGCTTGGATCCAATATTCACCCACCCACCCCGATGCCTGCCAACTTTGTTGCCATACCCATAGAACTGAGTTTGAAGTCATTACTGGCGGGGATCATTTTTCTTTGACTTTAGATGCACTGATGCTTGGCTCGCTGGTTAACACCCTTCATCTTGGTTGTAAGGCTCTGTCAGGTGGATAGGCTGATTGCCATTTGCTTTATGCATTGTTGCATGTCAAGTATCATATCTTTGCAGCTGTGAAAATCCCCCTCAAGTCCTGTATGATCATCAAGCTCCGACTTCGGCGTTTTGAGAGCCACTTTACCCTCGAGAAAGCTCCAAAACCTCCGTAATTCCTTCCGATAATTCTCTTCTGCTTCTCCCAAATAAATCTTGTTAAATGGCCTCATTTCGCCCTTAATTTGCCCTCAACTCCAAAGCTTCAACATCAACCTTTTGATGCAACTGAGAAAAATTATGTCATGCTTACACTGTTGAAAGCAAATTTTGCTCTTTCAAAGAAACAAAATTTAAGAGATCCGGAAGCTTACCCATGATCTTTATGGCAATTGGAGCCAACATTGCACAAACATACTTCTACTCGCAGTTCTAGACCATTTAGTAATCCGGAAAAAATACAATGTTAAGAGCACAGCAGAAAAAAAATTGAAAGCAGATTCCACTTGCACCAAAACGCAGCTAAAATCGATCTACGGGCTCCCGTATGCCAACACAAGCCGATCTGCCTCAAACACAATTACTTCGAGGGTTTGAAGCTTAATTGAAGCTCTGACAGAACGCAAAATATTTTGCCTTGTTCTGCTACCTCATCCGTTTTCTTGTTCAAGCCGAGCATCTGCAATGCGTTCCGGCTGGCTACGAAGGTGACAACTCTCCAATAATAACATAAAATAAAACACAAAACATAAAATAAAAAGACAAAAATAAATAAATAACAAAATAATTGCCCTCATTCATTCATACACATCATCCTCACCCAGAACCCAAGCCCAAGATGCCAGGGATCTAATCGCTGGGCTTTTCAGTTAAATGCATGAATCTTATGGCAATGAAAACCTTCTGATTCTGATTAGTCAAGTCAGAGGCTTGGCAAAGCCAATTTTGTTGGATTTGACAGCCCATCCATACGCAATCCCTGCAAACGTCAGTTTTCAAAAGCGGTTTGTGATCAAACCGGGATAGATTTAGAAAAAAGAAGACATGGGTTTTTTCCCTAATAGAATGAATTATAAAACCCAGAAATTGTTTGCTTGAATTCCTAACGGTTTGAGAGGGAATCGCGATTCTTTGAGACCCTGTTTTGGTAACTGCGTAAAAAACGGTTTTCAAATCAATGTACAGAGAATTAGGGGTGGTCGATTGCTGATGGTTTTATAGCAATTTTTCATTACTCGACTGATTGCTGATGATTTTCATTACATGATGCAGTAATTAAAGTTGCAGGTTTGCTCTCAAATTTATTGCGTGGTTTGATGGATTACTATGGCAAGTTTTTAAAACTTTCATCATTACCTGAAACAAATATTTGGCTCTTCTGCTGTATTCCTCGATGACATGCCAAGTGCCATAAAATTCTCCGAGGTCGTGTTAGCATTTTCTCAGATATTATTCACTAAGCTCTCAATCATCCATGGTTTAAGCTGCTTATCACAAAGTTTTCGACCTGAACAAAAATCTGGAGGTTACATCGACCTTCATTTTGGTTTAAACGCTGTGATAAACTCGGTCTCACAACAATAACAAATTTCTGCCTCCATTTATTCACTATTCCTGTGCAATGTGACTCGACCCCGACTATGAGGCTGCACTGAATAATCGCATCAGCAAATCGAGCCACGAATTGACTCACTCCCTTATATAGTGGTTCGGTCCATCCAAATATAATGAATGTGCTTCGCCCTAATGTTAAAAAGGATCCCGCACTTCTTACGCGCAGCCAAACTCTTATTGGCAACCAAATTCAAACTCTCTAGCACATTCAGAGGCTGCCCGAATGTTCAGTGAAAATAAGCAGGAATGTAACAGAAGCGGTCGTGAACTTGTGGCGCAGAGCTGGACAACACACTAAGTCATTTTGTTGAGAGCATTTGATGGACTTATATCAATGAAACTTGACCTATCTCAATACTATGAATCAAGTGATTGGTTCCAAGTTTAGTCTTAAATGCCTAAAGACTTGGTGTATGTCTGTTTTTATGTGCTGGCTTTTTGTTATTTGTCAAAGTCACAACCATGCCTATGCCTATTCATAGTGTTTATCCACGGATGATAGCTATGAACTTGAGAGTGAAGGGCAGCGTTTTTCATAGCCCATGTAATCTTCCCACTATATTTTGTTTGTTATGTATATAGTTGGTAAACTTAAAAAAAAAAAATACAAATAAATAAAAAATAAAAAATAAAAATAAAAACTTGTCACACTCACTACTTGTTCCCTAACAAATACAACGCTTTTTCAAATGTTTTCAATCAACTTTCCTACACATCAATAAAAACATTTTGAAAAAGTGTTGTGCAATCAATGAGTAAATTGCATGAGGACATGCAATAATTTTAGTTGGGGGGAAATAAAAGTATGTTGGACTTTTTGTGAATTTGTGGGCAAAAGTAGGATGCATATACTAACACGTGAAATGAGATTGGTGTTATGTGTAGGACAACGAGAAGCTTATGCAGAAAGCTCAACATTACGATGCAACACCTTTTTCATCCACAATTAGAGTTATTTTAGAAAATAATTAAAAAAATGGACATTTTGTAAATTCTTGAAAATGAGCTAATTTGTTTTTGAAGTCACTTCATACAGGAATGATCGATGGAGATGGCACATGAAAATGACAATTTTTATGCAGGAATGGTGCTAAGTTTTTCAGAGTATGCAAAGTGATTTTTCGAAATCACAATGAAACATGCATCATTGGACGCTTAAAGGAACTAATTCGTCACTGCGCATATCATGACATTTTCCACTACACACCTTTTGCGTCATGATTACTTCCCTTTTTCCTTCCAAACGCCTAGACCTTCCTTGTGTTGCAGCCCATCTTCCATTTCCTTATCTTTCACGACTTCATGCACGCCTATTTTTCTGAATCGCATACATCCATTTATCCTTTTCAGTTTGCCTTTTGAATAAAACTCATTCCCTTTCCATGATCACATTACCTTGATTTCCTAGCCATGCTGATCCACACTGCTTGTCCGTGAGTTCTTTCTATTTATAGTCCTACCAAATCTTTTTGTACAAACTCGCGTTGACTGATGTGGGATTCCTTAAGGCCCACCTTTCAACAAGTCTTGCCCCATCGACATCAGCACCTTATCTGGGAAATAGACTAGAGTTCATTTTGAGTACCTAGAGGCTTGCATGCCTTAATGGCAAGCTCTCTCGCTGGCGATCATGGGAATACATCAATGTCCCTTGATTTTCAGATCTTGCAAGTGGCTCGACCTCGACACATCCATTCGCACTTTGCAAGATGTACTCTGGTACCTTGGCACTCATTGACATCAATGGTGAGTTGCCTCGCATTGGTTAATGGCATACATCAATGGCCGGTAATCCAATGATTTCTATTCATGCTCGACATCGACACATTCATTCGCATGTTTAGAATTGTACCATCGGGTTTGTAGCGGGTGAAGACTATACACTTTTTCATGACTCCCTCAGCAGTCACAGCAGCATGCATTCTGATCTATGAGAGTACCACAGTACCACTCTCAGCATTTATCTTTTCCATGATTCAGCATCAGCAGTTCAGATTCCTTCATTCTCCAGGATCCAGTTACATCAGTCACATTTTCCATGATTCAGCATCAGCAGTTCAAATTCCTTCATTCTCCAGGATCCAGTTACATCAGTCACATTTTCCTGATCCAGCAGCAGTAGCAGCTACATTCCTATTGCATACTTCATCATTCTTGGGTAAGTAGAGGTATGTTGTTTTCTAATCTTTAATCATGCAATTCCTTATATGCTAACTTGAATATTTTGGAAAATTCCCTCACCATGCTACATTTCCTTTCATGCGCCATGTTAAGTTGCATGCGGACATGCAACAAATTCAGTTGAGGGGGGGGAGAACTACATTCACTACATATTCACTTCCATGATTCCATTTCTTCACCACTATCACTCCATTTACCATTCACCAACATTTATTTTCCAATGATACTTTGTTGCACTTTGTTTCATACGCAATATTGGCATGCTTCATTTAATATTACAAAAGGGCTTTCTTATGCACATTATGATTTCCAGTGAGTGTTTACAATTATTTCCATGATTCCATTTCTTCACCACTATCACTCCATTTACCATTCACCAACATTTATTTTCCAATGATACTTTGTTGCACTTTGTTTCATACGCAATATTGGCATGCTTCATTAATATTACAAAAGGGCTTTCTTATGCACATTATGATTTCCAGTGAGTGTTTACATTATTGAAGAAAAGAGAACAAAAAATGAAATGAATGTTGTTAACACAAGAACCAACATTATTTGTATTCATGGTTGTCACACAAGAACCAACCATATTCATGGTTGTCACACAAGAATCAACCATAAGAAAATGTAAATTGTTACTAAATGTCTCTCACATATCCTGGAAACATTTAAGACATCATCATGTAAAGCCAAAGTTCAATATGCCAAATGTTCTTAAAAGATACCCATGCATGGTTGCATGAGGACATGCAACAAGTTCAGTTGGGGAGGATGTTGGGACTCAGAAATGTCATATTTTCATCCACCTTTTTCCTTACATTTCATCATCCCATTAACCTGTTATCATATCACTTTCCTACATACACTTGGGTTTCACCTTCTTATTTTCCATTTTATTCATTTTTGTATTATAAGTGAATTCATGATTAATTATTAGAAAATGTACATATTTTTATATATATATCTCAAGAATATGTGAGTTTTGTGATGTAGGAAATATGTGAAGAATTAATATCTCCTCCACCATATCAAGGAGATAATTATGCAAGCCTTTTTCTACGGAGAAAATCATGGAATCATATTGAGAAAATCATGGAGGCATATCTTATCCTAAGGAGAAAATCATGAAGACATATCTTATCCAAGATATGAGAGATTTGTGGGATCATGTTGAGAGATTTGTGCGATGATATCTTGTAATAATGGGAAACTAGTTGAGAGTGCTTGAGAGAATATTTGATATGTAATTATGGAAAGGTTATCTTCCTCATGTATATAAGAGAGTGCTCTCTCTTCATTGTGATGGGAATAATGAATAATAGAGAATGGAGATTAACTTTGACTCTTTCTTGATTTGTAATTTAGTTATTGTAATATAATTTGACATAGTTTTATTGTCATGAGCTCATATCTCTTGTTTGCCATTCACTTCTTCACATGTTGTATTTATTTTCCTTTATGCAATTTCATGTTTTCCTAGTTAGTGTTTCAATGCTTTAATTTGATTTCAGTAATTTAGATTAGATTAGATTAGATTAGTTCCACTTCAGTCCTGCATATACAGTGCATGTGTCTCGTAAGTCTACGGACCTCGGATTGATAAATTAAATAGTTGGGTAAGTACTACAACGGAATTAAACGAACATAGTTTCACCCAACACTCCTCTACCATTACATCGACCCAAACTGGTAGCTGCACTGCCTCCTTGAATGTAGAAGGCTCGGACTCTACACACTCCCCAACCAGGGCCATGTAACCAGTGTACTACTTGGGTGACCTCCTTGGTCTGTGCTAAGAAGATGGTTGTCCCACATTCTCCCATCTAGCATCAACCTGTTAGATTCCCTTGAGCGTTTCCGCCCATCTCTAGAAGTCTCAGCATGAGTGGATGTCTCCACTCCAGGATCCTCTGCATGCGGCTACTCCGCATCAATCTGAGGCTCCTCCTCCTTAGGAACTGAAAGTTCCTCCTTTGCATGCAACTTGATCTCCCTCTCAAGTGCTACTCGCATGGCTTTCTGCTCATCGAACTTCAGATCTATGCGTACCATTGTCCTCTGACTGGTAGGCAGGAACACCCGATAGTTGTGGGGTGTATCCGTGTATCCCACAAGTATTCCCAACTCAGCTGTTGGATCTAGCTTCTTTCTGGCATCTTTGGTCACATGGCAGTAAACCGATGATCCAAAGATTTAGAAGTGAATCACATCTGGTCGCTTCCTAGAAAAGGCCTCCATAGGTGTCTTCATTCCCAATATACGGTGCGGGCTTCTGTTCTCCAAGTATACTATTGTATTGCATGCCTCAGCCCACAAATGCAGTGGAAGGTTTTGGTCATGCAACATCGCTCGAGCTGCTCCCAAAATTGATCTGTTATTCCTTTCGGCCACCCCATTCTGCTGTGGGTTATGGGGTGCCGTCAACTCCTATTTAATTCCTTTTGTAGCGCAGAAGTCCTTAAACTGTTGGGAGACATACTCTCCACCATTGTCACTACGCAAGGCTTTTATTTTCTTTCCAGATTCTTTCTCTGCCAAGGCTTTAAACTCACAAAACCTCAAGAAGGTCTGATCCTTCTTTTGCATAAAGTAGATCCAGCATCTATGAGAAAAATCATCAATAAAAATAACATAGTACCTTTGTTTAGCGGTGGAGGTTGTAGAGAAAGGTCCACAAACATCTGAGTGAACTCGCTGAGGGATTGCTCCAGCTCTACTGTCTCGATCCGAAAAGGAATATTTCGCATACTTACCCAAGGTACAACCTTTGCATGTATTCATCTGCTCCAGTTTTCCCTTGGGAAGTTTGGTAGAAATCTGTTGCATGATCTTCAGGGCTCCATGGTGCAATTGACCCAATATTCTATGCCATAGCTCGCCAACATCTTGGCTCTGCACAATCTCAGCTTTGGAACTCAATACAACACAGTCTTCTACCTCCAGCTTGTAGAGATTCTTTACTCGAATCCCGATCCTCTTAGTCTGTCCAGTGCCGATATGCCTCAGGAATACCTTTCCTTTACTAAAGACTACATCATAGCCTTTATCTTTTAGCATAGCAACGGACACAAGATTCTTCTTCAGACCTAGTACATACTTTACATCAGTCAAGGTGAGAGGAGCTCCATGCTCCCTTTGAAACACAATTGTACCTTCACCTGAAACATGGTACTTTCTATCATCGCCCATCTCAATCCGCATCTGGAGATCCTTCTCCTCCAAGGTACTAAAAAGATTCTTGTCACCTGACATGTGGAATGAAGCTCCACTATCTAGGTACCAAACACATCCCACCATGGATGAAACCATGCATCCAATAAGAGAGAAATCCAACTCGAACTGTGAGGCCAGTGCTTCAACGTCTGATCCCTTCGAGGATCCCTTCTTGGATTTCTTCTGTGGACAATTCGTAGCATAATGGCCCACTTCATGACAATGAAAGCATCGCACTTTCGATTTGTCAAACTTCTTCCCACCATGGGAAGAACTGGATTTGGAATGGGACGCCTTCCCTTTCCCCTTCCTCGCCTTACTCGCTATGGCTAGATTTTCCTCATCATCTTACTTTGATGAGGATCCATCTCGGGTGCTTCTTCTTATCTCCTCCTGCATCAAATCCGACCAAAGTCGTTCCCAATCAGGCAGTTTTTCTCTTCCATTTACCAAGTCTTGGTAGCTATGCCAGCTCTTGGAATACCGAGGAGCACAAGACTCACCATGTCATCACAAGACTTAGAACTTCTCCCTTCTTGTATATTGTTCTCTCTTTTGATCACCTTTGCTCCGATACCATGTAGAAATTCCCATTGTAGATCAACAGATTATGCAATATCATAAACCAAAATACAAGATCTACTTCTACAACAAACTTGCGGAAGCTTAATCGAATTTGAGCAAGATCAAATAGAACACATATAATTGAGAATGAGAAAGCAATCACACATGAACACAGAAGAATACTATAGGGAAAGCCTCAACTAAAAACCTCGATCTTTGTATTATCATACAAGTGGAAATATGTTCAGATTACATAAAGAATCAACTCACAAGCTATCCTTCTCTCTCTACAATCGAACAATACAACTCACAGACTAAATAGACACAAGATATGCCTTCCCTCAGCCCTCTAAGCCTCCTATTTCCTTGCACAATTTTCCTTGGGTTCCAATGCTACCACCTATGTGAATTGGTCTCATCATAGACTCACCAAAACCAAAAGTAACTGCGCAATCTCCAAGGAATGAATTCCTTCTGCATGCAAGAGATATCCTCCATGGAATATTCTTTCAATTGATAGTACACTGTCCCGTCATCTTATCTCAACAGGGTCTCTATCTGAACTGACATGCATGAGTTATTTATGAGAGAATATTTAGTTATCTGAAGTGCAGCAGTTACATGCATGCATGCATTAACTAACTGAACTCACAATTAGTTCAACAAACTATTTGAACTAATCTAACTAGACTTAACTCAGTTAACTGAGCTAACTAATTACAACTCATCCTTATCTCTTTAACTAAGGGATAAATTCCTCAATTAATGGGATCACTGTTGCATGTCCTCACATAGATTTCACGTTTGATTTTCTACAACTAATTAACTCAAGATGAATTAATTAATTATTTTACAAATAGCTTCTAAGATCAAATTCGAATTTTACTTCTCTATTTTAGTTCAAGGACTAACTAAAATAGGAAGGTATCCCGAAATGCTATTTATGGAAGTGCTATTTTTAGCACTTCTATATTTAGCATTTCTTGTTGCTATTTTCAACAGGATGTCCCTGCTGTAAAGGTTGCCCTTGTTGCTGTAAAGGTTTCCCTTGCTGCTGTAACGGTTGTTGGACAGTTCCTTGAGGGATACCCTGTGGGTATTAGTGAGTTTCGAATGGTATTTGACCATATGCACCATGAATAGCAGATTGACCAGGATGCACATGAGGTCCTGCTTGTGGAATATAAGGTGGATTTTGCAATGCTTGTGAACCATATGGGACATAAACTTGCTGGAGTGGTATCTGGACCGTGTAAGGTTGTTGATATTGCATATTACCCGACCCGGATGGACCAACGGGGTTGGGAATACCACCAAGGTAAGGTTGATTGACTCCAACCATGTGAGATTTTGATCCACTCACATGGGTTCCACCTGACACAAGAGGAATGTTTGGAATTTTTCCCCCAGGTTGCGAATAAGGCAGTGGTACATTTTTTCCACTTGACAGAGGGACTGAGGAACTTACAGATGCATG
Organism: Pinus tabuliformis; assembly: GCA_031772625.1. Classification (NCBI taxonomy): domain Eukaryota; kingdom Viridiplantae; phylum Streptophyta; class Pinopsida; order Pinales; family Pinaceae; genus Pinus; species Pinus tabuliformis. The sequence continues at coordinate 1,054,022,422 of CM062816.1, read as the reverse complement.
AACTGAAACAGTCGGTTGTACCAGAATGGAAGGTTGAAATAGTGGTAAAGGTTACGATGGAATTGTTGGTTGAATGGGAACTGATGTGACGACAATTTGAATAGGAATTTGAGAGGTCACGTTTGGGATAAACAGACTCAGAAGTAGACATGGCATTTTATGTCCGAATAGGATTTTAGTATAAAGATGAATCACTAGGAGTTCCTGAAACTAATTGAGCTAAGGTTGTATAACCATATGGAAGCATAGGCCCACTAGTTTCAGGAAGTGTCTAAGACGGAACTCTTCCCATAAAAGGAAAGCCTTCTAGAGGAAATTTGTATCCTTGCTCTTCATCAACATGAGGAGTATGAGTAGCAGAAACTTTCAGAGGACCTTGAGGAGAGGTTCGAATCTCACCTTCTAAATCCATGGGTGGAAACAACTGGCGAGGAGGAATCCAAGATGTACGAGGAGATAAATCCAAAGGAAGACCAAGTCAATCGTAAGGACTATAAGGACGCTAAAGAGATATCAAAAAAGGATCAAATAACGGATTCAGAGGATATAAGACAAACCTCTGTGAACTCTCCGGGGTTTCTAGATCAGACTCTTGAGGTGACAAAGAATGTGAAGGTGGTGGACGAGAAGCAAGGGGTTGGATGCTTGGGACAATCCCAATTTCAAAGCCTTGAGCTGCAAGTGACTGAGGAAGTTCTCGATGAACTCCTTGTGAAGACCCTTCAGTATCAGATAACGAAGGGGAAGTATGGGGTGCACTCAATGGTTCAGCCATGGTGACTTTCTCTCAAGAGCAGAAGAAGAAGAGGTGATTCATTGAGGGCTAATTAAAATTAAAATTTACAAGGAATTACTCAATATTGTGCCAAGAAGCAACTGCATGGGTTCGACATGTGATCGTTGGCAGTTAATTTTATTGACACGAAACAATAAATAAATCAAAATGGGTAATAACTAGGCAAGAGGGTTTACCAAGTATCCGTGAACCGCAATATATGCCCTAGTCGAAACCAAGGACTTAACGTACGGCGGCCAATCTCCTCGAATGTTGTATTTGGTGTATTATGTTTACAAGGTGGCTGACTTGGTTACCCATGGCTAAAGGATAGCAACCTAATCGGGTCTCCCAATATATACGAAACAGTATGGGGAGCACAAGTCTGTGTTAGTGATGTTTAATGCAGAACTGTTCGATGAGAGCATCCCCATATACTTATCGTATTGAAGTGCCTCCAATATACCTGAAAGTACTGGAGAACCTTCTATATACTTCCATACTGGGACGAGATTTCACCTCGAGATACACTACAAGCAGTTAACAACAATTGTTGTGTTTAAAGACATTGGAACACATCTCTAGCCTAGACCTCTAGATATTTGCGTTAAGTGACAAATGCTCCTTAGGTTAATTGAGGTAAATTTTAAGTTTATCTTGGATTAAGTTTCAATTTGATGGCTCAACAATGTCACTTGTTCCTATAATGCAACTATATGATGAAAATGGAATCTTTTCATTCGATGAAGGCTAAACTAACAAAGGAAGAGAAACAACCAAATAATGCATCAACACAATTCTTTCCAATGCTAAATGTAAAAATGAAATCTAATATTTCATTTCACTAACAAACGCAATGTCAAGATGTAATCCTAGAAAAATGAAAATCGCTTTCCTTTCATTAAGATGCAATAATGATTTTCTTTCACTTTGATTCAATCAATGCAAACTAGTGCAATGAGTAAAGAAAAATGGAATCAACCTAATGAAAATGAAAATCTCTTTCACTTCAAGATTTTGAATGCAAAAAATATTTCAAAAATACCTAAATGAAAAGATCTTTCACTTTTTATTTTCGAAATATAAGAATGAAGACAAGTACTTCCTTTCGGTTCAACCAAAACAGAGAATTTGAAATCTATGCTTAACAATGGAACTAAAGCAATCTTCAAAGCATAAACACGAATCGACAATAATGAAAACAACTTCACATCAATGAACCAAAAGCAACTTGTAAAATATGTCTTGATTGCAGGAAGACTCTTGAACGGGAGCAATCAATCTCAGAAAAGCAGACCAAACAATGAGTGGAGGGTGACCTAGAAGCCCTAGAAACCCTAGAAATCAATGAAACTTCAAACACACATTAACAAAGTCAAGAGATAATTGCAATCATACAAGCATAACAACCAAGACAAATACATTGTAGTCACACTGGAACATCATTGACAGAGGGCAAAAAGACTGAGAACAAGAAGAAAAACACTAATTTTTCTTATCCTTTGTGATCATCGTGCCTGTTAAAAGAAAAAGGGTGATGCAAGGGTATTTAGCGCGACTGTAATTAAAAAATCAGTGATGACATCACGAATGTTAAGACTAAACCTTTGATGGGTGAGAAAAATGTGGGAAAAAAAAAAAAAAAAAAACTTCAAGACTAGAACAAATTGAGTGTCCTCAAGCAATAACTAGTAAGTGCAAATAGCCATAGAGAAGAAAACAAGTCAAAAAACTGATGATTGGTCAAACTCATCATAGAATCAGGGTGAAGGATTGGATGGAAAGGATTATAGCTTCCCCAGTGGAGTCGCCATTTTGTTTTCTAGGCAATCCGCTCTGCAAACAAAGATGATCCCTCTAGCCCAATGAGTGGGACTAGCAACTTACGTGATAAGCTACAAGACACTTTCCTAAGTTACAATTGAAATAGAAAAAGAGGAAGATGGCCTACCTCATTCTGATGCTACAATATCCTCCTTTGTTGAATACCTCAAATCGCCTGCGCCATGGGCTCGTTCGTACTGCTCATAGTATTTAAATGCCTACACAAGAGATCAAGACACAACAAAGCAAACATGTACAAATAGCATAATCGAAAGTATCCTACTTAACAGATCAAGGAGCATTAAGATAAATGATGCATTAACATACACATTTATGGAAAATGAACTAGCAGTTGTATATATTAATAGAAGAAAGGAGGAAGCATACAACCAAGCCTTGATGTCAATAAGCTCTCCTTGAGTGAATGTCCAAGTCCAAGCTAAAGCTCTCCAAGCACTCCTTCTCTAAGCCAAATGAGTAGCATGTAGGCACAATCTCAGCATAAGGGCGTAAATAGCCAAAGACCAACCATTTGGGAATGGGAGAGGATGAATATATAGGCAGGAAAAGGCAGTTAGGATCTCTCCAAAGATAGGAGAAGGCCCTCATCTCAAGGAGGTAGCTCATAAGGATAAGACCAAAAGGCCAAGTTGAGAGAACTTGACCTCATCCACGCTAAACAACCTCCAACTCATCGTTCTAGAAGCCTCTAGACCACAAAGCTTCTTGTCCTCTTTGGGAAAATTGCCTTTTAGGGATCATCATTAGTATCCAAGCCAAAAGCGCGATGGAATTGCGGGGCTAGTATAGTGCAACTAGAGACCATCATGGTTTTCAATGTCAGGGGGATGATGATGTCAAAATTAGGGTTTTAGAGCCATTTCCTTAAGGGGAAGCTCAAGGCATTTTTCCATCATTGTTTTAGGGAGGATCTGAGCTGCATATTTAGATGAGTACACTGCATGATAGTCATGTTTCGGGCACTTCGGGGTATGTCACGGGGAAGCGCAGGAGGTGTGACAAAATACTGTGTAATAGGGATCACATGGAGGAGGATCCAAGGGATCCATATGCTCCATGAGATAATCAACAATATATCTCTCGGATTTTGGCACGAGAGGACCTTCTAGAATATCCATATCATCACTCTTCTTCTCAGGAGCAGGAGGCAGAGGAAGGTCCCTTTCTTTTCTAAAGGAAGAATCTCTATTGAATGTTACATCCTACTTATTTCAACCTTTATTTGACCAAGAATATATATTATAAAAGCTTTATAATCTCCACAATACCCAACAAGTGTACCTTTCCTTCATGTGGCTTCCAATTTTTTTTTTTTTCCTTTGACACATGGAAATATACAGGGCAACCAAATATACAGAGGTAACCAACATCGGTTTTGACACCTATGAATACTTCCTCAAGAGTCTTTTTGTCCAATGCTTGATGAGGAACCTTGTTTTTAACATATACCACAATATTCGTTACTTCACCCCAAAGGAACTTCGACATATTTTGAACATGGAGCATGGCACATGTAGCTTCTACAATAGACATGTTATTTCTCTTGGCTACTCCTTTTTTTTCAGGATTATAGGGCACAATCATCTCCTTCTTGATACCCTGCTTCTTGAAAAAATATATAACTCATTTGAGATGTATTCTCCACCATTTTCGGACCTGGAGATCTTAATTTTCTTCCTTGTTTGATTTTTGACCAAAGCCTTTAACTCTTTGAATATTTCAAAGGCCTCATCCTTATGCTTCAAGTAATATATCCATGTCTTTCTTGAGAAATCATTGATGAAGGTAATATAGTAGATATGGCCACCAAGTGAATGTACGGGCATTGGACCACATATGCCAGAATCAATGCATTGGAGGATGAATTTTATCTTGTTCTCGCTAGAGGGGAATGGCCCCCTTGTTTTCTTTCCACTCGAACATCATGGACATACTCCATCATGTTCAGATTGAACATCAGGGATCTAAGAGACCATCTTCTTCAGTTTTGGAAGGCCTTTATAGTGTAGATGGGCCAATCTTGAGTGCCACAACTCGATTTGATGATTTGTATCTTGGACCATCACTAGTAGAGATCTATCAGTGAATCAAATCTAGATCCCAATGTGAAAGCATCTCTCATAGAGGATCCAACAAGCCAAGTAAGTATTTTTCCTCTGATGAAAATAACCCTCATTCCTTTGTCTTCCAAAGCGGATATAGATACCAAATTCTTCTTCAACCCTGAAACATACATCACATCATGGAGCAAAACAGATTCCCCAGAGTCCTAGTGAAATTTAACACACTAAAATCCTTTAATAGGATGAGTGGATTTGTCCCCAAGAATTTTTTTCAAACTTGACTCCATCCCTACCAAATTAGATAGAACTTCCTTATACCCAAATAAATGATGAGAGGCCCCACTATCAACGAACCAATTATCCCAAGTATTCCGAGGAGAGGCACTAGAAAGTGAAAAAATAATGAAATATTCAGATTGATTTGCAGTATTACTTTAATATCTAGTATTTATTGAATTGTTTTGAGGAGTGTTATAAAATGCAGTGAGAAATCCTTAATTTGATTTTTCCTTGATTATATTGGGAAAATTCAAATTTCCACATTAGCAGACAACTTGGATGATGTTAACATGTGTGACATGGCCCGTGTCACCCAGTTTACTCAGTAAATTCGAGTTGGAGGAGTTAGAGATTAGTTCTGCATGTGTGATTTCTAATTTGTAGCAATCATAGTCAGTTATCTCAAGTTGTTTTCAGTTAAACTAGTTCCAACTTTTGAAGGAACTAGTGGAAGGTCAGTTAAGCAGTGGGACTTTAGTCAAACTCAATGATCATCCAGTTAACTGATCAATCATCCCAAAATAGCTAGTGCATGCAGATAAATCAAGTTACCCAATTGAGGTGGAGATTCCAAGGCAGTGTAAAATCTGTTGTAGACTAGTCTTGAGGGTACAGGTGTTTCATGCAGTCAGATGATCAACCTAAAGGAATTGTGCAATTCAATTGACGAAATTTCCTAAATAATAGGGGATAATTCATCAAGGAACATTGTAAGGAAACATGAGCTCAAGATGAGGGAAAATTTGACTAAGTCTAGGTTAGAGGCCTTAGTGAGTAGAGAGATAGGTTGTGTACTTGTAGGGTGAGCTCAGCTGAGAAACGAAAATGTAATACATATCTATTTCATTTGATTAATTCAAGAGGCATTGGGGTTTTTAGCAGATTTCTTTCCCCAGATAAAAATGCTTGTTGCATGCATGCTATTCTTTCTTGCATGTCTGAATTTTGTGTTCTAAATTGTGAATTAATGTTCACAGGGAAATAATCTAGATTTGTGTCTTGTGATTTAGATTAAAACTTAATGAGAAGTTGAAAATATATAGCCTACTTTCTACATGGTATTAGACTTGGATTCACATTAGAACGAAAAATTTGAAGTTGTATCTCAGAGGTTCGAATATGAAGATCAGTGTAGCAGGATTTATTCAAAGTTGAGAAGATGACCTTCAATGGACTAAGGCTAGATTATGCCTTGGAAGGCACCTCTAATTTTGTTGCATGGAAGGATCACATGGAGGAAGTGTTTGATGACAATGGGTTGCTAGAATACATCAAAACAAATGTTGCAAAACCGCAAGTATCTAATGCCCAGAACCTTTCTCAGTGGAAGAAATATGTTAGCCAAGGCGAGGAGAATCATCTTGGAAGGAGTACGTGATCATATTGTCTCGAATCTCCATGAAAAAAGAAACTTCATTCATGATGTGGAAAGCACTGATAGAATTGTTGAGAATAGTAGTGACCATAAGAAGTTGGCGCTCAAGGATAAACTTTGAAGTATCAAGATGCAAAAGAATGACACAATTCCACAATATTTGAGAAGGTTTACACAATATTGTGATGAACTTGGCGGGGTCGGTGTTAATGTCCCTGAAGAAGACTTGGTAACCTTAGCCCTTTTGGGCCTTACCAAGAGTTGGCATAACTATCAAGATTCGGTGAATGGGACGAAGAAACTACAGAGTTAGGAGTGCTTATGGTTCAATTTGGTGCAGGAGGAAATAAGGTGGAATACCAGATATGGGAGTTCATCCAAGGGTGAGGATGAAGAAAACTTTGAATTTTATGGAAAGGAAAAGAAAAAAGGGAAGAAATCCTAATTCAAACCAGAATCTAGTCAAGGGGGAAAGAGGAAAGATTTGTCAAAAAATAAATGCTTCCATTGTCATGAATTCAAGCACTATGCCACGAAGTGTCCACACAAGAAGACAAACAAGAAGACCTCAGGAGGAGAAGCAGGTGAAGCTTTGGCTTCACAGTTCGAGCTTGAATTTACCCTCATTGCATGCATGGCCAACACAATGATGGAGAGCGTGTGGTACTTGGACTCAGGTGCATCATCCCATATGACAGGGAATAAATACTTTTTTCAGTGACCTAGAGGAAAAGATTTGCAGATGCACATCGAGATGGGAGATAACAGAAGGTATATTCACCTTTTAGAGGGAGTCGGGATCCCCCCTCAAGCTCAAGGATGTCATGTTTGTTCCGGGCCTAAAGAAAAATCTCGTCTCTATTGCAGTTTTGGAAGACTGTGGCTATGATGTGATCTTTAGCAAAGGAAAGGCATTCTTGAGACACATAGACATGGGACAGGTGAAATAGATCAGGGTTTATCTGAAGAACCTGTACAAGTTAGATGTGAAGTAATGTGTTGAATTGAGCACAAAGGCGTAGAATGTGCAAAGCCTCGATGTCGGTGAAATTTGGCATAGAATACTTGATCATTTTCACCATGGCACTTTGAAGATCATGCAACAGATAACCATAGGTCTCCCCAAAGGATCACTTGAGCAGCAGGATGTACTTTGGGGAAGTACACAATATCCACATTCCATGATCAAGACAACAAAGCAAATGCAGTCCTTGAAAGGATCCACTCCGATGTTTATGGACATTTCTCCACAGCCTCCACTGCTAGGCACACATATGTTGTCATTTTTATTTATGACTTCTCACGAAAGTTTTGGATCTTGTTCATGCAAAAAAATGATGAGACATTATCCAAGTTCATAGCATTCAAGGCCCTAGTTGAGAAAGAAACAGGAAAGAAGGTGAAGGCCCTCAGCAACAATAATGGAGGTGAGTACGTGTCGAATGAATTTAAAATTATCTGTGCAATAGAAGGCATTTGATGAGAGTTCACAACATCCCACAACCCACAATAGAATGGGATGGCTGAGAGGAAGAACCGTATCATTGTGGGAGCAATGACAGTGATGTTGCATGATCAAGGCCTACCTCTGCATTTATGTGTCAAGGCATGCAACACAACAGTCGATTTGCAAAACCGGAGTCCTCATCGAATTTTTGGCATGATTACACTAGAGGAGGTTTCCTCAAGGAGAAAGCCAAATATTTTGGAGCCTTTGTTTACTGCCATGTCTCCAAATAATTAAGGAAGAAGCTATACTAACAACATAATTGGGGGTATTTGTGGGCTACACAGAAACTCCCCACAACTACAGTGTGTACTTGCCATCCATCAAAATGACAGTTGCGTGAAGGGATGTAAAATTTGATGAAGACAAAGCCATGTGGTGCTCTCTTGAGAGGCAGCTTCAGATCCCACCAGAAGAGGATATTTTACCTCCAAACGAGGAACCTCAAGAAGTTGCAGAGTAGCCACAAATTGAGGAACAGAGAGTGGAGACATCCACTCAAGCAGAACCATCTAGAGAAGGAAGGAAAAGGACTAGGGAAGCTGAGAGACTTGTGCAGGATGCAAAGGAGAATGTGGGTTCTCATTTAAATCAGTGCAGGCAGAGAAGGTCACCAGGTCGGTACATTAGCTACATGGCTCTAATGACTAAGCATGTAGAGACTGAGCCATCCTCTTTCGAGGAAGCAGTAGAGAAACCTGTATGGGTTGATGCAATGGTGGAAGAATACGAATCCATTATAAACAATAGTGTTTGGGAAGTGGTCCCAAGACCAACAGACAAATCATTTGTCGGTTCGATATGGATCTTCAAGGTAAAACATGCAAGAGATGAAAGCATATAAAAGTACAAGGCCGGATTTGCGGCCAAGGTGTACTCTCAAATAGAGGGGATTGACTATGAGGAGACATTTTCTCCTGTAGAAAGGTACTCATCCATTAAATCAATTATTTCTCTAGCTGCACATACAGGGTGGAATATCCACCAAATGGATGTAAAAACAATATTCCTCAATGGAGTTATTGAGGAGGAGGTGCATATTGAGCAACCAAAAGGCTTCAAGATTATTGATCGAGAGTCTCATGTGTGCAAACTCAAGCGAGCGTTGGACGGTCTCAAGCAAGCACCTCGCTCTTGCTTGGTACACCATGATCGGTAGTTATCTCACCAATTTGGGCTTCACCAAAAGTGAAGCACATGCAAACCTCTATCATATATTGGTAGAAAGTAAATTGTTGATTATTGTCTTATATGTTGATGACTTGATTTTAACTAGTGATGAGAAACTAATCAGATTTTGCAAGGAGGACCTTGCAAGAGAGTTTGAAATCAAGGACATGGGTCTCATGCACTACTTCCTCAACTTGGAAGTATGGCAAGGTGATGGGGAACTGTTTGTCTCTCAGGGAAAGTATGTCAACGAGATACTTCAAAGGTTTCACATGGATAGTTGCAAACCCGTGGAGACACCTCTGGCAACCAACTGGAGGAAAGAGGATGCCACTTCAGGTGAGGAAGTGGATGCTACTATCTACTGGCAGCTAGTGGGTTCACTAATGTATCTTGTGAACACACAACCAAATATGTGTTATGCAGTCAACCAGCTGAGCCAAGCCATGGTCAGGTCAACCAAATTATTTTGGAGGGTAGCTAAGTATGTTTTACGGTACCTTAGAGGAACTTCCTAGTTTGGACTATGGTGCAGACGGATAGAAGGAGTGAAGTTGTGTGGCTTCACATATGAAAATTGGGCGGGGAGTCCATCAGACCGAAATAGTGTTCGGTGGAATTTTCAATGTTGGTTCCGCAATAGTTTCTTGATACATGAAGAAGCAAAGATCTGTGGCACTCAACTCAGCAGAAGCATAATACATCACCACTAAGGGTTATCACCACTAGGTCCCTATCAGGCACAGTTTCCCCAACTCTCTGTAATTGATCTCTAAGAAGATATATCATCATAATGTAGGATTGCACTAACTCTCCTTTATTCATCTTCATGTCTTTAAGTTGATATTTCAAGGAGATGATTTCATTCAGATTGTTGACTTCATACATGTCAGCCAACGTATCATGGATCTCTTTAGACTTCTTCAAATTTCCAACATAGGCAAGTAAATGATCTTGTAAACCATCGCCTATAATTTTCTTTGCTTTTAACTCACCTTTCTTGTACTTGATCTTTGCAGTGGCGGGAGCATTTTCTAGAGGCTAGGGAACTTTTCCTTATATGTACTGCAAAACATCATTGTCCTCTGATATGATTTCCAAATTGATCTTCCATGCAACAAAGTTAGATGAGTCACCTAACTTCTCATTTTCCTTGAAGTAAGAGGTAAACATCTTGACTTGATTATATGGGCTCCCTCAACTTTCCACAAATGATTGTTTCAACTCGTCTTCTTTTCGGCTTTGTTTTTCACCTTAGCTCTAATACCATGTTTACTTTTGCACTGCTCCTTGTTATATCAATTACTTTAGCCCAATTCAATTATTCAATTAACAATCTTTCAGCAATAATTAATATTTCCAATCATCAACAATAATTGAAGATATAATAGTAAATGCATTGACAATAGGAGATAATCAACACATCAACAAGAGACACGAATTTGGTCAAAGACCAAGGAAAAAACCCCACAAGGGGGAAAACCCTTTGAAATTCTTCTTCTATTAGATTGTCATAAAATGTTCAACAAAGAATACAATGAGCCCAAATCCACAAATAATAATTCAAGTCAAAGTTTGACTTATCCATGAGAACAACCAACTAAAATCCAAAATATCAGCCAATAATCAAATATGGTCAAAGTAAACAGTAGTAGTAGCAACAGTCAATGGTCAATGGTCAACAGTCAACTATCCTCCAAATTGACTCGGTCAGTAGTAAAAAAATGCATCCTAATCAGTTGGTCATAGTCCCCCAAAAACAATCCCAAAATTCACCTCCAATCTTGGTCAAAGTCAAGGGTTACAGAAACCCTAGTTGCAGATTTGAAGTCAACCACAGTCAAAGTGGCCAAAAAATCTCAATCTGTGTGCCCAAAAATTCGACTCTCCAAAACAGTCTAAGAACCCAAGTCAAAATAAGTCAAAATTATCCCAATCTCCAAAAGTCAACCTAAGTCAAAGTGCTAGTCAAAATCAGAATTTGGTCTCCCTACAATATCTCCTTCTCTAGCACGCACGTATGAAGAAGATCCATGCAATTTCAGATGTATCGAACTTCAAGAGAGAGAAGAAGTGTGTGATGAATGATGTCCAAATGAGCTTCAGGTGACCTCAATTTATAAGCGTTGGAGGGTTAATTTGTCCTTATGCCAACCTTGACAATTTTGACATTGTGGGCTTCACTTCAAAAATACACTTTTCCTTGTCCAAATCGAGTGCTTCAAAGGTCAAAATTGGTCCTCTCAAAAAGAGGAATTTAGTCCCATGATTGGAATTTGTCACTAAGCTTCCAAATTAACAATGATCAGGAATTGTCTACTTAGATTGCATGAGGGCATGTAATATCTTAGGCATGGGGGAGATGTTGGGCCTTCGCTTTGATGCCTTTTTCACTGTCAAAAGTGTTATTTTAAAACCTTTTTGCTCCCTTCTTTCACCTTCTTACCATTCGTTTTACCATATGTACTCATGTTTTCCAAGGGAAGCACTACAACAAACTCATAAGGTATCAAGTTGTTAATTTTAATAATTTTCCTTATTTTTTTATAATTTAGTAGAGATAGAACTTGTTTTGCTAACAATGGCTCCAAATCTTGTAACCCCAGTATACATGCAATAACCCCTTTCATCAGTTAGCATACTAGTGTACCTCGAGGAGAAAATGCACCATATGCTTTTTGTTTTTAGATGCCATGAGATGGTTCTGTGTTGATCATATCAACTCCAAGCTAAACAAGGGTAGTGTTATTATGTGGTCAAACTTCTAGCCAACTATGTTCCCAAAACAAGGCATCCAATGCAGGTCGAGATCGTTGGCAGATGGAAGAGGATATTTTTATATATTCCATGTCATGAAAATACCACATGATAATGATTTGTGTTCTATCTCTTACCAATGACCAACCAAACTTGTAATATGGTGTTTGTGTCATTACTTCTATTTTTCATTATGAGTTGTATCAGTTTTTCGACCCATGAAACAAGGGAATTGGTTGTGATTTTAATATGCACTCATGTGGTTTAAATGTGTGATAGGTATATAGTGTAGGGAAGTGGTCAATCAGAGTAGAGGATAGATAGTTTGTCAGAGTCATTGAAAGAACAACTTATGCAAAGAGGAACATACTTGTGGACATGAATGTAAACATGTGAAGCTGATTTCCATAGTATAAAGATGTTGATGTTATGGAGATTTCATGTCACTATTTCATAGCGTTATAGCTTCTCTTATTGCACAACTCAGTTATGAACAATCCCTTAATGTTGTTTGTGTTGTAATATATTTCTTTCAGTTAGTTAGCTAGTAAAAAATTGTTTTGTATTCAAATTCATGTATTTACTTTCCAATGTAGCATTTTAATTCACATTATTTAAATTTTAAAATATTGTTTGCAAACATTCATTACATTCTTTCATTTGCAATTGTATTGTTCGCTACACAAATCAATGACTCATTGAAAGTTGAAAAATAGATTTGCTTCATAATCTATCATAGGAGCATTTGATGTTTTTTTTTAAATCAAACAAGGGGCATAGATCTATGTCTCGAAAAGCATTCTCATCAACCTCATTTCAATGGTCAAATATATCTCTATAGTGTTATTGGTTTTTTCTCCCATTGCTTTTCATTGCAAGTGTGTTTCTAAAGCATTGAGTCACATAAGTTATTTCATAGTGTGTAAGTCATTAATGCACTAATTTTGCACATTTAGTGTTGGAATTTCAAAGTTTATGTTCCTAGATTGGTAGTAAAATGTGAAATAATTTAAACATATAAATTGTTTGAGATACGCACTTGTTTGCTCTTTTTCTCTTGAACACAATGGATCACTAGGCTAACGAATTGTCTTGTGGAATATTAAATTATATGGATGAACTTTCTTTGGATTGATGAAGTTATACTATGGTGAATGGTGTTATTTCAATGCAAGTAATTATCTTCCATTTTTCTCACGTTGTACAATTAGGGTTTTTATGAATTCTTCATGATATGTTGTATCTCTATTGGCTCTCAAATCTCCTTTTGCAAGATTTGTCACCAAGTATCCATCAAGGAAACTTAGAATAGCATTCTTAAATCTTAAACGTCATATTTGTGAAAGTCGTCGAGATCAGATTAAGAGGTTTCCCCCTCTCTCGCTCCATTCAATTTCTTCCACCTTTTGACGCAACCCTTTTGACTCCATATACCCAATTGATTCAAGTCACTAGTCCTTGTGTGTGAATCTTTAAAAACAAATATCTTTCCCTTCTTTTTCTTGATAAACTAGGGTTCGGGTTTGCAAAATAATTGTATTAAATAACATAAAATACCTTCAAAGTCATAGTCATAGGGTTAAAGTTTGCATCAATCAAATTGATATATATATATATATATACACTTTTAGCCATAATTCTATGGTTGGTGTCTAGGGTTTCCTGGTTGTTTTGAGCATTTTCAGCCATTGAAATTTGATATAACCTCTCTTCTTTATCTATGTAATATCCTTTGGTATTTTATTGTCTATCACATATAAGCTATTTTTGTTATTGTTGTCACAAATTTTCCATGTTGTAAACCATCTTTATCTCAATCCCTAATTTATATCAACAATTGTTTAATTGATGGTTGCATGTGATTGGAATTTATTTGAGCATCTCCAAGACTTATCTCATCGCTTAGGACTTACTCATAGGTTGAAATCACTACCTCATCTTCACCCAGAGCCCTACCTTATTGAATACGTTTATGGGGTATCTAGTTAACATGTTCTTTAGAGGGTATTTAGCATAGGAATCCTTGGGTTATTTAATCTTTGAGACATGTTGAGAAAACCTCCCCTGTAGGGATAATATCCATCCACAAAACAATGGGAGATCATCCACTAAGGTGACAATGGCGTTTGATCTCATTGTTGCCCTAGAATTGTGGTGCCTATTGAAGCTTGCACTAGGTTGCTAGATTATATGGTAACAAGTCCCAACATGTTTTAGCAATTTTATCTCCTTTACCTCTAAGTGTGTTTCCTTCATCACTTTTGTGATAACCGACGAGCATCCTTGACAAGAACCTTAGTGATGACTTGTTTGACTATAACCCTACATAAGTCTCTTCTCCTATACAAAGTGCTCCTTCCAACACCTCCATTAAAATTGCAGTTGAATGATGGCACCCCTCCAATAGATGAGTTGTGTAATGATGGCACTTCTCCACTAGATGATGAAGCCTTCTTGAACAATCCATCTACTCTAGTGACTTTCTTTGAGTAGGTCATGGCCTATGCCTAAATGGGTCAATCCACAATTGTAGATATGGTTGATTTTCTTTCAAGCCGCTTACAACACCACTATGTCTCTACCACAAGTCCTTATTTCCAATGGTTAATGCCATACCCACCAACATACATATCCAATCACCTTTATCACTCTAAATCACAGTTTCTACTACCATAGACCTCATTGGGTACTTAGAGTGATATTTTATATTTTATTTCTTTTTTTTGGCTTTGGGGGAGAGGGGGTGGGTGAGGGAGCCATGCCTTTTTTATGTGGCCATTAATCAAAATTAAGGGGTAAGGTGTAACTTTTGTGATGATGCCTTCACTACATGGTTATTGATAAATATTGAAGGGGGTGTAACTATTGTGATGTAATACCTTCTTTACGTTGTCATTGATCAACTTTGAGGAGTTGTGCAACTCTTGTGATGTAATAACTTTTGTCAACAACCCATCTTTGGATTAAAGGGGGATGTTGAAATTAACCCCTCTTTAGGGACACTAACCAACCTTTGTTGTGTACAAATATACAAATCTTAATTGTATTTTTACACACTACAATTTCTTATACAAGTGATCAAGATTAAAGGGACCATAAAGCATTGCTTTCTCTTTTGCTTAGCTCTATATATCCTATGGATGGTTATTTCTCTCTAGTCACTTATGCTAGGGTCAAAATCTCTCTAAGGTTGCATGTGTCTTGGTCGTCATAGTGTTTCTTATCTCTTTCTTCATTGCAAAATTTTGGGTGGTTTTGGTATCATTTGATTCCTTGCTAAACCCAATGGATCTCAACAACAAACACTAGCCCAAAGTTTTATAGGTCACGTGCTAATTAAACACATCAAGAAATAAAAGGGAACAAATGCATATAAAACTTTATTATCTCTTCAACTTGTCTTCAGGAGTTTTAATTCCTATGTATTGTAATAACACTAAAATTCCAATGTTGAACCCCCACATAGTAACTTGTTAAATATTACGAAAACAAGGCACCCACTATCTTGTATATCTCAATGACATTTACAAAGAGTCATACATGAAGCATTTACTATGTGTTAATGCTTAATATAAGTTCAAGTCAAAATGAAAGACAACTTATTTGTTATAACTCAAACAATTTAGGCTACATCATTATTAAGGATAGAATACACATAGATTCATCCAAATAAGAGCCAAATGAACAACACTTTGTTTGAACTACCTAAGTCACATTGGCAACTTAGTATTGCTTTACCTTTGAATGCATTCAAAAAAGGAGATGTTGACTTTATCTAGACAAAAAAGCAACACAATTTCTTTGATGAATCAAGACAAAAGTATTGCAATGTGCATGTATCAACTTTTCTCGATCATAAGCAACCATTTAAGTGGAGACAGTCATAACAATAGACATTTCAATCAAATATGTTCAAATCTTTGAATCATGACAAGGTTTGCAACAATTATGGAAGCTAAAAAACATTAACACTATTTGCCAAAAAGTCATCAAATACATCTACAAATGAAGTGGAAGCTGCAAGAAAGCCAGCAATTGAAATAGGTTATCTAGCCTCAAATGTTTAACTTATTTATAGAAGCACAACCCAATCCGAAGGAGGCATAAGCTAACCCAAATCTACATACTTGACTCAATAGTTGACCAAGATTGATGAATAGCATATGCATGTTTAAAATAAAGGTTTAATTACTAGAAACCAAAATCAAATATTCATTGTAGCATGAAAATTATATATTTATTGTAGTTGGGTTGAAAAATATAATATTTCCAAAATAAAGCAAACTTTCATGAGCATTATACCGAGTCTAGGCACTAGACAAAAACAAAATATTAAGAAGAAATCACTTGTTATTTTCAGAGTCCACAAGGTCTTGGATAGACGTTGATCAAGTGCATTGTTAATACACTCTTAAATGTTAAGCCATTGTTTCAATTCTCCACCCTATTCAAGTGTTATTATTAGATATGACCATGATGTAACCTTATCAATGTTGAACTTACAAACACTTGTTATTTTTGCAATATTAAAGAGATGGTGAAAAAACTTACACTTAAGTAACACCGATAAATAGTCAATCATTTCCAAAATATTTAGATCACCACAAATCTTTGTAACTCATGAAAGCCAGAAAGATTATAAAAACACAATATTATAACTTATGAAAATAGGAAAAATGTTTTTGATTATAAAAACACATTAAACTTAACAAAATTAATTAATTTACATATATTTTATTTCAATCTAGAAAACAAAAGGTGATCTCCTTAGAGAGAGTCTTCATCATCACACCAACATACTCATGGAAGGTTATTTTTATTTGAAAATTAGCTATAGGTTAAAAAAGATTAGAGCTTAAAGAAAAAACAAACAAACGATTGCCATATTTGCAACTAGATTTCTTTCCATGTGATTTAATTATTTCTTGCGGAATGTTTAGCTAAGGGAGCGTGCTCGCATGTCAAAGTACAATTTTCCTTTATTTCTGAATAATTTTAATTGAACTTATTGTGATACAAGAATGGAATAGGTGATAGAACAAACACCCCCCCTTGAACAATGGATTCTATCAGCTCCTCACAAGGATACTTTTATTCACAAGGATACTTTTATTCAGAATATAATAATGTAAAGAAAAAAGAATAACGAAATCTCTCATCTCCTCACAAGGATGCCACACCTTTAACAACAAAGTGTAAGAAAATAAGAATGGTTGTGTGCTTACAATGAAGTTTTACATAAGCATCTTTGGCACAAAGCATAAAACTATAATGATTAATTAGATTAATCATTCATAAACATGGAGCTAAATCAGGACAGATGGTGTATTTTTACCAGATACAAATACAAAAATAGTGATGATTCCAATTAAAGTAAACTTTTTTATGAGAAATATCTTATTTTTATATTTTAAATGAGGAATATACATGTTTTCAGATTCAACGAGGGTCAAATCCATTACAACAAAGTGCATCATATTACTGGTAAGAATTGAATAACCATCATTCCTTCTACAATTGACATCCAATTAAAATAATAATTTATTTGCATAGAACAAAATAAAGAAGAAAAATTAATTAAACTGTATATAACTCTAACAAGGTTCCTATACAACCACACCACAGACAGGAAACATTCAAATAAGCTTTCACCAATCCAACGAATAACCAATGTGAATAATCAATAAACATGTAACGACGACTCCCAAGATAATAGAAGGGAAGACGTGGATATGAGGTTCCAGTGCATTTACACTATTTACCTTGATATTTAGGGAATGCAATGATCAAGATTGTGAGAACCAGACTTCATAAAACCTTATCCCACCTAGGACTCTGACTCCGGTAAAACTTGACTCACCCTTTGGTAAACTCTGTAATAGAGAAAACGGCAAAATACAAGAAATTTGGTCCCAAAAAACTAATACGTGAGTTTTGCCAAAGTTTTGGGGCGAGAAATGCAAAATTTGGATAAATTTTGGGGAATTTCAGTCTATGGGTGAGTTTCAGCATGAGTTTTCACCGAGTACTTGTTTCAGGATGACTTGGTAAGGTTCATGAGCCTTGGACAAGTGTCACGGCACTGGACTGATAGGAACAACAAAAACAAAAAAATATTACAAAATGTAAACGCCTAAATTAATATAGATATTACAGATGATGTCATATAACATAGCTCCAAGGTTTGCTCAATGGGTTGAATCCTCCACCCAAGCCGTGTTGTCGAGGGAGGCCATAGTCAAATCGAGTCGAGTCCCTTGGAGAGCCACCTCCATCCGGATATCTCAAGGAAGGAGGAGGAATCGCATGATCTCTCCCTCGGGTAATATTTTTTATTAAAAAAAAATAATCATTACAACGGAAAATGAGAGAGGGAATAAAATCAATAAAGTCGTATGCATCCAGGTCAAATTCAACACACATAAAGTTGCATTGATAAATCAAGATATCATATATCTAGATGAAATCAAAACATTACAAGAAAGATGCTGCATGCATATCGAAATTACAGTTTACATCTTTATGTGCCAGGTCCTTCTCTGAGACTGTCCCAAAATAAAATTACGTTTCTACTTCTTTGTCAGGTCATATTTCTTCTTTCTCCTTTATTTTAAATTACGTTTTCGAAGAAAAAACACCGAAGATTTGTAATATGCACGTTGGTTGTAACAAATACATCAGCCGGGATATGTAACATAGGAATAGGAAAAAAATTAACAGGGTGCAAATCCTCCCGATACATCTTTTACAGAAGGGTGACAAGCCGAGAACTACTTCAGTATCATAGAAATATACATGTGAATGCAATTGCAGTAAAACGCATATTTTCCATGCAATCATTTTTATATAGAAGAGTGAATACAATACTACTAATCAATTAGTGTCATCAAAGAATATTTAAGAACTGAGGATAGTACGCTTTAGAATAAGTATCATAAAGATCACAACTCGTCCATACATCTCAGAACAAAACTAACATTACAATGCAATTTGCATGCAGATATAGAAGTATCTTTCTCTAGCAGAAATTACGACTGAACTGATTATAATGCTTTCATATTTGTCAATTTATATATACAATTAGGGTGTAATTTATCACAGCCTGAACCAATTTCACTGCAGCCTAACTGGGCTGCAAACAGTCCTTTTACCTCCACAACGGGCATACTATTTACAACCTGGCAGCAACCCAAATGTACTTCATCTGTCAGCTCATTTGCCTGTGCTGTCTGCCTGGATAAAATGGAACTCCGAAGAAAGAATATCATGTAATATTACCAGTTAAGGATGAATTATATTACTCTGACACAAGACAGTCACCAAATCACAGTTTCTCCTGTGATCCGTAAGCTAATATTTATTTCAACAAAAGCTGAGCATGAAACTAAAAATTAATAATTCACAATTGATAATACAGCCCAAAATTGATTTACTGAATCTACCAACAGATAAAATGGATTACATAATTGTGCATTGCCCACCCCCTGTAGGCATTATGCAACTGATAATCAGTAGCATGTCAAAAATAAAAGCAATTCTTCCCTACATAATGTACAAAGAAAACATGTTTCAACATATTTCTTTCAAAAAGATGATCGTCTCTAAAAATTGTTAGTGATAGTCTTCAGTATCGAGCTCACTGTGAATGTGGCTTAAGAATTTGCAGTCCAGAACCTGCATCACCACGAGTCATTATGAACAAGATGCAGGCCTGCATTTGTGGTTGGCAAAGGCCATGGCCTCAGACAGCTTGATTTTGAGAATGCACGGAGAATCACAGACACACTAACGTAGATAGGAACAATTCTCCTCCATTTGGCATTTGAGTGTTCTGTTTAGTAGCTGAATGTCATTCCCATCTAAAGCTGAAGCTATTGCAAATGACAGGTAGGCAAATGTGTGAAAACAGATGTCCATTCACTCCAACCAATAGGTGATAAAATCAATGCCGAATAATAATATAAGACCCTCACAAAGTTCACTCGGGTAGAAACTGATCAAACTAGGGCTTCAGAATAGAGCTGCTACATCCGTAAGATTTATATAGTGCATATATACGACCATGCATTACAAGAAGACACAGAATTGAGAGCTCCACAATTGTGCTAGTTCATAAGCTTCAACTGACGGGAGATTTGCGGGAATATAATATTGACTCTCAGCTTTGAAAGAGGGTAAGGAAAATGATGTTGCATACCCAGACCTGACCAGAAGATTGCGGAATAAATAGTGAATAACAGCAGCAAACCATCAGGGAACAGAATCATGAGCTAGTAAATGTGGGCCTTCCCTGATCAGTTCACTTCTTGCATTCCCTGGCTTATCTTCATTAAGTTCATCTTTCACAAAATTGAGTTCACCTATTTGAACTCTGTTTGGTTCAAATTCTTCTTTGGACATTGATGAATTAGTGTTTTTCTCACTACCATTTCCAGTTTCTGTTATTCTGCTTTCATTTCCATTCAAATTATTTTGTAATGGCAAAGAATCCCTTTCCTTTACGCATCTTTGTTCTATTGCACTACCATCCACTTCCTTCATGTCTTCAAGATCACATTCATGGTTACAAGTCAATGAGCCTTGGTTTTCTTTCACAGTCAATTTTTGAAATTTGTCTCTTCCATCCATTGCTACAGAGTGATCCTGCTTGTTCGTATGTAGTCTCTGTTTTTTCAAAGCTTCAGGTCCATGGGAGGTAGAATCTGGTCTAGTAAGAATTCGCTTTTCTTTGGGAGAATCAACTGCTTCATGTCCCATAAAATCATTTGCTGAAAGAGAAGAATAAAGGATTTCTGAATTTTCGCTTTCGGGCCCTCCTAAAGTAATGCTGACTGGAGTTGGGGAATCATCATCGTCATGCTCATAATCAACTATTCCAATGGACTGTTCCCTGCCAATGGAAAAAACACAAATAAACATTTTTTGAGTTAATTATGTATATTATGTGCACGGCAGTGATGCATGTCCTCCGACAATTCAGCTAGTTTGCCAAGGAAGATAACCAGAGATGCCTAAAAACACAGCAAAATTAAATTACCAAAAACAGGCATAGATTGATCAATCTAACAAAAAAAGAAGTCAAACCTGACTGCTGAAGAGTCCACGACATTTCCATTTCCAACATTTGCACTTGCTGATTGACTGCACGAAGCAGAGGTGCGAGCAGCTACCAAGTTATCTTCATCAACACTGAAGTCGCATGGCATTTGTCAATTGGAAGGTTCAAAGTGACATTTGGGAACAAATCTGAATAGACATAAACTAAGGACATTTCTAGAAATGCATGCAAGAAAATGGAAACATGTGAATGTGGAAGAGACCTGTCTTCAGTGTAGGAATCCTCTTCCTTTTCAAGAACTCGGTCATCATTCTGCTTCATTGGCTCCGCAATGGCAGTTATGTCGCTGAAATCATTAGGATGATGTTCACCATGATCTTTTCCTCCATCTGTAACACTTTGAGGAGGATAACCTTCAAGAGACTACAATAAGAAAGGATTATCATTAATTCAGTCATCAAATCTAAACACAGAATCCACATTCTTTATAATAATTCTTTGAAACAGACATTCAATTTCATGTTAGGGAAATGCACCTGCTCATATTTCAGCTTCAGTTGCTGGAAGCTATCAACATAATCGATCTTTTCCAACTCATGAGAATAGTTTTCAACCACATATGAAATGAGAGACTTGAAATTTTCCTGCAAAATTACTCACAAGTTTTAATCAGATACACATGGAAATAAACCAATATTAGCAGACTCGACTTGGCAAGGCCTCCAATGACAACTCGACTCACACTCAGCCTTTGACTCTGTGAATGCCTTGGCCAAATAGAAGCCACATCAAATATTCAAAATTTAATTTAAAAAATAAAAATAAAAAACAAAAAATCTAATCATATATATCAATGTAAAATTGTAAGCACACACAATTAGACATCAAATATCCAAGTTTGGTAGTTTGTCTTGCATGTAAGGTGCAAAAGGTTAAATTACATCAAGATACATAAACTATATGTTTTGAAATACATATAATTAAAGCTCTGAGACATAATACATAAACATCAAGGCTGTAAGTGTCCTACAGAGTCCAAAAACCTTCAAACTACAGTCTAATGAGAACATGTTACAAAATTCTCAAGAATTTACTCTGGATCTGCCTTGGCATTTGTTGTGCTCTCCTTAGTTGCTCATCGAGGTCCAACACCAGAGTCATCTACCTCTCATGGGTTAAACAGATCCAAGTCCATCCAACTGAACTTGTACTCTGGAGTTCACAGGATTTACCAGTCCATCCAGTCTCAGAACACTGGATGGACTGAAGGATAATGGTTTACAGGGTTTATCAGTCCATCCAGTCTGAGAACACTGAATAGGCAGAAGGTTAAGGGTTTACAGGGTTATGCTTTGCAAATATCATAATATGCCAAAAGCTGAAAATGCTGTTAAAGCTGAAAATATATCCAAATTTTACCTTCAGCATGTGAGGACCAACTGGTCTGATTCCATCAACAAACCTCCCGAAATGGGCTATTCCTTTTAAATCTAATGTTAAAATTATTTAAGTTCCATAAAAGTGAAATAACTTATAGAATTAAAACCTTTAAGAATTAACATTCAGGGCTTTCTATCTTCTATAAACTTTAAAGTACCTTGGGTTTCTGTTTTTCCTTTTTTTAAAGCATAGGTGGCACCAGCAGACTGATGCATATGCTAACACAGGTCTGGGTGAGTCAAAAAACAGTCTGACCCAACCAATTCTGATAGCAATGCAATAAACTATCAATAAAATAAAATTATATGATCGCTGCTTCTGTCAACATAATTTATGCTTTTCAGCGTACAATAGTCTTTCTTATATCATGGATAATGAATCGTATTATGAACGTGAAGGAAAAAACACAATGTAGGTATTACTAACGAGATCAACACAATTCCAAAATATGATTGTTGTTTTTTCTAGATAATTTGTTTGCATGCAGTTCACAGTACAATGCAGGTGAGACAATGTATTGATGAAGTTAAAACACATATGGAGGATGATGATGAAAAAAGACCAGATATCAATCTAGTAGTGACTAAACTATCTGAAGTTCTGAGAAACTAAAAATAGCCAAATCAACAAGAAATTCAAACTAAAAATTAAGATATGAATACCTTACGAATGTACTCAATAAGCTCAAGTACTGCTGAATTAATAAGGTTATAACGATTTCCATTAGCTGTAAAGGCTTGGATAACTGGATCAAAAAGGTCATTCTTCACTATGTGACGATGAAGAAAATCATCCTGCAGTTGATACAAACATTTGGACATTCAAAATCCGTATCTAAATTGTAATGTCAGCATAATTACAATTAACTGATATTCAATAATACTTGCATTGCGGGATATTATGGTGCGCAAGAATCGAATGCCAGCCACCACAAGATATTTCTCCTTTCTGCGCGTCAAGCGAAGTACCTTCTCTATAACATCATTATTTAGAAAATAGTACCTGCGGGAATAGTCTATAAGAACTGGCAAATAATGGTCAAACTAGTTTGCACTTAACAGTGAACATCAAATCGTAGAGAATATATGATTAAAATTGGAACAGATTTCAGCTTTTCAGAAAAATACAAGCAGTAACCGCACTAAGAAAAGAGAAACAGGAATTACTTTATTCTATATGAATGGTGTAGAACACAGAAACACAAGAGGTCACAGATGTTTGAAAGAATTTCTGGGACTGTCAAACAAGCCCCTGTGCCAGCACCATCAGGACATGTAGATTCTCTCCCCAGGTATGAGCTCCCATTTGCAGGACATGCTGAGGTGATAACACCTATCAACTGGTCCATGTACTTGTCATAAAAAATATCTATCAGTGTATCCTTCTGCATGAAAATGAAATGCAGTCAACTACTAGATATGAATATGCAAATAACTGAAGCATGTATTGTTTCAGTGTGAGAAAGAGACAATAATAAAGAATCTCAACCTGTTCTACACAAAAGTCAAGGTAGAAAGTTCTCCTCTAATGCAAACTAAAGAGAAAAGTATCACTATATAATATAGGCTCAAGTGGAATACTTTGTAGTCAGCTGTGGACATCAAAAAACTTATACAATGGGAATCTGACAAATGTAAGCATGGCTTGACAAAAATATCCAATAACTGCATCAAATATGAAGCATAATAAACTGTAAACTTAAGCAGCTTCAAGGGTAACAAATATGGACATAGTTTCAAACTTTCACATGTTCAATGAACTATGACAGTCTTCAACACATAAGATTTGCTATATTATGGCACTGAGGACAATCTGGGGAAGAAGCGTAAGATTGTGATTGTATTTGCCAAGAAACAAACACGAGGATATATCATCCATCCTAACATATGTACTGAAATTTTAACCAAAGTAGGGATTTAGAGCATACCTGAGAACCTGACATTGTATAAGGGTCCAAAATCATCCGGATAATTTCCAAAAACTGGCAGCACATATCCCCTCCAAACGTGGTTGAAATGCCTTTGACCTGCACAAGTTAGATAATAAATAAGTAATGAAATTAAAAGCTACTCAATAGCATGAGACATCCATCCACACTATCATCTTGCCATACAGACCTTAAAAACCATATAAATATGTACTGCATTCAAGTTAAAAATCAGAATCCACTGTCCAGATTATCCACTATAAAACTGATCACAGAAAATAAGAATACCAAATCATGTTTCATACCAAGAGGCTGAGAAGGACATGGCCTTCTTGTTGAACCACAAATGTACGCAGAAGAGAAGCATCCTGAGTTAGAACAACAATCAAAATATCGGTCCTGCAAATTCGAACATCAAGAACTTTTAAAAAGAAGTAATGAACACACAAAACAAAGTAGGATGAAAAATATCTACGGACTAGTAATCAGAAGAGAGAATACTGCCTGAAAATATACTTAAAAAGTTGAAAACAAATCCCCAAAAAAAGAAGATCGAATTTCAATAGAACAGATGAAACACATACCCAGCTAGCCTGAGAGATTTATCTAGACTTTGTAGAGCATCTGTAATAACTTCAAACAAGCCTTCAGTGACAAGATTCCTGCCAAAGCACATCATGTAAAATGTCTAACGTCATCCTTCTTTTATATTAATATCATCGAACTAACAAAATAAGCCAGCTTATTACATATATAAGCAGAAGGCCTCTTACATTTTGCAGACACAAGGAACATCTATTTAAATAGAGATAAAAACGGTCATTCGACCCCATAATAGATTTATGCCTGTAGGGTATTTAGCTAGAGAAGTGGCTGCCTCATTTGACTTCGTTTCCTTTTACTCACGTTTTCAGAATATTGAAACAGGAGGTAGACAATTATCCAAAGAGGTCAACATCGCACATTTTAACGAATTAAGAGATGGAGCACTGATGGATAATTCTCCAAGCAAATGTTCTAATATAGCCACAGGATGCTTATTCATCAGTTTTAAAGGCGTTTTTCTCTTTTTGTTGTGATATTTAACTGAACATTCAAGGGCCTGTGGATCAATTTATTTTTTGTGGAATTGCAAGGGTATCCGTATGTTGGATAGGGAGTTTCTTTAGAAAATGATTCTGTGCTTCTTTTGAGAAGACTTTTTTTGATATGTTATGAAGTCAGTTTTGATGTAACTGACAGGCAGATGGGGGGTAGAGTATAAGTTCATACCTTGTAATTATCTCTTTTTGACTCAGTCAAACTGTGCCTCAGAGGCACCTGAAAAGTGTAATATCAATTCTGAATGGAATATAAATCACAAATTTTTTTCTTGGAAAAAAATAAGATTTAGGCGCGCGCACACACACAAACACTATGCAGACTTTATGTAATCTCAGGATTATTTCATAGAAAGAAAAGCACACAATAACAGTCAAAAAGATGACGTGCTACTTCAAATATCTTTGACTAAGGCAAAAAGACAACAAATCAGAATAGGTCAAAAACAAATATAGAACCGTTACTATGAATGTGACATAAAATTTTGAAAGAAAGATCTAAAATGATGACAAATACAACTTAGGTTGGGCAACACCAGAAGAAACTGCACAAAGTAAACTGCTAAGAACAAAGTGATTTTGTATAAAACATACCTTACAAGTCGCATTTGGTGAACAAGCTGCAGACTCCTGCCGAGACTACAAAATTCTTGGAGGAATAAAACCTGCAAAACCAAAGGAAATTGCTGAAAATTTTGGAACTAGCAGTGCAAAAAGAGGGGGAAAAAATAAAAGGACAAATTCTTGGTCAAGCATTACAGGGAGAAGTAAAAGATATTCTAATTTGACCTATCCACTAATAAACATTAACAGGACCACAACAAAAGGAAATCACGTATCAATATACAATAATAGTTTAACTTTATATCCAAAACATGAATTAGTGTGAGGCAGTGCGAGGGAAGAAAACTTAAAATTCTAGTAGGGATGACCTTGTTAGAGATTTACAACATTTAAACAAGTCTGAAATGAGTGTGTATTACTTATTGTGTGTCCATGTGTGATATCAACATCTGCATATTGCTACATGCATGTATATAGAAAATCAAACGCATGAGAATATTAATAATTATAACCAAGGAAAAAAGTTGTTCCTTCTTCCCTTTTTTCCAATAGTCCCCTTAAAAAAGGTATGAACTTTGTCTGACAGTCATTTTGTCTTCCTTTGGTGTTTAGGAGGCCAAGCACTAAATGCTTTAGGCCTACTCTATCATGCATTGTCGTCAACTGTCAAAGCCAAAAAGCTCTAGGCAGTAGAGGTAATTATTGTCTTTTGAGCAACACGCAGCATACTTGAAAACAATGTTCAGTGATGAGACGTAGATGCAAGCACGTTTCAAAGGGAGATAGAAATTAATTTGAACACACACAGACACACGCATATATGTTGCACTGCCTTTGGGGACGGGGGCACAAGTTTCCAGTATGGCTCGAGCACACCCCAAAATTTTCCAAGGGACAGCAAGTTGGGGACGGCAATAATATATATAAATTATAAAATAATAATAATAATAATAATAATAATAATAATTATTATTATTATTATTATTATTATGATTATTATTATTTTAAATTCACCATGTGCATAAAGGTAAATGAATCATAAATAATAAATACATCATTGCAATAAAATTATAAACATTCAACTAGCTAAGAAATTTGAAATTCATATTAATAATTACAAAACCAAATACATTAATCTAAAATTCGAGTTGAAGTTTTCAGTTACAGGATGATGAGTCAAGAGCAGTGTTGAGCAAGTGAACTATTCTCCTAGTGTGACACATGGTAGTTAGTTGGAGGGTATCCATCTATATGACAGTCCAAATGGCCTAGTGCTAAAACACTAACTCTTGCTAGTTTGACCTTTCAAAGACCTAATTTGTCTTGCCAAAATGGCCTAGTGCTAAAAAACTAACTCTTGCGAGTTTGACCTTTCAAAGACCTAATTTGTCTTGCCATAAATGTCAAATCAAAAACCTGGGTTGAATTACTAGAGCTAGTTGTCTTGCTTGCTATTTTTGGTCAAATCCAAAAGCAGATTGAGTTTTACTATTCTTGGTTGACATTCTTGCATGTAAACTAATTCACCTTATTATCCCAGTTGGCAAGCATGCTAATTTTGTCAAAATCAAACCTTGGCTCAAATTCCTAATATTGCCAATCTCAACACCTAAATCAACCCTCTCTGTTGTTAGGTTTGTCAAATAAAAGCCAAGTTTGATTGGTCAACCACACTAGATATTTTCCTAATCCTGTGAAAGCAAAAAGGGCCTTTCTTACAGTCACTGCTACTAATATGGCCAAGTTAAACAAATTCAACTTCCTTGGCATAGTTAGCAAAGTTGCAAAGTGTGTTAGAGCCTTAAACATAGTGTGGTTTCTTTACATCAGTCTGACATGTAAATCAATCTTGAATCCTGGTTTATTATTCTTGGACAAAGTAAGTGCAAAGAACAGTTTTGGAAACATTAGTCTTAAGAGGAAATGTGCTGAAATGAGTCATTGCTGGCAACCTTTACTTCACACAAGAGGTTGTATTCACAAATAAACATCCATACAACCTTCATTGTTTGAGGGAAAAAATATGTGGCTACTAGGACAGCACACAACAAAGCAACAACCCAATAATTCCTTGCAAACAGTGCTAAACACAGTTCAACAACTTTCCTGTAGGATAGGAGTGGGTTTAGAAACTTGTTAAATGTGCCACATAGGAACAGTCTCAAAGACGGTCTACTTCACCTTCAGGACAGAACTAGAAGGTTTTCATCAACAATAACTGTGTCCCTGATTCATGCCACAGGAAGTAAAGGTTGGCAGACTTCTTAATTATTTCTAAAGGGATGTCGTTTTTAAGCAACAGTAATTATAGGCTGAAGTCCAGCACTGAGGGTTATTGCTTTAGATAGTTAAGTGACAGAGGAGAAAATAAATGTCAACACTGAACAGGAGTATTTTTAACAGTTATCATTGGAATTTAGCATAAACAACAACTTTTTCACACTAAAAGCTCATCCAAACCAATGTTCCACCAAGACTCTAGGACGGGGAGACGCGGGTGTGGGGAGACGCGCAAAGGGGACGTGTGGGAGTACCCTCAAATTTTAGGAAAATTTAGGGCGGACGGGGGGACGTCGGGGTATATAATTTTTTTCCTTTTTAATATATATATATATATATATATATATATATATATCAAATTCATATTCTATAATGAAAGCATAAATACAATAATATATACATATTTGAATTAGATAATGAAATACATTGATCCATATTCATCATCCTTACTAATACATACATGATTCATCCATAGACCACGATATTCAATAATGAAATACTCTGATCCATATTCATTATTCATTATTCACCATTCTAGAATCTAATTAACATTAAGAAAAATAGACTATAATAGATACTGAAATCTGAAGTCTGGAATAGCAAATTGATATAGCTAAAACTCAAAAACAGTGGAGTGATGAGTCTAAAAGTCACTCTAAAATACACAGAGGGCTTGGTGCTCTTGATTAAATACTAATCCCATACCTCCTTGTACATGACAAAATGCAATGGCAACATTGCAATCCATTGAATCCTGAATTCCTGAAAAATTGTTAAGACTGCTGGATTTTGAGTGAGATCTAAAATTCTACTTTCTCCATATGAAATCCAATGAGGTCGTAACCACTCTCAAACATCCTGAGTCATTTCATGGTAATGTTAAAAATTTAAGTAAAAGTGACATTCTCCTTTATTTTTCATTTTCATCCTTTTATTTTAAGAATTTAACATTACCATGAATTGCATAGCATTAGTAGGGAAATATGGTCAAATACTAGGTTTTCTCTGTGATAAATCATTGTTTACAAGCAAATTTAAGGGGGGACGCATAGCCCATTTTGAGGGGCTTGGGGAGTCATGTCCCCCACACTGGGAAACGTCCCCCCCCTGTGCGTCTCCCCAAAAGGGGGACGTGGGGAAATGTTTCCCCAGACGTCCCCCCGTCCCAGGTGCGTGGGGTGGGAGGGGTGCGTGCACCTGACCCTGAGGGACGCATCCCTGTGGAACACTATCCAAAACAGCAAGAGAATCCATCCAAATAGCAAAGTAAACCCAGTCAAAATCGGGTTAGACATACCGTTTTTTCCTTGGGGACAGCAGAACGGCACCTGAAAAGTCCCCAAAATTTGCTCGATAAGGGTTGGGAGTGGTTTGGAAGTCACAAGGTCCCCAAAAAATTGGGGACATTCCCAACCCCTATAAAAGTCCCCGGAGTACGCCGTAACCAAGGTTACTTGGGAGCAGGGAGCAACATTTTCAAAACCTCTCGGGTCGAGAGCGGATCAACAACGAATTTTTATATAATATATATTTTTATATACTTTGATGCATATATGTCAACAAAACATGTAGAATGATGAATTAGATATAAAAAAACATAAAAACATGGATTAAACCATATAACATCAATCATCTAGAAGTTATAATCTTCATCAACCACGTCCACAAGTTACAAGTTCTCATTTGTATAGCATGTAAGGGTTCACATAACCAAAATAACATCGAGTGCAATCCATCTCTGAACTGAAAATACATCAATAAATAGGCTCTAGATGGCCTCCAACATGCAAAAAAATCATGCTACAATAAATAGCTACATATCATCAAAATCATTACCTATCTTGGGATCTTTGTCATTAATATCACCCTCTAAGCAATTAACATAAGATACAAAAATGTAGCATGGCAAGTCAAGATTTTGTTTGAGTGAAGGGTACATTTTTAGTAGGGTCATGATAGAGGAGTTTGACGACCAATGTCACCAACATCAAGGTACATAGAGGGCTTGGTGTTCTTGATTAAATACGAGTTCCATACCCTAGTACATGACAAAATCCAATGGAAACATTGCAATACCCCCAATCCTAAAATCTTGAAAAACTGATAAGTCTACCGGATTTTGAGCGAGATCTAAAATTCTACTTTCTTCATATGAAATCCAATGAGGTTGGAACCACTCTCAAACATCCTGATTCATTTCATGGTAATGTTAAAAATTTAAGTAAAGTAACATTCTCCTTTATATTTCATTTTCATATTTAACATTACCATGAATTGCATATCAATACTAGGGACATAAACTTGAATATTAGGCTGCCCTACTCAAAAACTCTTGTTTCTTTGAAAAAAAATTGCATTTGGATCATCTTTGTGACAAAATTTGTGAAAAAACCAGGGAGCAAATATTTTTTTGTGGGACTCTAGGAGCAGATTCGAAGAGGGGGGGTGCTCCCTTGCAACCCTGGCCGGAATGTTGGGTATGAGGGAATTTTTGGCGGGGACGGGTCCTCGTGCAACATATATATATATATATATATATATATATATCGAGAGAGAGAGAGAGAGAGAGAGCCAACAAAATTAAGTTTGAATTAGTTCTACACACTTAAGTAACAGGATTCGTCCTAAACCCCCCACGAGTTTGAATCCTGCGAATCGGACACGATTCGCTAGGAATTCGAATCCTAGAACGGGACACGACGTGTCCGTACAGGATTCGTACGAATCCCATACGAACACATCGTGTCCCAATTCTGGGATTCGAATCCCCTAAAACTGCTTGCTATTGAGGCACACTTATGTCTATTTTTGCTTGTCAACCAAGTCTGACTTCTCCTTTAGATGATACCGACGTGCTGCAACAACACTTTGAGCTTAGCTGACTTCGTAAATTTTCATGTTTGATCTATCAAAGAACTCGGAGATGAAATTATTATGTCCACTTATAGAATTTCCAAACTCTAGAATCTGAGAAATACTAAGCATTTCTTAAGACAATAAAGTGAAGGAACAATAAGCAGTGTTTGGTGAGATTTCCCTGGAGATACAACATTGCCTTAAATCCAATAGTTTTGAAATAAGATGATACCAGCATAGCAGTTCAGATCATTGGAATCCTGTTCTAGAGATAAAATATTGTTTGCCATTGGCAGAACTGATGTTAGTCTTGCTGGGAATCATCTGTTTGGAGCTTCCAAATATGGTATTAAGTGTGAAATATTTCCAAGTTCTATAAGCAGGCATTGTTGTGAGAGGTTAAAGATTTTAAGTAGTGAGGATAATATTTTTTCCTTATTGAAACTTGCTATAAAGTTTCCTAAAGGCAGAAGCCAAATTCTAGTGTAAAACTTATTGACCTGAAAACTCAAGTAGTAGGAGGAGGAGGATGCAGAGGAGAGCAGTGGTGACCATGATGATGAGGACATTGATGCTGATTCTGATGATGACTCTGAGGATTGACAACTACCTATTGCCTTGAGGCTTGTATACTTGTAATTGTTGTATATTTTCTATTTCTATTTGCCATTGGCATTGCACCAACACTACCTATGTAACACATTTTGATTTGATGACTTAATGAGAAAACTACAGCTGTCAATGTCTTTATCTTACTATCTTGTAGTTGTAAGTTGTCTTTCATTTATGAATCATGATTTATGTGACCACTGACATGTATTTGAATTTTGTATGTACTATGCATGCTATAGATGAAGATCTATGTTTGAAATCAATGAATTTGTATCATTAATTAGAATTTGTGTAAGAAATAATTTTATATATATATATATATATATATATATAACGAATCCTACGTGTCCTGTTCCGGGGAGTCAACGTGTCTGAATCCGACACTCGAATCCCCGTATCCTACAAATCCCAAATCCTTGTGTCAGGTGACTTAGCTACACACATATATACAAAATCATTAATATGTATATGCTCATACCTGCACACTTGATGTCTATGTAGCATCAAGGTATATGCTCATACATCATCAAGGTATACACGCAACATACATAATCATTATATATGTATATGCTCATAGTTGTACAAGTGCATGTCTATGTAGCAGAAAGGTTTGAAAAAACACATTACACTGAATCTGTTCATAAAACACATTTTAACATAAATATACGCTCAAAGATTTAAAAAAAAAATGCCATTTTGGGAGGAGAGTATATATGCTTAGAACTACTGTAATCATACAATATCAAATCATATCCCTTGCTGTGTACCTTTCTACTAGATTCCTTTTTTCTTTTTTTAAAACAAGTGGTTTTTTACTATCATACCTTTCTAAACTTTTTAGAATTCTCATAAAACAAAGTTTATAACTTTATAGCTACATCCCTAGGCCCTATCATATTAGATATAGAGCACAGTGTCTGTAGTAAAGCAGGCGTTTCCCAAAAGGGGTCAGAGAAAGATACTACAGGACACTACTGTCAATTTATATTTACTACTTTGTTCTACAATGTGAAAATTTTTGAATCTAACACATCAGAAACCCCTACTACAATTTCTAGTTTACTATCTCCTACTTGTTCTTTACATTAACAAGTTATTTAATTGCATAAACATTGAAGTAAACACAAATGCATCCTTCGCAGATATACAGATCATGCATTGAAGTAAACAGAAACAATAACACAAGGGACATCGTTATTTTTGGACAATCGTCCCCGAAAAAACTCGATTCGAGAAAACCGGTGCAACATCTATGAGGGTTTTATTATTAGTAGATTTCTGAATACAACTAGGGTGCCAGAAATGTCTCACCCAACAGAGAATGTTCTCGACAGTAATACCTCTATCCGAAGACAGATATTCCGGCGAAACCGAATGATCAACCCCACAATGACTTTGACTGTTCCTTGTGTTAGATAGCGAAAGCTGCTCCAAGCATTGCTCTAGAACTACGTCACTCTTCAGGAACTGCATCACCCTCTCTCGACTGATCTGCTCTCAATCTGCCCCATAGAATCTCCCCAGCGCTGCCTCTGAAACCCTCTAGGACGTCTGCGTTAGCCTCTACGGCCTCTGCGTCCTCTGTGTTAGCCTCTACCACCCTCTCTGGCTCATATGCCCTCTGCATCAGCCCTCCTAGGCCTATGTTGTCTCTCCTGGCACTTCGCTGCCTCTCTGCTATGTATTCTTCAACCTCTTGCTGAACTGCCCCTCACTGCAACTGATCACTTGCTCGATTTCCTCGGCAAAAATCACCCCCGAAAATCGAACTAACTAATCTCTTTTCGATGTATCTCCAACTGACCCTCAAGCCTCTTATACATTTCTTGTTAGCTATTCAACAGCTGAGATTAAGTCCCTAATCAACGGCTAAGATTAGAACTGGCTTGATCCTAGTCACTTAGAACTTTCTCACCCATATTATATTAATACACATTAATATTTTTATTTTCCTAAGTTTAGACTTAGGAACTCGTTCAAAATATTAATTATTTTAATATCTCTT
Source organism: Pinus tabuliformis (assembly GCA_031772625.1). Lineage (NCBI taxonomy): Eukaryota > Viridiplantae > Streptophyta > Pinopsida > Pinales > Pinaceae > Pinus > Pinus tabuliformis. The sequence continues at coordinate 1,053,988,809 of CM062816.1, read as the reverse complement.
CATCCAGGTGGAATTTCTCCAAACGATTTCTGGGTCTTGGAGATCTCATGTGTCTTAGCCTTTCCACCAAATTCCATAGCTAGAGCACATCTGATGCTACCAAAAATCAACATACAAGTCCTCTAATCCAATAACGTCTACTCTGGTGGAGTGTCGATCCCAGTGTTGCACTAATCACAATTATATCGTAAAATCGCGGTTTTTTAAAATCGGCGATATTATCGCCTGATAAATACAAACTTTGTTTTATCGCCTCGATTTTTTTGGAAAAAATCATCTTCCTACCCAAGCTACCAGTCACTAGTAGAGGACGTGGTCTACCTCCTGTAGCTCCTAGTTCTTCAGCTTCTAGAGCACAATAGAGTCCACGGCCAACTGCACCGACATTTACATCTAGAGGGGCAGAGGAAATCAGTGGTATAATAGTATTAGACTTTAGTTATTTGGTTCATTAACTTCATTTCATTGTATATTAATATGACATTATGACTCATGATATGAGATACATTATTATATTTTTTGTTGATATTTTGAGGTTGACTTGGGAGTCAGGAGTCAGGACTTACTATTCAAGACATGATTCACTGTTATGTGCGATGTAACACTAGAAATGATATTACACATCTTGTATACTAGTTCTTTTATCATATTTATGTGTCAATGTATTTATTTTATGTTGTAGATGCTTTAAATATTAAAAAAGTTGGAAAAAAGATAAATATTTTTGTATTTTACGATTTTACGATTTTTCCCCATTTTTACCTATTTTTTCCCAATTTTTATGATTTTTCCCCTCGGTGATAATATCCCGATAACGATTAATGCAACATTGGTCGATACCCTTACTGTCTAATTCGTCCAATCCTTTAGTTGGGAACCAACCAACCTGGGAGACACAGCTAAGCAACCAATACTTGTTTTAGATTGCGCAAGATTTTAAGGATTTAAAATGATTTGAAGAAAGTGATATCAGTGTCTTGTGGAGTCAACTATCTTGCAAAGAAAATAAGGTTCAAGGATGGGAAACCACTGCTGGAAAAACTCGACTATCTCATATGCAAATGCAAAATTTAAAACTATGTGAAAGGCAGAAACTTGGTTAATTTTAGTTAAACGAGGGCCTAAAATTATTTCCGAAATATGTCTTAAATGTTACTTAACATAAGGCTCAGAAAGGTGGTGATCTAAATGTGAAAGTAAGTACTTATACCAGCACTGCAAAATATAAAATATGCACAAATAATTACTGAAATACAAAGTGGACTGAAATGTAAAATGCTGGAATAAAACACCTTTTTAAATTCAAAAATTTATTTGTATGAAATACTCAATCAAAGATCATTAGATGCATAAGTAAAACTCGCATGAGCATGTATAAAAAAACAGATGTATTTCCGAAATTAAACGAAGTGTTTTAAACTCAGATCACATTAACGAAATATCAGTGTAGTAATATGCTCTTACATCAAATGTTAAAACCAACAATATATTGTAAAACAGTAGTCTTGTAACCATGCAATATTCAGAAATTTCTATGTATAACAGCAGAAAATTTTAAATGACAAACTGATCGCTGCAATATAGAAAATTTCAGAGTTTAATTCTTTCTGATCTATTGATGTATTTGATCTAAAAACTCGGAAATAAACTATTGAACAACAGTAAAACAATTTTTAGAAATTTGTTTGCAAAAGTTACTGAAGCTAACTTCTATTTCTGTAATTATATAGCAGTACAAATTAAACTTAAATTTGCTGCTAAATTCTGAAAATTTTTGAGTTTAATTATCTCTAATCTATTGATATATTTGATCTAAAAACTCGGAAAATTACTTTAAAAAAAAACAGTGAAATAAGATTCAAAAAATAGCATGCAAAAATTTCTGAAAGTAATTATATTTCTAAAATGTAATGCAGTGAAAGATGCAAACTAATTGCCCACAGGGTTTTAGATTGACGGTGAATGGGTGCGTTGTTAAGGAACTCCTTGCGATAGGTTACCGGTTCAAATCTCCGTGGGTACTTAGGTTAGTCTTAATTAGCAAAAAAAAAAAAGATGCAAACTAATTTGCTACTAAATTTCAGATAACTAAAATTTTATGTTGGTATTAATCTTGCTTTCAATTAGATCAATGAAAGAGGTAAGGGTTTAGAGGATGTGTACCAATCAGCCCCTAGGGGCTTGAAGACACTTGAAGATGGGCTACCCAAGTCACTGAAAATTTTTCAATGCAAATGCCAAACTTAGAAATTTTTTGTTAAAATTTGTTAAATTTTTTAGGGAAATTTATGGAGAAATTTAGTGATGGAGGGTGAAGAGAGGGAGGATGAAAGGAGAATGATGGGAGACCATAAGGAGGTGGGAGATGGCTAGCGCAAGGCATCAACGCCCTTAAAAAAAAAAAATCCCACGATCTTCTTGCAATTTTTCTTCAACCTGCATACAAAATGGAGATGCCTTCGGGGCTTAGATCTCTCTCCGGAATCCATAAAAATCACCTGCAATTTTCATTTTTTTTCCTGCACAAATAAAAGACAGAAAACCCCAAAGCATGTATATACAAAAATATGAAATACCCAGAACCCCAATGAATTAGAAATTTTCTATTTACAAATCTACAATAATATTCTATAGATCTAGCAGATTTGCATATCAAAGCCCTCTATTAGCCAGATTTAAACAAATTTTGCACAATATTTAGAAATAAATTTGAAATTTTAAAGAGGCACAAGCCCAAGAAAAACCTTGTAAGTAAGATATTCTATAAAATGACTTCAAAAATTAAAAAGATAGTGGGCTCTTTTAGATTCTGCAAACTGAGAGTCAGTTGGTCCAGTTGAGGACTTCCCCAAACGCCCAAATCTTAAATGATAACTTTTGCACAAGATTTGATTGTTAGATTAATATAGATTTTAAAATGATCATAAAATCATCAAGAAATAGAGATACCTGCTACTTCTATCAAATCAAAATGATATTCTAAAACCCCACAAATCTGTGCAAGATACCTGTACACAGATCAATTCTCAAAGGCTATTGCAAATAAAAGCAGCAAAGTGTTGAAAACAATATTACCACATAAATCTGAAAGAAGAACACCACGATCTGAAACCCCAAAGTCTTTGCGTTTTATTAACCAGAAAAAGTTACAAGAGCTTTCTTAGAGCAAGTACACGATTCAGAAAAATCAGATCCAAATAATGGAGAGAGGCCTCTCATTTATAGAAAAATTCTCCAACGGCTAGTTGGTTTGATCCTCGTAAAAGCAATCTCGATCGTTGATGAAGATCAAATGATTTTCATCATCACCGTTGAAATAAAGTTACTTATGAGAAAATTCGAATTTCACTTTTAATTTCCTTTTAATTAACTCAAAAATGATTATTTTGAGTTAATTGCCGCAAAAAGTTGACTTTGACTTAACTACTATGGCCCAAGGGTTCAAAATATTTTGAAATTTTCAATATTCCCTTGGCCGAGGACCTCCAAAAATTAAAAACTTTAAAACCCACGAATTTTAAATGTTGGAGAATTTAATTTTTCCTAGGACCTAAATTAATTAAATTTCTGGCTTTAGCATTTTAATTTATTTTAGCCAGAAATTTTAATTAATTGACTCATGAGGGGATTATTAATTTTTCCAACCCTCTAATATTTAGCCATGGTGTCTAACTATGAGGGACCATGCACTAAATATTTTTTACATGAAATATTACATTTCTAACCCATGAAGGGGGAACACTCGTTCGTTATAGACCCTCAATAATTACCCATTTTTGCGACACAAAATATGATCTAGTAGACTAAGTGACTTGTAATAAAATAATCTAACCAAATAGTTAGAATTATTCCCAAATCACTTTTACAGAGACTCGATAAATAACACTAGGACTCATTTAAAATTTGACGACAAAATCCACCCTAGCTTTGGGGTGAAGTTGGTGGGAAAAACTTTGTCAATCATCCGTGTTTAGAAACACATGAATCGGTGAGACTATAAACCTCCTAGGATAGAAATCATCATCAGAAAAATAAATTTACCTTGGTTGTTACATACATTTGTCTTACTAGGATCATTTACAATACAAAACGCAGAATGGGTTTACAAAACTCCAATGTACATATAGGTGATAATGATGGATATGCGGATCATCGAAGTGCTTGAACATGATGGAAATCCATGCTCGATAATATGTACAACTATGGGGTAGTTGACATGGAGTGGTCAATAGGTAGACAGGGAGAAGGTGAGAAGGGTTGACCAAGCCCTCCTCACCTTTTCCCTCTCTCCTCACCAACCATTCCACCTCGCCTACCCCCCATACTACTTTCTTCATTGATAGAGAGTATACTGATTCCTACACTACCCACCTCCATGAGTTGCTCCCCTCCATTTCCTACTTTAGGTCATTGGACACGACCACAGTGAAACACGAGATGCTTTCCACTATCCTCATGGAGGAAGCCCTTTATTTCATCAACACGCCCATAAACTTCGCCTTGGTTGTTGTCCTATCAACCATTGCTTCGACAATGAATGTAAATACCTTCACAAACAACTTCATCCCACCTTCATGCATAACCCATCTTCCTCCCATTGCCTCCACATAACCTACCACCAACTCCTTCCATGTAAAAAGTGAACCTTTCTCACCTGAGGGAGACGAGAACTTTGTGAGGCCCTCCACCACCTCCACCACTTCCTGAAAGCCTTTTGGCCTACTCTGTTTCCTAGACACCACGCCATCTTGCCTGATCCTTACCCCCAATCCATGTTCTCCCACACAACCTCCCTTTCTGACATTCCTAGACAACATATTATTCACATCCCATCCCCTGCCCCCCTCCTCATACCACCTTTTCTCTGAGAGGGACATCAAGAGAGTAATCAGAGTTATGAGTACCAATAGAGTGGCAGACGAGGAAGGGCTTCAAGCCCAATTCCTTAAACATGGAATCCAGTCTCTTGAGTCCTATCTCGCTGATTTATTTAACCATGTGGTGCGTTAAGCCCCCATCCCCCCGACGAGACACACTATTCATAATTCAGAGAGAAGTTTTGATCCGAACAATTACAAGACTATCCTAGTAGTCCATACATCCTACAAGCTTTATGACACAATATTACACCAACGACCTTCTCAAGTGTTAGAGAGTTGTAATCTTCGGGCTAAAGGACAAGCAAATTTCCAACCAAAACCAAACGATTGATCACAATTTCACTCTTCAAGCCATTATTGAGGAGGCTATCATCGCTCTTTTAGGGTTTACAATTGCTTTGTAGACTTCCTAAAAGCATTTGACATAGTCTTAAGAGAGGCATTGTTCCAAAGGCTTTGTGACGTTGGCATATCCATGACCCTCCTAGCATCCATTATGAGACTCTACAAGCCAACCTTAAGACGACTTGGGATGGCAAATGGCCTCTCCAAATTCATTGAGAGTACCATAGGGGTTAAACAAAAATGCCCCCTCTTAATGATCCTGTTTGGGATCTATACTGATGAGTGTAGTCTTTCCTACAAGAATATATCCAGCAAGGGGGTGGTTGTTTTATACACCAGGAGTTGAACTCACTCCTTTTGACCGATTTCTTGGTCTTATTGGCTTCTACACCTAAGGGCTTGCAAAGATAGATTGACGCACTGTCTAACTTATGTGACTTTCGATAGTTGATCAACCTAGATAAAACCAATATTTTTGTCTTCAATGCATCAAAGAGATCTCTTACATACTTGCATTTCTACTATCGGAGTGTCAAGATTGAGATCACCACATCTACACCTACTTGGGGGTACAATTCATAGGGCCTCGTTTTGGAATGTGAGAAGCCCTCCAACCTTAAATTAATAAAGGATATGGTTCCATGGTCCTTATTCAGAGACAATGTTTCCATAATCAGTGTCAGGACATCTCATCCAAACTTCACCTTATTGAGGCAATTATTCAACCCGCATTTCTTTATGGCTTTGAAGTTAGGGTGCAAAGCTTGTTGCAAACAGATTCAGCCATCTTAGAGAGAGTCCAAACCCTACTTCTCAGACACATCATCTATTGTAAGCAAACAGTTCCACGGCCCATCATTCAAGTAGAACAAGGTTGCTTGTGAGTGAGAGCAGTAGCGGGAGGCGACATTTTCAAAATCTCCTAATTCGGGAGCAAATTTTTATATAATATATATTTTTATATATTTTGATGCATATATGTCAACAAAAGCATGTAAAATGATGAATTAGATATAAATAGCATAAAAGCATGGATTGAACGATATAACATCAATCATCTAGAAGTTATAATCTTCATCAAACATGTCCACAAGTTAGTAACATACAACATATCAAGTCTCATGATTCATCAATCTTAAAGTTTCAAGCTTTCAAAATTCGATATATAACATTTATCATCAAAGTTGTAATTTGTACTTGTAACCATTACCATTGCCAAGTAACCAAACGATAACAAAGAATATCCAACATGAAATGAAATGTTTCAACTTTCAACTTTCATGAAGCATCATATTCATAATTCATTACCTATGAGTTATAATTGCCAACTTCAAACTTCAAACTTAAATTGTCATATATTGTCTACAGAAAATATCATTATAAATATGAAAGAGTCAACAGTGACAAAAAGTATTAGAAACTAGAAAAGACAAGTAAATCTATTATCTATTGTTAATGCTTGGGTCTCTTGCCGCTATGAGAAGTGTCTAGATTCTGAGAAAGCATGTAGAATGATGAATTAGTTATAAAAAGCATAAAAACATGGATTAAACCATATAACATCAATCATCTAGTAGTTACAATCTTCATCAACCACAAGTCCACAAGTTACAAGTTCTCATTTATATAGCATGTAAGGGTGCACATAACCAAAATAGCATCGAGTGCAATCCATCTCTGAACCAAAAATACATCAACAAACAAGCTCTAGATGGCCTCTAGCATCCAAAACAATCATGCTACAACAAATACCTACATATCATCAAAATAATTGTGCACATAACCAAAATAGCATCGAGTGCAATCCATCTTTGAACCAAAAATACATCAGCAAACAAGCTCTAGATGGCCTCTAGCATCCAAAAAAATCATGCTACAACAAATACCTACATATCATCAAACCCTGAGGCAAAGTTAGGTGTCCACCAATTTTGCCTCATGTTCATGTTTTGTTTGGTCTCTTTCCTCCACAAAGTCTAGTATTTCAAAGACTCTACCACCGGAAGAGAGAGGTATCCCTATCTTGTTCATTCCTCATCAAAGGCTCTCACCACCAATCCCCCCTCCCCCCTCAGGACGTGCTCAAGGTTGGTTCCACGAGGTATCTCGACTTCACCAGTTGCTAACTATCTCACCAAAGCACCTTCCCCCATTCAAATTCTCCCTTGATGCACAAAGCCATCTCTTTCCAACTCAACAATCAATGAATCAGACCACCAAAGACGATATCTACAAATTGTACACTCAAGTCACTTTGATCTCACCTCCAACGAGCCTGGGCTCAAAGATATCCTACCTTAAATCAAATTTTGGAGCTACAAAATGGCATCATAGTATGGCTCCCTTACACACAAAGACATTGGATGCATTTGTTGAGGATCCTACTAGGACAATTCCGAGTTGGTTCTTGTAGATTCTAAATAGAGACAGACCCCATGGTTGGATAGATCTGCCAAAAGTACCATCAACAGGAGCAAGAGATAAAGAGCCACAATACTTTTAGGTTCCCCCATACTATGAGATGAAAAGACACTATCATTGCCTATATCAAGATTTGAGAGGCTCCCTCTCTACCTTCTTCAGGCGCCAGGACTAGTGATGCTTAACCCTCTTCATTGGGGTAATTTTGAGCCATAGATCTGAATTCCTATGCACCATGTGCCGCCTTGGGATGACCAGGATGATCACCTCATACATTCATGTAAATTCGTTAAATCAATACCGCAAGTGTCACACGAAAGTAGAGGGTGCAGTAGACAATAAAAGCATGAGATTTTCGATCTTTTCTCATCCTCCTCCTCCAAGGGATCAATTGATTCCACCAAAGCCAGTTTGCCAATCCCAAACCATATAGCAGTTCACATGTACTCAGAGCACTAGAGGGACCACCTCCAAACGATTCCAAAGCAAGGCACCCTCGAACTATCCAATTACCTCCCATTTCCACAAGAGCAACCAAAGATCTATCCATAGTTTCTTTCTTTTGACCTAAAATTATAGGATTATCTGTTGGTCCTACATCCCCCTTAGGATCATATGGGTCGGACCAACTCTTGGTTCCAAGGAACTTCGACAGCAAGCCAGTGCCCAGTTCGCCTCCCTCACCATCAATCATTAGACTCAGGAGCCCTTGATATCTTTTGCTCCATCGTCAGATCTTTCTATCTCACTCTCTTTTTTTGGGAACGCTATTAATTATCTTGTTTCATGCCTCGATCATTTATATGTGTGTCACAATAGCACTAGAGCTTGTTTCTTCTTTCTTTATGTTATTTTCAGCATTTTCTATGAGTTGCACTTGCACTCCCACATTGAATCCATACTAATTATACTCTTGTTCAATCTTGTTACCCACCAAAATGGGTAACCCCATTGGAGAACACTTTCTCCTACACTTGATAGCGGACAACCCCTCACAACGCCCATTAGCTGAGGATATGCCATATATCTCCTTCACTTGCTTCTCACCCACCGGCATGAACACATGAATGAAGATGGTCTTCCACTCAAAGAATACTTTGGTCATTTTGCATTCGGGTGCTTATACTTGTTTGTTTTGGGCATTTAGTATGGATTATGGGGTGATCTAGAAAATTGACAGACTTTGACTATGATCTTGTTCTCTCACCTTACTTGAGAGTTTAATCTTTGATCCTAGTCCAGTGGAACTTCCTTTGAGGCCCTTTGGGTATAGGAGGGGCACTACTTGGGAAACCCTGATTGAGATATCATAGTTCCATCTTACCATATGTCATAATTAACACTTTCCATCTTACATTACAAGCCCATATTTCACCTCCATTCTTCGCATTCAACTTGTCATTGGTTCTTTCGGATTTGGCACTCATGTGTCCACATACGTGGATAGGGCCCAAAAACTTTTCCCTGGGAGGTTGATGCCACTAAAAGAAGCAAAAAGAGCAAATCATGGCCACAACAAAACTAAAGAAAAGAAAATTCAAAAAGTAAAATATGGTCAAGGACATAAAGGTTAGCACGTGGACCAAAGCCTAGTATGAGCTCTACCTCACACATATGGCCATCACTCAATTCCTGAGCATTTACTACTCCATTACATCAAAAGAAGGAACCCTTGCATGTCCCAACCCTGATGGGTGATATTGACTCATCTTAGAGGGTAATACAACTGCTACATCATACAAAGCAAGCTCTAACCCTTGAGTTATAAGCAGTAATACAAAGAAAAATCAAGAAGTGGTAAAAGGCGCACAAGAGGGGTGAAAAGACAAACAAAGGCCGAGTTGGTAACTCATGCATCCACAAATGCTCCCTCCTCAAATCTATACACTCAGGATGTGGCCACTCCCATTAACTGGTCCCTTTGACCATGGCACTTGGCCATGAAGTCTTATCCCCTTTATTACCATCAATACTATTCACTAACACCTATCAATTGAAGGGTGGACCAAGAAATGTTACTTCCCCTTAGGGGTTGGAAACACCTAATAGGGTTGACCTTTAGCCACGCCTACCTAGGGAGAAAACACCATTGCGAGACTAAGGTTATGATTTTGGAAGGGGATCCTCGTTTGAAGTATTAAATTGTCCTTAGCCTCCAAGTTTGGTTCACTTAGATGCACTAATGTTCTTCGTCCCTAATGACTGGTTGTTATCACTAGAATCCATGTTGTTCTTGTCAGGTAGTTCAGGGCACCTTCTCCATAGGTACCTAAACCCTCCAGAGAAGTATATTGGCACAAATAGGTGAAGTATTGAGACTCTTGGGCCTCCTAGCAGCAACATTGGATGACACGTCCCAAAGCACCTCTAGCACCCAAGGCATTGGATGACTTTGTACTATATTTAATGATTCTTCAGTATGACACAACTAGACCGAGCATGCCCCAAGCCGACCTTGCACAATTTGAGGGGCAACAACAAATTTAGAGCCCAGATAAGGTGATCACACACTGAGAGACTAGGGAAGGCTTATTGCATCTGAGAAGCCCTTAAAGTTAGAGGAGAGCAAGCCACTTTTAGGAGTTGGGGACCCATGGGGACCACTTTATGGTGCCCCAGTTGGATCTTGAGACCTCAGAGGAGGGAATGAGGTGGATTTGAGGGCCAACCCTCAAATCATGGACTTGACATCTAAGTTACCGTAAACGTCCCTCCAAAACCACAGAAACATCGTTTGCGTTTTGGAAATGGAAACGGGCATGGAAACAACACGGAAACATTTCAGTTTTTTGGAAACGCAGGATCCTATTTCTGAAACGTTTCAACTTTTTTGGAAACGTAGAATCCTATTTCTGTAACATTTTGGGCATTTTTAAGCGTTTTAGATCCATTTCCATAATTTCCTGACTTGGATATGATGTTGAATGCCATGTCTCATATGACTTTGTTTGATGAGGAGGCATCAATAATTGCATCTTCAAGTGGACATGGCAGCAATGCTCCCACTCATGGAGAGGATCCAAATGATGATGTGGATCTTAATTACATGGATGGAGACAGATTTGGTGATATGTAAATGTAATTTATGATGATGTTTTACACTTTTGAACAATGAACATTGAATACCATAATATGTCATATGATACTAGATTGTCAGTCATAGTTCATTCTGTAATTTGCACTGTGTAGTGTGCATATAGCATTATTAATTTTGATGATGATGTTGATGATTGATGATGACAATGTGATGATATGTTGAATATTATGATAATCACTAATGATGATGACAATGTTTACGATGAATTGATGATGATGATTTGTTTATGTGGATTTCATGATGATGATTATGTATTTTTAAATATAGAATCTAGATTCTAAAAGATGAATGGTAATATGAAAGTTTTATTTTGCTATGTGTGTGTGTGTGTGTGTATGTCGTTTCCTTGCCATAACATATCCATATTTTTTGAAAATTTGTTGTATTTGTTTCAAACCCTGTTTCCGTATCCATTCCCGTAACTGTTTCAGTGCAACTTAGCTTGACATGCTTCTACATCACCTTGGACACCTCATCACCCTTAGACATGCCATTTGGAGCTCATACATTGGATGGCGTCAACCCTAGAGAGCTTATGGCTCACATGTGTGGCCTAATTAGGGCATATTAGTAAACAACTAATGGGTTGGCTTGTAACCCAAGCATGTTTAGGCATCAAACTTGATGTAGGGGCCTTATTAGGCAAATTATTAGTCCTAATCCTCATATAAATAGAGGAGGGGCTCATTGTTTTAGATCCACTGTTTTAAAAACCGGTCGTTTCGACTCCGATTTGGCCGAGTTGGTCCGAGTTATAGCCCAACCGGGTCGACTCGGCCTATGAACGGACCGGCTAGTCGGGTTGTTACCGAGACGACCGAGTTGGCTAATGACTCGGCCAGCTCGTTAACAGCAGCCGGTCAAGTCACTTCAGCGGCATTTTTTTTTTAATTTCATTTTTGGGGACTCCTTGGGCTTCCCTGTTTGACTCGTAGGTTTCCCTGTCTGACTCTGATCCCTAGTATTGATATGCTATTCATGGTAATGTTAAATTCTTAAAGTAAAAGTGGCATTCTCCTTAATCTTCATTTTCATCCTTTTACTTTAATTTTTAACATTACCATGAAATGACTCAGGATGTTTGAAAGTGGTTCCGGCCTCATTGGATTTCATATGGAGAAAGTAGAATTTTAGATTTCATTCAAAATCCAACAGACTTATCAGTTTTCCAGGATTTTAGGATTGGGGGATTGCAATGTTTCCATTGAATTTTGTCATGTATTAGGGTATGGAACTCATATTTAATCAACAACACCAATCCCTCTATGTACCTTGATGTTAGTGACATTGGTTGTCGAACTCCTCCGGGATTCGCTCCCAAACTGGGAGCTTCTCAAAATGTCGCTCCTGCTCCCGTTTTCGCTCCCGCTCGCCACTTTCGCTCCCGCTCCCAAGTAACACTAAGCGAGATGATGTTGGCAACTCTAGCAGTAGCCAGTAGTACTGGTCACAGACTTTTGTTGTAGAAGCCATTTCTAGCCTCCTTGACTATGTGTTTTTTTTTTTATCTCTATATCATCATCATGTATGTATTGGACAGTGCACTGGGTGCCATTTTGGTATAATGGATATATTCATGAGCCTACTTTGATCATATGTTGTCTTCTATCTATATTCTAATGCTGTGTGTTTCGAAACATGAATGAAAATCTTTAAAATTATGTGTTTTTATAAAAAATAAATATTTAATGTATTTTTAAAACGATTGAGTCATTGAAATCGAGCCTGCCGAGTCGATACCGAGTTGGAGTCGGAGTAGACCCTCGGCCGAGTCAAAGTCGGAGTTGGAGTTTTGAAAACATTGTTTAGATAATCATCACTTGTGACATAATTTCGGCCTCTTAGAGATTTTGGCCTTCTTAGATTCTTGTGGACATGTGACTCTATGGTGTATTTTGGCATATTGGAGCTAATTCTTGGCATTGGAGATGTTACTTTGGATCAATAAAGGATTGTTCATGCATTTTATCTTGTAAGTAAGCCTTGTATTTGATAAATCTTTGATCTTGTGTCTAATGTATAGAATGCATTGTTATCTAGGGTTTTTCTATTGTACCATTTATTATTGAAGATCAACTGTATAGAATCTAGATAATGACATTGTATGCATTACTCATGTATAAGATGTAAATGGAAATAGACTTAAGTGTATCTTTGGGATAGCTCTCCTAAGTGACCTTGATCCCTCACAAAAGTAATAGCTAGGTTTTTGAGCTAGGGCTTCAAAATTCCCTCACTCCTTACCAAGATTTAGCTAATTTTGCACTTCCATAGACTCCATCATCCCAAGGATTAGGCACTGGCCTTGTCACTTAGTTAATCACTCACAATTTTAACCCTAAACCCATCTTCGCTCTCCTTTTTCTGATTTTCGTCCCTCTTAAGGTCAAGTCAAGAGCTACGGCTAGGGTGCAAGTTGGCCTAGAGATGAAATTTTGGCCTGTGGAAGGATTCAACATTGAAAGGAGCCTTGATTGCCTCAAAATCAACTCCCTTTAGTGGCCAATCCATCCATTCTAAGGCTAAATTCTTTGGCCATAGGTAGATTTGCACTAGAGAGCCCTAGTTTTCCTTAGACTTCAACTTGGGGGCTGATTGAAGCTTTCTTGGTCCATTTGATTGCTAATATTCATTCTTTGGAAACCTTTTCATTGCCTTTTGATTCTAGGGAGATCCATTTGGCTTGCTATCTCTCAAGCCCTAGATAATTTGTGTCCTGAATAGGCCTTATTAGAGGATGTGAATTGCCTTTCCTAGCTTATTGAGTCATGTCCTTAAGAAAATTTATCCTATATATGCCTCTTTTGGCACCTTGATCCTCGAAATTAGCATATCTCTCATAGGTGACCTATCCAATGGGAAGCCTCCTAGGGGTGAATGTCCACGAAGAGCGGTGGGTAGTGGTTGTTGTGACAGTGGGCCACACCTCATTGTTCTCCCTTAGTCAAGTTTTGGCCTTGTAGGTTCCCCCTTCACAAGGCCTGCTAGATTTTGAGGAAACAAGTCCCATTGACCTAATTTTGTGTTCAAGCGGTTTAATGCCTTTTCTTCATCTTGAACCATCTTGCCCTTGCCTCTCAACCTTTCCACAAAGGACATACCATTGTAAAATTTTCTGATTCCTCTCCTATATTTATTCTACAAAGCTACCTTATCCTCCACATTGGATGGCTTACATTGAGCATTTCCCATTTGATTCAGCATCTGAGGCCATTTGCAGTTGCCAAATACTTTCTATGTTTCCAAAAATGAGAAACACAAAAAGTGTACAAAACAGAAAACAGAAATTCTAAATTTTTCCTTTCTTAAATGTTTTATGATTTCCCAATGAATTTTTAATGCATGTGTAACTAAATTAAAAATTTCCAAATAATTCAAATTTCTACAAGTGCCATCAGCATATCATATTGTTATTCATAATAAAATCAGGCCATCAACATTCATATTCATAATAGAAATTTTCAACAATGCAAATCTCAAAATCATAAATGATTGAGAATTAAAATTCAAGTGAGAGAACTCCAGTGTCAGGTCAATAATTTCTCGGATAACATGTTAAAAAACAAATAAGAGAGATACAAAGAGATGTGTAATATACAAATCTGATATTAATGGAGTTGACTAGACATAATGAGGGACATTCCGTTGTATTTCCTTCACAAGGTAGTTGTACTACCTACTTGACCTAAATACTTAATATTAGTAAAACTATTCTAACTGATGACAAGCAATTAAGTCCCTTCACATAAGGTGAATTTATTACAATTTTGGACTATAGTATGGAAGTGTTAAATGCCAATACATCTGGCATTATGTCCACACTAACCTAAACAACTCGAAATTAGGTAACGATTTTCCCATCCTTATATCATTAATCACTCTCATTAATGTGCACTATACCTTCATTTCAATAATTTAGTCCTAATAACTACTCTCTAACAGGGAAACTTAATCATTGAGGAGAAAACAACAACAAAAAAATGTGTTGAGGGTGAAGCACTAGCTTTTGGTAGAGCACTCCAAGGATGAAGCAGGAAGATATGACTTCCATGAAGGAGTGAAAACTACCCCCTTCTTTGAAGATGTGGTTATGGACAGGCCAAGCAAGGGAGTGGTATTGGGCAAAAACAACAATATTGGTAAAGGAAAGGGCCAATCCAGTAACATCAACAAAGGGAAGGCCAAAGCCAGCAAAATGAAGCAGACAACATGAGGAGAGCAGAGGAAAAACACAAGAGAGGAAGTACCTAGAAAAAACAACAGAGAATCCAAGATACAAGATTAAATCCAAAAAAATGGCAGATTGTATCCATTATATGAATGACCATGGGGCCATTGGTAAGTTTATTGACTTCTAGCCCTCCGAACAAGCACTCATATCCTCATTAATGGTAGGCCACACCAATTATTAATTGTTTTGAACCTAATCATAAATAGCAGCCCCGTTAAATATTTATGCAGGTAAAGCAAGCAGTAATTGCACAATAAATGGCCACATTACTGACAACGAACTTACTCATAAATGGTGTTGGAAATAATACTTGGGGGGGTGAATCAGTATTAGCAAATCAATAATTTTTTCATTTCCATAATCAGATTCATATACGCTACTTCAGTTAAGGGAACCCGCGTGTACACGCAACTATGTTTAATGCAACTAACGTATATCCAGTAAACTTATGATTCAGTTAATCCATCATATGTTGATCTTTAATCAGTGCATCAGAACTTCATTAACCATATAAACAGTAACCAGGTGTAGTAAAAACAGAACAGATCATCACACATAACAAACACACATGAACACCATGATATAAGGTGGAAACCCGATGCGGGACAAAAACCACCTACTGCCGTCTTCCTTTAATATAAGAAAAATTTGTTTACAATCTTGTACTGCCGCAGACTCATACCAATACGCAGGCACCCACCTGCAGAAGGTTACAAACATCTCTCGTTCTCCAGCTACTACTGGAAGGGTGCTACAACCCGCTAGCTCTTGTACTAGCCAATATATTTACTAGTACGTAGGCGCCGGCCTACTGAAGGCTCCAACCTTCACTCGTTTTCCAGATGCTACTGGAAGGGAGCTCCAACCCCCTGGCTCTTGTATTGGCCAATATGTTTACCAGTACGTAGGCGTCGACCTACAGAAGGCTATGACCTTCTCTCTTCCTCCAGGGACCACGTTTCATAAATTTTCATACTAGATGCTCCTGAAGCACAACACCATAATCTGAAGGCCACGTTTCATCCAATTTTCATACTGGACCCATCAACAACATTGAAGCACAAAATCAATCCCCACCTGCATCATCAATCTCTGAATCACCCAACACTGAATCATTGAAACCCTGCAACAAAAAACAATCACCAGAACACAGAGCAGAACACAGAACTCTGCAACAACAACCAGATCCAACTGAAACTTCAAATATCATATCTCATAATGTATACGCTACTCTGATGAACCAAACCAACGTGTATAAGCGCTTTTACCAAAGCCAACCAGTGTACAAATCTGCAAATATTTACTCATAACTTTGCAGCTATTCCAGACATCAGTCATACCATTATCATAACATTCATACAATAAAACATGCGTCAATAATTCAGATCTAGTCTATCCATGATCAAACCACATAATTAGGATACATTCCAACCCTTATGATCTCGATCCATCATTCATCATCATCCACATAGGTGCATCCTTGGTTCAGATCAAACAAAGCATCACAAACCCATAACCAGCATACTGTATCTCACACTTCATCAGATATTCAATACTTGCACACTTGCACTCCTTGGCCTAATGATCTTCTCCTCCTTATATAGGTTTAGGCCTCTCAATACCATGGTCCGAAACCACATATGATACCTCGGACCCTGTTAGTGTCAGTCTTTCCAGCCTTCCTCCAGTGATCAAATATGCTCTTACAAAGTGGTCTCGGAGTGTCAAGGTCAAATTTTGTCATTTCAGTGAGTCTTCAAGCAAAATTTGGTCACTAGGCATTAGATCTAGGGTTTGCTTTCACTCCTTCTAAAGTTGTCCAAATGTCGGTCCATGTCATCATTCAGCTGAGTCTATCATTATTCATAGGGTTGTCATCATCATTTCAAGTTCCAATGGGTCATTCTACACCTTGTTCATACTTCAGTTGTGCCTTGGTAAGGTCCATTTCCCTCTCTTAGGGTTTTGGAGGTAAATTCTCTTGGAGGGTCAAATCATCGGAAAAATTTGTATCCTGATGTTCATACACCTTCCCCTATCATTAATGTACCTTCTTAAACACTTCCCATCACTGAGATTCCCCAAATTCCTCATTTTTCCACAAACCCTAGTTTCTTGCTACAACTTGGCAATTTTCTAGGTTGGGCCTGTGTTTTGCCCTTTTGGACCCCTTCCCCTCACTCAATATCTGAGATTCCACTTTCCCCTGCTTCCTAACATCCCTCCCTACTTCCAAAAATTTTCTCAAGAATTTAGAAGCCCCCTATCTCCTTCATTTCGCTTCATTTCGACAAAATCCCTTGTTCCACACATCGGGATAAGTTTCACTCAACTGATGTTTCAGAGCAATAAAAGATGAATTTTGAAAAACTGAGAGAGGTTTTTGTTCACAACATGCCAAGGAAGAAAAACCTCCTTCACTTTTTACACAGGTGTCATGGTTTTAGAGAAATGTCAAAAATATCGTTGCCTCAGGAGAATTGAATGCACCTCTGAAGTGACCTTGGGAAAATCAAGTTTTCTCCTAGCTTGGTTGGCCAAATGACTTTCTTGATGAGTCAAATGATAACTAGACACAAAGAGCTTTCCAATGAGCTATCATGAGCTCAATTTGGAGTTGAGGAAGGCATTCAAAAGTTGACTGCAACAACACTCTGCCTTGAGGCAACCTCATTTGGCACATTTTGACCAGTCTTGGGAGATTTGATTTTTGACAGGGCAAATGAACTCCAAATTGAAAAATTCCAGTTGGGTTGGAAAGTATACTCAAAGACCTTTCCAACGAGCTATCCTGCACCCAATTTGGACACCGGGAAGGCCTCCAAAAAGCATCTGAAAGTCGCGCTACGCGTAGGCCTCAGGCGCGCTACGCATCAGGGTTTTGGCTCAACGCGTAGCGCGCCGCGCGCTACCCTTAAATTGGTGACGTCCATTTCACAAAAACTCAGCATTTTTGGATTTGTCATGACAAATTACACTTGCTCAGCCACTGCCAAGACATTTCATAGAGATTTGAACCCTCAAAAGGTCAAAAAACATGCAAAAAATGACCTTACTGCCCCTTTTTGGACACACAAGAAGCAGTCTTGGGAGATTGCATTTTTGGAGGGGCAAATGGGCACCAAATTGAGAAATTCCACTTGGGCTGGAGAGTAGACATCCAGACCTTTCCAACAAGCCCACTTGTGCCTCATTTGGATGCCGGGAAGTGCCCCAAAAGTGGGCTCAAAGGCGCGCTACGCGTTGAGAAATGGCGCGCTACGCATCAGGACATTTTCTCAATTTTTCACCTTCAGCTCAGGAAAACGCAACATTTGACCAGTTTTGACTTTTTGGTGGGATTTTTCATCCTCCTTGATGTAATTTCATGTTGACAAGACACTTTTTTACCTATGCTAGAAGATTCATTCATAAAATGGCAAAAAATTAATGAATGAATTGGTTTCCTAACTTATAGAGGCAAGTTGTTTTGATTGCCTAGATTGTAGTGCTCAGTTTAGAATTGGTTGAAACAGCTCCTAGGATGATGAGCTCGACCCCTAGAGGCAAGGAAATGTGTTAGCTTGCCTATATTATGTACTTTCTTAGTCATTTTCATGGTTGGACTCTTGAGGGATAAGCTTAGACTGTATTACTCTTTGTATCTCTGCAATTTTGGCAAAGGAAGGACCACGGTTTTGCAGCACTATTTGGGATTCCTGTGGTGATTTGTGTTGATGGTGTGTTTCTCTCATGTACTTGTAAGTTTGTTATGTGTACCATTTTCCTACTCTTCTCTTCTGCAAATTAAGTAAATGAAGTGTTAAGGTAGAATTCATGGTTTCTATGCTCTGCCTTTAAGTTTGCTTAATATCTATGTTTTCATCTGTTTAAGGAGAACTCTCGATGGTTTCTTGCTCTCCTTAACTCCTCACCGGTCATATCTATCCATTCACTTATTTCAAAGGCATCAAGACCAGTGTTGCAGGAAGCGCCCCCCCCCCCCCCCCCCCCCCCCGGATCCTAGGCCGGAATCGCGTCCCGTACAGAAGCGTTCCGGAAGCGCCAGCCGAAGCGCGATTCCATTTTTGCCGAAGCGCGATTCCTAGTTTTTTGAGCGATTCTTGGTTTTTAGGAAGCGTTGCCCTTCGGAGGGGTTGGATATGAGTGAGAGGTTTAATGGACTGACACTGCCCCGTGCGCATGAACTCGTGGCTGTTCCAACTCCCCGACTCTCGGTACTCTGAATTTATATTGACGTTACCAACTGTGTTTTCCTTCATTTCAATAAAATAGGTGAGACAGATAGACCGACAGGTTTATTGTGTTTGTATAACGTTAATATCGCGCTGAAATAAGAGACCTTTCGAAGCCGGTATTTTAGATATGATTGCCCAGCGCTGTGACGTGTATATTTATCTTAATATATATGGTGATAAGAATGTGGCGTGATTAATATCCGTTTATAGATTTTCAATTTTTAATTGTGGTACATGATATTATTAGGTTTATGTTTATATTTACGGATTAATTAATATATTGGTAGAGATTTACTATTTTTGAAGTTTTACTTGTTTGTAAATGATATTATTTTGGTTACGTCAGTATTTGTTTATTAGTATTCTGAGAGTGAAACTGCTTAAAACTGAAGTTTAAAATAATGGAATTTAATAATTAGCCAGCGTTATATGTTTTATTTTATTTTAGTTGTGTCAGTGTCTATATATATTTGAGTTAAGTTGTTTCTACCTTCAATTTAACTATGATATTTATGCCATTTTATTATATATACATAAAGTTAAAAAAATATTTATTGTTTAGTAATATTAATCTCTTTTTATTATTTTTAATCTTCATCTATATATATATAATATAATATATTTAATTTTTATTAATATATTTAATTTTTATTAGTAGTTTAATCTTTGATTATATCATTATATATAAATAAAATAATGTTTTATAATATGCTTAAATGTTTTATGTTTTATAATATGCTTAAAAATTTGATGTATGTTTGTAATAGCTAGAATATAGATGATTGTTGTACATACTAGTAACTACAATGGAATCATGGATGCCATATCTATCTTGATTTATGCAAAAATATGCATGTTTTCATGTCTTCTACAATTAATTTGGTATTTGGGATGTTTGTTTTGAGTATAAATGCAAAAAAATATAAAAATATATATATATATATAGCAGACGCTTCCGCGGACGCTTCGCTTCCTAGATTTTTGGAAAATGACGCTTCCGCGCTCCGCGCTTCCGCTTCGCTCCCGCTTCGTGCAACATTGATCAAGACAATCTCCTACCTTGCCCCAAAAAGACCTCTGCAAAAACTGTGTCACATCCCCGCACCCAAAATTGCCTTTCCCTGTTTTCCAACAAAACCCTAAAGATCTTAAATCAAACTATCTTTATCAATTTACTAGCCTAAAATCAGTATTCATATCGGTCATCTCAGCCCCTTTGAAGACCTTTTGCCGAGATAGACCCCGAGAGAGCCCTCTCCAGTCCTCGTAGGGCTAGCTACGAGGCTAAATGGTTTGATGTTGCCTTGAGTTTCGCCCTCCTCAGCCTGAGGTAGATTCGAGCGTTAACAGACCCAATACCTGGGGTCAATACCTCAGACCAAATACCATAGACCAATACCAAAATACCATGGACGAAATACCACGGACCAAAACTTAGTTTTCCAACATGTACGCGCCTTTCCTTCTGTGAAAGTGCGTGTGTATATTATACACTTCTTTGTATATAGTGAACCTGCATGTATATGCGACTTGGTCAATGGTGAAACTGTGTATACTTTGTTCGTATATGCGACTTTGTATACAGTGAACCTACATGTATACGCAGCTTGGTCAATGGTGAACCTGCGTATACCTCTCTCTGGTCATTAATTCTTTGCTATTGACCTACTGCACTATGATCTGTCATCTGAGTGAGTTGCCATCAAGGACAACACCTGTATCATACCTATATCATAATGTCAACAATCTCCCCCTTTGGACTTGATGGCAACAACAACACCAAGTCACTCTCCCCGTTTGACATCAAGGGCAAAGGGTAGACCAAGATATTCTCTCCCTTTGATATACAATATGCTGTCCATACTCCCCCTGAGTACATGCTGAAATCTCTGAATGAGCTCCCCCTTTGTACCTACCAAGATGTACCAATCCGTCCATGTTCCCCCTAAGCACATGCAAAGTCTGCAAAAATATTTTTCAAAAGAATAACATGACACTATAATTCAACTAAGTGAGTATGACCTTCCTATCACCAATGACTCATGCATACATCAATCTCCCAACCAAGTGGGGATACACCATTTTGACTCATCCACCCAACCAAGTGGAGATAAACCAAATGTTTATACATCACTGAAAATAGAGATTATTACATCATCCTTCCCATGCATATTGGGGGTACAAATTAAGTCTTTTCATGACCTTTACACCAAATGATATTCATGACTTTTATAACAAAGACCAGCAATCTAAACAAGACCATGATAGTCATCAACTATCATACACCATATATGATTTGCAACATAAGCATCTGTCAACAGCATCCGGACCTGTAACCTACAATACCATTCTCTTGCCCAACCAACAATAAGTAGCAAGATGTATCATTTAGCCACATAAGCATCACCACCAAAGACTTCTAACCATAATGCCAACAATGCATTATTCAAAGCATATGCTCCCCCTGAACCTGTTCCATCTGTTCACTGTCAGATCTAATCATGCATATATCAGCAAGAAGTATCAAGGCATCATCATCAATCAAATATACATCAAGCACTTCTAAATAACAGCACATTTCCACACATCATCAGCAGATTGTAACCATCATCAAACATATCAAATAATTAATTGAACCATATCAGACCCTTTTTCCTGAGTCTGTCCCACTGCTTTTCCTCAAACTAACATATACGCGACTGTGCAGCTTCGAACTTGCGTATGCGATTTAGAACACTAAGGTTCCACACTTTCAACTCCCTCTGAGTCTGTCATGTCTGTATACTCTGCTATGCCACATCATTTTGACTGTACTTCCTTCTTCTTCCATATCTTCAACTGTGTTGATGTTTTCTCATTTTGATATCGTCCCCAAAATCTTCTCCTACATTCCTTTGCTATATGTCCAAGCTTGTTACATGCATAACATCTCACATGTTTCATATTCCATCTGTAGCAGTCAACAACTTTGTGACCAAACATATTGCAAACAAAACAATATCCCTTAAAGTACTTGGAACGTGATGATCTTTCTGTGTGATGGTATTGAACCATTCTACTTCTACATCTAGCTGCAACATGCCCAAAATTATGACATATAAAACATTCAACATTATTCATCGGAGGAAATAATCGTCTATCGCTTCCACAGTTCGGAGTAAAGGATTTTCTTTCCTTGGTTGTTGATGGGGTGACCTCTCATCTCCTTGTTGAGTATTTCAGATTTTGCATTAGATTTCCTCACCTCACCTTCAACAGATTCATAAACACCAAGACTAGATTTGATAGCAGACGACCTTTGACTACTAAGAATATCATCCAAAATCTTAGTACAGTCTTGAAATCGTAATAGTTTATCTTTTTCTTCTAATTTATCTTTCAAGATATTTACCTCAACCTGATGTTGTTCTTCCTTTTCCAGATATTGCTTCTTCAAGATTTCTTCAGACTTTCTTCCTTCTTCCACTTGTTGCCTTAGTTTGAGAATCTTATTTTCTTATTCTTCATTCTGCTCCTGCAGCATTTGACGTACTCTGAAGGCACACTCCTGCGGAGCTTTTAAGCTGATAAATTCTTCTTTGAGGGCACTCTCCCTTTTGTTAAATAGATCTTGTTGATCTATGATTTTATCTGATGCTTCATTTGCTTATTCATCTTCAATCTGAGGTGATTCGGAATCTGAATACTTGCTTCCACCTAATGGAAAGCTGTCATTGTTCCTTTGAGTTGTCTTCTTCTTCTGACGCGCTTTCTTTCCCATTGTTCTACAGATCTCCTTCAAGCGATCAAGCTTCTACCAAAGGACCTGCTCTGATACCAATTGTTGGAAATAACACTGAAAGGGGGGGTGAATCAGTATTAGCAAATCAATAACTTTTTCATTTTCATAATCAAATTCATATACGCTACTTCAGTTAAGGGAACCCACGTGTACACGCAACTGTGTTCAATGCAACTAGCGTATATGCAGTAAACTTATGATTTAGTGAATCCATCATATGTTGATCTTTAATCAGTGCATCAGAACTTCATTAACCATGTAAACAGTAACCAGGTGCAATAAAAACAGAACAGATCATCACACATAACAAACACACATGAACACCATGATATAAGGTGGAAACCCAATGCGCGACAAAAACCACCTGCTGTCGTCTTCTTTTAATATAAGAAAAATTTGTTTACAATCTTGTACTGGCGCAGAATCATACCAGTATGCAGGCACCCACCTACAGAAGGCTACAACCTTCTCTCCTTCTCTAGCTACTACTGGAAGGGAGCTACAACCCCCTAGCTCTTGTACTAGCTGATATGTTTACTAGTACGTAGGCGTCGGCCTACTGAAGGCTCCAACCTTCATTCGTTTTCAGCTGCTACTGGAAGGGAGTTCCAACCCCCTGGCTCTTGTATTGGCCAATATGTTTACCAGTACGTAGGCGCCGACCTACAGAAGGCTACGACCTTCCCTCTTCCTCCAAGGACCATGTCTCATAAATTTTCATACTGGATACTCCTGAAGCACAACACCATAATCTGAAGGCCACGTTTCATCCAATTTTCATACTGGACCCATCAACAACATTGAAGCACAAAATCAATCACCACCTGTATCATCAATCTCTGAATCACCCAACACTAAATCACTGAAACCCTGTCAACAAAACACAGTAACCAAAACACAGAGCAGAACACAAAACTCTGCAACATCAACCAGATCCAACTGCAACTTCAAATATCATATCTCATAATGGATACGCTACTCTAATGAAACAAACCAGCGTGTATACATGCTTTTACCAAAGCCAGCCAGCGTACAGATCTACAAAAATTTACTCATAACTTTGCAGCTATTCCAGACATCAGTCATACCCATATAATAACATTTATACAATAAAACATGCGTCAATAATTCAGATCTAGTCTATCCATGATCAAACCACATAATGAGAATACATTCCAAGCCTTATGTTCCCGATCCATCATTCATCATCATCCACATAGGTGCATCCTTGGTTCAGATCAAACAAAGCATCACAAACCCATAACCAGCATATTGGATATCACACTTCATCAAATATTCAATACTTACACACTTGCACTCCTTGGCCTAATGATCTTCTCCTCCTTATATAGGTTTAGGCCTCTCTCAATACCATGGTCCAAAACCACGTATGACCAATACCTTGGACCAATACCTGGGGTCAATACCTCGGACCAAATACCATAGACCAATACCAAAATACCATGGACCAAATACCATAGACCAAAACTTAGTTTTCCAACATGTACGTGCCTTTCCTTTTGTGAAAGTGCATGTGTACGTTATACGCTTCTTTGTATATAGTGAACCTGCATGTATACGCGACTTGGTCAATGGTGTACCTGCATATACCTTGTTCGTATACGCGACTTTGTATACAGTGAACCTACGTGTATACACGGCTTGGTCAATGGTGAACCTGCGTATACCTCTCTCTAGTCATTAATTCTTTGCTATTGACCTGTTGCACTATGATCTGTCAACTGAGTGAGTTGTCATCAAGGACAACACCTGTATCATAATGCCAACAATCTCCCCCTCTGGACTTGATGGCAACAACAACACCAAGTCACTCTCCCCCTTTGACATCAAGGGCAAAGGGTAGACCAAGATATTCTCTCCCTTTGATATACATTATGTTGTCCATACTCCCCCTGAGTACATGCTGAAATCTCTGAATGAGCTCCCCCTTTGTACCTGCCAAGATGTACCAATCTGTCCATGCTCCCCCTAAGCACATGCAAAGTCTGCAAAAATATTTTTCAAAAGAATAACATGACTCTACAACTCAACTAAGTGAATATGACCTTCCTATCACAGATGACTCATGCATACATCAATCTCGCAACCAAGTGGGGATACACCATTTTGACTCATCCACCCAACCAAGTGGGGATAAATCAAATGTTTATACATCACTGAAAATAGAAATTATTACATCATTCTTCCCATGCATAGAGGGGTACAAATTAGGTCTTTTCATGACCTTTACACCAAATGATATTTATGACTTTTATCAAAAATACCAACAATCTAAACAAGACCATGATAGTCATCAGCAACTATCATACACCATATATGATCTGCACCATAAGCATCTGTCAATAGCATCCGGACTTGTAACCTGCAATATCATTCTCTTCTCCAACCAACAATAAGTAGCAAGATGTATCATTTAGCCACATAAGCATCATCACCAAAGACTTCCAACCATAATGCCAACAATGAATTATTCGAAGCATATGCTCCCCCTGAACCTGTTCCATCTGTTCACTGTCAGATCTGATCATGCATATATCAGCAAGAAGTATCAAGGCATCATCATCAATCAGATATACATCAAGCACTTCTAAATAACAGCACATTTCCACACATCATCAGCAGATTGTAATCATCATCAAACATAGAAAATAATTGGCTGAACCATATCAGACCCTTTTTCCTGAGTCTGTCCCACTGCTTTTCCTCAAACTAACATATACATGACTGTGCAGCTTCGAACTCGCGTATACACGCGACTTGTCTTCATGAAACTTGCGTATGAGATTTAGAACACTGAGGTTCCACACTTTTAGCTCCCTCTGAGTCTGTCATGCCACATCTTTCTCACTGTACTTCTTCTTCCATGTCTTCAACTGTGATGATGTTTTCTCATTTTGGTATGGTGCCCAAAATCTTCTCCTGAATTCCTTTGCTATATGTCCAAGCTTGTTACATGCATAACATCTTACATGTTTCATATTCCTTCTATAGCAGTCAACAAATTTGTGACCAAACATATTGCAAACAAAACAATATCCCCTAAAGTACCTGGAACGTGATGATCTTTCTGTGTGATAGTCTTGAACCATTCTACTTCTGCATCTCGCTGCAACATGCCCAAAATTATGACATATAAAACATTCAACATTATTCATCGGAGGAAATAATCATCTATCACTTCCACAGTTTGGAGTAAAGGATTTTCTTTGAACATTTGCTTTCCTTGGTTGTTGATGGGGTTGACCTCTCATCTCGTTGTTGAGTAATTCAGATTTTGCATTAAAGTTCCTTGCCTCACCTTCAACAGATTCATAAAAACCAAGACCAGATTTGATAGCAGGCAACCTTTGACCACTAAGAATATCATCCAAAATCTTAGTACAGTCTTGAAATCGTAATAGTTTATCTTTTTCTTCTAATTTACCTTTCAAGATATTTACCTCAACCTGATGTTGTTCTTCCTTTTCCAGATATTGCCTCTTCAAGATTTCTTCAGACTTTCTTCCTTCTTCCACTTGTTGCCTTAGTTTGAGAATCTTATTTTATTGTTCTTCATTCTGCTCCTGTAGCATTTGACATACTCTGAAGACACACTCCAGCTGAGCTTTTAAGCTGATAACTTCTTCTTTGAGGGCACTCTCCCTTTTGTTAAATAGATCTTGTTGATCTACGATTCTATCTGATGCTTCATTTGCTTGTTCATCTTCAATCTGAGGTGATTCAGAATCTGAATACTTGCTTCCACCTAATGGCAAGTTGTCCTTGTTCCTTTGAGCTGTCTTCTTCTTCTGACGCGCTTTCTTTCCCATTGTTCTATGGATCTCCTTCAAGCGATCAAGCTTCTACCAAAGGACCTGCTTTGATACCAATTGTTGGAAATAATGCTGAGAGGGGGGGGTGAATCAGTATTAGCAAATAAAAAAAAATTTCATTTCCATAATCAGATTCATATACGCTACTTCAGTGAAGGGAACCCGCGTGTACACGCAACTGTGTTTAATGCAACTAGCATATATCCAATAAACTTATGATTCAGTTAATTCATCATATGTTGATCTTTAATCAGTGCATCAGAACTTCATTAACCATATAAACAGCAACCAGGTGCAGTAAAAACAGAACAGATCATCACACATAAGAAACACACATGGACACCATGATATAAGGTGGAAACCCAATTCGGGACAAAAACCACCTGCGATTGTCTTCCTTTAATATAAGAAAAATTTGTTTACAATCTTGTACTGGCGCAGACTCATACTAGTACGCAGGCACCCACCTGCAGAAGCCTACAACCTTCTCTCGTTCTCCAGCTACTACTGGAAGGGCACTACAACCCCCTAGCTCTTGTACTAGCCGATATGTTTACTAGTACGTAGGCACTGGCTTACTGAAGGCTCCAACTTTCACTCGTTTTCCAGCTGCTACTGGAAGGGAGCTCCAACCCCCTGGCTCTTGTATTGGCCGATATGT
Source organism: Pinus tabuliformis (assembly GCA_031772625.1). NCBI lineage: Eukaryota > Viridiplantae > Streptophyta > Pinopsida > Pinales > Pinaceae > Pinus > Pinus tabuliformis. The sequence continues at coordinate 1,053,961,322 of CM062816.1, read as the reverse complement.
TTACCAATACATAGGCACCGACCTATAGAAGGCTAAGACCTTCTCTCTTCCTCCAGGGACCACGTTTCATAAATTTTCATACTAAATACTCCTAAAGCACAACACCATAATCTAAAGGGCACATTTCATCCAATTTTCATATTGGACCCATCAACAACATTGAAGCACAAAATCAATCATCACCTGTATCATCAATCTCTGAGTCACCCAACACTGAATCACTAAAACCCTGTCAACAAAACAAAGTCACCAGAACACAGAACTCTACAACAACAACCAGATCCAACCGCAACTTCAAATATCATATCTCATAATGTATATGCTACTCTGACGAACCAAACCAACGTGTATACGCGCTTTTACCAAAGACAACCAGCGTACAGATCTGCAAATATTTACTCATAACTTTGCAGCTATTCCAGACATCGGTCATACCCATATCATAACATTTATACAATAAAACATGGGTTAATAATTCAGATCTAGTCTATCCATGATCAAACCACATAATGAGAATACATTCCAAGCCTTATGATCTTGATCCATCATTCATCATCATCCACATAGGTGCATCCTTGGTTCAGATCAAACAAAGCATCACAAACCCATAACCAGCATACTGTATCTCACACTTCATCAGATATTCAATACTTGCACACTTGCACTCCTTGGCCTAATGATCTTCTCCTCCTTATATAGGTTTAGGCCTCTCTCAATACCATAGTCCATAACCACGTATGACCAATACCTTGGACCCAATACCTGGGGTCAATATCTCGGACCAAATACCATAAACCAATACCAAAATACCATAGACCAAAACTTAGTTTTCCAACATGTACGCGCCTTTCCTTCTGTGAAAGTGCGTGTGTACATTATACGCTTCTTTGTATATAGTGAAGCTGCATGTATACGCGACTTGGTCAATGGTGAACCTGCGTATACCTTGTTTGAATACATGACTTTGTATACAATGAACCTGCGTGTATACGCGGCTTGGTCAATGGTGAACCTGCGTATACCTCTCTCTAGTCATTAATTCTTTGCTATTGACCTGCTGCACTATGATCTGTCATCTCAGTGAGTTGCCATCAAGGACATCATAACACCAACAAACGGCACCTCCCTATGAGCTGGAACTAATTGCTCACTAATCTATATAAGAGAAAATAAGGAAGCCATTTTTTCATCATTATATCATTCTCTCTCATAATATATACTACATAATCATGGTGATCACTGTCATACAAAACATCAGTCATATTCTTGCAATTAACTAGTTAGCTATGCATACTTTCATTGTGAAACTCTTATTCACTTCAGCTATGCCACATTGACAATACGGCTTCAGGATTTTTTCAGCTTATATTGCATCATAATTCTTCTAAAGAGAAATGCCATCAGTCCTGAAAAATGTGTCACCATAAAAGTGATAACGGGGCAACACCACAAATTTCAAGATATGCATATGACATCTACCCTTATTAAAAATAGGTTTTTGTTTGACTAGCACCTAAACAATACCTTGTACATGTAACAAAGCACATCAGTTTATTTTATCTTTAATCAATAGGAAAGAGAATTTACATATGGGCACAGAACATCACCACCTCATTGTTCTAGTATAGAATCTTAGATACATACAAGCATATACATTTGCATATATCAAGTACATGTGCATGTGGATGTGCATGTATACTTACAAGAATAGATATATGCAATATGGAATCTCTATGTACATATGCAAAATACATGTGTTTTTGTAAATTATGCAAATACATTTGTGTTTGTAAATCGTAGTATATGTATCTAAGGCTATGTGATGGAGAGGAACCTACAAAAACAAAATCTGCAAGTTTAGATTCAAGAACTAGAACCTTTAGGAAGTTATAATTAATGAAACCTAAAATGAATAATTCGAAAGATCTATAAATACCAATATCTTTTGACAATGTAAAGAAAAGTTACCAAGTCCTTCTTTGCTTGATTTGTAATGTCAGGTGACTTCAACCTTACAAACATCTCATGCATGAAAGCACCGTCTTCTTTGAGTGCAGACATGACCTACAAAAACGTACTTTTTCTTTTAGAAAATAATTTGAAAACAAAACAGTGAAAGTACAACACAGGAGAAAAGCACTTACTGCTGCATTATTTGAATGTATAATTGAGTTAATAGTTGTGAAAGTAACCTCATCCAAAACTCGTGGTAAAACGACATCCTGAAAATCGGCATTTATGTGTAAGAGGAATCATACCATGGATTTCTTAACATTACTTGAAAACAAAAATATTGAAGGCATTTGATTTAAGAGTGCAATTAAGTGGAGAATATGTCACCTTTATGTAGCCAACTCTGTAGGTTTGATGGATTTTTGACAATATTGATGAGTTCCCAATAGGCATTGCCTGTGAAGCACAAACAGAGAGCAAAAGAGATGAAAATTTGTTAGCCATCTCAAATTTCAATCCTAGAACATTCCAAGTCTAAATCAGATTATTAATTCTTCCAATAACTCGGATACTAAACCCAAATATAGAATCACTCAAGATACCTCACCTGCTTAAAAGTAACTTGTTCTCGTAGGAATGCACGATGCTCTCGCCGAGAAGGTAGATCTGGGTCATCTGAAGATTAAAATACTTCACAATGAGCTCATTACTATCAAAAACTATGTGAAATATTCACACTGAAATAAATGTAGAGATTAGCTATAGCAGAAAACTCATATGGCAGAATGAAGAAACTGAAAATATTCAATATAGGCATAATCCATAAATGACTTGTCAAAGCAAGGAACTGGTCAATACATACAAAAGTATGAAAAACAACAACCAGGACCAGAACTGACCAATAGACAGTCTGAAGCTGAACCAGAACTGGCCAGCAAGCCAGTTTCTGAACCGAATATAAATAAATTATGAAAATTTTAATAGGCATACATACATGTGTGTGTACACAGAGAGAGAGAGAGAGAAAGAAAGATCTATCAATGAAAATCCAAACCACTAGACACCAGATATGCAAATAGAGGGAGTGCATCATTATATAACACTAACATAGGGTTTGGGAGGGGTGGCATCATTTTCTCTTTCTTTGGCAAAGGTATCTATTACAGCCCAAATTAGCACCCTTGTGAAAGTTCAAACTACAGTGCCATGGGGATAAGCCCATTTGGAAGCACACCATTGTCACCTTAGAACAATCCAGCCTTTGCTTCAGGCCAGCTGCTTGAAGCCACAGGGGTATTTCAATCTATGGTAATGAACCTGTAAAGTATATCATTGTATGCACAAAACAGTTCACTTCAAGCAACAGACACCTCAATATGTAGTTATATAGACTCATGGCAATCAAATGATTGGATGCCTTGAAAAAATTCAACGAGAGGCTATGGAATCAATTACCACTATATAGAGAAGGTTAGGAGCTAAAAAATGAATGTTGAAATCTGAAATAAATATTAGCTACAACAGAAGTACAAGTCAGCACTATGAATTTACTCTTCAAGCTAGAGAAAATGTATCTTTTACCATATCAGAGTGAAAAATATTGCTTCAAACAAGGATAAATGATATAATTGAGTTACCCATTGATAATACGATGTAAGATGGACAAGCACGTTGTTTTCAACAAGTTTCAGAATCTAATTGTTGACTATTGTTGACCACTCATTAGGTCAGAAGACATAAGTGCAGAACTGATAGGGCTATTTCCTTGGCATCTGGACAGTGGCATTGATCATCACATTGACAAGTCAATTTTGACTTTGATTGTACTCTCTCTCTGTCTTTCTCTGCTGAACACTTGATATTAATAATAATGAAGATTGATCAAGGGTTTTTCCCATCTTGGGGTTTTTCCCTGGCTTGAGCCAAATTTTGTGTTCTCTTGTCTTGGCTTGTCTTCCGCGTTTATGGTTTATGTTCTTTTTTCAGCTACTGTCAATATTATAATGGTTTATGTGATTGCAAATGAAAGATATGGAAATGTAAATTGGGCTATCATAGAACATTGAAGTAATTGACCTATGCAAAGAACATGTTAACAAAATTAACATGGTATCAGAGCTCAGGTGAGGATAAGCACAAGCAAGAGTGAAAGGCAAAGCAATCACTAAGAGAAGTTTGTTGTCAATTCTCCATGATGATATGATCTCCTCCCTCTGCCAGCCTGGAGGTAAGACTTCATGAAGTGTCTATGAGTACAGACTGCCTAATTGATTAGCAGCAGAAGGAGGATGGATTTCTTTGTATTGATTCCTTGAGTAGTCTTCAGCTGTAATAATGCCGAGTTAAGGCCGAGATTTCTGTCAAGACTTATAGAAGACCGTGTCACAATAAGGTCTATTTTAGGGTTTCTTCTCTTGGAGTACATACAGATTATCAGACCAGGTTCAGCAATAGAAAGATCGAAGTAAGGCATGGAAGGAAAAGAGGCCATCAATGAGCATCATGACATTACAACACATCTCTTCCATACTACACTGGAGAGCACTTCTCTGCGCAACCAGTGTTAGATTGGGAGAGGGTCGTGTTGCCGCCTAATCCACACCTTGGGTTACGTGGAGAAAATCTTTCATCCACTAAGTGTGGCCTTGGGGGCAAGTCTCGAATCGAGTTGTTGTCACTCAATCTTGACTCCTCTATCTAGGCTAACTCCTATCGAAGCTAAGAGGGCTAGAGCCTAAGGGGAAAAGATAAGGCTAAGGAAACTATTAGAAAATGTTAAATAGATTAATCTAGGAGTTCAATTTGATTAGCAAAAGAATAAAATGAACAGCATGTAACTTACAAGCATATAAATAAACCATTCATAAGCAAATATTTTTAAATAGAGACCAGTGCCAGAAAAGTAAATGTTTGCTTGAAAAGTAAATCTGGGTAAATGGAGTCGTGCCCCAAGAGATGTTGTCGCGAAATGTTTTGAGATGTGCTCCTAGTTATTTTATTGAATTCAGTTTTCACTTGGATTATTAGTGTGAGTACAAAATGGAGAGGTTGGTATGTGACCCTTGTGATTGCAGGAAAATAAAACTACTCTAGGGTTCATTTCCTCTTTCACCTTTATCCTTCGAATGGGATTGTGAAAGTTGCTTGGAGATAAGAAGAAGCTTAGTTTCAATGAGTATTCCCTTGATTTCACAAGTCAAAAGTCCTTTCCCCAAACTTACGATAAATGGTTAAGAGGTTTTCCTTATTAAACTACTCAACCAATACGAGTCTTCTCTAAATCATGCCAAGGATCAAGCTTTCACTTGCAATGGCCGCGAGCATAACAAAACTCAATGGAAAAGATTCATTACTTATTGCAGTAAGAAATAGAATCTAGAAAAAATGAAATCTAATCTATAAAATAAAATCAATCTAATCTAATTGTTTTGCAGTGCATGGGTGTTAATTTTAGGTATGTTCTATGCTAAGAGCAATTTATTTCAATTTTTCCATTTAGCTCATTATCTATTCCAGATTAGCAATCACATCAGCATCATAGTAAATTGCACATAGAACATAAACATAAATCGCAGAAGACAAGCCAAGACAAGAGGACACAAGATGAGGCACTAGCCAAGGACCAACCCCAATGTGGGGAAACCCTTGATCAATTCTTCTTATATGTTCTTCAATAGTTCAGCAGAGAGAGAGAGATAGTACATATACATCAGAAGTCAACATATTGACTTATTTAAAGAAGAGCAGAGATCTTCTCTAAGAAGATAGCATAAGAGGCAGTTGATCTGAGCTGAGTAGAAGGCATACTACTTCCACTGATCCAAGGTGACTCCATCACTGTGCTGCACTCAATTATCATGCTGTACCTGACACTGTGCTGCACCCAATCATCACTATACTGCATCTCTTCATGCTGCACCCTGTTGAGCTCTTCATTGCACTATGCTGCACCCAAATGCATGCTACAATACATCATCATCCTGCTGCTGCAATACATTCTTTCTGCTGCTATACATCCATGCCCATCATTACCATGCTGTATCATTGTGCTGCATCATGCTGCACCATGTTGCCTTCATCATGCTGCCACCTATCACATCATTATGCTGCTGTACTCACTTTGCACTATGCTGCACCATTATTATGCTGCATATACCAGCCTTAGCTGCTTGCTATGGCTTGCAGCCTAGCAGAGCAGCTAGGCTATAGTTCAAGTTCAAACAAACAGCTTCACCCTCAATATGGAGACAAATGCTACCATACGTAATCCAGGCTTGAGAACAACAGCCTTTTAACATTGCTGCTGCTAGGTTTCCATTGTAGTGACTTAGGGCAGTATACAAGTAGCATATAGAAGGCAGCATATGCATCCTCCTTGACTGTGGCCAGAGTATTAAGGACAGCGTGAGAGTGACTGAGTATTTCCTATCATTAGGCCAGCGTATAGATCTCACTACAGTGGATATTATGACAGCGGATGAGGACCCTTGAAGATTGCGGACTAGGCTGCTCTCTTCATGACCAGTGGCCAGCGTAATGGGGACAGCGTATTAGGACCTTCTTCAGCTGAGTGAATGCCTATTTTACTGTGGCTAGGGTTCTTCCTAGATCTCTGGCTTATGCTCCTTTAAGGCCTCCTCATGACAGCGGATCTTGCTGCGTATAGAAACTCCCCTAACTGTGGATAGATCTCCCTTCAATGATCTTGCTTTTGCTGCGGCTAGGAGCCTGACTGCAGTTAGGGCATCCTTTTTGCTGTGTCTAAGGGCTGTCTCAAACCTTTCTAAAACAGTGTATAGGATTAGAGCATGACTGCATTTAGCTAGGGCATGATAAGCTAGGGCATGATAGGACTGTGTTAGGGTCAGCTGTTAGGCCTCCTTCACCGTGCTAGATCTCCCTGCTTGGACTGCGGCTAAGTCTCCTCGTTTGGACTGCGATTAGACTACCTTCTTTAGCTGTGTATAGGGTCTCCTTCTAGACCTGCATTTAGGGCTTCATCCTCTTAAATTTCTCTTGTCACTAAAACCCAAAACAAGTTGAGAGAAATCAAGAGTGAAGTGTGTGTCTAAATGACTATCAAGTCACCTCCTTTTATATTAAAACGTTGAGCACAAGTGGGGGTTATTTGGTTGCTGGCCGACTTTGACGAATTGTCCCATAACACAAATAAATTCATATCTCCATGAATATTTATCGGAATTGGATGATCTTTAGATCAATCCTACACCTCTCCATGAGAGGAATCCAAGAAAAATATCAGCTGTCGTAAATAAGATGATCCACATGGAATTTGGCCCTAGTTGCCAATTTTAACAATGTGTTAATTTTAATCCAAAAGGCACACCTTGAAAATTTGTACCAAACACACAAGACCCCTCGCTGGGTAGGGAGTATGGGATGCCTAGGGGACTTCCCTAGCTCCCTCAAAATTACAATGGTTGTTATTATGATGGGTATCCCTTATGAATAAAGGGAAATAGTAGTTTTTTTAATTTATTTACAAAAGGGATGGTCCCTGGTATCTTCCTGGTGCCTCGGATGGTCCAAATTGGTGAAAATTCGGCAGCACCTCCCCTTGTATGTCGGCGAATGTGCAAAAATCAGTGAACAAAAACAGTGAAAGATGCCCCAAAACACTTTGGTAACACCCACAATATTAATAGAAACAATATGGGAAATTCCATGTGAAAATTTTGAAGAAACAAAGGGAAATTTCTACTCTAAAACAACCGAGAAAAGCCAAATTTAATCAACTTTTCCTAGCTAATTTTGTTGTTGCTAGGACAGCAGCAAAATTAACCTTTATCGTTCAAAATTTGATAATGAAATTTCATGAAAGTGAACCAAGAATTTCATGATATTTTTTAGAATTTGTATGTAGAAAGAGAGGGAGAGAAATTTGAGTGGAATCTTCCGGCAAATGGAAACTAGACTTGGTGCTTGGTGGGAATGTAGCTTCTTATGTGGAATGGTTACACCACCTTGTTGAGAAACCAATAGGCTAGCAAATTAGAGTTGATTTCTCTTACTTGATAATTGCTTTTGAATGTTTGTTGGCTTCTTATTTCTTTTATTATGTTTTCTTCATCAAACAATTACCAAAACATAAACATGAAGATCACAAAAGACAATGAACACAAGATATAGGCTCCGAGTCAGGGCAAAACCCCACAAGGGGGGAAACTCAACCGACTTCTCTTCTTATAGAATTAGATCAAAATTTGAAATCCAAGACCCAAAAACCAAGACCTCCCACAATACCCAAGTTAGCCCTCCTTCAAACCTTTCTCAACCAAGTCAATGATAGTCAAAGCTCTTCAAATCTGGCCAAACTCTGATTTACGGCCCCTGCAACTAATCTGAAATTTTTGGGCCCAACAACTGTCTGAAATCTCCGCACATGGCAGAATTAGGGCACAAGATGTAACAACCAAAAGTCGTATATGCAGCAAAAATATTTAAAATTCTTCGTAGACAAAGACTTCCATCATAGGACAGTAATTGTAAAATATATATTGTATAAGAATTGATGTAGAATGATACAAATGAGAAAGGATCCTGTATATATAGCCAAGTAAGTACCCTTTCACTAACGGTTATGTCCTTAGGGGCATACCTTTTCATTAATTGCTAACTAATTAATCATTAATCTTATTTGTTGTCTTTTACATTATTTGTGTTTATTTCTATATAAATTTAGATTGTTACATTGCCTTCCCCTTCAAAAAGCTTTGTCCTCAAAGCTTACTGATGAAGGATCGGTTCTTTTCTGTTGATCAACATATCTTCTTATTTCTGAGCTTTCATCTTTGTTGATACAAGACGATATGATGTTTTGAGCGATAGACAAAATTGTCGTAATGAAAACGGATCAGACCATCCTAGATTAATCTTCTAGGAAATCTTCTGATCCTTGGAGTTGTGTGGTGAATACTTATCGTATGACTGGATTGAGCTCACTTCAGTATTCTTCGGAACATAAGTTTGTTGTTTGTAGTTTCCTAATTTCCATCAGGCATTATTGTTGTTGACTTAACTACTAAATCCTTATTTGGGGCATCCTCTATTTGAACGAAAACTTCTAAGTACTTTTTTACTTCAATAGGGTTTGGATTTGCCTGAACTACGAGGTTAGTGGTATTGATGTTTGTTTCTTCAGTTTGGACTGCTACATCTGGAGATTTTGATGTTTCCTTTGCGACAAGTTCTTTGAACCTATTCGTCAATGATTTATTTTCATCCTTAAGTCTTTTAATCTGTTTAAGCAAATTTTGATTATGATTTTTGAGACGTAAGCATTCTTCATTCTCTAAGTCAACTTTATTTTGGCCTTCACACTTCTCGTCTTCTAAACACTTGATTTGTTCTACTAATGTTTGGTTAAGGCTCTTTAAAAGTAATTTGTCTTCTTCTTGTTCTAATAAATGTTCCTTGGGTTCCTTCTTTGATGCTTTAGCTTTCTTGACTTGTTCGAGTAGCTTTTCTTGGTGATCTCTGAGACACGAAATTTCTTTGTCTTTGTTCTAGATGACTTTTTCAAGCTCTTTTTGTTTTTTTGATATAGTTTTTTCGTTATCTTGAAACATCAAGTCTGAGATATCCTTAAGGTCTTCTAATGAAGATTTTATTGATTTTGATTTACTTGTTATGTGTCGAAACGTGACCATCTTCACTTTATAAGGAAACGTCAAAACTTGTTTCTCTATGTTTAACATGAATGTACCCAAATCCTTAAACTAGGGTTGACCGAGTATGATGTCAGTCGTTTTATCCGTCCTTACAACATGAAATTGAGATATGTACTCATAATGACCTATTGTCACTTGTAGATCACTAATTTTATACTCTTTTTGGTCAAAAATATTTTTCTTTACACCAATGCTTAGCGTTGGAATTAATAGTTGATGTTGATATAATTTTTATTGTTGCTTGGGCTGATGGTGACATTAACTTCTCTTCCTTGGATACTTCCTTTTAATGTAATTACTCTATGATGTGTAACTGAAAGAACATTATAAGAAAACCTTTCTTCCTTCATCATTTTAGAATTGAGCTCCATCATTTTTTTCAACAATTGATCCCATTTTGTTTTGTCGAGATGACTTTAGGTATTATGTAATCGCCCTTTTTTTTCTTTTTCTTTTTTCTTTCTTAATATAAACCCTTTATTTTATTTTATTTTTATTATTTATTATTTTTCTTTTTTAATAATATATATATATAATGAAATATATATATTTTTATAACCTTTTCTTTTTCTTAAATCACCTTTTCAACACACCCACTTTATATAACAAATTTCAACCTTTTCTTCCTTTTGAAATGTTACAACCCTAGTGAAATGTGGCTATTCACCTCTTTGGGGTATAATATAAAATATATGTCCACTTAAGTGCCTTTGATTCAGTGAATTTTCTCTACGTAAAAGTAAAACTTATCATTCACATAAAGAGTTTTTGTATTCTTTTTGTTTTTCTTTTACCTTGAAAATACCATGGGCAATTACCATGGGTTGTTAAAACCACGGGCTTGTAAACCACTTAATGAAGAATCAAGATAATATTTATCTACTCTTTCTTCTCTTGCGTATAGTTTTAAAGATATTTGGAAAGATTCCCTTTTAACTTTATCATGCACTTTTTAAAAATGTAGAACACTTTTATATATATGAGCGTTTTTCTTCAAAAATTAAATCAGATTATATTTTTTTTAAATCTTTATGTGTACTTTTCTTTTTTTCTTTTTTTTCTTTGACTATCTTATTTTTTTTCTTCTTTTTTCTTGTTTAATGGCCAAAGCCCTGAATGACGAAATCAGTGTTGATAATATCAGTATCGGGAAAATATCGGCGAGGGTCCAGAAAATATCTTATCGGCAATATCGGCGAAAATATCGGCAAATATCAACAAGCATAAAAAATGCATAATATATTCATTTTTTTCAGATTTTTAAACATATAAAGCAATAACAACATGAAATAAACACATTGGCACATAAATATGAAGAAAACACTGATATATATGATGTCAAATAGAAATGATACATCAAAGGCGATACCAAATCCTGCTGATCCCTGATAATTGTCCATTCAAGGACTCAAATGTGGAGAACCAATACAAAATAACATCACATATATAAAAGTATCTCATCATCATGAGTTATATGTAGCACAACAGATAAAACTAGCAGCTATCTATTTGAAATCACTGCCCTCTCCCCCTTTTACGGGAAAACATGATGGGCTGTTTTCCAGGCCTACCCCTAGTAGTAGGAGGCCCTGACCCCTTTGCACCTAATGTTAAATAATGAGTGCTAGGTATGGGGCTATGCTCTCCTATATCTATAGCAGATGGTGTTGACGCTGATGCTCCTGCAGTGTCCTCCTCCTCCTCCTCCTCTGAGTGTTGCTGCTCCTCTAACTCTCAGTCCTACTCTTGTTGCCCCTGCTCTAATGGATCATCTGCCACTAGCTCTAACCATGAAGGTGACTCCTCCAAGAGGGGCTCCACAAACTCCACCCTCCACGGAGACAATACATCAATATTGTCTAAGCTAAGTCACATGACACGAGGACACGAGACACAGAGGACACGTAAATACGAGTATTCAATACGAAACACAACGACCTGGAAACAAGACACGGGGGACACGTATATATATATATATATATATATATATATATATATATATATACCAAAATATAGCTTTTATCCATATTAAATTGTAGGTTGCAGCTTATCTAATCAAATTAAAATATAATTACTTCTCAAAGTTCATAGTTCACTTTAAAAAAATAAATAGAATCAAAATTTACTATTTAGAAATTAGAATGTGATATGCTTGGTCTTGATTCTTGAATATTCAATGTTCATTGTTCATGTACAACTTACAAGCACATAAGAACATAACTAAAGTCTAATCCTATTGATTTCCTCTGCCCCTCTTGCGAGAAAATGCCACAGCTTTCCCTTTCCCTCTAGATGTAGATGTTGGTGCTGGTGGAGTTGGCAGTGGAGTTTGTTATGCTCTAGAAGCTGAAGAACTAGAAGTAGGAGCTATAGGAGGTAGACCACGTCCTCTACTGGTGGCAGGGGTAGCCCGGGCAGGTGGTGTCACCTGGAAACATTACAATCTCCCAATCCTGAAACCCTAAAAAACTGATAAGTCTGCTGCATTTTGAATGAAATCTAAAATTCTACTTTCTCCATATGAAATCCAATGAGGCTGGAACCACTCTCAAACATCCTGAGTCATTTCATGGTAATGTTAAAAATTTAAGTAAAAGGATGAAAATGAAGATTAAGGAGAATGTCACATTACCATGAATAGCATATCGATACTAGGGCCTAGAACGCTCAAACCCTCCTTGGCAACGACCACATAGCTCTCCCCTTCCTTCTCCAGCAATCAGAAATGAAAATGATATGAAAAAAACCAAAATCGGATTTTTATAGGCCGTGCAGAAATTTTTACAGTCACCGAGCGATATTTTCGATTGTCGCGCAATATTTTCCAAAATATCGGCGATATTTCGAAATCGCGCGATATTTTCAAAAGCCGAAAATATCGCGATATTTTGTCGGCGATATATCGGCTCGCCGAAAATATCGCGATATTTCCGAATATCGCCGAGATACTGGACGAAATAGAGAAACTCCAACTTTGTGTAGCGAAACACTTCAATTCTGATAACAATAAGGTTGACAAATGATTAATGGCCAAAGGTTGGATCAAACTGGTTCTCTTCAGCAGTTGAGCATCCAGAGGATCGAACAGCTCCAATACCAATTTAACGACCACTAGTCGTATACGCAGCAGAAATATTAAAATACTTCATAGATAAAGACATCCATCATAGGATAGTAATTGTAAATTGTATATCGTATAAAGAATTGATGTAGGATGAGTGCAATTGAGAATGAGGGTCTTGTATATATAGCCAAGTAAGTACCCTTTCATGAATAGGCATGCCTCTTCATTATTAACTAACTAACCATTAGTTAATTTACTTATTATTTATTATTATATTTATATTATTATGATTATTATTTATTATCTATTTTTACATAATTTATGTTCATAACACAAGATCACGAAAATTTCCTTCTAAGACCTTTGCTCTCTCTCCTTTCACCTTGGTTTTTCACTTGTCTTCTTGCTCTTTCTTGCACAGAAATCGAAGTTCTGAATTTTTGTGACACAATGACTCTTTTGAGTCAAATAAAATTATTTTTCCTCTTTCTTTCAAAAGTCCAAATGAGACTTGACTCAAGTACAATAGATTGACTCATGACATTTTTTCTTTTGACTCAATAAACCCTAGAACTTTAGAAACAAGAAGAGCATGCTTAACTAGTTAAATAATAATAATTAATTTTTCTTCTTTTTGCTTTTTACATGAAATACATATTGATACAAGCACAATGATAATTATGAAGATGAAATCTAGTTACATTTTTCAACACACCCAAGGAGGATTGAATCCTTCAATCTTGAGGCACTTGCAACTTTTTAAAATCTCGCTAAGAAATTAGTTAAATAGGTGAAATCTTGCATAAGAAATTTTGGAAAAACATGACAATCAAAACTAGAAACACATGTAATTTCCAATTCCAAAATACAAGACAACACAAAGATAAACAAACAACCAAGTTTGTTTACCCTCTCCTATTGATAGCAATGCCCCTCTATAGGGCCTATGATAACGAAATTCAAGACAATGCATAAAAGAAACAATATTACCTCACATGAGATTCAAGCAACCACATAATACAAGTACACCATGTAGCCTCCAAAGCCTTTTTATTCCAAAATGAATGAACAATTACAATAGCAGCAATTTGTTCCAACTCATTCCACACTAGCCCACAATGGAGGAGAATCCTTTGATTTATAGGAAAGAGGGAGGAGATTCCAAGAGAAGATCATGAATCATGAGAAAGGTGAGAATTCCAAGGAGAGCATGCAAGTCTCCAAAGCGGTGTGTGAGTCTCCAAGAGGGACTGCATAACCATAGTAGAGTGTGAGTCCAAAGAGGGGCGAACTCGCCTTAACTTCCCCCTATCTCATCACACAACTCGATCTCTAATTCATGCCTTAACTTGGCCTAACTCAGCCTAACAAGTGAGCTAACTTGGTCTCCAACTCGGCCTAACTCAATGAGACCAACAATAAGTGGAAACATTTGACTTAACTTCCCTTGACTTGTCTCCAACTCATTATTCACTGACTATGAGTCTCAGTGAGACTGGAGAGAAGTAAAAACATGTTTTCTAAAACATAGCGAGCTAATTTATTCACATTTTCGAGTAAATAATTAATTTTCAAGAGGAAAAATCAATATTTTCTACTCAAAATGGGGTACTAAGGTAAAGTGGATACTCTGAGGATGAAAAACAAGTACCTACATGTCATATGAAACCTCATGGCACAAACTTTTTTTGCTTACATGAATTTAATTAAAAATTCTCATTTTTGCGAGAATTTTAAATTATTAAAAAATCCTACAAAAACCTAATGCAATTCCTTAAAACTCAAGGTAATGCCTAGCATGATAATATACATTGACCTTAGACATAGATAACATCTTTGGGGCTTAGGTATTAAGAAGCACTCCAGCTATGAAGGATGTGAGTGAAAAAACTCGATTAATTATTAAGCATTGAAAAGCAAAAAAGAATTAATTAAGTGAAAAACACTCTCGAGCAACTTACTTAATAACCAGGTCCCAATGGACTAAGCCTTTCACATAAGTACATCATGCTAGTAACAATTTTTTGCAATTCCCCAACGGGGTACAGAAATTGCATGGAGAAAAGAGAGAAAAGAAGGGGTGAAATCCTTGTAGGACTTCTGGACTTGAAACTACGACTGGTGCCTTGTCCATCTTTGATGGTTCTCTTTCTTCCCTACTGCATACATCTGGCATGGCACTGAAAAACCCTAGTGTGAGCCAGAGATTCGAATCACAAGTGCAGCCACAAAGTCTGAGGTTAAAGCCCTATATTAGAAGCAATAATTGTAATCTCTCGCTTTACATAAATAAATAACGCAATTATCAACTCTAGAGATAAGTTGTGAAATTGTGTTGAGCAAGGGCTCTTATGAATATTGTTCGTGTTGTACTCAACTGCATATAAGAAGTTTGCATGCTAACTGATTATGGAAACCCATAAACTAGTATGAAGAAGAATTATTGAAGCTAGTTATATCCTTTGTCTTATTGATACAAGGGTTTTTTGTCATGAATGTGCAAATACTTGGGATGTTGTCTCTGTTGTAATAAGCAGCATACAAGGAACACTGTAAGAATTTCTGAAATAAGTCAGCTCTGCCTATGGGGTTTATCAATATGAGGTGAAGCTCAAGTTCCTCTTAAGAATTAGTGTAGTAGTATGTTGGTGAACTCGCTAAGATAAATGCTAGAGGAGTTTTTTATTGCAAGAGAAAGTTGGGTGGTTGGCCTCCATCAAAAGATACCCTTCTTAGCTCATTGGAGGAAGTGGCAAAATGTTTACACAAGGTGGATCAGACACCTTCCCAACTGGTGCAACCAGCTATGCTAACAACAATGACTCACTTAGGTGAGCATAGGCTACTAAGACATGAGGATAAGGAGGTAAGGCTTGTTGTTGCACATTGTTTAAGTGACCTTCTAAGGCTTACATCTCCTGATATTCTATATAAGTAGGGTACCATGTGAGAGGTCTAGCAATTGATCGTTGAAAGTTTTTGTGGGTTAGATTACATCAAAAATCATTATCTCAACAAAAGGACCAAGATCCTAGAATTAATGACAAAGGTGAGATCATTTATTATCATGCTTGATTTAGATTGCAATGATCTTGTTCTATAGATGTTTCCTTATTTCCTCAATGCCATCAGTGAACATCATGACATAGTTACCCAGGATCACATAAAAGCCATCATGATCACCCGTATTGATGAGAGTGACGAGATTTCCCAACCCATCATGTCTTTGTTAGTGGTTATTCAACAGCAAGTTATTTCTACAACTGCTTACAACATGGTATGCATTATTGTCAAACAATGTAAAGGGAAGCTAAAGCTTCAATTGTTTGATGGGGAGTTGGTGAAAAATAAGGAGCAATTAAGGAAATGCCATCAGTGAACATCATGACATAGTTACCCAGGATCACATAAAAGCCATCATGATCACCCGTATTGATGAGAGTGACGAGATTTCCCAACCCATCATGTCTTTGTTAGTGGTTATTCAACAGCAAGTTATTTCTACAACTGCTTACAACATGGTATGCATTATTGTCAAACAATGTAAAGGGAAGCTAAAGCTTCAATTGTTTGATGGGGAGTTGGTGAAAAATAAGGAGCAATTAAGGAAATGTGTGTGGACACACATTCCTTGTCATCTACAGAGGCCATCACAAGTGAGGATGATAGTAGTGTGAAGTCTACTATCCATGGGAAGAGTACCACTTCACCAATATCTTTTGCAGGACTTTCATGTGATAGTCACCAAGTACACACTCAAGGAGAAATTAAAAGAGGCCCTTCAGCAATAAAGGAAAGAACCAATGCACTAAAGGACAAAATAATACAACAAAACAATGAACTTAAGGCATTAGTAATTGATTTTCGATAATTGTTTCAGGAACTCTAGTAGCTTATGAAGCGAGGGAACCCTAACTATACACCCTAGCTGGTGGCAATTACTTTCAATGGTGAAACATCCACCCTAGCTAGTTAAGAGAGAGAACCACTTCAGCTTCTTCATTGGTGCACAACAGGAAAGGATCATAAATCGAAGTCCAAAAAGAAGAGTCCAATTGCAGCAGTATGAATATCTTCAAGGAGGAGGTCAAGTTGATTTAAGGGGAACCAGCCGAATTTTACTAACATGTTCCACGATTAATTTTTGGGTAAATATCCCCAAAATTTATTAATAACCATTGGCTGGAATTTTGTTGTAGAATTTCAAAAGCAAATTACACTTATCATTTCTTTACTTTTTGTGAGGATTTAAATAAAAATGTGGGTTCTCGAAATGTTTCCTGTTGAATTTTATTTTATTTTATTTTCATCCTTTTACTTAAATTTTTAACATTACCATGAAATGACTTGGGATGTTTGAGATTGGTTTCATCCTCATTGGATTTCATATGGAGAAAGTAGAATTTAAGATCTCACTCAAAATCTAGCAGTCTTATCAATTTTTCAGGATTTCAGGATTGGAGGTTGCAATGTTTCCATTGAATTTTGTCATGTATTACGGTATGGAACTTGTATTTAATCAAGAGCACCAATCCCTCTATGTACCTTGATGTTAGTGACATTGGTTATCAAACTCCTCTATCATGACCCTCCTAAAATGTACGCATCACTCAAACAAAATCTTGACTTGACATGATATCCTTTTTCTATCTCATGTTAATGCTTAGAGGGTGATATTAATGACAAAGATCTCTATAAAGATCCAAAGGTAATGACAAAGATACCTCTGGATATTAATGCTTAGAGGGTGATATTAATGACAAAGATTTTGATTTTCCAACAAGACTAAAAAATTAGAGATTTCTCGTGGTGGCAAGAGGCCCAAGCATAAGCAATAGATAATAGATTTACTTGTCTTTTCTAGTTTCTAGTAGTTTTTATAGCTATTGACTCTTTCATTTTTATTATGATATTTTTTTAAACAATATATGACAATTTAAGTTTGAAGTTTAAAGTTGGCAATTATAACTCATTAGTAATGAATTATGAATATGATGCTTCATGAAAGTTGAAGGTTGTTTCATTTCATTTCATTTTATAACATTTCATTTCATGTTAGATATTATTTGTTGTAATGGTTACACTTAGCTTACAAGTACAACTTTGGTGATCAATGATGATAAAAGTTATATATTGAATTTTGAAAGCTTGAAACTTTAAGATTGATGAATCATGAGACTCAATATGTTGTATGTTACTATGTTACTATGTTACTAACTTGTGGGCATGGTTGATGAAGATTATAACTTCTAGATGATTGTTATTATATGGTTCAATCTATGTTTTTTATGTTTTTTATATCTAATTCATCATTCTACATGTTTTTGTTGACATATATGCATCAATATATATATATATATTATATAAAAAAACGCTCTGGGATCCCCTCGCAAACTGGGAGCTTCTGAAAATGTCGCTCCCGCTCCCAAGTAACCTTGGCCGAGTTAATAAACTGAGGGTTGAGATCTCCATCCAATGCAGAGGCCGAATTTTACTTGTGGGTCGAGTGCACTCAAAGAGCCAAAAAAATTAAGGAGGCTTAGAATCTTACCAAGAACAAATTAATTGGAAGACTGAATTTCCAAGAGGCTGAATCATTGTCACAGAGAATCTTGACCTTGTGACCAAAATTAGTTTCTAAAGAAGACAAGTTGGGGCCAATCGAAATCTGGCCAAGTTCTAAGAAAAATAGTTATGATGTAATTTCCAGAATTTATTTAATAAAGTTCGTTAGCATTTATTGTGAAATTTTACTTTGAAATTGGTGCAATTGGTTCCTCTATTAACTCCTAGAAATTTTTCCTGTTTAATTGCAATTTAATTATCTAAAATTTTCCTAACAAAATTTTCGAAGAAATTTGGGAAAATAATTTAATAAATCCCAAAGAGATATTACAGATGTTGACCACCTTTACAGAAGCGTTGACCTTGGGATGTTTCCAGCACTGATGGTGACCTTCTCCTCTCTCTAGAGCCTGAAACATTGTGCATTTGGACTATGATGTTTCTTAGAAAGATGATGTAGCCTAGAGACAACAAGATGCCCCCAGGTTGGCTTTGTACCTTCCTAATTGGCACTTCCCTGTTGTTGAGCTTATTTGACGACGATGATCACTTGGGAACCCCTCTAGAAGAGATCAGTCATTTCCCTCGATGATGACATCACTCCCAAGCCTTACAATGTCCCCTTCATGTGGCTTGGAGTGATGAGGTAGGCTTGGTTGATGATAATGTGTTGATGAGGAGGGTTTTGCTAGATGATTTTGAAATGTTCCAAGCAAATTTTTTCCCTTAGGGTTATGAAATCACAAAATAAATTGACTAATTCTCACAGTCTTCCTTTCAATTCAAACAAATAAAGAGAATCACAATCACATAGTCAAGCAGTACATTTTCACAAGACTTCAATAACTCACATTAGTTCCAATTTAACATTTTTCCTCTAGGGCTATTACACCAGTAAGCCTGGTTGTATAGTGGCAATCCTTTCAAACACTGGCAATTTTATATAAGAATGCAACAACAGTCAACACCCTAATCACCAATCTGACCTAATAATCAACTTACAATATTGTTTGTAACCTAAGACTGCTTAACCAAGACTTCTATAACTTCAGCCGCTTTACCAAATTTGTTACATGCTTATGCCTTCCACTATGATTTCAATTGCTTCAAATTCTTGGTGTTAATATTCAACTGGAAAACACTTGCTGCTCAATCTACACCCTGATTTGTCTTTGTTTCCTCAAAGTACTTTGTAGCCCAATCGGGACTCAAGGAGTTAGGTCATGCTCTCTCCAAATTCCTTGCGGCTACAACTGGCCCACATTATAGGAGTGCTAGCTGGGAATGACGATAGCTCCTCACTCCTATTGAGGCGGTTGCTGCAGAGAAAACCATCACCAAACTTCGTTTCTTCAAAGTTGGAATGCCACAGCTTGACCGGACCCTCGCTTGACTGCCAAAACAGGACCAGCCCTACCTCAACTTTAGAAATATTCCTTGATTTGCCACACATAGTGTTGATTAGCTCAGTCCTTGAGGGTTTGAGGCCTAGAATTGCTCTACCAATAACATCATTGTCACTAGTACTCTCCTTTAGGGCTAGCCACAAGCCTTATTAAGGGTTGTTTTCCAACAACTTACCCTCCTTGTCCTTGTGATACGTCTATAATGATGATACAAAGTAACCCTAAAAAAGCCACAGAAAATACAGTGTGCCAATATCCCACAAAATTCTCCCTTGCTTGGCCAAAAACTAAATGTAAGAAGCCTTAGGAAAGTCTTCCAAACAGTTGAGAGAAAAAAAAGGATTGGCTAGGTTCGGATCATCACCACCAAAACCAATCAAGAGAGAGAGAAGGGATTTTAAAACCCTCAGGACCTCAACTCATAAATAAAAATATCAATCCACCATGATGAGAAAATGATTTTTCCTCTCTTATTTATAGATTCCTTATGGGGTCTCTTCTCCTTATTTTAATGTGAGGGCTTACAAGTTCCCCAACTTAGCCCCACTTTTGGCATCCTCCAAAAAATTTGCCCCAATTATCCCAATTTACCCAATGTTGCCCCAAAACATTGGCTAATGGGTTTCCCCCTTTATCATTGACTATAGCCTATGGGATTGAGCCTTGGATAGGCTACTTCATCCCCTCTTGGGCAATTAATTATTAGGAAACATTACAGATTTTACACCTTTTTTATGAGGAGATGGTCTTTTTTAGTGAGGAGTACCCTTTGACCCATCCTTAGCATATTTTGACGAAGATACTCATTTTTAGAGGATAGCATCACCCTTGAAAGCATGTTTACACACGTGGGTTAAAAAGAGGCTAATTGTATGTTTTATCATTGAGATAGCTACCTATCATACAAGTTTGGTTATGACCTAATTAACTTGTAATCACATATTTTATCTTTTTAAGGGTTTTAGCCAATATTAGGCCTAAATCAACTCAAATGTCCTCCTTATATATATAGAGGGAAGTGGATTTAGAAGGACCCACTGTCATACACACTCATTACTTACTTGAGAGAATGTGCATTAGGGCTCTTTTTCTCCGGACCTAATGGAGCATTGATGTAGCGAATTTGCAAGAACACAAGACAAGTTTCGAAGTGACTTCATTAGCAGAAAGTATATGTCGTTTGCTGCTTCATTTAGGCCCAACATTGAATGTTACAAATGCCATAACTATGGGCATATAACTCGCAATTACTGGTACAAGATGGAATATTCCATGAATGACAGCCCTAACATCTGGTACAAGAAGGTCTGGAAAAGAAAACAAAAGCTAGAAGATCAAGCGAATGGAAAAGTTTCTGCAGTAATGCTTTCAAGTTCTGTAAAAGAGAAAGTTCTTGATGAATCAACAAGCACATTATAAGATGTCAAGGTTAAGGATGATCCAGCAGAAGAGTCGGTTCATACATTATTTTGAAGAATCCAGCATGTTGACTCCCTATAAATGTTAAAAGGGGGGGGAGGCTATGTAGTAGCAATTGTACTTTTGAAGATCTATCGTTTTGACAAGTTGACAATTGGAAAGTCTTCATAACAACATTCAACATTATGGGTAGTTTCAGTGGAGTAGCAGTTTTGGCAAGAAAAGTTAAGGACAGAATCACAAAAGGACCCATGTCGTTGATCCAACTATGGCAAGCCATGAGATACATAACATTCAAAGAAAGTAAGCTAATCTAGTGCAAAAAGCATCGAAGGAAGATATTTGGTCAAGGGGAGAAGAAAAGTTAAAGGAAAACAAGTCTACAGTGATAGTCATCTCTTTCAAGTTGGCAGATAGGAAG
This sequence comes from Pinus tabuliformis, assembly GCA_031772625.1. NCBI lineage: Eukaryota > Viridiplantae > Streptophyta > Pinopsida > Pinales > Pinaceae > Pinus > Pinus tabuliformis. The sequence continues at coordinate 1,053,939,803 of CM062816.1, read as the reverse complement.
AAAGGCATATCATTAGAAGAAGTCAAGGTAGTCATCGACTCATCAGCGTTGAGGGTAGATTTCAACTTGAGGAGTAGTAGGTTTGTAGAGAAGAATTACAGAAGGTCTCAGTTGTGGCAAGTAGTGAAAGGCATAAGCACGTCAAGGGGAGAAATTATATGTTACAGGAAAAGAAAAGCAAGCAGCTTCTCAGGAGAGTCTCCCTTTGCCATTGATGTCAACGGGGGAGAGAAATCAAGAAAAGAAGATTAGATGCATGATGTAAGGAGGAGTAGTGATCGCAAGGGGAGTATGTGTTGCCATCAATGACAAAGGGGGAGATTGTTGAAAGGTGTTGTCATTGATGCCAATGTTAGTAATTGAATGCTCTTAATATTTATCATCAACTGGAAGCTTCGTTGGTTGGAAAACCATTGATGCCCCACACTTCTTGAAGCATTTTGAGATGAAGATTAGGAATCTTGGGATCAGTACCATTGTCATTGGATTCTTCTTATCATGTTGATTCCAATGGTATATGGCACGCCTTGTAGCTCCTCACAGTTTGGAAGATATGCCCTTCAGAAGGTCTAAGCCCACCACTTGTGATCAATGTCCTCAAAGGGAGGTAATGTGGCAACTTTATATTGGCTAAGAAAAGAAGGTTGTCTTGATATTGTAGTCAAAAGAAAATTAATTTAAATTTATATGGTCCTTTTACTATGGTCCATATGAGAGTGAAAATTTAAAATTTAAAATATGCTCCAAGGCAAATCGGTTTAGGGGATCAAATATTCAAAAATTAAATTCGCATTTCCCTCCTTCATATATGTCAGCCTACTTAGGGGCCTCATCACTTACTATATATGCATGAAAAGTTCATCTCAATAGTCATCCATTGAATTGTTATCTTCTCTTTGAAATGCTGACCATTGGAACAAAAACGAATTATTTTTGTCTCACACTTATGTATTTTTGGACAAAGTTTTTTGTGGGACTTAAAGTGTTTTTGCAGGAGGGTTATTTGCATATCTGAAGGAGAATAGAAAATTGTCGCTAAGACATATCATAGTAAAATGGTTCAACGCCAAAGCTATAATAATGATGGTTGCTCGTTGAAATTTTTGCCTAAATGAGGGCCTTAAGTATCGAAGTTTGGAGATTCATTCGTTGGAAGTTATTTTCTCTAAATATGTTTTTGGATCTAGGGTTTTGTTGACTCGAACTTCGTGGATTACATTTTCTGGGCATTTCCTTTGATTTTTGAGGTTTGTATGGCATGAGGCGTCTCTTGATCTTCGCATGGCAAAGAAGACTTTGTATTTTCATATGGCCTCAAGACTTTGTATTTCCGTATGTCTACAAGATCGTAATTTTATATGGCTACAAGACTGTGATTTTCGTATGGCATATCATAATCTCTAAGGATCGATGGCACTATAACTTCAGTTGGTATGGCACTCTAGTTTAGAATGTATTGTGGCTTCGTCATGATTCATCATTCGTTGTGATTCAAAGTGCAATTGATTTTCGTGTGGTTCAAATATGCCCTCGTTGATCTAGTGACTTATGGTCGGGTTATGGGTATGCTCTCGCTGGTTTTGTTACATTTCGTTCTGCCTCTCGAATAGCTACATTAACAATAACCAATTTCTATGGTAAAACTCTATTGTGTAGTGAAGGAGGAGTCACAAACTATACAAGGTGGTGTAACTGGACACCAAACAATCTTCTGCAGAGACTAATTCCACTAATTTGCCGTTTGACGACACTGTGGCAAACATGTAACGCAGAGTTGTGTCACCGAATGGGACGAGGTTTGGCTCCCCAACTGATCAAAAAATCATAACACCGAGATGTGTGGAGTTGAATTGTATTGAAACAAAATTCGTGTAGATGAGTGGTAATGTCATGTAATGCTTGCAATGCTAAGACACATTGGGCGAATGCATGTTTTGGATGTCTATGTTGTATGTAAAAGATACGCGATCGAATTTTCATTCGAATGATTACTAATCAAAGCAACATTGCATTACACATTTGGTACACCATGTGTAGTGGGCCAGCAAAGACCCAAGTTTGACCCTCGACTTCATGCAAGTCTTTACCAATTTGTAGGATGTAGGTTGGAACTGAGTTTTTGTTGAACAATTAAGTCGATATATGGTTTGGTATGTTTTTTATATTTTTGTAGTCTATATTTGATCCGAATTGAAAATTGGAAGAAACACTAAGATCAGAATTCAAAGACACATCTTGTTACAGTGATTTTGTTTGGAATGATGATGATCATAAGGATCTAGTGATGTCTATGCCAAGAGGAGAGTGCCATTGAGCAGGTTATGTTATCAATGAATTTGCTAGAGCATTCATTGTACAAAGAGGGCCTTGATTTATGTGTTGATACTATTAAGGTTTGACAAAATTTGTTAGCATATGTGGGTAGTTGATAAATGCCAAAGTTTGCAGGGCTATATCACTGAATGAATGATGAAAATCTAATGTGACTTAAGCAAAGGCTAACTAAAATTTGTAGCAAAGGCTAACTAAAATTTGTGAATCTAGGATTTGATGTGCAAATTGGGCAGAGGCAGAATTGTTTATGAAGTTGATATTGACAACTAGTGTTTGATGTGCAGATCAGGCAGAGGCAAAATTGTTTATGACAGTTGATATTGACAACTAGGGTTTGATGTGCAGATTGGGCAGATGCAAAATTAGTTGATTGAGAGTGTATTACAAGTTCTTGCATTGTAGTTTCTTTTGTATTGATATCGAGCACAGGCGGATAAAATCTGAAAATTGTGAAACGTGGTCTGTTGGCTGATCACAGTGGCACGGTGGTGCTACGACATGTTGGAGCATGTGCAGGGCGTTGCAACGTCCATCCAGTAGCAGCTGGTAAACACGGGCGTCCTTCCATTAGCAATTGGCAAATAGGGTGTTCGAGCATCTGTCAGGTTGTAGCATGTAAACCAAGGGGTTGAAGTCTTCCTCAGTTGGAACTCAAAATATTGATGTACATTTTATTGAAGACAAAATATTAAGAAGCGTTCGATGGTTTTTCTCCCCGAAGGGTTTCCACCTAAACTCTGGTGTCTATTGTCTTGATTTTGTGCATTGTTGAGTGTTTTTAATGATTGTTTATGTTTAACTAATGCTAATAATGTTTAATGCTCTGAAAATTTAAAATACTAATTGAAGTAAGAAACATTGATTCACCCCCCTCTCAATATTTCCAACAATTGGTATCAGAGAAGGTTCCTTCAGTAGTAGCTCAACAACTGGAAGGAAGATCTATGGTCAATCAAGATGGGAAAGTCAAGGAAGCAAGTCACTAAGTGTTCAAAGAAGCCAAAGGTAGTTCCTGGTATTGAAATTCTTTTAGAACCTATTACACCTGACGAAGAGAAACAGGTTGGTCCATTTCCTTTAATCAATAAATCAAGTTTTGTATTTTGGAAAGCTAAAATGGAAACCTATTTGCAAGCTATTGGATACGATGTATGGGATTATTTTGTTTCTAGAAATACCTCTACTGATGAATCAAGAAAATACAATTCCAAAGCCATGAGTATCATCTTAAGTGACTTACCAGATTCTATAAAATCCAATGTAGGATAATGCTCATCTACCAAACATTTTTGGTAGAGAATTCAAAATCTTCATGTACGTAAAGATCATGTTGGTCAAGACAAAGATGATCATGATCATGCTTCAAGTCAAGAAGATTGTCATATGGAAGATTCTGACAATGAGGAAGAAGACGAAGAAGAGGAAGTAGACATGGAAAAGGTATTAATCAATGCTTTGAAAGAGTTGAAGAACATAGACGAAGAAAATCGCACACTCAAAGAAGAAGTTTCTCTCTTGAAACTCCAAGTGCAAGAAGCAGCAAAGAAAGAGAAAGACTTAGCAGCCAATTAAATGAATCTGGTAAGAGGTATGTAATTGAAGTTGGTCAAAAGCAAAAGGAACTTGATGCAGTTGTTACAGAAATAGATAGGCTCAAGGAGGAAAGTGAAAGGAAAAGGGAACAAATACAAGACCTCAACAAAGCAACTGAAAAGGTCACTCTTCTAAAATTGCAAGTAGAACAGGCAAAAGAAAGAAGGAAATTGTTGAAAGGCAAATTTGAAGAAGACCTTGCTCAAAAGCAAGGAGAACTTGACACTACCTTATCTGAAGTAGACAAGCTCAGGAAATGGCAAAAGGAGAGATTATTGGATGACGAAAGGAAAGATCATGTCCATGCTCGATTAAAGATGAAGGCAAAAGAAGCAGGTGAAGCTCTATCTGACAAAGGCACAAGCTCCAAGTTCCCATAGAGCAAGATCAGTGAGAAGACTGATAGCAAGATCTTAAAGAAGCCAAATCGAAATGAAGGACAAAAGATGGTCAAAGATGTTCAGCTCCAAGAAGCAATGTTGAATGATTCAAGGACAAGGATCAACGAAAGTTTGCACCACCTCCAAGAAAGAATGTCTGCAGAGGGTCATCAAGACAAGGCATCCCATCTAGGTACCCTAATTTGTTTAATGATCATTGTTTTTCATGTTCTAACTATGGGCACATGGCTAGGGATTGCAGAATGTTTGACAGGGATGATTATCAGGAACATTATCAAAACCCTAGAGGCAAGTTTGCAGGAATGCAAGGCAAGTTCCAAAATGACTTTACCAGCACAAAGTATATATCGTTTGCTCCATCATTCAAGCCCAACATCAAATGTTACAAATGCCATAACTATGGGCATATAACTCGCAATTGCAGGTACAAGATGGAATCTTCCATGAATAACAACCCTAACATCAAGTACAAGAAGGTTTGGATAAGAAAACAAAAGTTAGAAGATCAAGCGAATGGAAAAGTTTTTTCAGTCATGCTTTCAGGTTTTGTAAAAGCGAAAGGTCATGATGAATCAATAGGCACATTAGAAGATGTCAAGGTTCAAGATGATACAGCCAAAGGGTCGATTCATACATTATTCTGAAGAATACAGTATGTTGACTCCCTATAAATGTTGAAAAGGGGGAACCTATGTAGCAGCGATTATACTTTTGAAAATCTATCTTTTTGACAGGTTAACAGTTGGAAAAAATATTAAGAACGACATTCAACATTATGGGCAGTGTCAGTGGAGTAGCATTTTTGGCAAGGAAAGTTAGGGAAAAAATAGCAGAAGGACCCATGTTGTTGATCCAACTATGGCAACCAATAAGAAACATAACATTCAAAGAAAGTAAGCTAGTCTAGTGCAGGAAGCATCAAAGGAAGATATTTGGTCAGGGGGAGAAGAAGAGTTGAACGAAGACAGGTCCACAATGATTGTCATCTCTTTCAAGTTAAGAGACGGGAAGAAAAGCATATCACTAGAATAAGTCAAGGTAGTCATCAGCATTGAGGGCAGATTAGTCAACTTGAGGAGTAGCAAGTTTGCATAGCAGAATTACAAAAGGTCTCATTTGTGGCAAGTAGTGAAAGGCATAAGCACATCAAGGGGAGCAACGGTATGTTACAGGAAAAGAAAAGCAAGCAACTTCTCAGGAGAGTCACCCTTTGTCATTGATGTCAAAGTGGGAGGGAAATCGGGAAAAGAAGATTAGAGGCATGAAGTCAGGGGGAGTAGCGATCGCAGGGGGAGTACGTGTTTCCATAAATGACAAAGGGAGATATTATTGAATGGTGTTGTCATTGATGCCAACTTTACTAATTGAGCGCTCTTAATATTTTTCATAAATTGGAAGCTCCATTGGCCAAAGCCCCTAGAAAACCCCTAAAGCCACACAATTGTTGAAGCATTTTGGGACGAAGATCAAGAATTTTGGGCTTAGGACCATTGTCTTTAGATTCTTCTCATCATTTTGATTCCAATGGTATATGGCCCACCTCGTAGCTCCTCACCCTTTGCAAGATATGCCCTTTGGAAGGTCTTAGCCCACCCCTTGTGGTCAAAGTTCCCAAAGAGTGTTAATCTGGCAACTTTATATTGGCTAAGAAAAGAGGGTTGTCATGATATTGTTGTCAAAAGAAAATTAATTTAAATTTACAAGGTCCTTTTACTATGGTCCAAATGAGAGGGAAAATTTAAAATTTAAAATATGTTCCAAGGCAATTCGGTTGAGGGGGTCAAATATTCAAAAATTACATTTTGTATTTCTCTCCTTATGTATGTCGGCCCACTCAGGGGCCTCATCACTTACTATATATGCATGACGGATTCATCTCATTAGTCATCCATCAAATTGTTATCTTCTCTCTGAAATGTGGACCAATGGAACAGAATGAATTATTTTTCTCAGACTTTCGTATTTTTTGACAAAGGGGGCTTGAATCATTTTTGCAAGAAGGTTATTCGCATATCTAAAGGAATATAGGCACTTGTCGCTAAGACATATCATAGTAAAATGGTTCAAGACCAAGGCTATAATAATGATGGTTGTTCGTTGAAACCTTTTCCTAGATGAGGGCCTTAAGATGGTCGACCTTCATGCAGTGTTGGTCCTTATATATAGGACATACATTTGAGTCTCAGACATCCATTTAAACATTCAACTTTTATAGTAAATTTTGAGGAGACATCTAATGGACTGCTTCATAATACAAAATAGTTTATTCCAAATACCACAGTGCATTCAACGAGTGACAACAAATGCTTGGACATACCTTAAGGCTTGGTTGGTATAGAATTCATATGCCATCGATCTAAGCCACAGAGCTCGCATAGGACAATATTTGACTTAGCAAAGTTTGCAAAGGACCAAAGCAAACATACAGACTTCTTTAGTTGTCTCACTTTGATGGCATTTAATCTAGGCTTTCTTATCCTCCGGATTAACACGAGTGTACTGAATATTTGACCTGAACTGATTCTCTAGGGCTCCGCCTAAATATCAATCTTTAGGGTGCACTAATCTCAAGCAAATTAGGATCTCGGATCACTGATATTGGATGCCCAGATTGATCTTCTAGGTCTCAGTCAAATCATAAGCTTCGACTTTCCACAAGCTCCAAATCTTCCACAATAATACTCAGGTCTTAATGCAGTAATCTCAAGTCTGCAAGAATCTAGATTAACGCAAATTCTTTGGGCATAATTTGGATGCCATTAATCCTCGAGTGATAGTTTGGGAGACTCAAACTAGATCTATAATTTATGCAACGGAACCGCAGAGAGGAGCATCATGAAACTCAGCCTTAGTTATAGTAGGTTATTTCAGATATATTCTCAACCTTAAAAAAATATTTCTTCGCTACTCCTAAAGCTTGCCTCGACCCTCTTTCTACAGGACTAACATGATACGAAACTTAATCCATAGTAACATTTGATGACTTTCACAGAGAAGTGTTACAATGCTCTTACATAGGAATCAAAGGATGATGTTATTAATCTTTGCAGGTCATAGGAGGCTTATACAGTATTATTGATATGCAAGAAAATAGGCTCGCATTTATTATAGCCACAAAGGCTTTATGCAACCTTGGTATACTCCTGCGTAACTTTGGCCCTGAAAAAATACCCTTACATTAGAACATCAGACCTCTGTAATTTACCTTCCAGACATTGTTCATCCTTTGCTGGCATCTAAGGAAATTTAGTCTTGACTCTCCTATTCAAATATGTATCATGCCTTTCACCCTTCTTCTTCGTGCTCTTTAGTGTCCCCCCAGGTCTGATTCAATGTCGAATTTTTACTTAGGGCATAACAGAACAACACAATTACAATTTCAACAAATCATTATTAGCATTCATATAGCATTTAACAATATCATTATGCAGTTTAGACATTCTACTATCGAAAACATGAAAAGAGCAGTAAAATATAACCATGAAAACATAAGACAAGAGACACAAAAATTAGGCTCACAACCAAGGCAAAAGCCACAAAGGGAAAACCCAGAAAAGCTTTCCTTATGATAGAGAGAGAGTTCCAAATTCATTAATACAACAGAAATAACCATAACGGCATAATAGCCAAACTAGTAACCAATATCATGATCAACTGCCATGTCAAAACCCAAGTTCCTAATATTTTGGCCCTCCCAAGAATTTCAACCTCCTCTGGAAATCTCGGCCCTCCTATAATTTTATTGGATTAGAGATGCATGAGACAAAATTGATGTGTCCAAATGAAGAGAAATGATCTGCTTTATATAGCCTTCAAGTGGGGGTCGAATGGGTGCCTGTTAGGTGCCCAACTGACCTAAAACATTATGAAGTCGACTTTAAATAAATTTGGAGGCGAATTTTAAATTCTAAATTTCCCATTTCTTTTTCACGATGAAAATACCGACCATGGCTACCATATTTTTCAACATGGGTTATCGGTATGCTTTCGCTAGTTGTGTTACATTTCATTCTAACTCTCGAATAGCTACATTAACAAAAGCTAATTTCCATGGTAAAACTCTATTGTATAGCAGAGGAGGAGTCGCGAACTATACACGGTGATGTACTAGACATCAAACAATCCTTCACAGAGACTAATTCCATTGATTTGTTGTTTGACCATATCATGGCAAACATGTAAGCAAAGTTGTGTCACCGAACGAGACAAGGTTTGGTTGCCCAATTGATCAGCAAAATCATAATGTCGAGATGTGTTGAGTTTAATTGTATTGAAACACAATTCCTATCGATGAGTGGTGTTAAAATTGTCAACTAGGGCCAAATTCCACCTTGAGATGACTCATTTGATGGAGATGATGATTGCATTAAATTCCTCTTTTCGAGAGGACCAAAATTGATATAAAGATCCTCTCATTTGGACAAGCGAAAGTGTGATTTTGATTTTATGCCCACACATGTGCAAATAGTTTAGGTCGACCACATAATCATGTAGGCTCAAGAAGCCCAATGGATGTGTCTCCTCACCCACAATGAATTGTATATATAAAAGAAACTTCACACCTCATTTGGCATCATCATCACTCACACATTCTTCTCAGTCTTCTTGTAATTGGTTTGTACAACTATTGGGCAGCTTCTCTCTCTCACATGTGTGGCAAGGAGGACGATTTTTTTGGGCAGAATTGCAGACCAAAATTTCAGAGTTCTGTGACAGGTTTGACCAGCGTTGACTGAGGGCTTGTTGACCAAGTTTAACTGCATTTTTCGGGTCAAAAGTTCAATATTTTTAGGCCGCATTTTTGGGCACAGAAATCGAGGAATTCTGGAATGTTTGACTAGTGTTGACTTCAGGGTTGAATGCAGTTTGACTACAGAAAAATTACAGCAGTTTTCTCTCTCCTTTGACCGAGTTTGACCGAGTTGTTTTGGGCTGACTTTGACCTCCTGATCAGGCCGAGTTTGACTGAGGAAGACTGAGTTGCTTTGAGGATGATTTGTTGTTGTTTTGACCAGCGTTGACTTTCTGGTTAGGGTTGAAGTTTGACTGCAGTTGACTGCAGAAATTTACAAGGTTGTTTTGACTTTGAATTGGGCAAGTCAATTTGACTTTTGTACCCTCTCTCTCTCTGTTGAACTTTTGATATAATAATAAGAAGAATTGATCAAAGGGTTTTCCCCACATTGGGGTTTTTCCCTGGCATCCACCAAATCTGGTGTCCTCTTGTCTTGGCTTGTCTTCTGCATTTTGTTTTATGTTCTATCTGCTTTTACTGTCAATGTGATAATTGTGATTGCTATTGAAATTGGAAATTTCTATTGGGCTAAGGAACATTGAAGTAAATTGTGCTAAGCATAGAACATACCATTGCTAACTAAAATTAACAAGTGGTAATTTCACATAATGCTTGCAATGTTGAGATATGTTGGGTGAATGCATGTTTCGCTTGTCTATGTTGTATGGAAGAGACATGCGATCAAATTTTCATTCAGATGATTACTAATCCAAGCAACATTGCATTACACTTTTGGTACACTGTGTGTAGTGGGCTAGCAGAGACCCAAGTTTGACCCTCAACTTGATGCGAGTCTTTGCCAATTTGTAGAATACAGGTTGGAACTAAATTTTTGTCGAACAGTTAAGTTGATATACGGTTTAGTATGTTTTTATATTTTTGGAGTCTATATTTTATCTGAATTGAAAATTCGAAGAAACACTAAGATCAGAATTCAAAGACACATCTTGTTACAGTGATTTTCTTCGGAATGACAATGATAACAATGATCTAGTGATGTCTATGCCAGGAAGAGAGTGCCATTGTTATCAATGAAGTTGCTAGAGCATTTGTTGTACAAAGAGTGCCTTCATTTATGAGTTGATACAATTAAGCTTTGACAGAATTTATTAGGATATGTGGGTAGATGATAAATGCCAGAGTTTGCAGTGGTATATCACTGAATGGATGATGAAAAGCTAATGTGACTTAAGCAGAGGATAAATAAATTTTACGAAGCTACGGTTTGATGTGCAGGTTGGGTAGTGGCAGAATTGTTTATGACAGTTGATATTGACAGCTAGGGTTTGACGTGCAGATTGGGTAGAGGCAGAATTGTTTATAACATTTGATATTGACACTAGGGTTTGATGTGCAAATTGGGCAGACGCAGAATTGTTTATGACAATTGATATTCACAGCTAGGGTTTGATGCGCAGATTGACCAGAGGCAGAATTGATTGACAAAGAATGCATTATAAGTTCTTGTATTTCAGATTCTTTTGTATTGATATCAAGCACAGGGGAATCTAATCTGAAAATTGTGAAACATGGTCCACCGACTGATCAGGGTGGCAAGGTGGTGCAAGGCAAGAGAGTGGAGTCTCATTCAAGTCAGAGCCTGAGAACAATTTAGGGTCGCAGGGTGGTGCTACCACAGGTTGTTGCCTGTGCAAGCCATTGGAGCATCCATCCACTAGCAGCTAGTAAACAATGTGTTGGAGGATCCTTCAGGTCAAAGTTTGTAACTTGGGCATTGGAGCGTCCTTCGACTCCTTCCAGTAGCAGCTGGTAAACAGGGTATTGGAGAATCTGTCAGGCTGTGGCTTGTAAACCAAGGGGTTGGAGCTGAAAATATTGATGTACATTTTATTGAAGACAAAAAATTAAGTGTTCAGTGGTTTTTCTCCCGGAAGGGTTTCCACCTAAACTCTAGTGTCTATTGTCTTGATTTTGTGCATTATTGAATTGTGCTAATGATTTTTTATATTTAACTAATGCTAATAATGTTTAATGCTCTGAAAAGTTAAAAATACTAATTGAAGTAAGAAATACTAATTCACCCCCCTCTCAGTATTTCCAAGACAATTGATTGAAAATCACTAGGGTTTGGTGGGGAGAAGTTTTCTCTCTCATAACTCTTTCTAATATGTCTCCTTCCATAGACCTTTCCCTTTGATTCCATTAGCCTAGGATTGAGAAAAGGCATTCGTCCCTCGTTGTATCACTCTTTTATAAATTTCACAATCTTAAATTTTTATTTCTTTTGTTTTCTACAATAAATTAGGAGTAGGTTACAGCAAAATCTGCATTTAATGCCACAAATGACCGTAGAACTCATAGTCCTAGTGTTAGGCTTTACATATACAAATTTGAAAAAGCAAAATATCATTTTTAACTCAACTTTCGAAAAACTTTTGGTTGACATCTAAGCTTTCATAATTGTTTTATGCATTTTCACTCATTGAAAAATTCTTGCAACCCTTTCCTTATTTACTCATTCAATAGCCTTTGTTTACTTATTTTTTATCATCAGTTATAGGCTCTTTTATAATTGTTTTCATAAATTTTGCATGATGAAAATGGTAATGTTATAAAAAATTAATCTATAACAACAATTGATAATTTAAAGGTACCATGTGTTTGGGATTTGTGCCTCTCCAGGACTATTCAAACCCCTCTAGATTTTGCCATAGCTCCTTTGAACACGTAACTTTGGAATTATCCCTCACCTCAGCCAAAGTCCTACTATATTGAATATCATCTTTGGGTGTTTTATCTAGAAAATCCCTTGGAGGGTATTTATCCTAGGAATTCTCAGGTTATCTAATTCTAAAATCTGTTAGGGAAACCTCTCCTGTGGGGATAATATCTATCCGCAAAACAGCAAGGGAACAATTACTAAGGTGACAATGGTGGTTGATCCCATTTTTTCCCTTCATCTAAAGTGATTAATGAGCCTTTGCACTAGGGTGCTAGATTTTGTAGTAACAGACTTGATATGCTTTTGCCTTACGAAAACTCTAGAATCATATCTAAGCTTAAGATTGAATGATGTCCGCAGAGTTCAGGACTTCCTAACCTATTCAAATATTGGTTCAAACATTTTGTATTCATGGCCAACATAACACCTTAACGATGTGGTTTATATATGATTTATCACACTCTAGTTGCTAGTATAAAAATTTACTGTTTTGAGAACTTAACATTTGACACGATTTGACAATGAATGCTTTAAGCATCACAATCGCAAATTGCTACTCAAAAATATAGATATCACGGATAACGGTGTTCAAAACATAAAGAGTGACAATCACCATATACATAGGAATGAATGGTATCCTCTGAGTAAATTTTGTGTTTGGGTCACAAATCTGGTTGGTAATTCTTTCTTTTTTAGACACAGTGATGAGATCTAGTTCATAAATAGTTGGAAACATGTTGTAATAAATGCGACTTAACGATTAATGCACCACCACTATTATTACCACCTAGATTAGCAGCCTTGGCAAGGCCCAATGAAGGTGCCAAACGTTAAGTACACCAAAGATAAACTGACTATCACCTTAGCTCACTCTCCTCTCACTTTTGGCCAACTGCTAGACTACTGAGTTGACCTACCCTTGACCCAGCGCTTTAACCGAGGATTGTCCACAGATTGTTGACCATAAGAGGGTCGCACGTGCAAACTACTAACCACATATTTGACACAAATTGACCAATCATAGGCCACACATGCAGGTTTGACCACTGGACTATTGATCGCAGGCCGCAAGGCTAACTGTGAGGCCAAACTTTGACCACAGGGTTGAATTTGACCACATACTACAATTTGACCAACGTTGACATTTAACTATTTTTACTGGTTTCACCAGTATTGACTTGTTGGCGATTGGCCAAGATTAGCTGGTGTTTTTTATTTGGATTATAGGCACAAATGTCTACACAAAATTGTTGATTTTGCAAACCTTGATGAAGAATAATTTCTCCTAAAGAAAAGTTGTTGGGTTTTCTCCCAAGGTTGGGTTTCCCAGGGTAAAATTAGTTCTCTATTGTGCATGGTTGTCCTTCTATGATCTTTATGTTTTCTGTTACATTCACTACAGATATTTTCTTAAGTGTAATTGCTCAATGATATCAATGACATAAGAATATTGTCTGAAAAGCATTAGGAAGTAATTACCTGGTAGAAAATTGTATTCTATTGTGCATCTTGTAGAAAGTTCAATAGTTTGCTATCTATTAATGGTGTGATCTTAAACTGCAAGGTAATCCATGGGTTTGATGCATCACTCCTTTAATGATAGTATTAGCAAATGGTTATTGGTGGATGTCATATCTTGAAATAATCATTGATTATGTGTAGACATGATAAAAGAATTATTTCTTCCATTCCTTTTCAAGTAACTCATGATTTGTTCAACGATTGGATACATGAACCAATGTTGCAGGAAGCGCCCCCCCCCCCCCCCCCCCGGATCCTAGGCCCGAAGCGCGCCCCGTACGGAAGCGCTCAGGAAGCGCCCCCGGAAGCGCGATTCCGAAAATGGCGAAGCGCGCTTCGGCCTTTTTAATGCGCTTCCTGGAAATTAGGAAGCACCGGCCCCGAAGCACGCTTCGGATGGCGCTTCGGCCTCCGAAGCGCAGCGCTTCGGGCCAGGAAGCGTGCGCTTCACGCAGCGCTTCGGAGCGCTTCCTCCAAAACCGCGCGCCCAAGGGAAAAAAACATCATTTTTTTAATTTTTTTTTAAAGTTAACTTAAGTTAGCATTGAGGGGGTGGGTTAGGGTGAGGTTAGAGTGAGGTTAATGTGAGGAATGAAAAGAATAAAGCCCCCATTCATTCCTCATTTTCTCACTTTGAGTTTATGAGAGTTGGAGAAGAGAAGAGAGGAGAGGAGAAGAGAAGAGAGGAAAAGAGAGGAGAAGAGAGGAGAGCTTGGAGGAGTGAAGAAGGAAGAGCAAGGAGAAGGAGGAGGAGCTTGGAGGACTTCATCTACAAGAGCTAAAGAGGTAAGTTCAAACCCCAAACTCCCTTATTTTTTGTGACAATTTTTTTGTATTTTTCTCCTCCCTCTCCTATTCTTTCCCATTGTTTCTACTTGCTCCTTTATTTACAGGTTGTCCACCACCTATATCCATATTCCAAGATGGTGTTCTTTTGGCTTCTATGTATCATTCCACTCTTGGTTTTAATGATGGCAAGGGTGAGGAATAGAAGGGAAGAAACAGAAGAGGACATTGGTGATGGTCCTAATCAGTGTTGCACACATCGCGATCGGGATTTAATCGGCGCCGGGAAAAAAGCGGAAAAAATCGTTAAAATCGGGAAAAAATCGGAAAAAAGCGGGAAAAAATCGTTTGGCACAAAAATATTCATTTTTTTTTCAATTTTTTTCAATTTTTTTAATATCTAAACCATCTACAACATAAAATAAATACATTGACACATAAATATGATAAAAAAACTAATATATAAGATGTTTAATATCATTTCTAGCGCTAAAATCACACATAACATTGAATCATGTCCTGAATAGTAAGTCCTGAGTCCCAAGTCCAACTCAGCCTCAAAATATCAACAAAAAATATGATAATGTATCTCATCATGTCATAATGTCATATACAATAAAATGAAAGTCTAATCCTATTGATTTCCTCTGCCCCTCTTGCGAGAAAATGGCACAACTTTCTCTTTCCCTCTAGATGTAGAAGCTGGTGCCTGTGGTGGTGGAAATGGCAGTGGAGTCTGACGTGCTCTAGAAGCTGAAGAACTAGTAGTAGCAGCTACAGGAGGCTGAGGTGGACGGAGACCACGTCCTCTACTGGTGGTAGTGGTAGCCCGGGTAGCCCGGGTAGGCGGTGTCACCTCCTCCTCCTGCTCCTCCAACTCCTCCTCCTCCTGCTCCTGCTCCTGCTCCTGCTCCTGCTCCTCCTCCCCCTCCTCCTCCCCCTCATCCTGCACTAACCAATCCTCAGTGGGATCCATGAGAGGCCTCTCGGTCTCAACCCTCCATTCAGCAGTGGTGTCAATCCCATCCAATGAGATGGCTTCCGTATCAGGTGTCTTCTCTAGTTGTTTCACCCACAATCGAAGATTGTAGTAGACATAGACCATGTCATTAAGTCTATGGGACTCCAACCTGTACAAAGTTCATGAAATAATAAATTAATAATTAATATTATAAAAAAAATATTGTTTAAAACTTTAATGAATTCAAAAATTTATTTGGAAATTTGCAATATTTTAAATGTTTAAGTGTTAACCTATTGCGCTTCTTGTTGTGTATTTTTTCAAATACACTCCAATTGCGCTCACATCCCGAGGAGCTGCATGTTTGGCTGAGGATGCGCACGGCAAGATTTTGCAAAAGGGGTACTCTGCCACCATACATCTTCCACCATGCGTCTACAACAAAATTACAAAGAAAATTTTAAATAAACATAAGAAAAAAATGGAATTTGAAGAAACAATGAAATTTGAAACAAAGTTACAAAGTACATACTACAAACTAAAAAATACCTGGCATTTTAACCGTCCTATCAATGACAGCCATCTCAAAGCCAAATGTGCCAGCTGACAACTTACATTGCTCAATTTGTCTAGAGACCTCCATACGTTCTTCTGAAGTTCTCACCATCTTCTGGACACAGGTTAATAATCCTTCCACGACCTCAACATCAAAATTAAACCCACATGCATAAGAAAATGCAGGGTTCAGGAAAAGGCCAGCAGCATGAATGGGACGATGGAGTGTGTTGTTCCATCGCTCATCAATGACGTTCCATAGAAGGAGTTGTCTCTGGAACCCATCATCTCCCTTGTCATCATAGTAGGACCGAATGGCTTCTTTGGCCCTATCCATGGCTTCATACAAATAGCCCATTGCGGGCTTCTCACCATCAACCAACCGAAGAACCTTTACCAAAGGTTCTGTAACAGCGCACACCTCCTGCACTCCCGCCCAGAAGTCCTCCTGGTATGAAACTAGTCTGCAGACGGCCTCTCCTTCTGGTTTGCGGCTCATTGACGAAGCACGCCACTCCTCTGAAAGAAACATTCTCTTCAAATCCCACATAGAATTCAAGAGGGATTGAAGAGATATGAAACTCGTCGCAAACCGTGTAATGGCGAGGCGCACCAACTCTTTGTTGTTGGTGCATTTTCTCATCAAGCTAAGCACAGATGTGTGATTGTAAATAAATTTTGTGATGCTTTTTGATGAGTCAACAACCTCTTTGACAAAGGGAATTTTCCCAATGTCCTCTAACATCAAATCAATACAATGGGCAGCACAAGGTGTCCAAAATAAAGTAGGATGCCTGTCCATAAGCATTCTACCAGCAGCAACATAATTTGCAGCATTGTCCGTTATGACTTGGACAACATTTTCTGCACCCACCTCCAAAATAAACACATCTAGCAAATCACATAAAGTTTTTGCATCTTTGATTTGATGAGTTGCATCAACAGATTTGATAAACATAGTCCCCAAGGGACAACTAACCAAGAAGTTTATAAGGGTTCTCCCCTTTTGGTCAGTCCAACCATCTGACATAACAGTGCATCCTGTTTGTGCCCATGATGCCCTAAAATCCTCCAATCTTTGGGTGCAGTCACGCTTTTCATCTTGAAGAAGCCGGCCTCTGAAATCATGAAGAGAAGGGAGTTTGTACCCCGGGCCAACACTGGCAATAGCATCAAGAGTAGGTTGGAAAAATGGATTATTCCTTATAATGCTGAAAGGAATATCACTCCAGAGGAGAAATTTTGTCATCAACTTGTCAGCTTTTTCTTTTTCAGTTCTTTTTAGCATTGAACCAATAGTTGGTTGTGAACCAGGTGTGGTTCGAGGAACAAAATATGATGATGCAGCTACCGGATTGACTGACGCTGCAGTAGAACCTGTGCCACTTGGCCCACTTCCTTCAACTGACCTTTTTAGTTGCCTTTTGAGTTCTTCTTTGGCGTCTCTAGTGTGCTCTAATTCTCCCAATGCTCTCATGGCTTTTTGGATAATTTCAGCATTTGTCTTTAGACAGGGCCCCACATCACGTCCAGGGATTTGTGCAAGGTGGAACTTCAACCTGTACACCCCCCCGAATATTTCCTTTCCACACAACTTGCAATACAAGTTTTGTCTATCATTCGGAGTTTTAGGGTCACCATATTCCCAGAAAGGATCCAATTTCCTTGGCATGTTTGTTTTTGAATTTTGAATTTGCAAACCTATGGAAAAATAAGGATTAGGAAATAGGAATTTAGGACTACATAAATGATAATAGTAAATACAAATTACAATTTAGCATTTGCAAAATTACAAGCTAATTATTTCCAAAATCCCAATTTCTAAACCCAAGTTACCCAACCAAATGCCAAAAAACAATGAAAAATCAAAAAAAAATAAACAATGTTTAAAGAAAATGAGAAAATCAAAATCAAAAATTGGTTCTCATAGTCATAACAAATAACCCATCCCAAATCAATGAAAAATTTCCAAAAATTCTTTAAAAACAATGAAAAACAAAGTTTTTATAGAACCAAAACAAAAAAAAATTAATCTACATACCTGGTTTATGGACAAATTGGCGATCTTGGCTTGGATTCCTCCTAAAATCGCTTCGATTCGCTCCCACAACCGACGGCAACCCTCTCCCTCTCTTCTTCTCCTTCTCCTCCGCGGCGGACTGCTGAATGAATTAAAAAAAAATCGTTTTTTCCATATAAAACCCCGCTGCCGCGCGCCCTCACGATTTTAAGTGAAAAAATCGCGATTTTTTCAAAAAATCGCGATTTTTTCGATAAAAATCGCTATAAAAAAAAGGGGGCGATTTTTTCGATAAAAATCGCGCTTTGAATCGGCGAAATTAAAAAATCGCGATTTTACGATTTAATCGCGATTTTATCGCGATGTGTGCAACACTGGTCCTAATAGTAGTGACCCAATGTATGATGAGGAGGAAGGGTTTGAAGAGGAAGGGGATGAACTTGAAGGGGCACTGAAACACAAGATGGGAAAGCTACATCAACACCCTTTTGGAACTATGTGACCAAACTTGATGGGGGAAAGGGTGGTGGATCTTACAAATTTGTGTGCCCTCATGGTTGTCATGGAGGAAAACCATATTGTGGTTCATATACCCGTCTGAGGAGGCATCTTTGTGGGGTGCTGGACAGTGATGAAAAAAAGGGTTTTGTGGGGGTACAAATTTGCCCAAACATTTCAACTGAAGAAAGAAGAAAATACATCCAAATAGAGATGGCTGCACAACAAAAAAACAAGAAACAAAAAACTCATTCTGAATCAAGTGCAACCTCTAAATTTGGTAGTTGCTCATCTCCTCATGGTACTTCTGCAAGCTCTGGAGGTAGAAGAACAATAGGGGATTTCCTTAATGTTGCTGGGAGGGATGATGTGGATGGAAAGATAGTCCGTTTTCTTTGTGCTTGCGGTGTACCATTCAATGTGCTTCACTCTCCCTATTGGCATGAAATGGTAAAGGCCATCAATGAAGCCCCAAAAGGATACAAGGCCCCCAACTATGAGAAAGCTAGAACAGTGTTATTAGAAAGAGAAAAAGCTAAGGTTCAAAGAGCTTTGACACGTTTTACAAATGAGTGGATAGATTCTGGGGTATCCATTGTATCAGATGGGTGGACAAATATTAGAAACCAACATTTGATAAATGTTTTTGGTGTTTCTTCTAGTGGTGCAGTATTTATTGCATGTCATGACTCCTCCTCCATCACTGCATCTGCACAAAACATTGCAGATCTCCTATTGAAATCAATCAAAGATGTTGGTCCGAATAATGTGGTTCAAGTGATCACAGATAATGCAGCAAATTGTAAGGCAGCAGGAAAAATTATTGAGCGTACTCATCCACACATCTTTTGGTCTGGGTGCCTGGTTCACACATTGAACCTTTTGATGCATGATATTGTGAAACACAAAGATTGTGGGTGGATTGCTGAGGTTTACAGGAAAGGGAAGCAACTCATTAAATTCATCACAGGGCATACAAGGGTAAACTACTTCTATGGCACTTACTCCAAGTTGCAATTGCTTAAAATTGCAAAGACAAGATTTGCTAGTTATTACCTCACCTTTAGGCGGCTAGTGAGGGTGAGACAAGCTTTAACTAATCTGGTGTGTGCTGAAACATGGGATGAAATTAACACTGACACAGATGGTGCTAATGCAGTCAAGGACACTGTTCTTGACAGTTACTTTTGGTCACAGGTTAAATATGTTTTGCAATTCACCAAACCAATTTATTACATGATCAAGTTTGCAGATTCAGATCGACCAGTAATTGGGGAGGTGTATGAGCAAATGGATAGCATGTTGGGGCAGATTAAAGACATTGTTGAGCCTAGAGATACCACCTTGTACAATTATATTCGTGTAGAGGTGCAAAACCGATGGGAAATGCTAAATATTCCATTGCATGCATTAGCATATGTTTTGACACCTAAATACTATCATCCATCATGGCTTTCAACACCAGCACCTGGGGGGGGAAGCAGGAGAAAACCACACCAAGATAAAGAGGTTCACGAAAAATATATGGCTGCATTAAGTAAATTAATCCCTGATGAGGAGGACGCTGCATTGGTACGGAGACAGGTGAGCAACTATACGCTCAACACTGGTCCATTTGGGAGCATGCATGCAATTAAAGATCGAGAGACTTTTTCTGCTCTTGAGTGGTGGAACATGCATGGAGGGGGTACTCCACTTCTACAGAGTTTGGCATTGCGGGTGCTATCACAGGTGGTAAACACTTCTTCTGCAGAGAGGTGTTGGAGCTCTTATTCTTTCATCCACAATGTTAAAAGGAACAGGTTGAGTTTAGACCGGGCAGAGAGCTTGGTTTATGTTCATTACAACTTGCGATTGTTGTCCCATTACTATGAAGATGCAAAGTCTAATAAAGACTTGTTGATTTGGGACAAGAATCCAGAGGAGCCCAATTTGGAGGATGGAGTGTTGCGACTAGAGCAATTAGAGGATGCTCTTTTCCAGGTATGTCCATTGTGGTATGAATTTTCCAATTTTCCCTTATAAAGCATTTCTCTAATTCATGTTTTTAATTTTTTTGTTAACTAGTGTTTTTTTTTTTTGCATGAATTTTTTGAGCGATTCTAGGATGATGATGACCGTGTTGATATGCCACCACCCCCACCCCCATCTGGTCCCTTGGTTCCTAGGTTCCATGGTTCAACACCAACAGCAGGGGGTTCTTCTTCATCAGTTTCAGTGCCACGACTTACACAGGCACCATCTTCTTCATTGCCACCACGTGGAGGCCCGCCACCACGTTCTATTCGTGGTGGAAGGAGGAGAGATTAGTAGATATATTCACAATCTACTACTTTTTGTCATAGATTACTCATTAGACTTGTAGACTTGTGAATTTGAATTTTGAACCTTTTTGGCTTGGCGGTGACCAAGTGACATATTTTGTAAACATTATTATTTGAATTTTGGACATGACAAATGTTGACAGTTGCTCACTTGCTAGATAAATCATAATATGCTCTATGTTTTATGTTTTATAATATGCTTAAATGTTTTATGTTTTATAATATGCTTAAAAATTTGATGTATGTTTGTAATAGCTAGAATATAGATGATTGTTGTACATACTAGTAACTACAATGGAATCATGGATGCCATATCTATCTTGATTTATGCAAAAATATGCATGTTTTCATGTCTTCTACAATTAATTTGGTATTTGGGATGTTTGTTTTGAGTATAAATGCAAAAAAATATAAATATATATATCTATAGCAGACGCTTCCGCGGACGCTTCGCTTCCTAGATTTTTGGAAAATGACGCTTCCGCGCTCCCGCTTCCGCTTCCGCTTCGCTCCCGCTTCGTGCAACATTGACATGAACCATTAATAAAATTGTTTATTAAAAATGATTTATCTTTCCCATTGCTAAGTCGCGCTTGAATACTTTGAAAATCATAAGCCTATCATATTGGTAATTTGATACACTGATCATACTAACAACATCATCCCTTTATTTTGAGAACAATTATCAATTTGCCTTAGTCAAGCCTTCGCTACTTGAGCCTATCATCTTTTTATGTGACCTAGCATAGTTTGACCTCAGGAAAACCCTTCTTAGGTTAGGAAAACCCTTCATTTTCCTTAAAGCGACAGGCAAGGCCACCAAGGTGGCAGTGGGTGGTTTGCTTGGTAGTTGCTCCCTTGCCCTCCCACTATGGTTAGGAATTATCCATTTCGGTGAGAGTTTCAATCACAACAAGAGGCTTTCAACATTTTTCAATTGCACTTTCCAGCCACATCTTGATGTCAAAAATGATTTAGTCTTCAAATGCAATCAGAGGTTACTTTATGGATACACATTTTCCTTGCCATTATTGTTATGGTATTTTATAGCTGACCACTTTCTTAGTGGGAGCGTGTGATGTTTAGAGCAAAATGATTAGTGTAAGGTTTACATTTATACCCATAGAAATTATCAAAATTGTATTGATTGAAGGACTCTAAGCCCCAAAGTTATTATCATGGCATTTAGTGTCATGGTTTTATAGGGCATGAGGACCAAAATTAATATGTTTTGCATTAAGTTTGGGATGGAGTGCCTATCACAGATTATTTTTATTATATAATTCTAGCATAGCTCATAGGTGTATTATCAAGGTTGTGTATGTTAGAGATATTCTATCATGACCACCATATATAATTTGGAATTTCATAATATTTATATCACTTTATTATGGTGATGAGCTATGTTGCGAGAAACACGTTACGCCGCTATGTTCACCAGCATCTCAGGCTTCAACACAGGAACCTGGAAACACATGGAAACATGCCTAAAATGCTAAGAAACCGAATTCGTTCCTTAGCTCCCTCGAGTCTCGAATCGGACACGATTCACTGGGACACGTCTCCTCTAGATCGTGTCCCGGTTATGGGACACGTATACACTTCTTTTTAGTGTCGCACAGCCCATAAAGAGCGGTTTTGGCCCATTTCAACTTCACATTTGACTTTCTCTCTTACTTTGGGTTTGTTGTGGGTATGTGGGGGCAAATAGAAAAGGTTGTGGGAGCATTTTGGAGGCGATTCAAGCAATAGCTAAATGCATTTTGTCTCTTATTTTTTTTCCATTTTTATTACAACAGTTTGCATGTGCATTTTTTCTTTATTTTTTACAGCATTCATGGCTCAATCAAGGGTAGCATGGAGGGGGCAAAAGAAGAGGAAGAATGTCCCCATTGGAGATGCCCCTCATGTTCCAATTTCATCAAGGTCTGCAAGTGTTCCCTCTATTGGAAGTCGGGCTGCAACAGCAATTTCAAATGTTGAGGGAAGACAGCAACCTCAAGATAACAAATAACCCTTGTGGAAATATGTCACAAGAGAGCAAGGGCCAGGCAACAAGTTAAAGGGAGGAGGCAATGTTGCTTGAACATGCAACTATTGCAACAATCATTTCATGAGCACATATTTCCGTGTGAAATCTTATTTGTTGGCTTTAGTAGGTTGTGGAATGGCATCATGTACATGTGTCTTTAGCTAAGAGGAAATAAATGGAAAAGGAGGCCAATGTTGGTATGGAAAAGGTGGTTGCAACATCTAAGAAAACAAGAATGATGATCCCCTTCGATTCTTGAGGAAAAGCAGCAACATATTTCCATTTGAGAGTTTTGGTGGGAGACAAGCAACAAAAAGAAAGAAGTGGCACTTGGTCCAATGGACAGGATTTTTCAGAAAGAGAAACAGAAAAATCTCGATCCCACCATTGCATTATTTTTCCATCAGAACTTCATATCCTTTAATGTTGCACACTCACATTTATTTATTGAGATGTGTCAAGCTCTAACTCAAGGGGCTCCATCAAGGTATGTGCCTCCTAGGTCAGAGAAGCTTAGAACCACTTTGTTGACGAAGACAAAGAAAGAGGTGAACAAAATGTATGAGCCTATTAAATCAGCATGGCCAACATCTAGCGTTAGTATTTTTTCTGATGGATGGGCAGATCCAACAAGCCAACCACTCATCAACTTCATGGTGTCTTCCTTGAATGGTCTAGTTTTCTTCAAATCAATGAATGCACTTGGACAATGTTGAGAATTCAATAGGGCAGTAAGTATGTTAATTCTCTTCACTTGATAACTGTTTGTGTTAAATTTTTCTTTATTAGCTTTGTTCCTTATTATTACAGTGTGAAATACATCAAAAAGCTACCAAAACAATAAGAACAGTGACACAGTATATAGACTGCAAGCCAGGGCCAAAACCCCTACTCTTGATGGGAAAACCCTTAAATCTCTTCTCTTCTTATAGATCTTTCAATTGACGAACACCACGACCTAGTGACTCAAACAAATACCCTCCAAGATCAAGATCAATTCAGCCTCTTTCTACAATCACTTCGACCTCTCACTATAGATTTGAAATTCTATCTTTCGACAACTGTTGCAACTATTGTTGCTCTTCTTAGAGACTTTGATCTCCCTCGAACAGCCTTCCCTTCCCTTCGCTTGCCTTTTCTTGAGACTTCAGGCTAATGAGATGCCCTAAGTGACCTTCGCTTGCCTTTCCTTCTCTCTTCCCTTCAAGATCGAACTAGACATAGTCCAACATAGAAACCCTAACTTCGACTTTCACAAGAGAGAGAGAACTAGCATAAGCACTTTGACTTCTTCGACTTCCTCTTTGTGCCCTTCTTCTTCAACCTTTCTTCTTCCTCTTCTTCGCATAGAATGAGATGAGTGAGGGTGTCTAATGGAGGACGAGTTCCTCTTTATATATAGGCTCTTCCAAGGGTAGATGTGGCTCTTCATGTAGGCCGACTTGATCTTGGAGGTATTTTGACACTTTAAAAACAAAATAATTTTTCTTTGCAAGATAGAATGTGCCCATATGGTCTTTAACATATGACAATGACTCTTTAACTTATGGCAAACCTTAGAAGCACTCAATGGGTGCTTAACCTATAAAATAAAAGAACTTGAGCTTGAAACCCATGCTCCAACAATAATTTCTTTTCATTGTATTACTTACAAGAGTACATTTCATACTTATGAAGACCGAACCTAGCTACACATTTTTCAACACTCCCCCTTAACTAGGGAGGTATCCATAAGAGGTACATGGTCATTCTCAATCTGAAGAGATCTCATAAAAAGAGTCGAATTGGTAACCCATCTGTCTAGCATCATATCAACTAGCATTGTTACATAGCAAGGCCTTGACTAACAGCTCTATCCACATGATCAGAGCACAATGCTGGTGAGACCAATGATTCATAGACACCATAATCAATGTCTCACAAGGTACATACTCCACCCGGGTGTTCATAGAGTAGGACCTTCCTTTGGACTATTCTTATCTTGGATAGCTAGTCCTCAAAGAATATCGGTCCACAACTACTCTTGTCTTGAATGCCCTACCACATTCTCAAAGAGTATCGAATGCCAAATGGTTACCTAATCCTCCATTCTTTCTTCCAAGTGAACAAGAATTTAGTGTCTATCTCTCCCTCTCAATTAGGGAGGATACATCAACCAAACCAAGCATATCTCTTAAATATACAAGCTTCTTGTTTGGAAGTGACTTTGTCAATATATCAGCTACCTACTCAACAGTGGAGACGTATTGTAGTTGCAGCACACCATTTTGTACTAGCTCTCGGATAGAGTGATACATATTGTTTATATGTTGTGAATTTTCATGAAACACTGGATCTTCAAACAAACGTATACAACTGGTGTTATCACAAAGTATCAATGTAGGGTTCATCGATCCTTCACACAGATCAGATAACAACTTCCTCAACCACATTGCTTCTTTGCTTACTTCACAGGCTGCAACATATACAACTTCAGCACTACTCAAAGCAACTGAGTCTTGCTTTCTGCTCATCCATGACACCATGGAGGATCCCAAACTAAAACATCCTCCCGTAGTGCTCCTTCGATCTTGCTCACTGCCTCCCCAATTGCAATATGTATATCCAATTAATTGGGCATCATTCCTTCTATCATACTTTAGACAGTAGTGGATGGTTCCTTGTAGATATCTCAGAATATGTTTTGTTGCTACCCAATGATCATGCTTCGGCTCCACTTGGAATTGACTAAGAACATTTACTGCAAAGCATATGTCTGGACGAGAATTCACCAAATACATCAATGAGCCAATGAGTTGCCTATACTTGGAAGGATCCACAGGGCTAGATTCGGAACTCCTTAGTCTCTTCAAGTTTGTGATCATCGAAGTAGTCACAGGTTTGCAGTCAATCATGTCAAACCTTTTCAGTATCTCGATCACGTATTTTCCTTGACCCAAATAAACTTCATTATCTCCTTGCCAGACTTCTAGTCCAAAATAGTAATGCATCATCCCAAGATCCTTCATGTCAAATTCTGCTGCTAATTACTTCTTAAATTCTTCAATTTGACCTTCTACACCTGTCAAGAGAAGATCATCTACATACAGAAGAACGATTACAGGTTCTCCATCTATAACCTTAATGTAAAGGTTTTAATTAGTAGAGCTTTTTGTGAAGGTTATCCTTTGAAGGTATGCATCCATTCTAGCATACCATGCCCTTGGTGCTTTCTTGAGGCCATATAATGCTTTCTTTAGTCTCCAAACATATGCCTTTCTTTCTTTAACTTCGAATCCCAAGGGTTTCTCTACGTAGACTTCCTCGTCTATTGTGCCATTCAGAAACGCAGTCTTGACATCCATTTGGTGGATGTTCCATCCCATCGATGCTGCTAGAGAGACTAATGATCGAATTGTTGTATATCTTGTTGTTGGAGCAAATGCCTCTTCATAGTCGATACCTACAACTTGAGAGAAGCCTCTAGTCACAAATCTTACTTGGAAGTAAGATTTGTCTTCAGGCCTAGGTACGATCTCCCAAACTCCATTCTTCATTACAGATTGATACTCTTCGTTCATGGCATCCTTCCATTCTCGATTATTCACAGCCTCTTCAAAGCAGGATGGTTCTGCTTCTATCAATTTTGTCATGTATGTAGCATCTTCAAAATATCTCTTGGGTTTCTTGCTTTCTTTAAATGAGCCTGTCACTGCTCCATGACCTTTTGCATCAATTAGTGTAGATTTCAACCAATTAGGCATTTTCCTTGTTTCAGGGATGACCACAAGTTGAACAGGTTCACTGGGACCTTCTTCTTCATGGTGTGGTTCTTCTTTCCCTTGGTCAACTTCCTCCCCAAATATCGAAAGTTCTTCATCATCAGAGTCCATGGAAAGTTCCTTTGATTTCTTGAATGTTATGCTTTCATCAAATATGACATCACGGCTAACTTCTATGTAATGTCCATCTTTCATGTAGATCCTATAAGCTTGTGATGAGTTTCTATACCCAACAAATGTTCCCTTCATGGTGGAGAGATCCAGCTTCTTTCTTTTGTCCTTTGGTATATGGATATATACAGGACACCCAAAGATACGGAGATGATATACATATGGCTTCTTTCTAGTGAACACTTCTTCTGGAGTTATGTCGTCTAGATGATATACATCAGAGTGAATGAGATCCAAGATTTCTTTTGTCCGTGAAGCACTGCTTCCAAATGGTCTCTTGGTATTCTTACCCAATGCACATCCCTTATAGACACCTTCATGATCCTCCTTTAGATTAGGAATTCCATCTACTATGGAACTTAGAGTTGCAAGGATTTTGAAATGTAGATGACCAAATCTTCGATGCCAAAGTTCACAAGGGCTAATTTCAATGTGAAGTAAGGCTTGGACCACAGGAGATATCAATCTGTAGAGACTTCCTTCTCGAATGCCTACAACTTTGGATCTATACTTGAGTCTTTTACCCAAACAACGACCTTTTCATCAATGAAGGCTATTCTATCACCCTTATCTTCTAGACTTGAAATAGAAAGTAAATTCTTGTGCAAACATGGAACAAAGAGAATGTTGTTAAGGTGGATGTTGCTTTCGTCTTCCAGCTTTATGGAAGTTGATCCAATACCTTTCACAGGATAGCCCTTGTTGTCTCCAAGTTCCACTGAATAAGCGGATTTTCCTTTTGATAAGGTCTTCAATCCATTGGAATGGCCAATCATGTGCCTTGATGCACCACTGTCAATTACCCAAATTTCTTTGATTGATACCTTCTTTGTAGAGAATAAGAAATTCCATGCTTCCTTAATACATTTCTTGAGATGCCTTGCAATCTTGTTGATGAACTTCTCCACTATAGAGGAGATCTTCATGATGCCCTTAGATAACCTTACCTCTGATACCATGTTGAGAATACAATAGGGCAGTAAGTATGTAAATTCTCTTCACTTGATAACTATTTGTGTTACCTTTTTCCTTATTAGCTTTGTTTCTTATTATTACAATGTGAAATACATCAAATAGCTACCAAAACAATAAGAACAGCGACACAGTATACATGTTGCAAGCCAGGGCCAAAACCCCTCCTCTTGAGGTGAAAACCCTTAAATATCTTCTCTTCTTATAGATCTTTCAATTTACAAATACCAAAACCTAGTGACTCAGAAAAATACCCTCCAAGATCAAGATCAATTCGGCCTCTTGCTGCAATCACTACGACCTCTCACCGTAGATCTGAAATTCTATCTTTTGGCAATTGCTACAACTGTTGTTGCTCCTCTTAGAGACTTTGATCTCCCTCGAATAGCCTTCTCTTCCCTTCACTTACCTTTTCTAGAGACTTAGGGCTAATGAGATGCCCTAAGTGACCTTCGCTTGCCTTTCCTTCTCTCTTCCCTTCAAGATCGAACTAGAGCTAGTCCCAACACAAAAACCTTAACTTCGACTTTCACAAGAGAGAAAGAACTAGCACAAGCACTTTGACTTCTTCTACTTCCTCTTTGTACCCTTCTTCTTTGACCTTTCTTCTTCCTCTTCTTCGCATAGAATGAGATGAGTGAGTGCGTCTAATGGAGGACAAGTTCCTCTCTATATATAGGCTCTTCCAAGGGTAGATGTGGCTCTTCATGTAAGCCGACTTGATAGCTCCTTAGGCCGACTTGACCTTGGAGGTATTTCGACACTTTAAAGACAATAAATTTTTCTTTACAAGATACAATGTGCCCATAGGGTCTTTCATATATGACAATGACTCTTTAACCTAGGAGAAACCCTAGAAGCACTGAATGGGTGCTTGACCTATAAAATAAAAGAACTTGAGCATCAAACCAATGCTCCAATAATAATTTATTTTCAATTTGTTATCTACAAGAATACATTTCATACTTATGAAGACGGAACCTAGTTACACATTTTCCAACAAACAATACAAGGATGAACAAATATATGGGGCAGTTGTTCATTAAAGTTATTGAAGATGTGGGTGTTGATTCTTGTGTGCAAATTATTATAGATAATGCCCCTGTTTGCATTGTCCATTCTTTTACTTTAGCACTTAAATCTATTTCTTCTTATGTGCTTTGGATTGGAAGTATTATTGAGGATGCACGGCATATCCGCAACTTTGTACAAAATCATACAAATTCCCTCACTATCTACAAGGAGTACACCAATCTATCATTGTTGAAGATTGCAGATACACAGTTTGCCTCTTCATTCATCATGTTGGAGAGGTTGAGGGACATCAAGACCGCTCATGGGGCCACGATTATTTCAGAGTTTTGGTCTTTTTGGAGAAAGATAGATCAAGCAGCCTCAAAAAGAGTGAAGGATACAGTTTCTTCATTCATCATGTCGGAGAGGTTGAGGGACGTCAAGACCGCTCATGGGGCCATGGTTATTTCAGAGTTTTGGTCTTTTTGGAGAAAGACAGATCAAGCAACCTCAAAAAGAGTGAAGGACACAATTTTAGATGATGCTTGGTGTGAGAGGGTAGATCTACTTATTAAGATCATGGACCCTATCATTTCTTTGCTAGGATTTGCAAATACAGACCAACCCATCCTATGAGAGGTTTATGAGGGATAGGATTCCAAGATTGAGTCTGTGAGGAGCATTATTTTACAAAGTGAGTGCCTTGAGTATGAAACATCATCAAAGGCCTTCTTCACCACCATACAGGATATTCTTGTCAGTAGATGGGACAAAATTGCACACCTTTGCATTGTTTGGCTGACTCGTTGAACCCAAAATACTACAACCATGACTAGCTGAATGGTGGACCCTCCGGCAGATTCTCTCCTCACATGGATGGTGAAATTTCACAGGGGAGGAAAGATGCATTGAGGCAGATTTTTCAAGATAGATCATCCCTTGATGAGGTGAAGGATGCCTTTGCATAGTTTTCCACTGCAGTGATCGATTTGTAGGATATGATGTGATTAGAGACAAGGGTGCTAAGAAGCCCTACTCTTGGTGGGAAACTCATGGGGCAACAAGCCCTCCTCTACAGTGGTTAGCCGTGAGGCTCCTCTCTCAAGTGACTTCATCCTCTTGTTGCGAGTGAAATTGGAGCACATATGGGAATTCGTATAGCGTCAAGAAGAGCAGGCTTGAGCAGTCCAGGGCAGAGACAATGGTGTATGTGAACACCAACCTTCGTCTTATTTATAGGCAGAGGGATGAGTGGTTGAAAGGAAAGACAAAGATGTGGGATGTCTTTCCTGATGATATGGGTTTGGACAGCGGTGTTGAGTTGGCATTGGCCAGCTTGGATCTTAATGAACCAGTGCTAGAGCCTATCACTTTTGATGATGGTGATATTGTAGAGGGGTCATCCTCCACACTAGCAGAGATGACATTTGATACAGAGGAGAAGGATGCAGCAGAGGAGAGCAGTGTTGACCATGATGATGACAGTGATGTTGATTTTGATGATGAGGATTGATGACTCATGAGCTACCTACTGCCTTTAGGCTTGTAGTTGTTTTGTATTTTCTATTTCTATTTGCCATTGGCATTGCTAATACCTATGTAACACAGTTTGATTTTGATGACTTAATGAGAAAACTGCAGTATCTTGTCTTTCTCCTATTGGATCATTGATGAATATGTCACGACTCACAATTGTATTTGTATGCATAATGTTACTTTGTAAAACTTACATCTAGATGAAGATCTATGTTTGAATCAATGAATTTGTATCATGAATGAGAATTTGTGCAAGAAATATCTAATTTTAATATATATAGATATAAATATAATGTGTCCTAACGTGTACTATTCAGGGGGTCAACATGCTCGTGTCGGACACTCGAATCCTCGTTAACTGTGTCAGGGAACTTAGCTGAAATGTGTTTCTGCGGGGGGTGAAACACATTTCGGGCACTGTAAAATGTGTTTCCGCTAATTGTATAGCACATTTCCGCATGTGAATTTTGAAATGAGAGCCCAAGTTTACCTGGGACTCACAACCAAAAAAAATCATTTATGATATGATTTAATATATTAAATTGTTTTTTTTTTATTTTTTCAAAGATTTCTAAAACCTCTAGGCATCAAAATTCCCTTATAAAAAGAGATTGTCCCTTTCATTTCTCCTCACTGTTTGCGGCATGAGAAAGGGAGAATTGAGCACTCAGCAAATGAAATTGAGCAAGGGTGATTTGAGCGATGACGACATCAACAAAAGAGGATTTGGATTAATAGGTTTGTTACAGGCATATGGTTGCTGTTTTGTCATGTTTTGGACAACTACAGCCATAGTTTTTGGCTGTTTTATAGTGTTTTCCCCAGTTCCAACCATAGTTTTTGGCTATTTTGTGGTGTTTCTAGACAGCTACAACCATCCTTATTACTAACAGTAACATACTATTCTTTTTGAGTTTTTGCACAGCTACAACCATCCTTGCTGTTGTGTCTTTTGGTGTTTTGAGAGCTAAAACCATAGTTTTTGGCTGTTTTGTCGCATTTTTGGACAGCTACTGTCATCATTGCATTTTGTTTTGTGGTGTTTTTTGAGCAACTTCAACTACAACAAGCTTCTCGTAGTAAGAAGATAACACTTTCGTTTCTTTAGTTTTTAATATTTTCCAGGAATATATTTC
Source organism: Pinus tabuliformis (assembly GCA_031772625.1). NCBI lineage: Eukaryota > Viridiplantae > Streptophyta > Pinopsida > Pinales > Pinaceae > Pinus > Pinus tabuliformis. The sequence goes on along the minus strand of CM062816.1, from coordinate 1,053,908,710 downwards.
ATATCTGTAAGGGTTTTTTAATTTTCCAAGAATATATTTCACATCTGTAAGGGTTTTTGAATTTTCCAAGCCTTGCCCTTGAAAGAAATATATAAGTGTGTTATTTATTTTTTCAGTTTATTTATTGCAGATTTGTTTTCATATGTTTTTCATGGCAAAAATGGTTTCTGGTCAAGGTGTTGCTGCTACAAGGGCCAAGAGAAACACAACGACTGAGTTCTATCCTCTTTGGAAGTACACAACAAATGTTTTCAAGATGGGGGGTGGTGGCGCATGGGGATGGATATGCAACCTATGTAAGAAACCTTACAAGGGCTCTTACCCAAGAGTGAGGGCACATTTTTTGCAGGAAACGGCCAAGGGTGTGGATGTTTTCCCAAAGACAATTGACCCAAAAAAAGGAGAAGTATGAGATTGAGCAAGAAGAGATTAATGGACTTAACATAAGACATGATCAATTTGCCAATGCTACTCATCATACTCCAAACATTAATCCAAGGCCTATGCTTGAAGCAAGGAAGAGAACAGCTCGGCAACAACATGAACAACCAACATCAAAAACTACTAGGAGCTCATCAATTCAAGATACTAGACTAGCTAAAATGATCAATGCTCAAGGGAGGGAGGAAGTTGATTCAAGAGTAGCAAGGTCCATCTATGCTTGTGGTATTCCTTTCAATGTCGTTCGGTCTCCTTTATTGGCAAGACCTGTCGTTAGAGATGTGCATGGATTCACAGTCCATTATGCAAAATCACAGCAACAATTTCATCAGGCTCATGCCTTTACGAAAACAACTTCCTCTTAGAAAGGACACGAAAGTCCTCATCCCTTATTAGAAGCAAATCATCAATACATAGCAAAAAATTCATGGGCTCATCTTTAGTATATTCAGATCAACATCATTCTTCAAAACTTCTAGCCATCTTCATCATGGACGTCACACAGATCAAATACATGCTTCAATTAGGCTGATCTTATCTGCTCCCTCTGAGCCCAAAGCCCATCCAATCACAAGTCTTCTTGTCACTTTGTTCTTCCATCTTTTCAATGATTTTCATAGCCTTGACATACTTCATCATGTACCTGCAACCCTTACTAGGAGGACATGGAAGAACGAAGACAACCAAACAAGATCTACAAGGAAAAGAAGAAAAACAACATCAGTAACGATAAAAATAAAAGAAATACAAGATACTTATCTTTTGAGAACATTTCAACTCCCTTTTAATCTTTAGCCTTCTTGCATCTACCCTACAAATCAACCTCGTCATCAAGATGTCAAATCTTCTAAGAGTTATTGTTTCTTCTTTCAAGTGGAAGCAATTAATTCATAAGCCCTAGGATTTCGTTTCCAAACCTATTTGTCTTGTTAGGGTTTGCAATTTGTCTAGTTAGGATTTTGATTCCAAACCTAAGTAAATCTTTAGTTTAGGTTTCACACACTTATTCTTGTATCCTTTTTCCATCTTCATCATTCCTGCTATCATTCCTAGGGTTTTGTACACAAACCTTAGGGCTTTCTTTTTCAAGCCCTTGCTAGGGTTTCAAATATCCCTAGAATCTAGCCAAGACGTTCAGTGTTCCAAGCCCTAGATTACTTACATCATCAATCGATCAATATTCATCCTTGATCTCTTTAAATTAAGAAACCCTTTATTCATAGTAGTAGTATTTTCCTCTTCACAATGCAATAGACTTTATTAATCTGGTCTTGTCCATATAAGCAAGTTCTTCAGATCAGAATGTCTTCAATCATTTATGACTTGGTCTTTGATATTCAAAACTTGAGCTCAGCCTTCATAATATAATTTCAAATCTTTCAACAAGTGGTCAAGAATGCTCCCAAGAGAACTCCTCCTACAAGGCATGTTTCAAGTCCTTCTTAAGTCTGCTACAACGGACCTCAACACCAGCTACAAGGATGCTTCAATATGCTTCAAAGTTGACTTCCAAAAGGGGTACAAAGAGTTGTTCTAGCTTTAAATATATGTTTTAAAAATTATCTATGTCTACACAAGATTGTCAAATTTGCTACACAAAATGCTACTCCAAGACTTGCACTTGTTGCTCCTATAGATATCACAACTTGACTTTATGTACAAGGTCACTTAATTCCTTTTATTTGGAGAATGCTAGTCTCTTTGAAATACTAAGCCACCGATCACTATAGAAACTCAAAGTGAGAGAGATTATACATGTCAGTGTCCGGCAAAATATTTCAACATGACTCAAAAATTGCAACAAGCCTTCTGACTTCTTTGACAAACTTCTTTGCAATAGACCTTCTGCAACAGACTTGAATACCAATTCATAACCAAGACTCACAATGATATATCCAGGTCGCATTGCTTCAATTGTACTTACACTTATATATACAAGACACATACCATTTAGGGCTCAAATTCGAATCAAATTTCTAAGATCATACTTAATCTTCTTGGATGTGTCAGAGATATGCCTTCAGTCTTCTTTTCTCAAAGATTTTGACTTGATCCTTGTTCGACATATGGCACAATAAGCTTGGACCTGAAGTCATCATCAGGGTTCTTGCCTCATGCTTCAATTTTGACTTCTTCCTACAAGTCGACACTTCAGCCCTCCATAAGTTTGACCTGAGGCTGTACTAAATTATAGAAACAAAAAACACAAAAAAAAGAACTTGTCTCTCTTCCTTCCACACAACTCGGATGCCTTGGACACCATCTAATTTGAATTCCATAGAGGGGTAAGGCAACTTGGAACCAAGCTTCGCATTCCATGACGGTGCCCGGACTTGTCACAAAATTTGCATATGTTATGCCATAGAGCTCGTGATAGAGATAAATAGTCCCATTCAATGTGCTTCAAAACCTTTGCATGCTTCCACAGATACATGGCTTCAGGTCCACAAGCTTCCACAATAACTAGATGGCACAAGAGCTCGCATACTACAGAGAATAAGATGCCACAAGAGTTCGCATAACAAATATGCCACAGTAGGGTTCAAATGCTACTGAGGTAGTAGATCGGATGCCACAGGAAGCTCAAATAACATAGACCTCGAGTATGAATCCTTACAGTTCCTTGGATTAGTATAGACTTCGGACTCTTTTGTAGCTCTAATACATGCATAGAACTCGAATCAATTGCACAGAGATAACGACAACTCGAGCTAGTACACAGAAGTAACCATAGCCTTCGGATAGCAACCACATCACAGGGATCATTCGGACCTTCTCTTTTCCTTGATTCCTTACTTAAATTCATCATATCCAAACTTAGACTTTAACCATAGAAAGAGAATTCGGGCTCAGACTACAGACGTTTCATAGATTACCTTATCTTTGTAGTTGTTGCAATCTTGTAGTAGTCGTATTCATCAAACTCCAGATAATTCAAAAAATTAAATTTTCCTTTTTCTTTATAAATGAAAATACCAACCATGGCTACTATATTTCCAACACGGATAATGCACTAGTTTGTAAAGTTGCAGAGTTGATTATTGAGAGCAGATATGATCACATTTTCTAGACTTCTTACATTGTTAAATTTCATCTTAGAGGATATTAATGATAAAATTCCATGTATTAAGGAACTTACACAACAAGCAAGGGAGATAATTAAATTCATCACTAACCACCACCAATATTAAGCAATATTTCGTGAATACGCCATGTTAGAGTTGTTGAAAGTTGTTGGGACAAGATATGCCTCAAATTTTATCATGTTACATGGCCTTGTTGATGTAAAGCAACCATTAGGTTCAATGGTGGTGAGTCAACTTTGGGTTGAGTGAAGGCAATGAAATTCAACCAAGACCTATCTATTACTCCTACTTTGTTCACTCTCCAACGGGACATGCAAAATTAGGGATGCTTCTCAAGCATTCTCTATAGGAAAATAGGGGTGAAAAAGAGGCCTCTAGCTAGGAAAATGGGGTGTTTGTACCATAGATGAAACAATCATAAATGGTAATCAAAAAAGTCCTATAGAGATTAAATTGGCAATAATTGCGAAAAAAAATTGAAATATTTGGAATAAATCAACAAATGTTTACAAATACAAAATTATTATTTTCTCGTGTTTTTTAATATAAAACAACAACAACATCAAATAATCACAGTGCAACATAAATATCAAAAAAACACTAATATATAAGATGTATAAGATGTCAAATGATACATAAAAATTAAGAATCATCACCGAATACTAATAGTTGTCTAGTCAAGGAAACAAAACTAATTAACCAAAAAAAATGACATCATATATATATATATAGCAGCTAGTTATGGATTCTCTTCTCCCCTTCTACAAGAAAAACTAAGAGTACATTTTGCCACTACAAGGCCCTATAGCATCAACCTAACAACCATTAGTGTGTCCTTGAGCATGAATCTCTACATAGATCAATAATGAGGCTACTTAATAAGTCTCCTCAACAACACATCCTCTTGTTGGATAAGTTCCTCCCTGCCTACAGGTGGTGGGTCATCTAGATCCCCCCTTACCACATGCACATGCTCAGGCTTCTACCCCTCCAACTCTCACCATGAAGGTACTTTCACTATAATAGGCCTCACAAACTCCACCATCCACTCAATCAAGGTGTCGACGTTTGCTCAACAAATAGCATTGATGTTAAAGGGGTCATAATAAATTTATGGGTCTCAACTTTGTAGGTTCATAACAAAGCAATAAATGTTGAATCTAATGGGCCTTTTTGTGTGTACTTTTTCACATACACTCCGCTCACAATCTGAAGCACGAAAGTTTTTACTAAGCCCTCGAATGTCAAATTAGGCATAATTTTGGTTTGTGCGTACTTTTCCACATACACTCCACTCACAATCTGAAGAGCTGAAATTTTTGCTAAGCCCTCAAATGTCAAATTAGCATAACTTTGGTGCTTTTCCACCATAATTTCTCCACCTAACATCTAGAACAAATAAACCAAAAAAAAGAGAGAAAATACTTCAAGAGGGTTGAATTCCTTAAGGTCAATTTTCTAGAGGGGTCAATGTCCAAGATCCAGCAGTTGTAATTTTTCTATGTATTTTCTATGGGTCTAGCCCATAATTTTCTTGAGTAATATAAAGTGAAGGAAGATTGTTTTGGGCTGAATTTTCTACTATAATGTGATTGATTTTCATATTTTTTTTCTGTTGCAAATTTAATTTCTCAAAGTTAGAATACCAGTGAATTTATTTTCCAGCAGTCTTCAAATTTTATTGAGTAAATAATTTATGGGTATAAAATAATTGTTGAGGTATAAATAAATCATATATGGTATTAGATATTTAACAAAGTAGCCCCTTGTGCGCTTTTCCCCATCAAAGAAGCAAATTATTTTTAAGAAGGGTGTGCTGATCTTGAACAATTCTTCCACTCCTTCCCAAGAGCCATCTTGGTTTTATGAGACTAGCAATGGCTCTTCCATCCTATTTTGTGCTATGTGCACAATCACACCACTCATTAGAGATTAACAACCTCTTTAGCTACAATCCACAATGCCAGAAAGACTGAAATTAAATGAAACTAGCGGAAAAACATATAATAGCGAGGTGCAACAACTCTATATTCCTTGTGAATTGTCTTCTGAGACTATAAGAACAAATCCATGGTTATATATGTAAATTGAAGATGCTCAGGCACTAATCAATGGTCATCTTCACAAATGTGAGTTTGCCAATATCTTCAAACATCAAAACAATGTGAAGCATATGGAGTCCATCACAACATGGCTTACCTTTCCCTTAGCAACTTGTTGACAGCCATGTACTTATCAACATTAATGATGACAAGTTGCAGCACATGTCACAAACCTACCTCTCTAACAACTTCATTCAACAATTCACATACACATGTTGCATCCTTAAAATAGTGCCAAGGCATTAAAAATTTTCATAAACACTGTGAACTTGTGACAACATAAAAAGAAATTAAGAAGGGTCATGACCTTCCTATCTATCCAACTACCAAACATCACCATGCATCTGATGACCTCCCATGACTTTCTTAGCTCCTCCAATCAAGTCCCTATACTCGCCTTTTCCTTTTGAAGGAGTGGTCCTCAAAACTTGTCACAAGTTCACAGGATAGATAAGAAGGGTCATGACCTTCCTATCTATCCAACTACCAAACATCACCATGAATCTGATGACCTCCCATGACTTTCTTAGCTCCTCCAATCAAGTCCCTATACTCGCCTTCTCCTTTTGAAGGAGTGGTCCTCAAAACTTGTCACAAGTTCACAATTAAAACTGGGGCCAATAATAGTGGCAACATCAAACATACCCTAGTATAACGGATTGGTTCTAGCAACTATCAAAGTTATGTCCTCCAAAAAAAATGCCTCTCCACAACCATATTTGCATCTTTATTCTCCTTACTTTAAACCAAAGATCTACTGGAAGGTTTGACCCTCATCTGGTTCTTGGAAAAGAAAGCTTTGGTCCTCATGGTAGTTGAAACCATGGTGTCCCTCTCACTATCCCTCTTCCTACCCTGTGATTCTAGAGGATCTAACAATCCCTCTGGCATCAATTTCAAGTTTTCAAATTGTTCACTCAACTTTCTTTCGAGCCAACTCATCAAGAAACCCATGCACAACTTAGATGATTTGCGGGGATGCTCAATCATAATGCACAACCATATGCTCTTGGATTCTTGCCATATGGTATTTCTAGTGTTAAACCCCTTCATTCATTTTTCTTTCACATCACTTACAGCTCAATTTCATTATGTTTAGCCATCCTTGGGTTCATTATACAAGCAAAAATGGGTCTAGACTCTAGAGGGTTTGGCATATTGGCAACAAAATGGCGAACTTCAAACTTCAAACCTAGTGGGAAAAGAGGAACAAAGATAACTGCTGGAATAGAAATAAGCTTATGAACTTCTAAAATCATTCCATATTCCATGGAAAAGCAATACCAAGAAGCATGTAGTATGCATTCTACAAACCCTCGCATAAATTTGGAAAAAATTGAAATGTTATGTTGGTTAACACATATCTAGGAAATGAAAACCTTGCGTAATAAGAAAAAATCCTTGATGGTCGTGAAATTGATTCATTGGCTCTCTTCAAATCAGTGTGTGCCTTACCATGGCACCTTAGCTCTCAACCCCAACAGCTGAAAAAAAGAGTAATCCAAAAAACCAATTATCCAACCTTGTTGTCCCTTTTCCACACAGTGACAATTAATCCCTACGACTCGTGAATTTTTCGAATTAATCATGATTTTTTATATTAATCACATTTTTTTAAATTTGGAAATTATTGTGATTACTAGCCAGCAGTTAATTGGTTTGATGTTCTAGTTGTGATTAATCATGATTGATTCGATTACTCACTGACTTTTACATTTACAGTCTGTAGGGAGCCTAGAAAGGCAAGGTCACTTGATATAATGTTGTTATAACATAAAGGCAAGGGCTATGAATGGGAAACACTTACATAGAGAAAGATGTCCATGTGGGTGTGCATGAGGAATCCTTCTGAAAAAAATTATTTTGAGGGAGGAACCAAAACCTTAAAAAATTCATGGTCAAACCCTCTCAAGAGGATTTGGAAGGTGTGATAGATTGTGCCCAAGGAGTTGAGTTGGAACACTGATCGACAAAGGAGTGGATAGGCGAGAGCAGAAAGCTCCATATTGACATTCCCTTCTGGTAGGGGTCAGAGTAATATAATTCCTTCTTTTGCAGGAAGAAGACTTAAAAGGCATTTCCACGCATGAGGAGAGTTGTATGCTAAGGAAAAGAGAGATTGTTTGAGGCAGGATTCCTTGGCTCCCAAGCTGCATTAGCTCACAAGAGACACATCACACCTGTATTTGGTATTTACCTAGAAACCTCATGACCAGACTTGCATAACATTGTTCTTTGAAATTTAGTCCAAACTAGCCTTTCATCTTCCTGCGAGAGGAACTGCAATACTTTTGAGCTCATTCACTCCCAATGATCAGCAAGATGAAGATTTATATATTAATAAGGATGACTTGATGTGCTTCTCTATCTTTTCGGTGCTACTCTTAAAAGTTCACATGTCATTCAATTATCACACTAGTGTATTTGTGTAGGACATGTCTATTTCAAATATTAGGTCAACGTAAAATCCTTCTGTAATTTTTTTCCTCAATTTTTCATAGACTGATTTTTTGTGTGAATGAATTTTCATATATAACAACACTAATCAGTCTTTCATACATTAGAACACTATTCCATCTAATAGATAGTGAGAAAATTTTCTGAGACATGCACCTCACAGATTTCTTAAGTAAACCAAAGAATACATACATGAAATGCAATATGGAAATTTATTCTGAACATTAAGCATTATAAAACACAATCTTCTGCTTATACTTAATAATACAGACAATTTTTCAGTCAACATTCAACTAAAAGCATACTACAGATGATGAGAAAGGAGGAGAAACTGTACATTCAAGTGTACCGACAACATCCATAATATACTCGTCGCTAAAAATCATTTCAAAAATTTGTGAATTGTTCAATGAAACTGCATGACGAACAAAAACAACATGTGAACAAGACATGAACTTCACTTCCAAATAAGTTAGAACATGAAAAACTGAATAATCCAATAAATAAAAGGATGGAAGCTAGTCCACGTACTAATTCCTTTCATTATTTTGAATATCAAGTGAAGCCCCTCGACATTCTCCACATCTTCACACATTTTGAACAAATCTAGCAGCTTAGATAAAAATGTTTGCTGCAAAGAAATGAAACAGTCAGTGTCAGAAACACTTTGGATCCCCAAAAAATGGTATCAAGAATTTGTGCATGAGGAAAACAAAAGCTATTTCCATAACAATTACAGATAAGTGAGAATATATAAACCATGGTAAATCAATAATTAGTTGTAAAGCATAGGCTTTAACAAGACAATTTCAAAGATTTTGGAAGATTTTGGTCAATATCCAGAGTAAGAACTAGGTCCAAATACAAAAGATGCAACTTGCATCAAAACACCCACTTCTAGCACAGAATTGTAAACTGTTAACTGCTCCAGAATCTTACAATTAATAAAATAATTTGACTCTAGAGTCTAAACTAAAGCAGGCTACGCTTATGAAGAAAAGCTACAAGCAAATAAGTCATTAACATCAAAAGCTTTACTAACATGTTATAAACCATATACCAGCCCTGCTCTTTTTCAAAATTCAACTGTGTTAATTAAAGAATCCTAATGACATCCTGCACCTAAAACAAACCAACTCTCTAATCATTACAGTCCACTCTAAGCAATTCAAGAATAGAAATATCTACACGTAAGGACAGTGCTTAGATAATGGCATCCTCTATCAAACCATATTGTTCACAGTTATAGTACTTTCAATATATTTTAAGGAGCGCTTCGAACATAAATCCAACTATTCAATATTTATCAGTCCAGAGATATCTGCATTTAAGGATATGTTCAAGTTCCAAAAATGGAAGAGGCAATACACCTGTTGTATTCTCAAGGATACACAATACTGTATCCCATAAAAATTGAACATCTCAATTTTAGCACCTACAAGCAACGAACTGTACTCTCCTACAATGTATGAAAACATCAAACAATCCTCACATCTTATTATTTCACAAGGTACCTATAGTGCATTCTGGCCAGCCCCAACTACCAAATACAGATGGTATACACAACTAATGTAGCAATAACATCATTTAGTTGCATTCCTTTACATGCACTTTACAAATCCAGCAAACCATGTGCACTTCAATGTTTTGGGGACAAGCCCAAGCATAATGCAATGACATTGCATAACAAGTATACTTCCACTAAGCAATACTAATGAAGCGAACAAAGTTCCTTCTTCAGATTAATTACTCCAGAAGACTTGGAATATAAAGATATCCATGAGGATACAAATATTATATATTAAATGTGTAAATGAGAATGACGATACAATGAGAGTGAGGGCCTTGTACATATAGCCAAGTAAGTACCCTTTCACAAACAGGCATGTCTGTAGAGACATGCCTCTTTGTTTAACTAATTATTAGCTAACTAATCATTATTACAATTATTTATAATTATATATATTTTCTATTCGTAACATTGCCTTCCTCCTCAAAAAAGCTTTGTCCTCAACGCTTGTTGACGCAAAAGGCTTGATCTCTATTTCGGTTTCGAATGTGTTCTCGTCTCGGCACTGTCATGTTCGTTGATATAAGTTGATATGATCTTCCAAGTGACAAACAAAATTGTCGCACTGAGAAGGGATCAGACCATCCTAGATTGTTAAAATTGGCAACTAGAGCCAAACTCCATGTGGGTCATCTTATTTATCGCAGCTGATATTTTTCTTGGATCCCTCTCATCGAGAGGTGTAGGATTGATCTAAAGATCATCCGATTCCGATAAGTATTTATGGAGTTATGAATTTAATTGTGTTATAAGACAACTCATCAAGGACGGCCAGCAACCAAACTGCCCCCACTTGTGCTCAACGTTTTCGTATAAATAGAGATGGCCTTCAAGTCATTTTGACACATTCACACTCTTGTGATCTCTCTCTTCATTCTGTTTTGGGTTTTGATGAAGTTGAGATCTAGAGGGAGTGCCCTAGGCTAAACGCTGCCCTAATGAAGAAGCCCTAACGCAGTCAATGAAGAAGCCTTAACGCAGTCATGGACGAGACTTCTATTGCGCAGCAAGGAGAAGTTCTAACTGCCCTAAACATAGGTCTAGAAGAGACCCTAAGCAGCTGTCCTTAAAAGCCCTAAACACTGTCCTAGGAAAAGACATCTAATTGCAGAGAAAAGAGGGTCATGTTGTGCCCTAGCCGCAGAGAATATAAGGACTAACACAGCACTATAGATGCAGATGAATGATGTATAAAGGAGGACTCAACGTGCCCTCGTCGCAGCCAAGGATGAGGCCTAATTATATGCAGAAGACAGGCCCTAAACCGCAGTTCAATTTGTGCCCTAGTCACTGTCCATCTGTGCCCTAACCGCAGGCCTTACGTCGCAGCAATAAGGATTGTTTTAGGATCATTTGGGAGAGTGTTGGGCTGCCGCAGTCAAGAAGAGACTCAATATAGCAAGCCGCAGCAAACAGAGGAAGGCCGAAGTTGTTGATGAGGGATAGACTGGCCAACAAATGCAGTATAGGGTTTCCTCCTCTCTTAGAAAGGCAGCCGCAGTAAAGGAGGGTACTTCTGGAATCTGGGCAGATTGAAAGGTGTTAGGAAGTACCCTAACCAGTCCAAGATTGCTGCAATCAAAGGACCCTAGAACTGTGAGCTGAAGGAAGTGTTAGGGGCTGCCATATGCCCAGAACAGCAGTGTTTTGGGCATGACTGTTAGGTACAGCAGTGCAGCGGTACAACTAGGACAACTAGGCAATGGTACATACATAACTAGGACAACTAGGCAATGGTACATACATATTTGGAGCAGCGTAAGTATGTTGGGACAGCAGAAATATTGGGTTGCTTGAGATAACAAGTTGTGATGGGACAGCAGTACTAGCAGCTAGGTACAGCAACTATGTTGGGACAGCAATGGTACAGTGCAGCAATGTTCAATGGGACTGTATGATGTTGGAGCAACAACTATGATAGGACAGCCCTATGACATAGGACAGCAGACATTGTGCAGCAGCAGCAAAGTGGGACAGCTGTGATATGACCTGGCAGCAAAGTAGGACAGCAGCTGTGACATGCCAGCAGCAGGCATGGACAGCACAATAATGGGACAGCAATGGTATAATGCAGCGATGTTCAATGGGACAGCTGTAAGATGTTGGGACAGCAATATGATGAGACAGAACAATGATAGGACAACAATGACAATGTGCAGCAGTGGCATAATGGGACAGCAAGCATGGACAACAGCAAGCATAATTCAACAAAGGCACATGAGACAACAGTGCAGCATAAGGTGCAGAAGTCATGAGGTCCAACATTGTGATGATTGGTGCAGCATGGTGCAGCACGGTGAGGTGCAGCACGATGACGAGATGCAGCACGATGATAGGTGAAAGAGTCACCTTTGGAGAATCAGTTGAAGCAGCATGTCTTCAATTGACCTCATGTATCATCTTCTTAGAGAAGATTTATGCTCTTACCTAGATAAGTCAAAGTGTTGACTTCTGTTGTAAATATACTCTCTCTCTCTCTGCTGAACTATTGAAGAACATATAAGAAGAATTGATCAAGGGTTTCCCCACATTGGGGTTTGTCCCTGGCTAGCGCCACATCTTGTGTCCTCTTGTCTTGGCTTGTCTTCTGCGATTTATGTTTATGTTCTATCTGCAGTTTACTTTAATGCTGATGTGATTGTTAATCTGGAAAAGATATTGAGCTCACTGTGAAAATTGAAATAAATTGCTCTAAGCATAGAACATACCTAAAATTAACATAGATTAATCTTCTGTGGAATATTCTGATTACTAGAATTTTGTAACGAATTGTCATCATAAGACTGGATTGAGGTTACATCAATATTCTTTCGAACATCTGTTTGTTGTTTCTGTTCTAAATGGTCCCGATACGTAGCATTGTTGAGTTGTCTACTCTCATGATTCGAATGTTGATAGAAAACTTTTTTGGTTTGACTTTTCCCTTATTAAGTGTGTGGAAATTTTTTGATTTGCTTCAGGTGACGATGTTGTTGAGTTGGTTAAAGAACTTTCACTTGAGATGTTTATCATCTAAACTGCAACATCTAAGTGTGTCTTTTCTTAAACTGACATGTCTTCTTCTTGAGTTGACATATTCACTGGATCAATGTTCGTTTTTTCTTCAACTTGAATTTCTACATTTGAAGATTTCAACGCTTTCTTTTCAACAAGTTGTTGCCCCTTGTTTTCCAACAACTTCTTATCCTTCTTAAGCTTCTTAATTTGCGTTAGTAATTTTTCACTATGGTCTCTAAGTCGAGAAACTTCCTCATTCTTGTGAGCGGTCATTTTGTCAACTTCCTATTGCGTATTTTGTATCTCTTTTACTTTCTTGAAGAATTACTTTTGAGTTTTCTTGTATGTCTTATAGCGTCACTGAATCTGGCTTCAAAGTAACATCTTGTAGCGTTATTTTTTTCTTTTTGTGGGTAAATGTCAAAAGCTTCTTTTTTGAATTTAGAATAAAGGAACCTACGGTTTCCATTCAGGGTAAGCCCAAAACAATGTCACCTAGATCACTCCATAGAGATTGAACAGAGAACTGTGAAATAAAAGTATAATCGCCAATGTTTAATTGTAATTCGGTTATGTCATATTTTTTTCTACCCCAAGGAGTCTAAACTCTCAATTATGATGGACTCCGGAACTCTCAATTATGTTGGACTCCGGAATCACCAATTGGTTAGCAAGGTTAGAGTTTATATAATTTTCCTTTCAGTGGGAGAGATAGAAACAATAACATCTTTTCCTTCAAGAGTCCCTTTAATTTTGAATAGCATTGGAGCAGCGCAACGTGAGGTTCCAAAAAATATTCCTTCCTTTAATTTCGAACTAGATACCATTTTGTTGAGATGAACTTTCTTCGAATTCACCCTCTTTAACTTATAATCTTCATTGGTTATTTTAGCGAATATTTTAACAACTTCAAACTTAAATTTATTTTTTCTTTTACGTAATGTCAACAATTTGTTTTTTTCCTAATATTTATTGTTTTATTGTTTTCTCTTTTCTTTCTTTTATACTCCTTTTTTTTTTAATATTGATTTTGCAATATACTTCTCTTTTCTTTTTTTTCAATAATATTTTTATTACTTTTTTTAAATAATGTCAGCGATTTTTTTCTAATATTTATTGTTTTATCGTTTTGTCTTTTCTTTCTTTTATAAACTCTTTTTTTTTAAATATTGATTTTGTAATATACTTTTCTCTTTTTCTTTTTTTTTTTCAATAATATTTTTATTTTTATTTTTTTAAATAATGTCAGCAATTTGCTTTTCTTTCTAAAATTTATTGTTTTATCATTTGGTCTTTTGTTTCTTTTATAGACTCTTTTTTTAAATATTGATTTTGTAATATACTTTTCTCTTTTTCATTTTTTTCAATAAATTTTTTTTATTTTTTTTCACTTAATTATATATTATATATAATTATAATAACTATATAAAATATATATATAAATTATATATCATACATAATTATAATAACCATCATATATATATATATATATATATATATATATTACAATCGATTAATCTGTGGTGGAAAAAAAAACGGGGTTGACGTCGGAACAGGGATTGACGGATGAAGGTTCCGATGGACGATTGACGGAAGGAGGTGTCGGTGGACGATTGACAGATGAAGGTGTCGGTTCAGCGATTGACATGGGTTGGAAGGATGGTTTGGCGTTTGCAGTGGCATGGATTCGACGTGAAATTGTTGAGGGTAATGCAGCGTGAAGCGAGTCAATGCAGTGGCAGCGAGGAGCAAGGGTGAACACGGAGGTGTGGACAGCCGATGTAGTGTCAACAAGAAGCACGCTGAGCACGGGGAGTGGACGCAAGGGTCAATGCACAAACAAATGTGGACGGTGAGAGGTGAATGACAAGGTTGTGCAACGATTTGTCGAAGACTGAGCTGCTCTAATACCAGATGAAGCGAACAAAGTTCCTTCTCCAGATTAATTACTCCAAAAGACTTGGAATATAAAGATATCCATGAGGATACAAATATTATATATTAAATGTATGAATGAGAATGATGCTACAATGAGAGTGAGAGCCCCGTATATATAGCCAGGTAAGTACCCTTTCACGAACAGGCATGTCTATAGAAACATGCCTCTTTGTTTAACTACTAACATCTACGTGTGTAAATATTATGAGGCTCTATAACGAAACATAATATTTACACACGTATGTTAATAGTTAAACAAAGAGACATGTTTCTACAGACATGCCTGTTCGTAAAAGGGTACTTACCTAGCTATATATACGGGGCCCTCATTCTCATTCACATATTTAATATATAATATTTGTATCCTCATGGATATCTTTATATTCCAAGTCTTCTGGAGTAATTAATCTGAAGAAGTTCGCTTCAACTAAATTGGACAACAGACAGTAGGAAAACTGGCACGAACAGTGATCCAAACAATGACAACTGCAGTTAATTAGTAACTAGTCGGAAACAAACACCCATCAATCACATACAAGTTGTCTAAAAGTCTCATGGATGCACAATCTTGACTAACTGCCATATGTTTTGACCATGCCAAATATTGTGTATGATATAAGTTAAGTGAACAATCGAATGGTCAGCAGTAAAACTAGTAAGTCCATCAGTGAGTAAAATATTGCATGTATCCCTGTAATGCTCCTTTACGGACTTCAAGGAAATCTATGTGTGTTGTTGTCCATCAAAATTTTGAAGCAGTGTCTTACTTTGTTATTGTCTCTTCTGTTGTATAATAACTTTAATCATATTGGCATTGTATTAAAAGCCCATCAGGTCAATAGACTGTTGAAACTTAAAAAATTATTTTCATTTGTATAATGGATTCACCAAGAGATAAAAGAACATGATTAGGAAGACTCACTAATTGAGGATTGGACACCTTCCCCACAATAGCGAACAATGTACATAAGACCTCAATGTGTATAGAAGCCACAGAACACTATGCAACATAAATTCATGAGTACCTTTCAGACTTGGCACATGGTTACCTGTTTTTGTTATTCAGGAGTTGATGGCAGAGAGATTCCTTAAGCTCATCACACATATATATCGATGGCAATTAGACAGGTTTTCAGTGGAATTAGGTTCCCCGTAAATACAGGCGTCTTGCAGCATCCAGAGCAACTGTGGGAGTTTGAACAACCCAAAGGGTATGGTCAGATAATAGATTAGTGTTTCTTACAGTTTCTTGATCTCAAGATTCACACTTCTTGGGAGCCATATTTTTCCTGATCTGGTTATTCTTTTGGACACCCTATGGGGAGATGTGGATGGGGCTTGTTGTCTCAAAATCTAGCAGGTCTTGTGAGGGGAGCTCACAAGGCAAGAGCTAGATCAAGCGACAAAACTATGAGGTGTGGCCCACTGTCACCATAGCCACTACCTCCTACTCTTTATTGGATCTTAACCACAAGGAAGGCTTCCCTATGTCGGTTACCTAATAGATATATCAATTCTATGGCTTGGTGGTGATAATGAAAGGCTTAGGATAGGCACTCAACTTAGGAGCAAGGCTCAACCAGGTCAAACAAGACAAAGTGTACCCTCCCAGCGGTCTATCTAGGGCACAAAGTGACCTGGGGTTTTTGAATAGGCAAGGTTAACAGGCTTACCTAGGTGCACAAGGCCAAGAAAAGGCTTGACTAAATGGATATGATCAACCTCAGGAACAACAACCCTTCAAATAGGCCCCAAGTTGAAACCTAAGGCTAGATTAGGGTTGACCTAGCGCAAATGATGACAGCCCTAAAATTGAAGAATTAGCCACAGGAAAGCGATGATTTTAAGGCAATGTCTTAGCAACCACATGTTGAATCTTTCCACAAGCCAACGCTTGTACTCTAGTTGAATTTTAACCCTAACGCTAGCCTAGAAGCTTATCTTAAGAAGCCAAAAAAACAAAAAAAAAATGGGAGTTAAATGTAATTTGTAGGTGATTTAAGGTGTGATCAACAATATGGAAAGGGCAGTGCTTGACCTTGGGTGATCGAGTTGTAATGTACCAAAGCTAAAATTGTGATAACACAAGCCAATAAATTATTAGAAATACCTTTGATGAGTTTCTTCAAACACTTAGTGAACATGCATTTCATCAAACACTTTGCTAACAAAATAACGAACACTGCGAGCAAGAATATAAATGGAGCAAAACATAAATTTTACTGCTCTAATCTGAAGGATTTTACAAGGCAATTCAACGAGGAACCTGGGAAATTAGCGCCAAGAGTGTCCGTAGGACAGGGACACATCTCTTGATGAAGATAATAATCATTCCAGGGACATCTTCAATGATCAGAGCAATGATAAGGAATGCAAGTCATCTAGGAAATGGTCGACTCTTCAAAGAAAGCAAGGAACCCCAGAATCACTTTTATGTACCTGATCGCAAGAAGAACTTGGTGTCCATCTCGAAAATGGAAGTCAAAGGTTTCAAGGTGGCACTCATCGATGGAAAGGTACGTGTTTGAAAATAGATTTTTCAAAGATGCTTTAGAGTTCAGGGTTGTATCAAGTCCACTAGGGACCATGTCCATTGACTCAGCATCGGAGGTCCGTGAGTCAGATGGTGAACAGGGTGCCTAAATTCAAAAAGAGCATTAAGGTACATGTCTGAGATGTGCCAAAGGAAAATCTTACAAGGGGACCATTCCCCTCATGTAGCAGGTCCACAGGTTTGGAACAACCCATGGAGTTTGAGATTCATGAACGGAATCTCATGTATACAGGTGGAAGAAAGCCCTTTATGGCTTGAAGCAAAACACCCCGGGCGTAGTATGAGAGGATTGATAGTTGTTTGATGAAACTGAGATTCACTAGGGGTGAAACCGATCCAAACCATTACCCGAAGGTTGTGGATGATAGACCTCTCATACTGGCACCTCATAAGGACGACCTATTTCTAACAGGGGCAGACCCTCTCATTTGCAGAAGTAAGAGGGAGTTGGATTCCGAATGTGGAATGATAAACTGCAAGCATGTGACTACCTCGAGGATATTAACTTTCAGAAGTTCTATGGTAGTGATGTCAGACCAGATTTGGGAAATGCCTCTGAGTTTCATAAACTCAATCACGTTGATGTTCTTGGTGAACTCCGGACATATGTTTTGCAGTTAGCATCGTGAGCTCATATTTGGTTGAGCCTCACTAGATTGGTGCCAAGAATCCTCTGACATATCTTCGGGGCACAATCTCTCATGGATTGAGATACACTGCCGGAAATATGAAAACTGCATGATTATTTGAATGCTGACTGGGCAGCCAGTGTCGAGGATCACTAGAGCACTTCTCAGTGCTGGTTCTCATTAGATTCTGCTTCGATATCATGGATGAGCAGGAAGCAGAAATCGGTTGTTATAAGTACCGTCGCAACCGGATACATAACTACGAGTATGACCTCATATGAAGTTGCCTAGTTGTGGAAACTCCTCAATGAGTACACATGATGAATACCATTGTGATTCTTTGTGACAACCAGAGGTGGGATTCGATTATTGAGGAATCCTGTATTCAATGATTGCTCCAGCGAATAGAAATCAGACACTGCCTTATCTGGGATATAGTAAGTCGATGAGCAAGGAGGCTCCATCGCACTGAGATGATGTACAGGTCGCTACACTTTGTCAGAGCCCCGGGGAAAGATCAAATTTGTGATTTTCCCGAACAACTTGGAGTCGTCAAGAGACCCTTGTAAAAGGGTCCTGCATGTTGCATACATTGAGCTCTGGGAGCTCTGGGGGCTTGCGGTTCTTACTGGAGCAACATACGACCACAGGGTGACTCACCCTCCCCTGGTGGTGCGCACTGGGACAGGATGATTCGCTCTCCTGTGGACAGGATGATTCGCTCTCCTGTGGACAGGATGATTCGCTCTCTTGTGGGACAAGATGATTCGCTCTCTTATGGGACAGGATGATTCGCTCTCCTATGGACAGGATGATTCACTCTCTTGTGGGACAAGATGATTCGCTCTCTTGTGGGACAGGATGATTCGCTCTCCTGTGTAGCAAGATGATTAATTCTCCCGTGAGGTCTGGCTGATGTGTTCTCCATGACGATTGTGTAGCAGGATGATTAATTCTCCTGTGAGGTCTGGATGATGTGTTCTCCATGACGATGGTGTAGCAGGATGATTAATTCTCCTGTGAGATCTAGATGATGTGTTCTCCATGACGATTGTGTAGCAGGATGATTAATTCTCCTGTGAGGCATGGATGATGTGTTCTCCATGGCGATTGTGTAGCAGGATGATTAGTTCTCTTTTGAGGACAGGATTGATTAAGTTCTCCTGTCAAGGCATCCTACCCATGCAATCTGGGACTCATGGGAAGTACCTCTCATATGATCAATGAGCAGGGATATGAGGATAGGGACCATAGTAGTACCGATGGACGCATCGTTGTATCTATCCTACTCCCTATGCTAGGATGACCTTCATTGATCTGGGATCAATGATACTGGTCTGGGACCAGTGGTAGGAGTTGTACCCACTATGACACTGACTTCGGGTCAGTTGAGGACTCGTCTGGGACAAGTGGTACATACTCTGACACTGACTTCGAATCAACAGAGTACTGGTCTGGGACCAATGGTAGGAGTTGTACCTACTATGACACTGACTTCAGGTCAGTTGAGGACTGGTCTGGGACCAGTGGTACATACTCTGAGACTGACTTCGAGTCAGTAGAGTACTGTTCTGGGACCAATGGTAGGAGTTGTACCTACTATGACACTGACTTCGGGTCGGTTGAGGACTAGTCTGGGACCAGTGGTACACACTCTGAGACTGACTTCGGGCTAGTGGAGAATGGTATGACACATTCTCGATTAATTCATCTTCTTCATGGTTCAGCAGAGCTAAGTTGAGCATAGCAGAGCCAGCAGAGCTGAGCAGAGCAGAGCAGCGCCAGCAAAGCTGAGCAGAGCAGAGCCAACAGAGCAAAGCAGAGCCAACAGAGCAAAGAAAAGCCAGCAGAGCCAGCAAAGCTGAGCATAGCTAGCAGAGCTGAGCAGAGCCAGCAGAGCTGAGCAGAGCAGAGCCAGCAGAGCTGAATAGAGCAGAGCTGAGCCAACAGAGCTGAACAAAGCAGAGCGGAGCCAGCAGAGCTAGCAGCGGTGAGCAGAGAAGTGCAGGGCACTGTTGGCAGAGATAGTACAATTAGACATATGGATCAGCGGATAGAGTTCTCCCTAGTTGAGAGGAAGTGTTAAAATTGGCAACTAGGGCCAAACTCCATGTGGGTCATATCATTTATGGAAACTAATATTTTTATTGGATTCCTCTCATTGAGAGGTGTAGGATTGATCTAAAGATCATCCGATTCCGATAAGTATTTATGAAGTTATGAATTTATTTATGTTATGGACAAATTGTTAAGTCGGCCAGCAACTTAAGTAGGCTCAGAAGCCCAACAGTCATGTCTATTCAACCTCTACGTTTTAGTATAAATAGAAGAGGACTTCAAGTCATTTCTACACACACTTGGATCTCTTCCTCTCTCTACTTGTCTTTGGGCTTTAATAGGAGGAGAGATCCTAAGGAAAAGCCAGATAAGCTGGAACTGCTGGAAAAGCCAGAAAAGCCATAACTGTCGGAAAAGCTGGAATAGACGAAAAGCCGGAAAAGCCGGAACTGCCAGAAAAGCCAGAACTGCCAGAAAAGTTGAAAAAGCAAGAAAAGCTGGAACTGCTGGAAAATCCAGAAAAGCCGGAACTGTCAGAATAGCCAAAAAAAGCTGGAACTGCTGGAAAAGCCGAAACTGCCGGAAAAGCCGGAACTGCCAGAAAAGCCGGAAACGCCGGAAAAGTCAGAAATACCGAGAAAGCCAGAAAAGCCAAAAAAGCCAAAAATGCCGAAACTGTCAAAACTATCGGAAAAGCCGGAACTGTTGGGAAAGCCGGAACTACGGGAACTACTGAAACAGCCGAAGCATCTGTCTCCGAAGGAAGGCAGCATGATGTATGAGATCATGGGCAGCATAATAAGTAGCATGATGATATGAGCATGGGCAGCGTAATGATGCATGATGATATGAGTATGGGCAGCATGATGTATGAGATCATGGGTTGCATAAAAAGAAGCATGATGATATGAGCATGGGCAGCATAATGATGCATGATGATATGAGCATGGGCAGCGTAATGATGAATGAGATCATGAGCATGGGGAGCTTGATGATGAATAAGACCATGGAAGATGCAGCATGATGAGCTGCATGAAGATGAGAGCAACTCAGTCATCAAGGTTCAACACATGTGACAGTACAGCAAGGTGTCACATGATAATGTGCAGCAAATAGACAAGATGCAGCACTATGATAGGTGAACGAGTCACCTTAGAGAATCAATTGAAGCAATATTTCTTCAACTGATCTCATGCTGATATCAAACGTCAAAGTGATTGACTTCTATTGTAAATGTACTATCTCCCTCACTTCCTCTGCTGAACTTTGAAGAACATAAAAGAAGAATTGATCAAGGGTTTCCCCACATTGTGGGGTTAGTCCCTGGCTAGCGCCACATCTTGTGTCCTCTTGTATTGGCTTGTCTTCTGTGATTTATATTTATGTTCTATTTGCAGTTTACTTTATGCTGATATGACTGCTAATGTGGAAAAGGAATTGAAATAAATTGCTCTAGCATAGAACATACCTAAAATTAACATGGTATCGGAGCTGAGGTGAAAACAATACCCAAGCAAAAGTGAAAGAGCAATCACCAAAGACAATAGGGACAAGACAAAAGGATCAATGAGTTCCACATCTCTCTTCTAGGTTCGCTAAGGGTGAAGTGGAAGCAGAGAATATTATCAAAATGGCACAGCGGAAGATCACTTCATTGGGAAGTTCAGATCTAAGGGTGGAAGGAAAGGCAGATGCCTTGGTTGCAATAAGTTTTGGCCATCATGCAAAGGAGTGTCCGAATAGCAGAGAGTCGAGACACATCTCTTGATGAAGATAACAATCATTCCAGGGACATCTTCAATGATCAGAGGAATGATAAGTAATGCAAGTCATCAAGGAAATGGTCAACTCTTCAAAGAAAGCAAGGAACCCCAGAATCTCTTTTATGTACCTTATCGCAGAAGAACCTGGTGTCCATCTCGGAAATGGAAGTTTAAGGTTTCAGGGTGGCACTCATCGATGGAAAGGTACGTGTTTGAAAATAGATTTTTCAAAGATGTTTTAGAGTTCAGGGATGTTTCAAGTCCACTGGGGACCATGTCCATTGACTCAGCACCGGAGATCTGTGAGTCAGATGGTGACCAGGATACCTGAATTCAAAAACAGTATGAAGGTACATGTCTGAGATGTACCAAAGGAAAATCTTACAAGAGGACTATTCCCCTCATGTAGTAGGTCCACAGGTTTGGAACAACCCGTGGAGTTTGAGATTCATGAGCGGGAATCTCATGTATACAGGTGGAAGAAAACCCTCTATGGCTTGAAGCAAAACACCCCGAGCGTAGTATGAGAGGATTGACAGTTGTTTGATGAAGTTAAGATTCACTAGCAGTGAAACCGATCCAAACCATTACCCGAAGGTTGTGGATGATAGACCTCTCATACTGGCACCTCATAAGGACGACCTATTTCTAACAGGTGCAGACCCTCTTATTTGCAAAAGTAAGAGGGAGTTGGATTCCGAATGTGGAATGATAAACTACAAGCCTGTGACTACCTCGAGGATATTAACTTTCAGAATTTCTATGGTAGTGATGTCGGACCAGATTTGGGAAATGCCTCTGAGTTTCATAAACTCAATCAAGTTGATGTTCTTGGTGAACTCCGGACATATGTTTTGCATTTAGCATGGTGAGCTCATATTTGGTTGAGCCTCACTTGATTGGTGCCAAGAATCCTCTGACATATCTTCGGGGCACAATCTCTCATGGATTGAGATACACTGTCGGAAATATGAAAACTACATGATTATTCGAATGTTGACTGGGAAGCCAGTGTGGAGGATCACTAGAGCACTTCTCGGTGCTGGTTCTCTTCGGATTCTGCTTTGATATCATGGATGAGCAGGAAGCAGAAATCGGTTCTTATAAGTACCACCGAAACCGGATACATAACTACGAGTAAGACCTCATATGAGGTTGCCTGGTTGTGGAAACTATTCAGTGAGTACACATGATGAAGACCACTGTGATTCTTGCCAGAGGTGGGATTCGATTATTGAGGAATCCTATATTCAATGATTGCTCCAGCAGATAGAAATCAGATACTGCCTTATATGGGATATGGTAAGTCGATGAGAAAGGAGGCTCCATCACACTGAGATGATGTACAGGTCGCTACACTTTGTCAGAACCTCGGGGAAAGATCAAATTTGTGATTTTCCCGAACGACTTGGAGTCGTCGAGAGACCCTTGTAAAAGGGTCCTGCATGTTACATACATTGAACTCTAGGAGCTCTGGGGGATTGCGGTTCTTACTGGAGCAACATACGACCACAGGGTGACTCACCCTCCCCTAATGGTGCGCACAGGGACAGGATGATTCGCTCTCATGTGGACAAGATGATTCGCTCTCTTATGGGACAAGATGATTCATTCTCTTGTGGGACAGGATGATTCGCTCTCCTGTGGACAGGATGATTCACTCTCTTGTGGGACAAGATGATTCGTTCTCCTGTGTAGCAGGATGATTAATTCTCCTGTGAGGTCTGGATGATGTGTTCTCCATGACGAGTGTGTAGCAGGATGATTAATTCTCCTGTGAGGTCTAGATGATGTGTTCTCCATGACGAGTGTGTAGCAGGATGATTAATTCTCCTGTGAGGTCTAGATGATGTGTTCTCCATGACGATTGTGTAGCAGGATGATTAGTTCTCCTATGAAGCCTGGATGATGTGTTCTCCATGGCGATTGTGTAGCAGGATGATTAGCTCCCCTGTGAGGACAGGATTGATTAAGTTCTCCTGTCGAGGCATCCTACCCATGCAGTCTGGGAGTCATGGGAAGTACCTCTCATCTGATCAATGAGCAGGGAAATGAGGATAGGGACCATAGGAGTACGATGGATGCATCGTTGTATCTATCGTACTCCCTATGCTAGGATGACCTTCATTGATCTAGGATCAATGATACTGGTCTGGGATCAGTGGTAGGAGTTGTACCCAATATGACATTGACTTTGGGTCGGTTGAGGACTGGTCTGGGACTAGTGGTACATACTCTGAGACTGACTCCGAGTTAGTAGAGTACTGGTCTGGGACCAGTGTTAGGAGTTGTACCTACTATGACACTGACTTCAAGTCAGTTGTAGTCTGGGACCAATGGTACATACTCTGAGACTGGCTTTGAGTCAGTAGAGTACTGTTCTGGGACAAGTGGTAGGAGTTGTACCTACTATGACACTGACTTCGGGTCGGTTGAGGAATGGTCTAAGACCAGTGGTACACACTCTGAGACTAACTTCTGGTTAGTGGAGAATGGTATGACACATTGTCAATCAATTCTTCTTCTTCATGGTTCAACAGAGCTAAGTTGAGCAAAGCAGAGCCAGCAGAGCTGAGCAGAGCAGAGCAGAGCCAACAGAGTTGAGCAGAGCTGAGCAGAGTCAGCAGAGTTGAGCAAAGCTGAGCAGAGCAGAGCCGAGCCAACAGAGCCGAGCAAAGCAGAGCAGAGCCAGCAAAGCCACCAAAGCTAAGCAGAGCCCACAAAGCCAGCAGAGCTGAGCAGAGCCAGCAAAGCAGAGCAGAGCCAGCAGAGCTAGTAGAGCAGAGCAGAGCCAGCAGAGTTGAGCAGAGCAGAGCTAGCAGCGCTGAGCAGAGCTAAGCATAGTTGAGCAGAGCAGTGCAGGGCACTGTTGGCAGAGATAGTACAGTTGGACATATGGATCAGCGAATGGAGTTCTCCCTAGTTGAGAGTGAGTGTTAAAATTGGCAACTAGGGCCAAACTCCATGTGGGTCATATTATTTATGGCGACAGATATTTTTTTTGGATCCCTCTCATTGAGAGGTGTAAGATTGATCTAAAGATCATTCGATTCCGATAAGTATTTATGAAGTTATGAATTTATTTATGTTATGGACAAATTGTTTACTCTGCCAACAACTTATGTAGGCTCAGAAGCCCAACAGTGATGTCTATTCAACATCTACGATTTAGTATAAATAGAAGAGGACTTTAAGTCATTTCTACACACACTTGGATCTCTTCCTCTCTCTACTTGTCTTTGGGTTTTAGTAGGAGGAGAGATCCTAAGGAAAAGCCGGAACTGTCGGAAAAGCCGAAAAAGTCGAAATTGCCGAAAAAGCCGGAATAGCGGAAAAAGCTGAAAACACTGAAACTGTCGGCACTGCCGGAAAAGCCAGAATAGTCGGAAAAGCTGGAACTGCCAGAAAAACTGGAAAAGCTAGAAAATCCAGAAAAGCCAAAACTGCCAGAAAAGTCAGAATCACCGGAAAAGCTGGAAAAGCTGGAACTGCAGGTAAAGTCGGAACTACCGAAAAGCTGGAATAGCCGGAAAAGCCGGAAAAGCTGGAACTGCCAGAAAAGCTGGAAGCCAGAACTGCCGGAAAAGTCGGCACTGCCGGAAAAGCCTGAAAAATCGGAAATGCTGAAACTATTGAAACTGCTGAAAAAGCCGGAACTGCTGCAAAAGCCAGAACTACCGAGAACTACCGAAATAGCTGGATCATCTGTCTCCGAAGGAAGGCAGCATGATGTATGAGATCATGGGCAGTATAATAAACAACATGATGATATGAGCATGGGCAGCATAATGATGCATGATGATATGAGTATGGGCAGCATGATGTATGAGATCATGGGCAACATAATAAGCAGCATGATGATATTAGCATGGGCAGCATGATGATATGAGCATGGGCAGCATAATGATGAATGAGATCATGAGCATGGGCAGCTTGATGATGAATAAGACCATGGAAGATGCAGCATGATGAGCAGCATGAAGATGAGAGCAGCTCAGTCATCAAGTTTCAACACATATGACAGTACAGCAAGGTGTCACACGGTAATGTGCAGTAAATAGACGAGATGTAGCACTATGATAGGTGAACGAGTCACCTTAGAGAATCAGTTGAAACAATATGTCTTCAACTAATCTCATGTCGATATCAAAAGTCAAAGTGATTGACTTCTATTGTAAATGTACTATCTCTCTCACTTTCTCTGCTGAACATTGAAGAACATAAAAGAAGAATTGATCAAGTGTTTCCCCACATTATGGGGTTTGTCCCTAGCTAGCCCCACATCTTCTGTCCTCTTATCTTGGCTTGTCTTCTACGATTTATATTTATGTTCTATATGCAGTTTACTTTATGCTGATATGATTGCTAATGTGGAAAAGAAATTGAAATAAATTGCTCTAGCATAGAACATACCTAAAATTAACAACAATACAGTAGACCAACTCAGCTCTCAAAAAATGTTTATCTAACCCCTCTAGTACTGATCTCAGTGTGAAAGAAGACTCGGTCTGCCAGATGAATAAACTTGGTAGCTTCTTAAATATTTCCCCAACTCAATCTGACTCGATTGATAGTTCTAGAAATGGCAGTCTTCTCAGCCTCTAAGGAATATACACATATTCTTCTTTCTAAAACAAGAATTTTGGCTCTGTTGCACCCATTTTGTCACCATTTGAAGGAAGCATGATCCAGAGACTTGCACGAATTTTTTCAAAGTTTAGAATCATCAACTAGCAATTTTCATGTTATTGTAAACCCAATTTATGCAAATTGTAACGTAAACGATGCTAGTATGACCGTTTAATTATGTAACAACTTAAGTAAGCCTATGATTTTGGCGACGAATTTCATCCTATGAGGTTATTTGTCTCACTGATTATCTCTGTTTCTAAACACAGATGATCGGCAGAGTTTTTCCCTCCAGCCTCAACCCCAAAGCTAGAGTGGAATTTATCAACAAGGTCTTAGGTGAGTACTAGTGTTTCAGTTGAGCATATTGTAAAAGTGATTTGGGAATAATTTAAGCTAATTGGATAAATTATTTTATTACAAATCACTTGGTCTACTAGATCATATTGTATCGCAAAATTGGGTAAATATTATGAAGGTTTATAACGAATGGGTATTCCCCCTTTGAGGGTTGAAAATGTAATTATCTGATCTAAAAATATTTTAGTGCATGGTCCCTCGCAATTACACACCATGGTTAAAATATTTGAGGGTGGAAAAATAATTAATGCCCTCAAGCGTCGATTAATTAATTTTTCTAGAAAAAATAAAAATTAAATCCTAAGCGAGAAAATTAAATAATTTAGAGTCAAAATTTTATTTCTTGAGAAAATAATTTCTCCAAGTGGAAAATGACCAAGAAATTCGTGGGTCATAAAGAAGCTAATTTTTGGAGGTTCCCCACCAAGGAAAAATTGGATATTTTAAGAAAAATTAAACCCTTGGACCTTGGTTGTTAAGTCAAAGTCACATTTTTTAGGAAATTAATACAAAATAATTATTTTTGGATTAATAAAAAAAGTTTTGATGAAAAATTCGAAAATCTGTCAAAAATAAAAAAAAATTGACGGCAGAAATTAAAAGTTGATTAAGTATTTATCGACAATCGAAATTATTTTGATGGGGAACAAGCCAACTAGCCGTTATTTTCCACTTGGAGGATTTATCTATAAATTACCAGTCATTTGCTTCTAGAGTCACAATAATAGTGACTCTAGTCTGAATGTAATTTTGTAATGTTGGTGTGAAGCCATTGTTCTGCTGGGAACATTTGAATTTATAATAAAAGACTTTGAGGTACAGTTCATGGTGTCTTTGTCTCATTGAAATGTGGTATATGTTGGGTATGTACTTTCCTCTATTGTGCTTCAATATCATATGAATTGTTATTTCATTTGTAGATGATAAGAACATTTTATTGGTAAGTTTTGGGCTTATCTTGGGTGATCTGATTCATTGTATGATCTAACAATTTTCTCTTAAGAAATATATAGAATTTGCAGGTTCCCCAGCCCTTGGGCTCCAAGTTCACAGACTGTGGGCACAGGTCGACCTTCTTTGGGCTTCAGGAAATTTATGTGGTTTTCTTACTTCGCTAAGGTTGTGGTTAACATCTATCATTCGAAATACATCAAGCTATTGTCATTATCATTAAAAAAAAAAAATTATTCTTCAATAAACTTTCAAGCATTGTATATTTGCATATTTTGTAAATTAATCTTGTAAAATAATTTTTTTTATAGAATAATTTCTTCTAACCCTTGTTTTGCAACTATTTGGGGTTTGGGGTTTATTTTAAATTTTTGTATATATTAAGGTTTTGGATATTTGTATTTCTGTGCACGTGAGATTCAAGAAGATTTATTGGGTTAGAGCTAGATCTAGGCACTTCATGGTAGAACTAGTCTCTAGAATTTTTGCAGGGCCAGCATCAAGCGATTTTGCAATGATTTGGGAAAATATCAAACATGTGAAGCAAATTTTAATTTTTTCAAGGGTTTATAAACTTTTTAGGGCCTTTAGGCCCAGCATCACCCTTCTTGGCCTCGGTGTTGCCCCTTAAGCCTAGCCGCAAGCCAAATCCGGCCATTTCTTCCTTGTCATGGGCCCCTTCAGCCTCAGCGTCAGCCTTTTAGGTCCCATAGGCCTAATCGCAGGGCTAATTAGGCCTCGGCCTGCCTTCCTATCCCTCCACTCAACCTCCTTATCCTATGTCTGTCCTCAACCCCCTCTTATTTCTCCTCCCGCTACCCTTTTCTCCCTCTTTCCCCAAGTCGCAGCCCTTAAGGGCTTGCGACAGGCCTCTAGGGCCTCTTCCTCCTAGGTCATAGCCCGTGTGGGGCCTACGGCAACCCCTTATGGGCCTTCCTCACCTTAACGCGGACCTATCTAGGCCTCTTCCCCTTGCTTGACCCTAGCCGCAGGCCTAAGAGGCTTGTTGCTCGATCTTCCTAGCCATTCCCTTGACCCTATTTGCCCTCTTTGGCTTTGTGGGTCATCACTTGATTTCTGGGCTGATTATTAGTGTGTTTTGCAGAGAGCTAAAAACATGGCCTTATACTTTTCAACACTTCCATTAGCTCCATGTTTTATCTTGTAGATCCTTTAGAAGTGACCACAGACTCAAACTTGGTTCTAGGCACCACCTCACAAACGTCAGTTTTCATGATTGATTCATATTCCTCATTCATCGCATCTTTCCATACTTGATGATTTACAGCTTCTTCGAACGTGCAAGGTTTATCTTGAATAATAGTACTCATGGGAGCCAAGTACCCTTGATACATGTTAGGCTTCTTACTTTCGTGAAATGTCCCTCTTGGAGCAGTACGCTTTTCAACATCTTAAAGTTTATCCTTGAGCCACAGTAATATTTTCGTTGAGGTAGAGGGATCACCAGGAGGTGGGTCAAGAGGATCCATCAAGCATAGGCTCATCCATCGGAGGTTCTTACTGTTTTTCAGTAGCAACATCATCGTCCTTCCTTGAGATGGGGATATCTTTGGCTTTCCCGAGGGAAATGTCTTGACTCTTCATCAAAGGAAACATCTAT
The DNA here is from genome assembly GCA_031772625.1 of Pinus tabuliformis. NCBI lineage: Eukaryota > Viridiplantae > Streptophyta > Pinopsida > Pinales > Pinaceae > Pinus > Pinus tabuliformis. Next base: position 1,053,879,554 of record CM062816.1, on the reverse strand, counting down.
GCTTACTTCCACATCTCTTTGACCAAGTACATAAATTCTATATGCCTTTGAATTTTCACTGTATCCAACGAATATACCTTTCTTCCAAGAAGCTTCCAACTTGTTCCTTTTCACTTTAGGCATATGAAAATACATAGGATAGCCAAGGATTCTAAAATGAGAAACATCATGTTTCTTACCAGTGAAGACTTCTTCGAGTGTCTTGAAATCCAAAGCTTGATAATGTTGAAAAATGTGTAACTAGGTTTGGTCTTCATAAGTATGAAATGTAATTTATAAAATGAAAAGAAATTATTATTAGAGCATGGGTTTCATGCTCAAGATCTTTTATTTTATAGGTCAAGCACCCATTGAGTGCTTCTAGGGTTCGTCCTAGGTTTAAGAGTCAATGTCATATATTGAAGACCCCATGGGCACATTGTATATTATAGAGAGAGAGAAGAAAAAAAAAAAAATTGTCTTTAATGTGTCGAAATGCCCTCCAAGATCAAGTCGGCCTAGAAGTTGTCAAGTTGGCCTACATGAAGAGCCATGTCTACCTTTGGAAGCCTATATATAGAGTGGAACTCGTCCTCTATTACACACACTCACTCATCTCCCATTCTATGCGAAGAAGAGGACTAAGAATGGTCAAAAAAGGAGGACAAAGAGGAAGTCGAAGTGCTTGGGCTAGTTATCTCTCTCCCACGTGAAAGTCGAAGCTAGGGTTTTTGCGTTGGGGCTATCTTTGGTTCGATCTTGGAGGAAAAAGAGAAAGGAGGTCAAGCGAAGGTGTCTTAGGGTGTCTCACTATCCCAAAGACTCAAGGAGAGGAAATTGAAGGAAAGAGGAGGCTATATGAAGAAGATCGAAGTCTCTAAGAGGAGCAATAGCAGTTGCAGCAGTTGTCGGGAGTCAGAATTTCGGATCTATAGTGGAAGGTCAAAAGTTCTTGCAATAGGAGGTCGAGTTGATCTTGATCTTGGAGGGTATTAGTCTGAGTCACTAGGTCATGGTATTCGTCAATTGAAGGATCTATAAGAAGAGGAGTTTTAAGGGTTTTCCCCTCAAGAGGAGGGGTTTTGGCCTTGGCTTACAGCCTATACATTGTGTATTTGTTCTTATTGTTTTGGAAGTTGTTTGATGCATTTCACATTGTAATAATAAGGAACAAAGCTAATAATGTAAAATATAACACAAACAGTTATCAAGTTAAAGATAATTAACATAATCACTGCCCTATTGAATTATCAACATGGAACGAGAGCTAAGGTTATTTAAGGGCATCGTGAAGATCTCCTCTACAGTGAAGAAGTTCATCAAGAAAATCGCAAGCCATCACAAGAAAGTATCACAGAAGCATGGAGTTTCTTATTTTCTTCAAAGAAGGTATTAATCAAAGAAAAAGATGAAGGTCTCTTCTCGGCTCTCTCTAGCACATTCCAAGATGAAGACATTTGGGTAATTGATAGTGGTGCATCAAGGCACATGACTGGCCACTCCAATCGATTGAAGACCTTATCAAAAGGAAAATCCACTTATTCAGTGGAACTTGGAGATAACAAGAGCTATCCTGTGAAAGGTATTGGATCAACCTCCATAAAGTTGGAAGATGGAAGCAACATTCACCTCAACAACATTCTATTTGTCCCAAGTTTGCACAAGAACTTACTTTCCATTTCAAGTCTAGAAGAAAAGGGTGATAGAGTAGCTTTCATTGATGGTAAGGTCGTTGTATGGAGTAAAGACTCAAGTATAGATCAAGCTAAAGTCATTGGCATTCGAGAAGGAAGACTCTACAGACTAATGTCTCTTGTGGCCCAAGCCCTAGTTCACATTGAAATTAGCCCATGTGAACTTTGGCATAGAAGATTTGGTCATCTACATTTCAAAATCCTTCCAACTCTAAGTTCCATAGTAGATGGAATTCTGAATCTAAAGGAAGATCATGAAGGAGTTTGTAAGGGATGTGCATTGGGAAAGAATACCAAGAGACCATTTGGAAGCAATGCTTCGCGGTCAAAAGAAATCTTGGATCTCATCTACTCTGATGTATGTGGCCCTATGACTCCTAAAACTATTGGAGGTCATCTATATTATGTCATATTCATCGATGATAATTCAAGAAAAACCTGGGTTTACTTAAATGAAAACTAAGAACGAAGTATTTTCAAAATTTCAAGAATTCAAGGTTGAAGTGGAGAACCTTACAGAGAGAAGAACCAAGATATTAAGATCTGATAATGGAGGAGAATATACATCCAAAGAGATTATAGCATTTTGTAAGGAGTCTGGGATTAAGAGGGAGTTGATAGTCCCATACAATCCTGAGCAAAATGGAGTTGCAGAACGGAAGAATAGATCCACTGAAGAAAGTGTAAAAGCAATGTTACACGATCAGGATCTACCTAAGTTTCTATGGGGAGAATCCACGAAGAGAGCTCTCTACATTCAGAATCGAAGTCCCCACAGATCTCTAGACAACAAAACTCTCGAAGAAGTGTTCACTGGAAAGAAGCCATTTGTAGATCATCTTCGGATATTTAGGTATCCTATATATATCCACATACCAAAGGACAAGAGAAAGAAGATGGATCCTTCAGGCATAAGGGGAGCATTTGTTGGATATAGAAACTCATCAAAAGCCTATAGGATCTACATGAAAGATGGACATCACATAGAAGTCAGTGGTGATGTCATATTTGATGAAAGCATAGCTTTCAAGAAATCAAAAGAACTTTCCATAGACTCTGATGATGAAGAATTTCTAGTATTTGAGAAGGAAGTGGACAAGGGAGAAGAAGAATCACACCATGAAGAAGAAGGTCCTAGTAAGCCTGATCAACCTATGGTCATCCCTTAAACAAGAAAAAGACCTAATTGGTTAAAATCTACTCTACCTGATGCAGAAGGTCATATCACAATGAAAGGATCATTTTTGAAAGCAAGAAACCAAAAAGATATTTTGGTTATGTTGTATACATGACAAAACTAATAGAAGTAGAACCATCCACTTTTGAAGAGGCTGTAAATAATCAAGAATGGAAAGATGCCATGAATGAAGAATATCAATCTATAATGAAGAATGGAGTCTGGGAGATCGTACCTAGGCCCGAAGACAAATCTGTGGTTACTTCCAAATGGATCTATAAGATCAAACATGCAGCAGATGGAAGTATAGATAAATATAAAGCAAGATTTGTGGCTAGGGGTTTCTCTCATCTTGAACGCATCGACCATGAAGAAACATTTCCTCCAACAGCAAGATATACAACGATTCGATCATTAGTCTCTCTGGCAGCATCGATGGGATGGAACATCCACCAAATGGATGTCAAGACTACGTTTCTGAATGGCACAATAGATGAAGAAGTCTATATAGAGCAACCCTTGGGATTCGAACTTAACGATAGGAAGGCTTATGTTTGCGGATTAAAGAAAGCATTATATGGCCTCAAGCAAGCACCAAGGGCATGGTATGCTAGAACGGATGCATATCTTCAAAGAATAGGCCTCACAAAAAGTTCTACTGATTTGAACCTTTATATTAATGTTTTAGATGGAGAACCTATAATCATTCTTCTGTATGTAGATGATCTTTTCTTGACACGTGTAGAAGGTCGAATTGAAGAATGCAAGAAGCAACTAGCAGCAGAATTTGACATGGAGGATCTTGGGATGATGCATTACTATATGGGACTAGAAGTCTGGCAAGGGCCTGATGAAGTTTATTTGGGTCAAGGAAAGTACATGATCAACCTGCTGAAGAAGTTTGACATGATGGATTGCAAACCTATGACTACTCCGATGATCACAAACTTGAAGAGACTAAGGAGTTATGAATCTAGCCCTGTGGGTCCTTCCAAGTATAAGCAACTTATTGGCTCATTGATGTACTTGGTGGATACTCGACCAGACATATGATTTGCAGGAAATGTTCTCAATCAATTCCAAGTGGAACCGAAGCATGCTCATTGGGTAGCAGCAAAACATATTTTGAGATATGTACAATGGACCATCCACTACTATTTGAAGTATGATAGAAGGAATGATGTCCAAGTGATTGGATATACAGACTCTGATTGGGGAGGCAATGAGCAAGATGGAAGGAGCACCATGAGAGGATGTTTTAGTTTGGGATCCTCCATGATCTCATGGATGAGTAGAAAGTAAGACACATTTTCTTTAAGTAGTATTGAGGTTGAATATGTTGCAAACTATGAAGTAAGCAGAGAAGCAGTATGGTTGAGGAAGCTGGTATCTGACTTGTTTGAAGAACCGATGAACCCTAGAGTGATACTTTGTGATAACACCAGTTGTAAACGTTTGTTTGAAGATCCAGTGTTTCATGGAAAGACAAAGCATGTAAACAACAAGTATCACTACATTCATGGGCTCGTACAAAACGGTGTGCTGCAGCTACAGTATATCTCCATTGATGAGCAAGTAGCTGACATATTGACAAAGTCACTTCCAAACAAGAAGCTTGCGTACTTGAGACACAAGCTTGGTTTGGTTCATGTATCATCCCTAATTGAGAGGGAGAGATAGACAATACATTCTTGTCTCCACTTGGGAAGAAAGAATGGGAGATTGGGTAACCATCTGGCATTCAATACTTTTTGAGAATGAGGTAGGGTATTCAAGACAAGAGTAGTCGTGGACTGATATTCTTTGAGGATTAGCTACCCAAGATAAGAATAGTCGAATGAAGGTCATACTCAGTGAACACCCGAGTGGAGTATGTACCTTGAGAGACAATGATTATGGTGTCTATAAGTCATTGGTCTCGCCAACATTGTGCTCTGATCTTGTATTGTCAGTAGGGACTACCCTAATGTCCAATCATGTGTCTGTTAATTATGTTGATAGGGAAAATCATAATGCTAGAGGGAAGAGTCAAAACACCTTTATGAGAGGGGAGGGCCTAGGTTCGGATTGCCCAAAAGACCTTAACTAGATTAGGGGAGAGAAATTGAAGAAGTGAATCAAGCTAAACAAAGGTTGATTACAAGGACCCTTAGAGCAGACTTAAGCCCGTCCTAGGTGTCCCAAAGAAAGTACTTTTAGTTAATAAGAGAGGCATAGGGGGGATAGGCCTAGACACTGGCCCTCAAGCAATTGGTGGAATTAGACAAATTGAATGTAATTTTGATACAAGAGACAATATTAAAGTGAGATCAATGGATTATTGAACTCAAAAAGTCACTTTCTAGGGACTTTATTGCTTTAGATTTAGAAGGACTTACATGGGGTTCAATTACTGGCTAGAATCACAATTTATCCCTTATTAATTTTGTCTCAATTCATTCAAATCTTTGCACAAATGTATACACTAAAAGATTGGGCTCAATTCTGACATTACTAAAATGTTTGTTAGCCTTATGAGGGTAAAGTTGTAAACAAATTTACTAGGGAAATTTGTTTGCTTTTAAGTGCTTTAAAGTTGATAACCTCAATATTTGGTGGGGGCATAAACCTTACTTTAAATAGAATGGATATTGGCATTCAGTTCTAGAGAGGATAGATTAGCTAGATTCTTCCATTACTTGTTTAATCAAGTACGTATCGTGGGAAATGAGCCTATGAAACTCTAGCCAACTTAGAGCAATAATAGATCAAGGGAAACTTGTGTTTCCAAAAACTTTATAGGTTTATAATCCATGAGAACTTCTTATAGAAGGTGGAAAGGTACCAATCAAGGGTAAGACCCAATAGGTTCTCAAATAACTTTTTAGTTGTTTTGAAATTGGATAAAAATGATCCAAATCCAGAAGCTCCTTTCAATATTAATCCAAGATGAGTTAGCAAGTAGGAGTTTCAAGATTTGGCAAAGGTAAATTAGTTGAGGCAAGATTCTTCATAGAAGAGCATAGATTCTAAACAATTTATAAAGGATCTAAAAATAATTAAGGAAAAGGTCACCAACTGAGCAAGAAAAACACACAGAAAGGAATGGTCAACTAAAAGAAGTGGAGAACTTGAAATCACTTTTTAATACTAATTTGGGATGTCAACTCAGTGATGATGATAAGGTCATATTGAAAGACTTGGAGTCAAAAAAAAGGCAAAGTTACTTTTGGATAGAGAAGGGGAATGGAGGTTCAAGAGTAGGGCTACTTGGATTGAATTGGGGGGTCAAAATACCAAACATATTCAAAACTTTGTCAATCACAGAAAGAGTGTTAATATTATTTAAGAACTAACTAACGGGGAAGGAAGGTCAACAAATTGAAAGTCTTGTAGTCAAAACAAAAAAAGGAAAAAGTTACTTTTGGATAGATAAAGGAGATGGATGCTCAAGAGTAGTGTTATTAGATGTCAACTCGATGATGAGGATAAGGTCATATTGAAAGACTTGGAGTCAAAAAAGGAAAAGGCACTTTTCAATAGAGAAAAGGAATGGAGCTTCAAGAGTAGGGCTACTTGGATTGAATTGGGGGGATCAAAATACCAAATATTTTCAAAACTTTGTTAAGGACAGAAAGAGTGTTGACACTCTCTAGAAACTAACCAACAAGGAAAGAACGAAGGTTAGCAAATTGAAAGATCTAGTTGAACTAAGAATGCAACATTTTCAGGAGATGCATAAAGAACCAAACAAAGCAAGCGTAGAAGAAACTTGTGCCCTTTTATTTCCCTAGATTGCTTGAAAAAGAGGAAAATGAGAGGATATATAGGGCAATCACAAGCGACAAACTCCTCTGCGTTCTTAATTCATTTAAGAAAAATCGAAGTCCAAGCCCAGATGGTTGGATTGTGGAATTCTATATTGCATTTTTTGATGTGATGGGTGAGGACCTCCTCAAAGTTGTTAAATAAGTGAGAATAACTAGGAGAATGCCTATATCTTTTAATTACACTTTTATGATGAAGTGCTTGTGTAGCTCAATGTGTTTTCTATGTTAATATTGAACTGAATCATTGGCAATCATGATGGCATTTTGATGGTCACACCAAAGTGTGGTCAAATGTTATTGATGGAATCCAAACTCTGAAAGGATCTATCATAGCCACAAGTCTTCTTGACTTGCATTAACTAATACTTGATACTTTGCTTCTATTGAAGAAAGAGAGGACATTTAGCCATTTTGGAGTTACTTAAGACCAACCTTGTCTAATGCTTATTTAGGTAAAGTGTGTTTCTTCAGCATGTTTCCTTACTTTGCATTAGTATGCATTTCTAGTTATGTAATCCAACGGTCACAATATGTTCTAGACAAAAGTAATATGACAGTTCATATTCTCCTCGATGCTAATGGCTATATTGATCCATGGCTTAACACTTGATTGGTCGATGATCTCCATTTAAAGAGAATGAAAGCTCGCTTGTTGATGAATGATTGTGAAAAACCCACATGTAAAAAAAAAAAAAAAAAAAATCGTTTTCATTAACATATTGCCCCAAATGGAAACATTAGCTAGGGTCGTGGAATATTTCCTTCTTTGAGGATTTTAACCATGTAATACACCATTGTACAAAATTTGACCTATTTAGAAATACCTTGTTTGTCAAGCAACTTTGTCTCTTTTTCCACTGACCTTAGCCTCTCCTTTCTTCCTAGCTACTCACCTTACTAAGTACTGTGGTCTTTCCTGCATCCCATTATTTTTCCATTGTTTATCTCCCATTCTCATCCTGATGACTCTTCTTTTTCAAAAAAAATTGCATACATTCCCGCATTTTACAGGTGGATCCTTCACTAGTTTGCTCCCACCAAACTACTCTATCCACCCAAACTCTCGTATAATGTTATGTAAAAATTAATTAGTTTTAGGTTTATTATTTAATTTTAGGTTTAGTTAGACGAAAGGGCACGATCATAAGATCATGCCCTTTCCAAAGGGCACCCATGGCGGTATATAAGCCAGGAACCCTGTTGTAATCATTCATCATCTGTCAATTCATCATTTTAATAAAATATTTATACATGCATTTCTGCGTATCAGAAGTTTTTTACTTCGTCTGGTATCAAAGCCAGCTTTAGACTGGTGACACCCACAAAATTTTGTTGGCCATCTAGCCCCCACGAGTCTTCCATAAAACAGCAGGCGTGTGGGGTTGTGCGTATTTCACCTGGAGTGACACGCTGAGTCAACGGGAAGCCTGCGTCGTACCGGCTGTTCCATTGCGTGGGTTCTGCGGGATATGGTTCAGAAAGCCCTGTATTTTGTCTGCAGTGATAACGCTGAAGTTCCGGCGTCCCCTTTTTTTATCTGCAGTAACATACGTTGTAAGCTCTCATTTTATTATTAACTGCAGTAGTATTCACGGTATTTTATCTGCGGTATAATACTGAAATCACTGAAATCAGAATAATACTGAAATTATTGATCGACTCACTGAAATCACTGATCACGGTAGTTTATCTGCGGTATAATACTGAAATCACTGAAATCAAAATAATACTGAAATCATTGATCGACTCACAGAAATCACTGATCACGGTATTTTATCTGCGGTATTATTCTGTGCAGTTAGTATCCCTGTCGGACGAGAAAGGGTGAACAGTCAAACGGAACGTGACTTTTCCATTGGACGTGACTATACATTTCATTCGATTAATTTAAAAAAAGTATTATGTATCACATTATATGTAATTAATTTAATCATATAGAATTAAAACTATATAATAATAATTAAAAAAATTATTACATATATATGAATAATATTAATTAATTAAAATAATATTTTAATTAATTAATTTAAAAAAAATATATTATTATTAATTTAATAATATTTTTTGATTATTATTTAAAGAAAGAACATTAAATAAATAAATAAATTATTTAAGCTGGCAAATAAATACACGCCCTCGCAAACCCACTCGATGTCGACAATGACAATGGCGGATTTTCAAAAAAAATTGTTGGATTCGGAGCATAAGATAAATAACAACCACGACGAGGTCAGTAAAAGATTAAATGAATTCCAGATCAAGCTTGGGGAGCAAGCTGACGAAATCAAAAATCTTCACGATACGACAAATCGAATAGAAATAAAGATGGAAAATCAACATGTCCAAACAGAAGTAAACATCAGAGATGCCTTAACAATGCTGAAACTTCTGTGTAAAAAGATGAATTGTACACCCGAACAACTACTAAAAGAAAATGAAGAGAATCAAAAACACATCTCATCAGATTCAACAAAGTCAACAGACTCTTATGAAAAAGTTGAATCCCCAAGAAAATCAGCGACACCCCACCAAGAAGCGAGTAACACAGCCTTTACATAATACAAACAAGCAACTCTGGGATAACTTTACCAATCAACACCCTTTTTTCGCTCAACCATTAGCAACATACCAGCGAAGGGCAAAAGTCAAGATGCCTAAATTCGATGGAAACGAAAAAAACAATGTTGCACGGATAAATAAAGCAGAAGAATACTTTGAGATATATGACATCAATGACGATGACAAAAAGCTCAGGCATGCATCTATGAAAATGGAAGGAGAAGCATATAACTGGTATATGTGGTGGAAAAAGACAACACACGTCATTCGCTGGAGGAAATTTAAAGATGCATTCTTTAAAAGATTCCAAGGTGTAAAGGAAGAAGAGTTCTTTTCAAAACTCATCAAATTACGACAAAAAGGAAGTGTGGACGAATACACTCAAGAATGGGAGACCTTAGTAACACGAGTACCTGGGTTATCAGAATCTCATCTAATTCAGTCATACATCTCGGGACTAAAAACCCATTTACAAGTAGAACTTGAGATGCATGATATTTCATCAATAGAAGTAGCAAGACGAAAAGCAAAAACAGCTGAAAAGAAATTCGACCAAATATTTTGGTCAAAATCCGAAAAAACATATTCAAGACGAAGAACACCTCAATATGCAGACACAAAAAATACAAGATATGTTCCACCACATCGTCGTGAAGATGAAAAATCTAATGTGGAAACACAAAGGATAAAAGAGGGTAAATGCAAGCGTTGTCGTGAGAAGTGGGACCCCAAACATAGGTGTGCTAAAGGAAAAGATCCAAAGAACCTATATAATTGTGAAGCAACCAATGATTCAAATAGTGAAGATTCTGACATTGAAGAAACAGAGGATGCCCCAGAATTCTCACCAGAATTAGATGACGAAAGTATTCCGCAAGTGTCATTATCAACTATCACAGGTATATCACAAACTCAGACCTTAAAGTTAAAAGGACACATAAAGAAGAACAACGTGGTGGTTCTCATTGACTCTGGTAGCACACACAATTTTTTACATGCAACCGTGGCAAAGAGACTCAATATTTTTTCATTTCCCTTACCAAACATGAAGGTGATGGTAGCAGATGGTAAGAAGATTGAAAAGATGGGGAAATGCCATAAGGTTAAATTGCAGATTCAAGACTTCAATTTAGAGTCTCCGTTTTTCACAGTACCGTTAGGAGGAGTAGATGTAGTCTTAGGTGTCCAGTGGTTACGAACTTTAGGTACTTATGCCGCCAACCACCAAGCACAATTTATAAAATTCAAATGGGGAGATCAGAAGTACAAATTACACGGATTCCAAGCACCAGAAAATCAAATTGTATCATCATCTCAGATGATGAAGATGATTCGAAAGGGAGCACCCGCTTATGTAGTACAATGTCATCAGTTAGAAATGTTATCTGCAAATATGACCAGTGAAGAATCACCAGAGATACAAGATCTAATTCAGAAGCATGAAAAAGTATTTCAAGACCTACCTATGAAGATGCTGCCTAATAGGGAAATTTAGCACACAATAGAAGTCAAGGTAGGATCAGACCCTGTCAACATCAAGCCATACCGCTATCCACATCACCAAAAAACAAAAATCGAGAGGTTAATCCAAGATCTCTTAAAGTGTGGGATCATCTCGAAAAGTAAAAGTCCTTACGCTGCTCCAGTGGTGTTGGTAAGGAAGAAAGATGGTTCATTCAGGCTATGTATTGATTATAGAGGATTAAACAAAATAACAATCAAAAACAAGTTCCCAATCCCCTTTATCGACGAAATGTTGGATGAGTTACATGGCGCAAAGTATTTCTCAAAATTGGACTTAAGATCAGGCTATTATCAAATTAGAATCAGATTAGAGGACATACCAAAAACAGCGTTCCGAACACACGAAGGTCACACTATGAATTTAAAGTAATGATGTTTGGATTAACCAATGCACCAGCAACGTTTCAAGCAACTATGAACGAATTATTTCGCCCACATCTTAGAAAGTTTGTATTAGTATTTTTTGACGATATTCTAATTTACAGTAAAACTTGGAAAGAGCACTTGCAACATTTGGACAAAGTTCTTACACTACTTAAAGAACACCAATTTTACGCAAAAAAAAATCCAAATGCACCTTCGGAAAGAAAGAAGTAGAATACCTTGGACACATTATATCCCATGAAGGCGTAAAGGTGGACCCTAACAAAATCAAAGCTATAAAAGAATGGACCAAACTTGCTAATATATCCAAGCTAAGAGGGTTCTTAGGTTTGACTGGATATTACCGAAGATTTATTAAAAACTATGCACATATAACTGCACCTCTAACAAATCTTTTAAAGAAGAATTCGTTTCTATGGGATGAGGAAGCAGGAAGGTGTTTTGAAAAATTAAAGGAAATTATGTCTAATGCTCCCATATTAGCAACCCCAGATTTTTCTAAACCATTTATCATTGAGTGTGATGCTTCCGGATTCAGTATAGGTGCAGTGTTAATGCAACAAGGACATCCAATAGCTTTTGAAAGTAGGAAGCTCAACAAAAGAGAACGCCTCAAATCCACATACAACAAAGAAATGCTCGCTATCATGCACGCACTAGCTAAGTGGAGGCAATATCTTTTGGGAAGTAAGTTTTCTATTTGAACAGACCACAACAGCCTCCAGCATCTCCTTCAACAAAAAACACTTTCCAAAGAACAACAAAAATGGATTGAAAAAATCGCAGCTTTTGACTTGCAAATACTACATAAAAGAGGTAAAGACAATGTAGTAGCAGATGCCTTATCCAGGAAAGATGAAGAACCAACACTACTTGCAATTTCAGTTGTTGTTCCCGAGTGGCTTAATGAAATTCGAAGTGAGTATGCCAAGGATCCAGAAATAACGGCAATAATCAATAACCTTCCCAACAACTCAAAATTTGAGTGGAAGAATGATATCCTATGGTACAAGGGAAGAATCTATCTAAATACAAATTCCAAGTTTAAGTTTAAGATACTCAAGGAATCACATGACTCACCGTCAGTTGGACATGTAGGATTCTTTAAGACTTACTACAATGCACGTCAATCCTTCTTTTGGAAGGGAATGAATCGTGATATTCAGAAGTACGTAGCAGAATGTGACACATGTCAAAGGAATAAAAGTGAAAATATTACGACTCCAGGATTACTTCACCCTTTAAACATTCCAAATCAGAAATGGGAAGAAATCTCGATGGACTTTATCGAAGGATTACTAGCATCTGAAGGCAAGGACAAGATTTTCGTAGTAGTAGACAAACTCACCAAATATGCTCACTTTATGGCAATAAAGAAGTCATACTCAGCAAAAGAAATCGCTGAAATATTTTGCAAAAACATATATAAGTTACATTGTTTTCCGAAAGTCATTGTGAGTGATAGAGATAACAAGTTCAAAGGTAATTTCTGGAAGGAATTGTTCAGCCATATAGGAACCTACCTAAATATGAGTTCCGCTTATCACCCTCAAACAGATGGCCAAACAGAGGTTGTCAATAAATGTTTGGAGGCCTACCTACATTGCTACGCTACAGAAAAACAAAATAAGTGGGCTCAATCGTTACATTTTGCTGAGTGGTGGTATAATTCCGCTTATCATACATCAGCAAAAATGACGCCATTTCAAGCTCTATATGGGTATGAACCCCCGAAATGGAAGGATCTAGCTATTGTCCAGACAAATCTACCTGCTGTTAAAGATCAACTAGAAGAAACCCAAAAAATCGTCCAAATATTAAAAGAAAATCTGAATAATGCTAAGAATCGTATGAAGCAACAAGCAGACCGTAACAGAACCGAAAGAGAGTTTGAAGTTGGAGAATGGGTATTTGTTAAGCTCCAACCATACAAACAATTATCCTTAAAACAGAAAGGAAAAAACAAATTGGCACCAAAATTTTAAAGACCTTATCAAATCAACAAAAAGATTAGCCAAGTTGTGTATGGCTTAAGCCTTCCAGAGACAAGTCATGTTCACAATGTCTTCCACGTATCTTACCTTAAAAGGGCACTAGGTAATAACCAAACAGCGCAAACAACGCTTCCATCCTCAGATGATGAGGGAAGAGTCATTTTAGAACCAAAAGGTATTTTGTCTACTAGAGAAAGAAAGCTTCGATATCGTACTATCAAGGAATATCTCATCAAGTGGAAGGACTTACCCGAAGAAGAAGCTTCTTGGGAGAATGAAGCATTTTGTCAACAACATCGTCGTTACGTATGCTTTGAGGACAAAGCATTCTTTCGAGAGGAAGGCAATGTTATGTAAAAATTAATTAGTTTTAGGTTTATTATTTAATTTTAGGTTTAGTTAGACGAAAGGGCACGATCATAAGATCATGCCCTTTCCCAAAGGGTGCCCATGGCGGTATATAAGCCAGGAACCCCGTTGTAATCATTCATCATCTGTCAATTCATCATTTTAATAAAATATTTATACATATATTTCTGCGTATCAGAATTTTTTTATTCCATTTAACCTTTCCCAAGTCTACTTGATGACTAATTTACCCATATATTTATTACAATTTCATTTACCTTTGCCCTCCTCCCAAGAGAAGAACATCACACTACTACGCTAACCCTTGAAGGAGGTGGGCCCCTCCTTTTGAGATTCTTGGATTGTTTATCCCAAGTCTCAATTTCAAATCATGTTGTTGGTCTTCCCGAGATGGCATCCAAGAGCTTGTCGGATCAGGAGTATGTAATGTTCCCAATTTTTTTATTACCTTGTGATGTGGTTATAGGAGATTTCTAGAGCATGTGTGAGCGAGATCATACGAGCAGGATTACACCATTGGTGGGCCCGGATGGTTTTGGAGGAGTTTTCTGAGGTCTGACTAGGATCGCTTGTCATATTTCATCATCAGGATCCTTTCCGCACAATTTGATCTTGGTTCCATCGTATTCTGACGATTTCTATAAAATGGGGTTATTATCATACGTATTTCAATTATTTACACTTAAGGTGTTATTTTGGGATGATTATTTGGAGGAACACCTTAGTGAAATAGCTCATTGGAATCGGGATGAAAAGATCTACAAGGTGGCTGGTGTGATCATGGGGGCAAAATAAGCATTTTCCAGGGTTAAAAGTGACTTTAATTAGTTAATAAAAGTCACATTATTAAAGAGGGGAAAAGTGCTTTTAATTATTTAATTGGAGAAAGGGAAAAAAGGAGCATAAGTCACTTGGAAAAAATAAGGAAAACTCACTTAGTGGCTTTATTAATTAAAAATAAAAATAATACGGTGCTTCTAGAAGGATGGCGAAAGATCAAATAAATCTTTAAAAAGGGAGAGAGGGTCACTTCTCAAGCATTCTATTTTTTCTATCATTTCTGGAGAATTGATTTGGCTCAAGCAAGTCTAGTGCAAGGGTTTCAAGAGGAACTCTTCAAATGATTTTGGTGGACCTAGAGTGCCACCCTAGTTGGCTCATGGGGAGATCACTCAGATCTTCCATTTGTGTTTAAAGTTGCAAGTGATTTTGGAGCAGTGTCTAGGGGATCGAATTTATCTTCATTTCCTAGAGGTCGAATTGTTATTGTTGGGCCGAGTTTTACTCACCATCATTTTTTGAGGGCTGAATTTGTTATTGGAGGCTGAGTTCAATTATTCATAGTTGAGATCGATTGCGAAGTTCATTTGCCAGAGGACAAGTTCATTTGATAGAGGTTTGATCAATTGCTAGAAGCTGAGTCCCATTTGTCGGACTTGAGTATGATTGCTAGTGGTCAAATCTATTTGCTGCAAGAAGGCTGAGTCATTCTTGAAGGTCGAATACATAATTTGTGGAGGTCGATTATTGAAGATCGAATTGCTCATCATCCTTGGAGGTTGAGTTCCATTGTTGGGTTGAGTATTTGCTGGAGGAGGCCAAGTTATTTGCTGAGGGGTCTTGCTGCCAGGCCAAGTTTGCTTGTTGGGGTCGAGTTCCCTTTCAGAGGGCCGAGATCATCCTTTTTGAAGGCCGAGTTATTCTAGCTATTTGTCAAAATTGTATTACAGGTTTATAAATTGATATTTGGCATGTATACCCCTTGATCAAGTTAATAAAATTTTGGTTGTGCCTTAAAATATCTCTACTGTATGTGTTCGAAGAGAAGCTTGCACACAAAGTGTTTGGCAGAAACATGGCTTAGAAATTAATTAGAGGATGATCTAACTTCATTTTCCAGAGATTAAGGTTTTTTTTTTTTTTTACTTTCTATTCGTCCAACAGCCCTCGTGGGCGCTTGGACCTTTCCAATAAGTCATATCTTAATTTATAGGCAGGTTTAGAAACGAATTAGAGGTTGATTTGTCTTTATTTTCCAAAAATTGGAGTTTTTAGACTTCCTATTAGTCCCACCGCCCTCGTGGGCACTTGGGTGTTTCTGATAAGCTTCCACAAAATTTCTTTGTTTCCACAAGTTTCTGGTACCAATACATGGGCAGTTTAGCACTTTCATGCAAAAAAGGTATGGAGTTATCCATATAGATGACTACTCTCACTGAGCAGCATGGCACCTTATTGAATGGGCTACTTTTGGCCTATATAATAAAATAACGGACGCAAAAGAATTGTGCTCTGCTTTGGACAGATCCAGCATAAAAGGCACCAACATGGGATCATCAGGAGCTAGTTGATCAGACTAACCAAGGGGTCCAAATCAGCCTGTTACTTTTCCAATGCTTGATGGAACAGATCTATTAATCCCTTTGCTTAGTACAACTTTTATATAGGATTATCACAAGATTAGCTTATATGAATGTAACATCATGCTAGCTCAATATTCCAATATTGTAATCAAAATGCCTTTAACATCAGAGTGAGTTCATCCTAAGCCAGTTTGGATAAGCATCTGAGGTTAAATCAAATTCATCCCATTTTGTTCACCACATATTGTTACAAATATATATTCTACTATTAATTACCATACATGTGTCTGTGGGTGCACACACGTGCACGTTATGCAGAACCATGTCGTATGAGCAAAGAATGTTATACTTTGTAGTTCAAGCCTATAAACTAAACAACTTATTTTCTTCACTGAGATACTCCAACATAGAGCACCTCCATAAACTCAACCAAATTAAAGAGGTGCATTCTCCTTCCAGTCAACAAAACAAGTCAAGAAGAGAATCATAAAAAGCTTGGCACACTAGAATAATGTGGACTTACAAATTAAATTATGAAACTCTAGAACAAGCAAATTTATTAGCTAACAAACAAACCTCAGATAGATTTGCTATTCTTCGATACCAAAGCAAATTGGATGTATGTGGAGTAAATTGACAGTAAGAAACAAGTTTATTCAACAGAGACATTTGTGCATACTGACAGAAAATCATTGAGATACAGAAAAAAATTACTAGATTCTCATTGATAAGAGACAGCTCAACTCGCAATGCACAGGTGGAAAAAATGAACTTACATCCTGAACTATAAGTTCTGCAACACGAATATGATTTAGAATATGTCCCTCGGTCACTGTCTGTATGACAACATATAATTTGATCAGAAACACAGAAAATTAATATATTCAAAATAGAACTAGACTGATTTAATTGAAAACCAAGGTGTAATAAATAGTGCCAATATGGAATAATGAAACGTTGCCAATCAAACACAGGCAAGGATTCTCCAGCAACAATCTGTTTGATACAAGATGTTATGTATCATCTCTTTATAAGTCATTATTCATGATCTGAAATGCATATACGAGGAAAGCAGTTGAACAGTAAGCAGCAATCTGAGCTGCTTAAGATCAACTGGGAAGGACTTTCAGGTTAACTGTCATAACTTAACAGCTCAAGTTACCAGTATTATTCTCCATAATACAATAGTTATCTGTGAAACGGTGCTTATGATCACTGGTATTGCAATTTTATTATTTTGTACAGTTAACTATACAGGATGACAGAGACATCATTCAAAGGCCTACACTAATCTATCTATTATCTAAACTGTTTCATGTTTACAATTTCCACATTCTGATACTGCAAATACAAATTCTTAAAAAGCAAACACTCAAATTTTAGAACACATTCTATCCTTCCTTTATATATGCACACCGGTTCATCCATATGCAAAGAGGGCCATGCATGTAATACCAGTCTAACAGATCATGAATATCAGTGGTTACTAAGGAATATTTCATTTCAACTTGCTTCACTAAAGAAAATTCAAAAGGAATACCTTCAAAATTAAAGGAAGTGTTGACAGCTCCACTTGTGGCAGCTCTCTTACTTCAAAGCTATTGCCTTCTTGAAATGCATCATCTAGCAACCAATAAATATTTCAAAACCAATTGGGGAAAAACTCTGCAAACATAAAGGACGTAAATGACAATATTCATGCAACCACAATTTACCAGGGCAAGGTTTGAGGAAGAAACAGAATATTCTGAATATCTTTAACAGTCATACATATTATTGTAGCATGCAAAACAAAATTGGTAACTCACAGACTCCAAAATAAAGTAAATTCTGCCCAGAAACAATACATGGATACAAATATGTTTCTGGCCTTGTGAATACCAAAACGCATTTCAACTGCTCTATCGTTGTTTTCTGATGCTATGTCACCCATAGAATACAATGTTATTTCAAAAATACAAAGGGAAAGAATAAAATAACATTGTTTTGAACTAGAGAAAGTGGTCCAATAATAATAGTGAACTATAAAGGTTATCTTTAATGTTGTGCGAAAATTGATTCATATTTTGTTCAAGCCAGGACCGTATATTATAGGAGGTTCAAGGAATGGTTGAACCAGACATCGGGATCTGAGTATTGTCTGTTCATAAGGTGCAACGCATGTTCAGAACAGCTTTGCAAGTCTTCTTACATAAGTGGACCCTACCTCAACAATAACATGCAAAATTTTAGTTCTACCAACGCGGAAGCATGAAAAAAAGTAGATGAGCTCTGGCTATCGAGTAAGATATGGTCAATAGCTGGAAGATCTGTGTAACGAGCAAAATTTGTATACTTCAGCAGTACGCTCTGATACCAATGTAACAAACAAAGTTCATATACGCAACAGAATACTTATAATATCTAGTATATAAAAATGTCCATCATAGGACAGATAATATAATATATAAGAATTGTTGAATGTACAGAGATGTGAGATGATTTGATTACAACTGAGGGTCCCATATATATATACCGAGGCAGATACCCTTTAACAAATGGTCATGTCCTTAGAGACATTCCTCTTCAATACTAATCTCTAGTTAATTAATCATTATTTATGACTATTACTATTTATAATATTTTTATTATTTTATATATTTTTTTATTTATAACATTGTCTTCCTCTTCAGTCAGCTTTGTCCTCAAAGCTTACAAATGAGAAAGCATGTCATCTGTTGCTTGGTCTTCGAATTTTTTCACATTCCTCCGAATTCTTGGAGTTGTCATCTTCGTTGATACAAGATAATAAGATACTCTAAGTGATAAATAAAATTGTCGCACGGAAAAAAGATCTAACCATCCTAAATCAATCTTCTGTGAATTTTTGCAGTTACTAGATATTTCATATGACATTTTATCATAAGACTGAATTGTGGAGACATCAACTTTCTTTGGAACATAAGTCACTTGTCTCTAGTCTAAGTGCTAACAATTTGCAGATTGTCTTAGATATCTACTTTTCTGATTTGGGTGTAGATAAGGAGTACTTGTGTTTTGATTTCATTTTGTCTTGTTTGTGGCAACTCCCTAACTTACCTCAAGCAACATTGTTGTTGAGTTGGTTATAAAATCTTCATTTGGAATTTTCATTGTCTGAACTGCCGTTTCTGAGTATGTCTTCACTTCAATTGGTTTATCCTCTTCTTGAGTTGTGATATTGACTGGATCACTATTCATTCCTTTATCTTCAACTTGGATTGTTACGACTGGAGACTTCAATACTTCTTCTTGAGTATGTTGCAGTGAAACAGGAATCGCCGATTCCGGCGATTAATCGCGAGTGCAAGTCTGATCGGTGGCAAAAAGTTCCGTTTCGAATCTGGGCGAGTCAACTCGCGTTGACCGAGTTTAACTCGTGGTCAACGCGAGTTTGACTCGCGATTTATGCGATTTCTGCCGTTTTTAACGAGTCCCGCCAAATTCAATAGGGTTTTCGCCGTTCGACGTCGGTTCCGGTTTGCCGCGTTTGCGTTTATAACATTCCCGCATCGGTGAATTGTTTAACTGTTTAACGGTGATGAATTGTTTATAACATTCCCGCATTCGAACGACGAAGCAGTGAGCACAGTCCCTGTCGAGTCTTGTGAAACTCAGGTCACAGTTTGCAACTTCATTAGTGTGAGGTATGCATCAATAATAAGAAGCATTGCATCTATTCGAGTGTACATTGCTTCTCTTCTCTGAAGCGTCACATTTATTCTTGAGTGGTTCGCTAGACTCTTTATGGCTCGTATTATGGGTAGCTTGCATCGCATTTGATATACTTTGTATACTTGGTGTGACCCGCATTTAGAGGCTTGCGTTAATCTCTGTTACATTGTGTAAGTAATCTTGATGGTAGTGAGTTATATGACTGTGACAGTTGGCTTTGGTATGCAGTGTATTCATAACAGTAACCCTGACCTTATGATATTTGGTATGGAAGTGAGTATGTTGCATTAATACTTATTCTTGTGTTGCATTAATAGACTAAAACCTTACAGTTCTGAGCTATCTCTGAGTCTGGTTCTTATTACATCACTTTAGCACCCAATATTTGTGAACATGGGTCCAAGCTTAAAACTGTGCCTCAAGGACTGAGCCCTCCAACAAATCTGAGCCACAATTCTGTTCCTAGGTGACTGTTCCAAGTAGCACCAAGTCTGAGCTTGAAGCAGCTACAGGTGAATGTAATTTAATTAAGTCTGCAACAATGATCACAGGTAATTCCGAGCTATGAGCTATCTCGTATCTCCAAAGTTTGATGACTGTCCACTCTGGAATCTGCAATAGGATGCTTTCACAAAACAGGTCCGAGGTATGTAAGTTGAGAGGAATGCTCTGTCATTGAAATACACTCCCTAACACCAGATCCATGATTCCATACACTGCTGATTCAAGTTTCAACAGAGACCATATTTCTACCAGCAAAACCTGAATACTGTACAAGCCTACAAGGCTTCTTTCATGACTATCTTGGTTCACACCAGAGGAGTGAAATGTATGAGAATTTGATCCATATACAGATGACCAATGCTCTACCCATACTACCCAGTCAGAGTTACAGATATGAGTGTTTTGTCCATCTGTCTTCATTTACTTTTTTAAATTTCTAGCATATTTTAAATTTTTGGATGATTTTTAAATTTGATTTTTTGTTGTCTTTCACAGGAGCCACAAATTAAATAGAAGCCGGACTCCAAATCTTAACAGAAGCCACAAATTAAACACAAGTTCAAAGCAACAACAATGCCGAGAGAGAAGGACTTTGCTTGGGCTTATTGTGACAAGATTCCTGGAAAAGCCTTGCTCCTTTGTAAATTTTGCAAAAAGGAATGCAGTGGAGGCATTTATAGATTCAAGTTCCACCTTGCAAAAATACCTGGCCATGATATAGGTATTTGCACCAAGGTTGACGACAATGTCCAATACCAAGCAGCCTTGGCCCTTGATATGTTAGAGCAGCATAATGCCAAGAAAGCAAAGCAAAATGCTGAAATAGGAAATGTTGGAGTTGATACTTTTTCTGCCACTAGCCCCATGTCACCTCAATCTGTTGAATCCTCAATGTTGTTCCCAAGTTTTCCACACATGCCTCCAAGACAAACTCAAAGCCATGCCGGTCCTTCAACTCCTTCCTTCAACACTGGAGGTGGAAACATAAACACCTTTTTTGCTCCCCGCACAAAACCCGGTTCCCAACCTACCTTGGATGGCACTGGTTGGAAAAAAAATATCTATAGTCAGGCAAGGAAGGCCATTGCTAACTTTTGGTACTATTCTGACATACCTTTCCACTGTGCCAGAAGTCCCTATTGGCAAGCTATGATTGATGCAATTGCTGCTGCAGGTCCAGGGTTCAAAGCCCCTACATCAGAGAGCCTTAGGACAGATATGTTGTTAGAGAGCGTTGAAGATGTCATGCTTGTGCTAGCTGAGTTTCGTTCATCATGGGTAGAAACAGGGTGCACCATCATGAGTGATGGATGGACAGATCAGAGGAATAGAACTTTAATAAATTTCCTTGTATCTTGTCCCGCAGGCACAATGTTTCTCAAGTCAGTGGATGCTTCAGATAAGGTTAAGACTGCCCAACTTATCTGTGAAATGATGGAGGAAGTTGTTCAAGAAGTGGGAGAAGAAAATGTTGTACAAATTGTCACCGATAATGCAGCGAATTATATGGCTGCTGGTAGACTTTTTGAGATGAGGCACCCCACTATTTTTTGGACCTCTTGTGCTGCCCATTGCATAGATTTAATGCTTGAGGACATTGGTAAGCTTCATTGGATACATGAGGTTGTGGAGAAGGCAAAATCCATAACCAAATACCTATACAACCACACTATTGTCCTAAACACTATGAGAATATACACTGAAGGTAAAGAAATTGTTCGACCTGCAGTGACTAGATTTGCAACAAATTTCATATCTTTGCAATCTGTGGTTGAGCAAAAGATAAATCTGAAGAGGATGTTCTTGGGACCTGAGTGGATGGGATCTAAACATTCCAAGACCACTGAAGGCATCGAAATTGCTGCACTTGTGTTTAATGATGGCTTCTGGAAAGATGCTGAAGAGATTATTGCTGTGACGGAGTCCCTTGTTAGAGTTCTCAGGTACTTTTAGTCTTTTAACTTTTTCATTTTTTAAATTTCATTTCAAGCTTCTTTTTATTTACAATGTTTCATATTTCTTTAAATTTGAATGCTTGAACTTTCAGGATGGTTGATGGTGACAAACCCGCTATGGGTTACATTTATGAGGCGATGGATCTCGCAAAGGAGGCCATCAAAAGAAGATATGGGGATGATGAGACAAAGTATATGCCTCTTTGGGACATTATAGATGCACGTTGGGATAGGCAATTGCATTCCCCCTTACATGCTGTTGGGTACTTCTTAAACCCACAATATTTTTATGATAAGAGCAAATTTAATGAGGATGGGGAGGTTGGCAGAGGACTTATGACATGCTTGGAAAGGTGCTTCCCTGATCCAGAACAACAAAGTCGTGTCTTTTCCCAACTACAAGATTATAGGACACCATCTAAATTGTTTGCCTATACCAGTGCTATAAGACAAAGGTCAAAGATGTTGCTAGGTACCCAGCTTGAAGGCTTCATCAATTCATTAAATTTGTTTAAACTTTATTTTGTATGTTAAATGTTTTATTAAATTTTCTTTTCTTTTTAAGTTTTTACTATTTACTAATTTGGTACTTCTAGTCTTCTACTCACAAACCCTTACCACTTGCTAGGTCTTTGGTGGCAAAACTTTGGTAGTGATACGCCAGATTTGAAGAGATTTGCCATTCGAATCTTAAACCAAGCATGCAGTGCTTCAGGTTGTGAACACAATTGGAGCATGTTTGAGAAAATACATTCTAAGAAGCGCAACCGATTGACACAAAAGCGCTTGAATGACCTTGTATTTGTCCATTACAATCTACGACTTCGCA
Organism: Pinus tabuliformis; assembly: GCA_031772625.1. Taxonomy (NCBI): domain Eukaryota; kingdom Viridiplantae; phylum Streptophyta; class Pinopsida; order Pinales; family Pinaceae; genus Pinus; species Pinus tabuliformis. The sequence goes on along the minus strand of CM062816.1, from coordinate 1,053,856,721 downwards.
ACAAACAAATACAAGGTGAGATTCGAGAGCTTGAATTTGAAGGTTTCATAATCTAGTTCGTACTCTAAAAGTTTAAAGTTCAAACTTCAAAGTGAAATTTTAATTCACATTTCAATGTCTCATGATAATGACAGGTATTGATCATTCACCAATCGACCTTGAAGAGTTAGATTTGCAAGCTACAAATGCGGCAGAATGGGTTCAATTAGATGAGCCTCCTCTTTTCAGCCTTCATGACCTGGAGAACTTTGAGAGTCAAGCAAGCGAAGGAGTGGGAGGAATCGCTTCTAGTTCTCACTCTTAAGAGTGTTAAACTCTTAGTTGCTGATTTTTTTCTGATTAGTATGCAGTTTTTAACTTTTTTGTAAACTTTTAGAAGCATATGCTTCTAAGGACTCAAGACTCAGTGCTTTGGATCATGTGTGGACTCATAACATATATGAGATACTTATTTATTCATGATATTTTGGACATCTATTGATATTATGCATTGTTTGGACATACCTTTACCCAATACTAATGAAAAATGGTTTTTTTAATTCAATATATGTGTATATTTTTATTTAATGAATTTCCCGATTTTTTCCCGATCCAATTAAAACTCTTCGCTCTTTTGCCTCGCCGATTTATTGTTGATTCCGTGTCTGGTAACATTGGTATGTTGTTCGAACCTGTCTTTTAGCAACTTCTTATTCTTTTTAAGCTTCTTAATTTGCATTAATAATTTTTCACTATGGTCTTTAAGTTGCGAAACTTCTTCATTTTTGTCAGCAGTGATTTCGTCAATTTCTCTTTGCATATTTTATAGTACTTTTTTACCTTCTTGAAAAATTACTTTTCAAATATCTTGTATGTCTGCTCGTGATACTGAATTTGGCTTCAATGTAACATTTTGTATTGTTATTTTTTCCTTTTTGTATGAAAATGTCAAAAACTTCTTTTCATATTTAGGCAGTGTGGAAAAAGTCTGGAAAAAATCCCGATTTATTCCTAAAAACGCGATTTTTTGAACTAAACGATTTAATCAAGGAAAATTTTAAGGATGGAAAATTTTCTTGAAGTTTAAAACATTGGCGAATCTCACTAATCCCTAATATGCAAATTATAAATGTTTATTGATATATTTGTAAAATTAATCAAATTTATAATTATTTTATATATAGTCTCTCTATAATGTTGGCGATTTTGAAGGTAAAATAATTTTATATTCTAAAATTTGGGCGAATCGTCTTTTATAAAATTGGAAATTGGCGAATCTTTTTTGTGGAAAAATCATGGAAAATTAGCCCACTGGGCGAACATTAGCCCCTAAAATTTTCCATGGATTTAATCCCCCGACTTTTTGGCGACTTTTTCACCAAGGAAAAAATCCCGATTTTTTCCTTATACTCCCGATTAAAATCGGGAGTCGACCCAAAAAGTCTTCCTCCCTTCCAATCGGGAGTCGACCCAAAAAGTCTTCCTCCCTTCCCAGGCCGCGGATAAAGAGGCCGCAAAGGTGAAAAAACTGTAAATTGAAGCTTCCATCTATGCCTTTTCAAGTTATTGCATTGTATTGTTTGTCATACTTCTTGCAAGCATAGCAGTCTCATTTGTAATCTGTTAGTTTTGAGGTTAAGATATGTTTTTGTTTTCCAAGGAAAAACAAATCTTTATACTTCATATTTCTAGTTAGAAAGCAAAGTATACATTGGCTAAGCCTCTAGGCTTTCAGTGATCCAGACTCCAACAGCCATTGCCCCTTCAAAAGATTACAAAAGTACCAAAAGGACAGGCATACAACAGTCTTCCGTAGAAAGAACCCCACACCATCAAAAACATTGTTACAGTTGTTGAATGCTTCCAGAAGAAACAACAAAGAGGAGGTCATGAAGATCAAATAGCAACAACCTGTCCAAAAAAAACAAAACCAGTGCCTCAAAAAAGAACCCATTTTTCAGACAGGAACAAAGTACCTGCGAAATCTTGTGACAACAAAGATCCTTCCTGCAATGAGAGCATGTTTTGAAAGGGAATCTTCTTTAGTGGTGAACTCCCTGTAAAAGTGGGCAAAGGTTATGTATTAGAAGTGGATTTTACCTCCAAGAGTTTTTGAATAATAGATGCTAAGGCTAGGTTAGTAATCTGACATCTACTGTTTTCTCAGAAAATAAGCAGCTTGGAGTCAATAAGCGTTAATTTTCACATCTACTGTGATACTCACTGTTAATTTTCATTGGACCTACCACCTGACGCCTTATTACCCAAGCAGATTACAATCTACTGAATAAATGCATGACTTATTTCTTAATACAATTAGCGGAAACAAAAATTAAAAGGGGAAGAGGATCTCAGTGACAGATTACTTGATGACTTTTAGATGACTCATGATATACATTTATTATATTTTTTGTTGAGATTTTGACTCTTGAGAGTTGAGACTCAGACATGACCCAAAATTCAGGAGTTGATTCACTATTTTGATATGTGATGTAGCATTAGACTTCATATACATATTATATATTAGCTTTCTTTACATGTTTATGTGGAAATGCATTTATTTGATGTTGTGGATACTCTAGATGTTAAAAAAAAAAAAAAAATGAATAATTTTGTGTTTTTTTAATTTTGCCGACTTTTTGCCGACTTTTTCAAAAAACTCCCGACTTTGACGAGTTTTTCAACTTTTGGACCCTTGCCGAATTAATCCCGACTTCGACTTTTTCCACATTGTATTTAGGATGAAAGACCCTAGAGTTTTCATCCACGTTGAACCCAAAATAATGTCATCGTGATCATTCCATAGGGTTTGAATTGAGAATGACGACATAAATGTATAATCCCCAATGCTTAATTGTAAATAGGTTGCATCATATTTTTTGTTGTCCAGATAGTGTAACTTTTCGATTATATTTAACTCGCAAATCACTTTTTGGTTTGCGATTTTAGGTTTTATATTTACAAAAAAAAATGGCGAGAGAGATAGAAATAGTAACATCTTTTCGTGCAAGAGTCCCCTTAATTCTAAATAGAACGGGAGCATAAATTAATGAAGTTTCTAAAAAATCTTCCTCCCTTCTGAACTAGACTCCATATTTCCTTTGATGAAAAATACCTTAATATTTTGCTTTTTCTTGACTTTTTTTTAACTTTTTTATGAAATCTTCTTTAACTGATAATAAATTTTTTGACTTTTATAATAGCTCCTTTCATATATATATATATATATATATATATATATATATATATATATATATATATATATTTCCTTTAAAAAAAATTATTGAACTAACTCTCTCTTTCTTTTATAAATATATATAATTGAACCTTTGAATTTTAACCTTATTTAACTTAATTAATAATTAAGTTATGAGATAACCTTATATATATATAATGACCTTTATATCCTTCAAAATCTTGGATTGATTAATTAAAAGGCCGTGACAATTTTGAAATGGTGCAGTGTATATGTTCAGGCTCGATAGTGGTCAAAGTGAATCGTGAATAGAATGAGTTTTTAATTTAAATTTATGTAAACCTTAATTAAAGTCGTAGCAAGGTTGGCAGAAATCAATCCTCTAATCTTCCAGGATTGAATAGATCAAAATTACAACGACAATGACTCAATCTCCTCAATCACTCTTTTGTAACTTATGTGTGCCTTCCTCCACCATGTATCTGCAGCGAATTTCAACGACCAACCTCTGTAATACAAAAACCCCAGAATAGGGTTAAATGTTCTGCGTGAATATTTGGTGACAGAGAAAGCTTTTGAAGTGGGGAAAGCAGCGACAAAATGGCCCAGTCGTAGTGACATTTGCTACAAGTCAGTTAACCACTTAGGTGGATGCAGCAGGCAATAAATCAGATGGCGGTTGCGGACGCTGCGGGGCAACGAGTTGGACAGTTGTTGTTCCTGTGGTTCGTTGTTGCTCAGTCGACTGTTGACAGCTTAGGCGGAGGTGACAGGTTGGACATGGCTGAGGTAAGTTGTTTTTTTATTTTATAATTATATTTTGCATGATTTTTTTTTAACTTTTCAATTTTATATTTTTTGTATATAATTCTTTTTTATAATTCGTTTTTTTCGTTCTTTATACTTTTTTTTCTTTTCTTTTATAATTTTTTTAATATATATATATATATGACCAAAGGCCTAATAGCATAATGGAGAACCACCAACACTGTGTAGTGAAATGCTTTGATTATGACGGCAACAAGGTTGACGACAAGTTGATGGCTTTGTGCAGCAGTTGAGCGGTCAGAGAATCAAACAACTATGATACCAATGTAACGAACAAAGTTTGTATACTTCAGTGGTATGCTCGGATACCAATGTAATGAACACAGTTCATATACGCAGCAAAATAATCAGGATTCAGAGTCTCTGGTATATAAGAATGTCCATCTTGGGACAGATAATATATTATATAAGAATTATTGAATGTACAGAGATGTGAGATGATTTGATTACAACTGGAGATCTCGTATATATACCTAGGAAGGTACCCTTTAACGAATGGTCATGTCTTTAGAGACATGCCTCTTTAATACTAATTACTAGTTAATTAATCATTATTTATGACTATTTATATTATTTGTATTATTTTATATATATTTTATTCATAACAATCTGGCCAACCAATCAAAGCCTGATTGCAAATGGAATGCAGGGAGAAGAGGTTTTGTTTATCCATAAACCCTGGATCTAGGGGGTCACATGCATTCTTCTGAATACTCCAGGTTTAAACCTCTTTCCGAAATTTTGGAAATCAGGGGTTTTTGAAAGGATCAGAAAAGGAGAATGCATGACACATCTGTCAGATGTTATGAAAGGAAACTTCCCAGAACAAAGGAGGTGATAAAATATAGAAAACAAAAAGATAATACCATAGCCGAGAAATTGGCAGAAAATGCCTCAAGCCATAATCTCTATTCTCTGATTGTATTCATCTTCAAATGATACAAATACATAATACAATTATGAAACCACCTCAATTTCTCTCACCTTGACACCTCACAAAGAGATAAAGTAGGATGAGACAAAAATGGATCTAGAAATGCACTTAGGATAAAAACTATGTCCCAAGATGTGAAATACATAAAGGTGGTATATTAGGACTCCATGATTCTATATGAGGAAGAGGCTAACATGTGGAGTTAAGTTTTGTGCTCAGCAGGCAGCACAGACCGAGGTGGCCAAACTGACAGATTTGCATGTTGAAACAAAGGTTTTAGGGGATACGAAAGTTGTCTAAGAGGCTCATCCGATTTCTGTAGATATTTAAGTTTTCAAAGCCTAGACAAAGAATCTTCAAGACTTGAAAAGGATACTGATTTTGTGGTAAACTTCCTGAGTGTAGAGGAGCCTCAGGGGAAACTGAAGCCCATTATTAAGAGACACCAACAAGGCAAATAAATATACAATATTTAAGACCTGAAACTAAATGGAAACGGCAAAACCGGTGCTGAGGGAAGACATTTTGATAGCAGGTAGTAGAGATGGAGACACCACTTCGGTTGGGAATATTACCGGAAGACAATGCTCAAATAGGTCTTTGGATCAGTCAATGCAGAAGGTGTGGCTTCCTGTTCTATGTTATGTTCCGGTGATTCATTATTTGATCTGTGAAAGGCTGGCCTTTCTATTCTGGCCAAAGAAGATTTTGAGAAGATAACGAGTTTAACATAGTTTTTGGGGTCATCCACTCCTACATTTAAAATGGAATCATCCTTATTTCAGCGCATGGTTGAAAACTTTCCAGCTTCAGGCAATCTGGATGAGATTACCAGAGCCTCCTCCAGAGTTGTGGACACCAAGAATATTAAGAGGAATCGGTGATAGTCTGGGGAATTTTCTTGAATGCAATAACAATCTAAAGAATAAGACATACTGATCAGTAGCGAGAATTCTAGTCAAACTGGATCTGAGGGAAGGACTTTCAAACTCCGTTGAAAGATAAATAGGGAGGTGGATCTATATTCAAATGATAGATTATAGCAAAATTCCCCTAGATGTTCAAGATGCCAAAACTATGGACACATAGCAGCAGATTGCCATTTCCAATATACAAGGGTATGAAGACCCAAAAAGAAGGCTGAGACCCATAACCACTTTCAAAGAGAGGACGTTCAAGAGGATGAAGACCTGGTTAAAATAAAATGTCCTTTAGAGGAAGGGGGAAATCTATCAGTGGATAAAGCACTTTGAGGATGAAAGTTCTTCACAGGCAAAGGCCAGAGATTTAGTGCTAGTCGAATGGGGTAATGATGGATCTGCCCATGCTAGTGTGGATATTCCTTCCAATCTAAAATCAGGTAAAGACCTGGCTAAGAGCCATATCCATAAGTATTAGTCATAATAAACCAATTTTCTTATGATTTTGAATAGTCCACTTAGCACTCATTACATCAGCTAATGCTCACAACGGTGAAGAAGTGAGATTTAAAACTAGGAAAATGAATCGCGTAGCCTGAATCATCACCTTCCAACCTTGCACCTACTAACCAAGATTCCCTTAGAAGGTCACCCATCCCAAAGTTCTAGCTCAAGTGCACTTAACCATGGAGATTTTCCCATAGTGAAGCCCACTTAACTTGCTACACCATTTGCAAAAATTTTGCAAGTATTGTGACTAATGAAATATTCAATTAGAGCTGCATTGACGTTTTGTATTTCAGCATTGAGAGGCTTTCAAAATCCATATTATTTTTTGGATTGTCAGTGTATAGTGAGTATTAATCCATGATTGATATACGTAAGCATCACTCACAACCATTGTTTTAAGAAACGATCGAGCCAGACCAAGCCATTGCCTAGCCGGGTCAGCTTGGTGGCCGAAACGGTTCGGCTGGCCGAGTTGTTACCGAGCTGGTGCTCGATGGCCAAAACGGGTCAGCTGGTCGAGTTGTTACCGAGCCAGCCGAGCCGGTGACCGACTCGCCCGGCTCGATAACAACCTGGCCGGCTAGGCCAAGCCCAAGTTAACTCGGTCGGCTCGATCACCGTGGCAAATTGACGACATGCGGATTTTTTTTTTTTTGGGGGGGGGTTGGGGGGGTTAATGGACCCCACAGCCAATTCTAATTTGACTTAGGGTTATTTTGAGGTCCATTTACCTCTCCCAACCCTATAAAAGCTACCCAACCCCTCTCATTTCCACACAGCGATCTCATTGCATTTGTGTGAGAATTTGTGAAGAGTTGTGGAGTTTGTTTTTGGAGCAACAGTGAAGAGTTTCTTGGGCAGCCATTGGAGCAGCATTGAGGAGCTTCTTGGGCATCCATTGGAGCAGCATTGAGGAGTTGGATTGTTGGAGCAGCATTGAGAAGGTAGTTTGTACCTAGAGGTATTTTTTTTCACTTCTGAAATCTGTTTTTGCTTATTTATTTTTTTGTGCAAATCTGGAAATTGAAAAGAGTGTTTTTTGTAAAAGAAATGAACATTGAAGCAATGCTATTTTTTTGTTTTCATTTTCATATTTTTTCCTTTCATTTCCAAGTCAAAAAATGGCTCCTAGAGTGAAAGAAGCTTCTTGGGCATATGCTGAAATGGTTGATAATCAAATGCATTGCAAATTTTGACATTAAAAAATTAAGGAGGGTCCTGGGGGCATTCATAGGCTGAAACAACACTTGGCAGGTATTAGAGGTCAAATTACTCCATGTGAATCACCACAAATTGGGGAGATTAGGAAGGAGTTGTTAAATAGCTTTGAGAAGTTTCAGGAAGAAAAAGCTAGACAAAAAGAAATAGAGGCTGAAATTGGGAGGAAGAGGAATATACAACAAATGATGGCTACCAACCACCATTTTGATTTTGAGGGCTCTTCATCTATCCCTAGTACTGATGCATCCCACACTCCCCGCTCTGTTCCTCCCTCTTTGGAGTCCATGCAAGAAAAAAAGAGTAAGGGTAAAATGAAAAAGAAGGGTGATATGAATATCAAAAGTTATTTCATTGTCACACCCTCCTCTCCATCAAATGCACACGATCCTCGAGCTAGTAGAACTTTGCAGCCCACTTTAGATGACCATTAGAAGAAAGATTTGATGGAGAATGCTTGTGATTACAGAGCTAGATGGTGGTATGATGTTGATACTCCCTTCAATGCTTCTCGTTCACCATATTATGACCCTATGTTTGATGTTATATTTGCTGCTGGAAAGGGTGTCAAAGGCCCTACTATGCATAAGTTAAGGGGATCTCGTTTGCAGAAAGATATTTCCTCCATTTATGAGTATTTGAAAGATTTCAAAAACTCATGGGCAAAAACAAGATGTACCATCATGTCAGATGGACGGACTGATCACAGGAACCGTACCTTCATAAACTTTCTTATATTTTGCCCACAGGGAACCATGTTTCTAAAATCAGTTGATGCATATGATAGGGTGAAAGATGGAAAATTGTTGTTTCAGCTATTGTATGAGGTTGTTGAGGAGGTGGGGGTGGCTAATGTTGTTCAAATCATCACAGATAGTGCCTCTAACTATGTTCTGGCTGGTAAATTGTTAGAGGAAAAACACAAAACCATCTTTTGGACTCCATGTGTTGCACATTGCATAGACGTCATGCTTGAGGATATTGGCAAATTAGATTGGGTCAAGAACACTATAGATCATGCCAAAAGCATAACAAAATGTATCTACAATCATTCATGAATTTTGAGCCTGATTAGGAGACACAAAGGGGGCAGAGATATTATTAGGCTTGCCATCACTAGATTTGCAACTCATTTTTTGACATTGCAATCTATGCTTTCCCAATATAGAAACTTGCAAAAGATGTTTTCCAATGATGAATGGAATCAAAGCCAGTGGTCTCACAAACAGGATGGCAAAGATTTGAAAAAGAAAGTTAATGAAGAAATATTTTGGAAAAAGGCAGAAGAGATTGTGAGGGTCGCTGAGCCACTGGTTAAGGTGTTGCGGTTGGTGGATGGTGAAATATTGGCTATGGGCTTCATTTATGAGGCTATGGATCAAGCAAAGGAAAAAATAAAGATAGCACACAAGGATAGAGTGGCCAAATATGGACCCATTTGGGCAATCATTCATGAAAGATGGAACAATCAACTCCATCGCCCTATACATGCAGCTAGGTATTTTTTGAACCCAAGGTATCATTATAAAGCTATGGAGGCAGGAGCTTTGGGTGGGGAGGTTAGAGATGGATTGATTGACTGCATTGATCTTTATGTCACAAGCTTTGTCGAACTTTAACCTTGAGGTTCAAATTTTGGCAAACCTTACAAAAAAATTGAGGTTCAGCGAACCTCATAGCCATTGACCAAGTCCATAGATCAAAACTCATAACTTCATGTCACAACTCAAGCTTGTAATTTATCCTTGCAGTTTCCATGTCCGTGATAGCATTTTTGATGTTTACGGATGTTGATTTCTTACTATTTTATCCTATAATTCATTATATATATATATATATAGATATATATATATATATATATATATATATATATATATACGAACCTAATGGCGAACCTCATCAAAACATTCGAACTCAAACCGAACCTAATCTTATGATCCCATTGGAGAGTGATCAGCTGGAGATACACCAACAGGTCACTTGTTTCAACAAAGCCACAGATACCTTTGGCAAGAACCTAACAAATATTGCAAGGGAAGCAGATGAGCCAGGTAAACAAAAATTTCAATTTTCAAATTCTTATTTTGTTAAATTGTTTATAATTTGAAAGTTGACTGTTGGATATAATTTGTTGACCTAACTCTTTACACTACTATGTTTTTTGCAACAAAATGGTGGGAGCCTTTTGGTAGCCATTATCCTCTATTGTATAAGTTTGTAATTCGTATTTTGAGTCAAACTTGCAGTGCTACTGGGTGTGAGAGCAACTGGTCTGTCTTTGAGAGGATTCACATGAAGAAGATAAATCGTTTGGATCAAAAACAGTTAAATGATCTAGTCTATGTCCAATACAACCTCCGGCTCAGACGCAACCAATCGCTGAACAAAAGACCTGATTCAAATCCCATTGTGTTGGAAGATATTGATCCAACATCAGATTGGGTAGTGGAGAGTCATCTAGCAGAGTTTGATTCTGATGAGGATCTTGATTTGGACTTACAAATGAAGGCATCACTTGAACAAAATTTTTCGTTGAATGCAAATTCACTTGTACCAGCCTCAGGCTCAGCCCCAAGTCCTCCAGTTGCAGGTGCCTCCTCTGCTCAACCATGACGGAAGCACATATCTCGTCTATCACAACGTGCAGCTGCTGCAAAGCCTCTAGTGCTACCATTTCTACAGTTGCAATTGGAAATGATGAGGAAGAGGAACCACGGGTTTCCCTATCTAACTCTAATTCAGAGTCTGAGCCAGATGATGTTGGCTCCTCTAGCAATAGCCAGTGGTACTGGTGACTAGTGATGTTTTACAGTTTACTTTTGTTGTAGAAGCCATTTAGAGCCTCCTTGGTTATGTGTTTTCGTTTTTGTTTATGTGTATGTATTGGACAGTGCATTGGGTGCCATTTTGATATATTGGATATATTCATGAGCCTACTTTGATCATATGTTGTCTTCTCTCTATATTCTAAAGCTTTGTGTTTGAAAACATGAATGAAAATCTTTAAAATTATTTTTTTATAAATAAATAATAAATATTTAATGTATTTTTTACAATGACCGAGTCAATGAAATCAAACCGGCCGAGTCGATACCGAGTCAGACTCAGAGTCGAAGCCGACCCTCAATGGTTTCCAAACAGGAGTCAAAGTTTTAAAACACTACTCACAACTAAACGATTTTCTCAAGATTTCAAATATTCCACTTACACACATTGCATCAAGTGACAATTTTTCTCTAGTTCAAATTTGAAGAAATGACCTTGAAGTGTATAATTCCAAATGGCCTAAGAAATGAACAAAATTCCTTTACTAAATAGATTTCAAGCATAAGAAGGATAGACAATTAAAATCCATAAAGGACAAAATGCAAAAAAATAATGAATAAGATATGAATGATCCAACATAAGGACATACAATTGAAATCCATTAAGGACAAAATATACAAGTATAATGAATAAGATATGAATGAACTACAATGTTATGTCACTGTGACAATGTACCTATATGCATTGACTAGTCGCCATGGTTGAACAGTCATGTCCTTTAGATAAGCTATGTCCCGTGGTTATAATGTGACAGTGCAAGGATCGCAATTAATATTTATTAATATTATTATTATTATAATTATTATAGACTAGGTTGATTACATTCCCTTCCATTTTAGAAATGATTTGTCCTCGTTGCATATATATATGGAAAGACATTATCTCTTGTTTTCGTTTATAATGCCTTCTCATGAACCCCTATTCTTGATTGTGCAGAGAGGCGCTCTACAGCCTAGCATCAAGAAGATGTTTTAGTGTTGTGTTAGATGATATGTTGTAATGAAGCGTTAAATCAAAAAATAATAATAATAAAACATAATATCGGCTCAATTAAGAAAGTAATATACGTAATAATAAAGATAATAAGTCTATCCAATTCAATTTGTTATATTGCAATTTGATATAATTAATAAAAATACAAACAATTTCTTCGAGAAAAAAATTCATCATATGCATATCACATTAAAATAAATTTAAATAGTGATGGTTCATATTCATAACCATGATATTTCAAAACATCATGCTTAAATTTAATTAATAAACATATAATTAAAAATAAACATATTTCTATATATAGAGATATATAAAATATAAATAGTAAGCTATAAATTAAAATCCATTTTACCATATAAGTTAAAATAATAATAATTCATATTGTAACCATGATATTTCAGAACTTCATATTTAAATTTGATTAATAAACATATAAAAACTTAATCCTTACACTAAACTCTTTTTCAAATATATATATATATATATATATATATATATATATATATATATATATATATATATATATTGCTATGCATATTAATTTTGAAAAAATATAAAACATGTCCCAGAAAAATGTTAAGTGCATATCTATGTAACTATATGTTTTGTCAAGGTGTTAACGAAATTAAAAATTAAAATATTTCTATATATAGACATGTGAATTTTATATATAATATAAATAGTATTATTAAGAACCAAAATAGATCCATCTAAACTCTAGATTTAGCAAACTGAGATGACTCAAACCTCTTGAGGTGTAAAATTTTTCTCAAGCTTTGCACTCAAAAAGACGTTTCCATCTTGAGAGATTTGATCCCTCTTGACACTTGATAGATACGTAGTTAAGATGGATCTATGTTGGTGGTAAATCATATAAGATAGCATGATCATCTCAATACTGAGCAGATCTTCAAATTGTAAAAGGGTTTGACCACCCTAATTCAATCCTTTGTGGAACATTTCATTTCTAAGATTCTTGAAAAGATCATATTGTATTGCAATACCCAAGATGACTTCTCCTTTGAGAGAAAAAATTATTGGAATTAATATTCTTCAAAATATACTTTGAATATGTTGTCTTTGTTCCCAACAATATTGATACACTAACTGGTGAAGGTATCGACATTTTTTATTAGGATGTCAATAAGTGTCCTTGTAACCTAATCTTTCTTTCTCATACTTGTGTTTTCTTGATTCATTTTTTGTGGTATGTCTTCTTTGCACACTCATGTCACTTTGTTCATCCTTAAAAGTTTACCTAGCATTCCATTGTTTGTACTTCGACATTTGAAGCCAATTCTATTTCAATGGGGTCAATCATTGTTTCTTTATCGAATGTTGATTCTTTGTTGGTAAGTTGCTCCAACATTTCCTCTTGTGACTACTTTTCACTTTTTAAATCCTTAATCTATGCAATTATTCTTAGGACGAGTGTTAATTTTGGATAACAATGGTATGTTCTATGCTTAAGAGCAATTTACTTCAATTTTTGTTATTAGCCCAATATCAATTTCTAGATTAGCAATCACATTAACATGATAGTAAATGCAGATAAAACATAAATAAAAAGCAGAAGACAAGCCAAGACAAGAGGACACAATATTTGGCGGATGCCAGGGAAAAACGCCAATGTGGGGAAGCCCTTTGATCAAGTGTTCTTATTATTCTTCAAAAGTTCAGCACAGAGAGAGAGTACAATACACAAAGTTCACTTGCCCAAACACAGTCAAATCTGTCCAGTCTAAATTGCAGTCAATAGGATGCCCTAACCAGAAAGTCAACGTTTGTCAACTTAGCAGAAATCTTCCTCCAAAGCAGCTCAGTCAAACTTAGTCAACTCGGGCTCCAAGGACAGTCGAATCAGCCCAAAATATTCCCAAAAATATCAGCCAAACATGGTCAACGTAGGGTCAAACATGAGGTCATCACTGGTCAAACAACTCAAAATGCCTCGATTTTTGTGCCCACATTATGGCCTGCCCAAACAATATTTCCCCAAGAAAAATCACAATCAAACAAGGTCAACTGCTGCTCAATCAACACTGGTCAACCCTTCTGCAATTCGGTCAACGCATAAAATAGAAAATCGCAAACTGTCCTTTGCATGTGTGGAGGAGAGAGACTACCCAAAAATTCGTACACCCAATCAGATGGGGGGAGAGAGAGATATGTGAGTGATGAATGAGTGTCCAAATGAGGTAGATGTTCCTTCTATTTATATGCAACGTTGATGGTGAAGAGATGTGACTTTTGGGCTTCTGAACCTACATTAAATTGTTGGCTGACCTTGACAATTTGTTCATAAAAGAAATAAATTTATAATTTCGTTTGTACATGTCAGAATGAGATGATCATTAGATCAATCCTACACCTCTCGGAAAGAGGAATCCAATAAAACCATTAGCTTCATTATATGCACTGTCCAAGGTGGAGTTTAGCCCTAGTTGCCAAACTTAACACTCCCTCTCAACTATGGAGAACTCCACCTACCAAATCATCTGTCAATCTGTACCATCTCTGACATCCCTGTTATACTCTGCTTTGCTCTACTCTACTAAACCATGAAGAAATAATGAAGAAGAAATGATAGACAGTGTACCATACCACTCTCCACTGACCCGAAGCCAATCTCCAATGATCGAGAGTATATCATACCGCTCTCCATTGACCTAAAGTCAGTCTCCATTGATCCCAGATCAATATCAAACATCCTAGCATAGGGAGTATGGTAGTACACGATGCGTACATCGGTAGTACTATGGTCCCTATCCTCATTTCCCTACTCATTGGCCAAATGAGAGGTACTTCCCAAGAGTCTTAGACTACATGGGTAGAATGTATCGGCAGGAGAAGGTGAACCACTCATCCTATGCATATCTCAACCATCGTGGGGTATCACAGGGGAAGGTGAACCACTCACCCTATACACAGCGCACCACTAGGGGAAGGTGAACCACTCACCCTATGGTCGCTCATCGCTCCAAGAAGTACCCCAAGCCCCCAAGAGCTCCTAGAGCTCAATATCCAAATCAAATGGGACCCTCAAAAGAGGGTCTCTCCACAACTCCAAGTTGTTCATGGAAGGTTAAGAATTTGACCTTCCCTAGGGGCTTCGTCAAAATATCTGCGACTTGATCACTAGTCCCAACGTGACGGAGCCTTATTGCTCCCAGTTGTACCATATCCCGGATAAAGTGGTACCTGATATCAATATGCTTAGAGAAGTCATGAAACATGGGATCCTCAAAAAGATGAATCCCACTCTGGTTTTAGCAGAAGATCACGGTGGTATACATCACATGTCCAAACAACTCACTAAACAGCTTCCTCAACCAAATAGCTTCACAGGAGGCCATACTTGCAGCAGTATATTCGGCCTCGGCAGTGCTCAAAGCAACCAATTTTTGCTTCCTGCTCACCCAGGATATCGAAGAAACACCTAGTTGGAAGCAACATCTAAATGTGCTCTTATGATCCACCACACTATCAGCCCAGTCAGCATCAGAATAACCATGGAGCCTCACATTCTTGGCAGTGTATCTCAGTCCAAACTACAATAAAGTGGTACCTGATATCAATATGCTTGGAGAGGTCATGAAACACGAGATCCTCAAAAAGACGAATCCCACTCTGGTTTTAGCAGAAGATCACGGTGGTATACATTACATGTCCAAACAACTCACTAAACAGCTTCCTCAACCAAATAGCTTCACAGGAGGCCATACTTGCAGCAGTATATTCAGCCTTGGCAGTGCTCAAAGCAACCGATTTTTGCTTCCTGTTCACCCAGGATATCGAAGCAAAACCTAGTTGGAAGCAACATCTAGATGTGCTCTTATGATCCACCACACTGTCAGCCCAGTCAGCATCAGAATAACCATGGAGCCTCACATTCTTGGCAGTGTATCTCAATCCAGACTACATAGGTGATTGTGCCCCAAAGATATCTCAAAAGATTCTTGGCAGTAATGTATGTGATGAAGCTCGACCATAAACTGACTCAATGTATTCACTGCAAAGCATATGTCCGGACGGGATTTCACCAAGAACATAAAGGCCCCCAAGAGTTGATGATACTTAGAAGGATTTCCCAAATCGCATCCAGCAGCACTTCTACATAACTTCAGAGTCTTCCCGTGATATACCATTCCTAAAGCCAAATGATCAGTAAAAGAGTTCCCACGGGACTAGAATCCAAGGTTAATATCCAAAAGAGATCTAGGGGACAAGAGCACAGACCTAACTCATTCTTTCCGTTGAATCCCCCCATTAATCCATACCCAGAAGTGTCCATGATAAGCAAACAACAATACTCAATTACTAAATGACAAGGCATACCTTTAGGTCCGGGAGGCCCACCTTCAAACATACGATCATGGCAGATGAGTGAGGGACCACATGGTTGGCTCAGGTGTCGGAGAAATGGCACAATGAGCTAGTTAGTGGTTGCAAGGGGGGGTTGTTGGTTTCCAACTAAGGACCATCTTCCAAAGCTTTTCTTAAGATCATCCTCTTCCGAAGTCTATCTCCCAACTCCCATCCCTCCACAAATCTCTTCTTGAAAGTAAACACTCCATAGTATTTCCCAACTGGGATATTCTCTCTACCACTTATTACAAGAGATACTCACAAGGTCACTGTCCGCTACAGTCATGCCCACTCCACCTAGCTCCTCTCAAAACTGAGTGAACTTAGAAAGATACGTGATGATGGGCTCTCCTTTGCTCATCAGGATACTCCTTAGATTCTCCTTCAGAGAAAACTTCCTTGCATCACTCAAACCTTGTTACAGATATAAGATGGCTTTAAACATTTCATATGTTGTTTTCTTCTCATGGAGATGAGGGATAACATGATCTTTGATCCCCTCAAGAATGATCCTCATCACCTTGGTGTCATTCTTGTTATGTTCGATGAAATGTTGGGCTTCTTGAGGTGGAGCTATTGCCTGCTTCACATACTTGAGCACTCAATTATCTTCCAACACCATTGAGAGTTGCTCCTTCCATGAGCTGAAATTTGAATCTATGAAAATTTACAACTATTGCAGCAACTAGAAATTATTCTTCTAACCATAAATTAATTAGCATTTTATTTGCTATGGCAAACAACAAATAATACACAACTGCAATTTTCACCACAATAAATACCACAAAAGATAACCAGAAACTGAGAAAATAGTGGCGCACACAAACAAAAAAATATAACATTGTTATTTTTTGACAAAATTCCTCGGAAAAACTCAACGTGGGAAAATCAGTGCAGCCGCTGAGGGCTTTTATTATTAAGCAGTAGTGAGAAATTCTTAGTACAACTGGATGTTGAAATCTGGCAATCCTATAGAGAAAAATATTGGCAAAACTATTATGACGAATTTTCCTCACCCCATAGGCAATTAGGACTCTTACTGCCAGCTCCAAGTGAGTCATCCAAACTAGCATGTGCAGAACCTGCATCACATCTGCACAGCCTGCCAAACGTATTGCCTAGAACAGATGCTACTCAAGCCATCTTGTCCACTGCTAACAAAAAAATTATCTCTCTGACACCCTGGAAAAACTTTCCGACCTCTGAAACTGAAAATGAGCTTCTCTCCAGCAAGATCAAATTGCCCTCTAGAGGCTTCTATGCAGCCCTTCCGTCAGCTTCTCTATGGCTATCTCTGCCTCTCTGCAAGCTACTCTCTGAAACTAGAAGACTTCCTCCAAACTCACTGTCTCTACCCCTCTGGCTCTACATCCCCTCTCTGGATCTTCCAGCAGAATATTGTTGCCCTCTGGAAAATCAAACTGACCAAGGAAATTGATCTCAAGTGTGTTTCTCCATCTACCCATCGACTTCTTCTTATAACCTACAGTTGGGACTCCAACAACCACAATTAAAACTTAATCAATGGTTGAGATCATTTCCTAGTCGATTTTGTGTGAGTTTCTAGAGAAATCTCACCTTACTCAATTAATTGTTGTCAATTAATCATTTTCCCCAAGTTAGACTTAGGAAAATTTAATTACTAATTGATTAACTTAATTAAGGCATTTCTAGGTGGATTTTCCTGAAATCTTTTATGGGTTTTCGAGTCTGAGTGTTTCTTAGCCTCTCTGACAACTGTCCAGACTACAACACCATCCGATGCTACAAAAACTAACAGAGGCTCCCTCCAAACTGTGACATGACCTTAGTCCTTCAAACTCTAGCGCAAGCCTTCTCCTTGATCTGCGGTGTTCACTGACTAGTCACGTTGGTGATATCCTTTCTATTCATCTCTACTTTGATACCATGTTAAATTTCCATGAATCATTGCAACTACTTAAATGAATAACTTAAAACTAAGCAATTGAAAACTAAAACCAAATTTATTTTCACCAAGATACAAAGTTTCTTAACAAATTAGAAGCGACGGAATGAAAACACAGAGATAAAAACACATGCAAGCAAATTGACACACTTGTTTTCTCAGGAAACCCAACAGGGAAAAGTTGCTTCCTTGATGTGGTGTTTTATTGATTGTTCTTGAGCAATAAGATCTATTACAAAGCAATATGTTTCTCTGAGAAAGCAATGTGTGTCTTTGAGAAAGCATTATGCTTCTTCTCACAAGTTTCAGTTGATACAATTGATCTCGGCTTGCCCTGATCACTGCTTGATCTCGGCCCTCTAGGACGCAATTGTTCCCCTACTGCCTCCTTGACTTGCCTTGTCACTTGCTTGATCCTGTTGTTGAAATGTGGCAACAAGAATATTCCAATTTTAATTTGTCCTTGAAATAAAATTGTGAATTAAAATCGAATTTAGTCTCACCAGCTGCTTGGAAATAATTAATTAATTCATTATGGATTAATTAGTTGGAGAAATTCAAGTTAAAAGTCTTTCTGAAGTCATGCAAGAGTTATCCCTTAAATTAAGGAGATTATCCCTTAATTAAGGAGATAAGATTGAGTTATATTTGAGTTGTAATTAGTTAGCTCAGTTTACTGAGTTAAGTCTAGTTAAATTAGTTCCAAACTGTTTGAAGAACTAATTGTGAGTTATCAGTCAGTTGATGCATGCATGCACTCAACCAGTGTACTCCAGATAACTGAAGATTCCCTCATCAGAAACTCATGCATGTCTATTCTAAAAAAGACCCAGTTGAGCTAAATGTCAAGGACAGTGTACTATCAGTTGCATGTTTTATCCTATATAGGAAACTCATGCATGCAGCCAAGGTAAGTTTCCTTGAGCATTGTGCAGTTCTGATAGTGTGTTAGAGCAATGTGTGAGAGCAGTGTTCCACTCGGTGAAGGAGAATCATCCAAGAGGAACTGCGCAAGGAAATAGGAGCTTGGAGGGCAGAGGAGAAGACTTGTGAGAAGCTTTGATTGCCTGTGAACATCCAAGAGGATTGTACTAAGAGTTGGCTAGCTGTGAGAGCTAAGGATTTGTATAATTCTGATGTACTTCCACCTTGTATGATAATAGAGATAGTGGGGTTTTTAGCTGAGGCTTTCCCCAAAGTATTTTCATGTGTATTAGATGATTGATTCCTCTTCTTCTGGTTATATTGTTCAGCTCTATTCAGCTCGATCTTTAAGCTTCCGCAAATTGATAGTAGAAGTAAGTTATAGTATTTTTCTTTGGTTATATTGCATTATCAGTTTAATCTACAGTCAAATTTTCTACTAAGATCTCAGAGGAGAAATTTCTACATGGTATCAGAGCTAAGTTTATCAGAGGCAAGTTTATCGAAGTTGTGAACAGTATACGGAGAATTCGAAGTTTGAAGTTCGGGGTTGCAGGTGCAAATCGAATTCTTATCATACTTCAAGGTTGGCCAATGGCGTTCTATGGCTTGAGACTCGAGTATGCCTTAGAAGACAGCTCGAATTACATAGCATGGAAAGTTCGCATGGAGGATGTATTAGAAGACAACGGCTTGAAGGAATTCATTAATCAAGAAATCCCAAAGCTAGGTTCAACTAATGCACAAGAGTTGGCTGAATGGAAGAAGTCTGTGGTGAAGGCGAGACGTATCATCCTTGAGGGAGTTCGAGACCATATTGTCTCAAGTCTCCATGGGAAGGATACTCCATATTCAATGTGGAAGACATTGAAGGACCTCTACTAGAACAGTAGTGACCAGAGGAAATTAGCGCTCAAGGATAAGCTTTGAAAAATCAAGATGGAGAACGGCGATACTATTTCCACATATCTGAACAAGCTCACCACCTGTAGAGATGAGCTTGGAAGTGTGGGAATAACTACTGTCGATGATGATATGGTGAGCCTCGCTCTCCTTGGACTTCCAAAGAGCTGGAATAACTACCAGGACTCTGTGAATGGAAGGGAGAAACTGCCGGATTGGGAACGACTGTGGTCGAATCTCATGCAGGAGAAGATCAAGAGGAGCACTCGATATGGTTCTTCATCCAAGGATGATGATGAAGAAAATCTGACCTTAGCGAGTAAGGCAAGGAAAGGGAAGGGGAAGGATTCCCATTACAAATCGAATTCTTCTCATGGAGGGAAGAAAGGGCAACAAGTCTAAAGTGAGATGCTTTAATTGTCACGAGATGGGGCATTATGCGACTAATTGCCCATCGAAGAAGTACAAGAAGGGATCCTCGGAAGGATCGGAAGGTGAGGCTTTAGCCTCTCAATTCGAAAAAGACTTTACCCTCATCGCATGCATGGTGTAATCGATGATGGGTTGTGTCTAGTATCTTGACAGTGGAGCCTCATTCCACATGACCGACGATAAAAGTTTATTTAGTAGCTTAGAGGAGAAAGACCTCAAGATGCACATAGAGATGGGTGACGACGAAAGGTATAGTGTTTCAGGAGTGGGCACGGTTGCTTTTCAAAGGGAGCATGGACCTCCTATCACCTTGACAGATGTGAAGTATGTGCCTGGACTGAAGAAAAACTTGGTATCGGTCGCGATGTTGGAGGACAAAGGCTACGATGTTGTCTTCTATAAGGGAAAGGTTTTCCTTAGACACATCACCACGAGACAGGTGAAACAAATCGGTTCACGAGTCAAGACCCTGTATGCTCTTGAGGTTCAAGATGCATGCAAAGCCTTGAGGAGCAAGGCAAATGTTAAAGACTTGGTGGTTCAAAGGGAGAGTATATTACCTCTCAACATGCAGTCCCAGAAGAAGTCTCAGACGATTGTGGAGGAGCCACAATTGGAGAAGCCGAGAGGAGACCGATTGGAGGCATCCAGTCACGCAGAGGCCTCCAGCAAGGGGAAATTTCGAGCCAAGTGGGCAAAGGGATCACATGCAGCCATACCTCCAGGTGTGAGGTGGACGATGTGAAGTGATAGTCCCAAGAAGGCTGAAATTGGGCAGGGTCCACTGAGAGGTTTTATCTCATGGATCGTACCTTGCTACGGGAGCCCAAAGTACATAGTAGCGGGAGGAATCAATGGGATTGATGCAGTCAAAGATCAAAGTGACAGAGGCTAGAGCAGTCAGATACTGAAGAGCGCAAAGAAGGATTAACAACAGTGCAAAAAGGCAGAGTCAGCCGAAGCGCAAAGTTTTCAGTTGACAGAGGCAATAGCAGTCAAAGATTTTGATGACAAATGCATCACACTGATTCAGGTTGGATGTTTTTTTTGTTTGCTGGAGCTACAACACTCGAGAGAAGTGTTGCATCCAGAACATTCCAAATGTTCAGGATTGGGATCAAGTTGAATTCCTTTCTTGTTGAGAGGGAGTGTTGAAATGTGGCAACAAGAATATTGCAATTTTAATTTGTCCTTGAATTAAAATTGTGAATTAAAATGGAATTTAGTCTCACCATCTGCTAGCTACTTGGAAATAATTAATTAATTCATTATGGATTAATTAGTTGGAGAAATTCAAGTTAGAAGTCTTTCTGAAGTCATGCAAAAATTATCCCTTAAATTAAGGAGATTATCCCTTAATTAAGGAGATAAGATTGAGTTATATTTGAGTTGTAATTAGTTAGCTCAGTTTACTGAGTTAAGTCCAGTTAAATTAATTCCAAACTATTTGAGGAACTAATTGTGAGTTATCAGTCAGTTGATGCATGCATGCACTCAACCATGTACTCCAGATAAATGAAGATTCCCTCATCAGAAACTCATGCATGTCTATTCTGAGAAAGACCCAGTTGAGCTAAATGTCAAGGACAGTGTACTATCAATTGCATGTTTTCTCCTATAAAGGAAACTCATGCATGCAATCAAGGTAAGGTTCCTTGAGCAATGCGCAGTTCTGACAGCGTGTTAGAGCAGTGTGTGAGAGGAGTGTTCCACTAGGTGAAGGAGAATCATCCCAGAGGAACTGCGCAAGGAAATAAGAGCTTGGAGGGCAAAGGAGAAGGCTTGTGAGAAGCTTTGATTTCTTGTGAGCATCCCAAAGGATTGTACTGAGAGCTGGCTAGTTGTGAGAGCTAAGGCTTTGTATAATTTTGATGTATTTCCACCTTGTATGATAATACAGATAGTGGGGTTTTTAACTGAGACTTTCCCCAAAGAATTTTCATATGTATTGGATGATTGATTCTTCTTCTTCTGGTTATATTGTTCAGCTCGATCTTTAAGCTTTCGCAAATTGATAGTAGAAGTAGGTTATAGTATTTGCTTTGGTTATATTGCATTATCGAGTTAATCTACGGTTAGATTTTCTACTGAGATATCAAAGGATAAATTTGTACACCTACTCCTCCTTCCTTGCACACTTGGCATCCCTATTTCCTTGAGAAAATCCCCTATTTCCTAGTGCAAGTTTGGCTCCTATTTCATAGCACAAGTCGTCCTATTTCCTTGTGCACTTCCTGCCTTCTATTTCTTAAGACACCAGCTCCTCAAAATTGTGCACAATCAATCTCTTAAATTCTAGCGCACTTATGATCTCCTATTTCTTAGGACACAAGCTTTGCATGTTGAAGAATGTAACTAGTATCGGTCTTCATAATTGTACTTGTCAAAGAAAATTTATTATTAAAGAAAATGACTTATTAAAACATGGGTTTCATGCTTGGGTTAATGTTTTCTAGGTCAAATCCTCTATTGAAAGCTTCTAGGTTTTGTCTTGAGTCATTAGAGTCGAGGTCATTTTTATTAGACCCTTCTTGGGCTTTTGTATCATGTGAAAAAAACTATTTTCGAGTCAAAAAGGTTATTTGTCACCTCCATACCAAGTCGAACCCTGTCCCCACGAAGTCGGACTACATTAGGGCAATTAAACTTAGCAGAAAGGCTATATAAAGAGAGGCAATTCAACCTATTTGGAGCATCCACTCAACAAGTTCAATCTCTAAGAAAGAGAGGCAGAAAAGAGAGTGAAGTAGCTAGAGAAGGACGAAATTTGCTAGGAAGACCTAATTCGACTTTCTGGGCTATCTAACTCTCACACATGCGAAGTTTATGGGCAGTTGTTGGATCTGAAAATCTGTGTCTATTGTAGGTTCAACATTTTGTTGTTCGGGGTCAAAGTTCTACTGTTGGGGTCTGAAAGTATGGATTGAAGTTGTTGTTTGAGAATTGTTCGGTGGAAAATTTAACAGGGATCAACTATTGAAGGGAAGGGTTAACTTGGTGATTGGAGGAGGTCTTTGTCTAGGTCTAAGAAGTCTTGAAGAGCCTCATCTTGATTTCAATCTACTAAAGAAAAGAGTTTCACTGGGTTTTCCCCTTACAGGGGTTTTGCCCTGAGTAAGCGCCTACATCTTGTGTCTCATGTTCCGATGGTCTTCATATACATATAATTTGGTAATTGCTTGATGAAAGATAAACTAATAAATAAGTAAAATAAGCCAACATAATTCGCAAGTAATTAGCTCGAAAGAGGAATCAAACCCTAATTCCTATAAGCATTGATTTATGTCATGTCCCCATTTTTATTCCTCTTCATAGTACAGCCAGGGTGGATTTCCAAGACAGAGGATGGCTAGGTCAGTGGAGCAGGTTTATGTCATTAGGGGTCGCGATGGAGTTTTGAGGAGTTTTTATGGGATTTGATGGCATTTGCTTGGCATATTCCATTATTAACACAGTTTGTTGATTTGTGGTAGCATCGAATGTGCTCTAGCCACAAATTTGGTGGAGAGGTTGGGGCCCATGAGATCTCCAATATCCAAAAAGGGTTTGGGCAGATTCTAAACAGTTTAGCAGATATTAAAATAATTAATATTCTTAAGGAGTCCCTAAGTCTAAACTTAGGGAAATTAAAATATTAATGTGGATTAATATAAAACTGTGTTGGAATGGTCCAAAGGACATGGATCAAGCCAAATCTAATCTTAGCCGTCGATTAGGGACTTAATCTCAGCCGTTGATATGTCAACGAGAAAAGTATAAGAGGAGGCTTGAGGGTCACTTAGAGAACACACCAGATGATCAGTGATTGTATTCTCTAGAGCGGGGTTTGCTAAGAGAGATAGAATCAGTGATCGGAGTTGCAACTGAGGGGCATTGAGTACAGAGAGATAGAGAGGCAAAGATAGTGTTGGGAGATCAGTGCAGGAGCCAAAGAGAATGACGCAGTAGTAGCCAAGGCCACACAGAGGCAGCGACGAGTTGTGCAATGCTTCAGAGAGGCTAGTGTAGCTGACGCAGAGGGCCAGAACGCTGACGCAAGCCCATCAGGGTGACGCAGGGCCAGCGTTGAGTAGAGAGAGGCTGACACAGTCCAAAAAGGAAGACATTGGGGTTTCTGGGGCAGATTGGAGCTGAGGAACTGCCAGAGGGTTTATCCGGGGTTTCAGCCGGGACATCTGTCTCAGACTGAGAGGTACTACTGCCAAGGGCATTCTCTATTGGGTAAGCCGAATTTAGCACCCTAATTTTACTCTAAAATTGCTTAATAAGAAAACCATCAAATAATTGCACCGGTTTTCCCGCATTGGATTTTTTTCTGGGGACATTGGTCCAAAAATAACGGTGTCATTTTGTGTGCTTCTTTCTGTTTCCTTCTGTTGATGATCTGTAATATGTGGAGCATGCACTAGTGTTTATTTTCAGTATTTACATTGTAAATAACTTGTTAAGTAACGAAACAAGTAGGTAGGAATAAATCAGTGAAGTGCATAGAGGGTTTCTAATTGATAGACTTAGAAACTTCAACATGGTATCAGAGCGTGGTTGCAGATCACAAGAGTACTGAGAACATCAGCCAAGCAGAGGAATAGCAGCAGAAAATAGTTGTCCCGAGTGACAGAAGTTGTTCCTAGCAGAGCAGCAATAAGGGAAGGGTGATGCAGTGCCTGCATCATCAAGGGTGAGCCAGGAAGAGGCAGCGCAGAGGCCAAGGGAAGAAAAGGGAGGCTCACGCAGAGCCACGCAGAGGGCCAAAGGGCTGTGACGCAGTTGGCTGAGGAGACCGAGTAGCTAGTGTCGGGATTGCGCAGAGCCTAGGAGCTCTCACCTTCAGGTTGATGGGGTTTAGGAGGTTGTGGGAAATTTGCAGAGTGGAGCTGGTGGGTTACTATAGTCAGAACAGTACCTGACAGGGCAAGGCCAAGGAGGAGGAAGTTGTTACCGAGGGTTTCTAGCCAAGAAATCCGGATCAGTGGTGCGGTTGCACAGACGATCAGAGTAGGGGTCATCTCAACATCAGTAGAAGGATTTCCAAGAGG
The DNA here is from genome assembly GCA_031772625.1 of Pinus tabuliformis. Taxonomy (NCBI): domain Eukaryota; kingdom Viridiplantae; phylum Streptophyta; class Pinopsida; order Pinales; family Pinaceae; genus Pinus; species Pinus tabuliformis. The sequence continues at coordinate 1,053,831,727 of CM062816.1, read as the reverse complement.
GAAATCGAGACTCAGAGGGAGTCACATCGAGAACTTCCAGGACGGAAGTAGAAATGTAGCATGGCACTACACGAAGTAAGAGACCAAGACAGACTGGACGGAGCCTCAAACTTCGTAGTCTGGAAGGCCATAATCTTATCCGTACTTGACAGAAATCGTGTCAAGCACTTCGCCTTGAAGACGATAGCTATCCCAGTCGACCCAACTGAGAACGACAAGTATGAGGAGGCAATGGCGAGGGCCAAGAGCATCATCCTTAATGAGGTCAAGGACCATGTAGTACCACACATTGCCGAAAAGGAAACGGAAAATGAGATGTGGGAGGCCCTAAAGAAATTGTACCAACATACTTCTGTGCAGAGAAGGATGCTATTAGAAAATCAGATGAGGTTGTATCAAATGAAGAAGGGAGAACCGATTGACACCTTCCTCGGAGGACTAAATGAGATCCGAGATCAATTGACTTCCATAGAAGCCACGCCGGATCAAGAATTGATGGTGAGGACAGCCCTGAATGCAGTCTTAGAAGATTGGGAGGTATTTGTCCAGAGTACATTGGGCAGAGGAACACCTCCACCTTGGGATGAGATATGGGCGACTCTTTGCCAAGAAGAGATCAGATGGCAGACAAAGGCAAGAAGCAGCAGTAAGGGGATCAGAGTCAAAAAGGAAGAGGAGGAAGATGTTGCCCTAGCATCTGAGGGAAAGCAAGAAAAACGGAAGAATAAGGATCTATCCAAGATCAAGTGCTTCCACTGTGGGGAGTTGGGTCATTATGTGACCCAATGTCCAATGAAGAAGAGTAAGGGAGAGTCTTCTGAGCCTAAGGCAGCGCCAGCAAGAGCAGAGAAGGAAGTGGAGACAAATGATGACTGTGCCATGAGTGCACACGCACCACTTGAGCGAAAGTGGGGACACATCGAGCTGTAGTCAGGCAGACTACAGGCGATGAGGGGCAGGATCCTCGAGGTACCCAGCCTCTTGGATTAGACCTTGCTACAGGAGCCCCGAAGAGGAGTAGCAGGAATGGCTGATGTGGGAAGAGATGGATGTGGATGGAGCAGCAGAGAGAGCTACAGTGCAGGAGTCCCAAGACATCGTGAGGCTAGCAAGCTGCAACAATGAGAGAGACACCGAAGTGTTGCACCACTGTAGGATAGCACAGAGAGGTGTGCAACAGTGCGAGATGCAGGGAGTTGTTGCAGCAGCGCAAAGGTCAGAGAGGGAGCACTTGTCAGCGGTAGAGGGAACTTCAGCATCAGGTGGGTCTCTAACGTAACAGAGAGGTCAAAATTTGGGAGATCAGTTACTTACTTATCAGTAACTGAGTTGCAGTGCAGCAATGGGAAGCACGATGCAACACGATGAGAGGAGTTGCAGTGCGAATGCAATGTTGGGAGAAAGGACCAGCAGAAGCACGGATGCAGAGAGAGTTGCAATAGTGGCAATGGCAGGGCCATGGGTAGCAGTGCAGGATGCAGCAGTGCAGATGATGTTGGGCAATAGGCCTAGCATCAGCACTGGGACTGATGCGGATGATCAGGATAATACTCAGTGAGGAGTATTGCTAGAGCACAGTCCTCGCTAAGAGGGAGTGTTGATTTGTCGTAGCATCAGATGTGCTCTAGCCACGAAATTTGGTGGAGAGGTTGGGGCACATGATATCTTCAATACCCAAAAAGGGTTTGGGCAGATTCTAAACAATTTAAACGATATTAAAATAATTAATATTTTTAATGGAGTCCCTATGTCTAAACTTAGGGAAATTAAAATATTAATGTGGATTAATATAAAACTATGTTAGAATGGTCCAAAGGACATGGATCAAGCCAGATCTAATCTTAGTCGTCGATTAGGGACTTAATCTCGATCGTTGATATGTGAACGAGAAAAGTATAAGAGGAGGCTTGAGGGTCACTTGGAGAGCACACCAAATGATCAGTGATTCTATTCTTTAGAGCGGGTTTTGCTAAGAGAGATAGAATCAGTGATCGGAGTTGCAACAGAGGGGCAGTGAGTACAGAGAGAAAGAGAGGTAGAGATAGTGTCGGGAGATCAGCGCAGGAGCCAGAGAGAATGACCCAGTAGTAGCCAGGGCCACGCAGAGGCAGCGAGGTGCTGCGCAATGCTTTAGAGAGGCCAGTGTAGCTAACGTAGAGGGCCAAAAGGCTGACACAGTACCTCCTGAGGCTGACGCAAGCCCATCAAGGTGACGCAGGGCCAGCATTGGGCAAAGAGAGGCTGACGCAGTCTAGAAAGGAAGATGCTAGGGTTTCTGGGGCAGATTGGAGCTGAGGAACTGCTGGAGGGTTTATCCGAGGTTTCAGCTGGGACATCTGTCTCAAACTGAGAAGTACTACTGCCAAGGGCATTCTCAATTGGGTAAGTCGAATTTGGCACCCAAATTGTACCCTGAAATTGCTTAAGAAGAAAACCCTCAGATAGCTGCACCGGTTTTCCCGCATTGGGTTTTTTCCGAGGACATTGGTCCAAAAATAATGGTGTCATTTTGTGTGCTTGTTTCTGTTTCCTTCAGTTGATGATTTGCAATATGTTGAGCATGCACTAGTGTTTATTTTCAGTATTTACATTGTAAATAACTTGTTAAGTAACGGAACAAGTAGGTAGGAATAAATCAGTAAAGTGCATGGAGGGTTTCTAACTGGTAGACTTAGAAACTTCAACACAATCCGACAACTTTCAAAAATCAACATTATTATTGGGCATAACTTAATTAATTATGCTCAAGGTGGCATTCTGGGGAGATTAATTGATGGAGCACCTCAATGTAATAGCTTGTTGTAATCGGAACGAGAAGATCTACATGATGGGACTTTTGGATGTGAGTTTCAGTGATTTGAGGAGACATGTTTGCCAATTTACCCTTTTCCTACATTAAAAAGAATATTTTAATTAAAATAAGAGGGAAAAGTGCTCCATGATTAAAATAATAATAAAATAGAAGGTTCTTGAGGGGCCCATCAAATCTATAAAAGAGGAGGAGGAGGCCAATGGAGGACATCTTGGTTTTGATATTGTTTCTTGTATGAGAGGTTGAGAACCTCGTTCTCTACTCCACTGGTAGCCCCACAACGAAAACCCTCGGGTGATGTAGAGAGATTGGGCGACCACCCATCTCCCCTTGGTCGATTTTGAAACAAGTGTACTGATTGATTTCATGTTCAGTTTGGAGGTCGGTTTTAGTATTATTATATATCTTGGAGGGCCATTCCTAGCTATTGTATTATCATATATTTCTATAATAAAGCTAGATTTTGTTGTTGTGTTTCTCATTGTTCCTCATGTTGTGATCTTTAATGAGATTTTGTGCAATTTATAGATTTATGGTTTGGGTTTTACATGCAATCTTCTAGTAAATGCATGATAGTTTTATATGAAGTGGTTATTCCAAAAATTTATAATTTTGGACATTACAATGGTATCATAATTAGGAGTTGAGCAGGTGGAGCATCAGGAGTTGAGCATGGACCAGTATCAGCATAGCAGATGTATTCCTTGCATGGGAGTCCGTGCATTGGATTGGCGAGAGATCATGAGCTGGCACCTTACTGATGGAGTATCATTTTTAGCCAGAGGCATTGTATTGCAAGAGCCCTTAGAGGTGAGGGATATTACATGCTTCAGTTGGCAGCAGGATGTAGGCTGGCCACTCATTAATATCTCAGCACAGCATCAATATGGTGAGACTGACCTTGCGGTATGCCAAAGATTGGATTGGAAAGAGGTGATGAGCTGGTACACAATTGGTGGGGCAGCATTCACAGCCGGAGCTACAACACAGCAAGAGCCATGGAGCATTAACGCTCCTTCTTGGTGGCATTGGGATCTAGGTGGATCTACTGGCAGCAAGTTGAGTCAGAGATGGACATGGGATCCAGGGATTGGAGGATCCAGTCATGTTTCGATAGCTTGGAGACGTGACGTGGACTAGTGGTTCATATGGGATCCGGGCATTGGGTCTCAGTGGCGTTGGGCCACCAGATTGGTCCACAGATTTGGATTGCTTGAGGGCAAGCAATCTTGGGGCGGGAGGACTGTCATGTCCCCATTTGTATTCTTCTTCATAGTACAGCCAGGGTGCATATCCAAGACAGGGGATAGCGAGGTCAGTGAAGCAGGTTTATGTCATCAGGGTCCCAATGGATTTTTGAGGAGTTTTTATGGGATTTGATGGCATTCGCTTGGCATATTCCATCATTAGCACAGTTTGCCTTTTGTTCCGTTGCGTTCTGACAACTTTCACAAATCAACATTATTATTGGGCATAACTTAATTAATTATGCTCGAGGTGGCACTCCAAGGAGATTAATTGATAGAACACCTCAGTGTAATAGCTCTTTGGAACCAGAACAAGAAGATCTACATGATGGGACTTTTGGATGTGAGTTTCAGTGATCTGAGGAGACATAGTGGCCAATTTACCCTTTTCCCGCATTAAAAAGAATTTTTTAATTAAAATAAGAGGCAAAAGTGCTCCATGATTAAAATAATAATAAAATTTAAGGTTCTAGAGGGGTCCATTAGATCTATAAAAGAGGAGGAGGCCATTGGAGAACATATTGGTTTTCATATTGTTTCTTGTATGAGAGGTTGAGAACTTGGTTCTCTACTCCATTGGTAGCCCCGGGATGAAAACCCTCGGGTGATACAGAGAGATTGGGCAACCACCCATCTCCACTTGGTGGATTCATTCAGAGTCCACAGGTGTAGTGATTGATTTCATGTTCAGTTTGGAGGTCGGTTTTAGTATTATTATATATCTTGGAGGGCCATTCCTAGCTATTGTATTAGCATATATTTCTATAATAAAGCTAGATTTTGTTGTTGTGTTTCTCATTGTTCCTCATGTTGTGATCTTTAATGAGATTTTGTGCAATTTATAGATTTATGGTTTGGGTTTTACATGGCAATCTTCTAGTAAATGCATGATATTTTTATATGAAGTGCTTGTTCCAAAAATTTCTGATTTGGGACATTACAATTTCTCAACATAGTATCACAGCTAAGGTCAAAGAAGGTTGAAGATCACTTTGTTGGCTTGAAAGAAAAGGTTATTCCCTCTATTGCAAGTTACTTGAAGATGGGATTCAATATCGTGAGAATTGCAAGAAGTTGGATTTGAAGAATCATCTACAATCTATCTAGGAGAGTCAAAAGTGAAGAATTCTTGGTTGCACTTACAAGTACTCTTGATGATGACAATGCAAGGATCATTGATAATGGAGCATCAAGAGATATGACGAGAGAAAAGTGGACAACTTCATACTTTATCAAAGGAACCATCATCTCATGCAGTGGAGCTAGGAGACAACAATAGTTATGCAGTCAAGGGCCTTGGATCTACATCACTGAAGCTGGAAAGTTGATCAAAGCTACATCTCAACAATATACTCTATGTTCCAGGTTTGAAAAAAAATTTACTTTCCATTTCTTGTTTAGAAGATAAAGGAGATAGGGTTTCCTTTGTAGATGGTAAATTTTTGGTTTGGGGAAGGATTCAAGCATTTATAAGGCAAAAGTTATTGGCAATGTTGTGAAAATCGCGATCGGGATTAAATCGGCGCGGGGAACAAATCGGAAAAAATCAGAAAAATCGGGAAAAAATCGTTTGGTACAAAAATGTTCATTTTCTTTTCATTTTTTTTCAATTTTTTTAATATCTAAACCATCTACAACATAAAATAAATACATTGACACATAAATATGATAAAAAAAACTAATATATAAGATGTTTAATATCATTTCCAGCGCTAAAATCACACATAACATTGAATCATGTCCTGAAGTCCTGACTCCTGAGTCCCAACTCAGTCTCAAAATATCAACAAAAAATATGATAATCAGTGTTGTGAAAATCGCAATTTTTTCCTTTTGCCGATCAAATCGCGATTTTTATACGAAAAAATCGCCGGTATTTTTTTTGCCGATTTTTACTGAAAAATCGCGATTAAAAACTTAAAAAATCGTCGGGGGTCGCGACAACATAATTTTATAACGTTTTTTGGGTTTTTTCATGCAATTTTTTTTGAAAGAAACAAATAATTTTTGAGTGGGGCAGCTTAATGATCAAGTCTAGGCCCTAGTATGGATATGCTATTCATGGTAATGGTAATGTTAAATTCTTAAAGTAAAAGTGAAGTTCTCCTTGATCTTCATTTTCATCCTTTTACTTAAATTTTTAACATTACCATGAAATGACTCAGGATGTTTGAGAGTGGTTACAGCCTCATTGGATTTCATATGGAGAAAGTAGAATTTTAGATTTCATTTAAAATCCAGTAGACTTATCAGTTTTTCAGGATTTCAGGATTGGGAGATTGTAATGTTTCCAGGTGACACCACCTGCTCAGGCTACCCCTGCCACCAGTAGAGGACGTGGTCTACCTCCTATAGCTCCTACTTCTAGTTCATTCGCTTCTAGAGCACATCAGACTCCACTACCATCTCCACCAGCACAGGCACTAGCATCTACATCTAGAGGGAAAGGGAAAGCTGTGGCATTTTCTCGCAAGAGGGGCAGAGGAAATCAATAGGATTAGACTTTCATTTATTGTATATGACATTATGACATGATGAGATACAGTAACAGGAGTAGGCAACCTTCTTGCTAAAGGAGCTTCGGATTACTGAAAAATCAACCTCGGATCTGTAACACCTTGAACTATTGTGAAGCCTAAACCTCGGTCTATACTCCTGTAGCAGCTCAGTCAGGTGTAAGATTTGGATTTGTGGCAGTCTTCTAGACAAACCAGAACTCAGACTTGTTGGAGTTAAACTCAGCTTGGATTGGAGGACAGTCTGGTTGTATCACTTATTAAACACAGTCAGCTCGGATCATTTGTCTGAGACTTGTGACAAAGTAATTAGGCTCAGATCACTTACTTGGGAACAGAACCAAAGCACAGGAAGTTGCAGTGGGAGGCTAGGACTTGAATGAGCCTCGGTTTTGTGTTAGAAAAGCCTCGGATCAGTGAAAAGGAGCTTGGTCCTATAGCTGTTAGCCTCAGCAATTAGGACATGTTACACCTTTGAAGCCTTGGTTGAAGAAGCTCAGATTGCAGACCCTTTGTGAGCTAGAATAGTGATCAGTATGTGGAGTGTTGGGTGCCACTTCAAAGCTCGGACCAGAAAGAACTCTAGAAGAACAGTCACCTGACCTCTGGAATGTAAAGAACTCATGAAGAATTTAGTGGCATATTAAATGTTTTGAACAGTGAAGTAATCTTGGATAGTGGCATTGTTAGATGGTAGAATCTCCTCTTAAACAGTAGCATTGGTGAACAACAGCATCTTCTCTTGTTGAGAACTTGAGGACTTGTGGGTAGTGGAGAATAGAAGGATCAACATATTGAAGACACTTTTGAAGAATTTTTGGATACCCTGTTTGAAGTCTTTGTGGAGTGATCTTGAAGAAGATCCAAGATTGGAGCCTTCTTGTTGAGTAGTGTTCACTGATCTTGGAGTTAATCTTGAAGACCATGATGCATTGTTGAGAGTCATCATGAGGTGACCTTGGAGATCTAGTATGAGAGCGATGAAGAGCAGTGGTGAAACCTTCTAAGAGAACAATGTTGCCATTGATGATGTAACGTGGAGACCAAAGTGAAAGACTAAGCTAAGATCGACAAGGCTCGTTGAAGAAAACATTGGGAGCCGTGAAGTATAATCAAATACATCTTGACAAAGTAAAGTGAGGGTTGAAGCCTCGAAAAGACAAGGTTGGTGCCTTGGAGGATAGGGTTGGCGCTCTAGAGGATCGAAGTCCTCAAGAAACCAAGTCAAAGCCTGAATCAGATATAGGGTTGAAGCCCTTGAGGTTGGTGTCTCAAAATTGACAAGGTTGGAGCCTTGGAAGTCCAAGTCGGTGCTTGGCAAAATATAGTTTGGACCCTGGGAGATTGAAGATTGGAGTCTTCATCTAGGTTAGGAGCCCTATACTATTATTGTACTTGATTTATTGTAAAGAAGAAATTAATAAAAGTATTTATTCTATTATTGTTCATTTTGTGTTCTAAATATAAGTGATCTAACTGGCAAAAATAACAATTGAAAAGAAATATTGATTTCCCCCCCCCCTCCCCCTCTCAGTACTTCCAACATGGAGGGCAGAATACTAGAATGCAAGAAAATGTTAGCAGTTGAATTCGAGATGAAAGATCTAGGACTCACGCACTATAACTTGTGCTTGGAAGTCTGGGAGAAACTCGGCGAGATATATCTCGGTCAAGGTAAATACATAATCAAGATCTTGCAGAAATTCGGTATGATGGAATACAAGCCTATGACTACTCCCATGATCACTAATCTCAAGGACTTGAGAAGCTTCGACTCTAGTCTCGTCGATCCTGCTAGCTACCGTAAGTTGGTGGATTCTCTGATGTACTTGGTAAATATGAGACCTGATATATGTTTTGTTGTAAACATTGTTAGTCAATTTCAGTTGGAGCCTCGTCATGACCATTGGATAGTTTCCAAGCATATTTGAGATACCTACATGGCACAATACATCATTGTCTGAAGTATGATGGAAAGGAAGTCAAACTAACAGGTTTTACCAATTCTGATTGGGGTGGCAATGAGATTGATGGAAGAAGCACTACCAATGGATGTTTCAGTTTAGGATCTGTAATGATTTCATGGATGAGTAGAAAACAAGATCTTGTTGCATTAAGTAGTGTTGAAGCAAAATATGTTGTTGCATGTGAAGTAGGAAAGGAAGTTGTTTGGTTAAGAAAAATCTTGTCAAATTTGTTTGGAAAGCCTTTGGATCCTAACATGATAAGTTGTGATAACCAAAGCAGCATCAAGATGTTTGAAGACGTTGAATTCCATGCAAGGATGAAGCATATCAACTACAAGTACCACTACCTCAGGAGTTTGGTACAAGATGGGGTCGTCAAGCTACAATATATTTTGACAGATGAACAAGTAGCTGATGTGCTGACAAAATCTCTTCTGAATAAGAAGTTTGAATATTTTAGAAGCATGCTTTGGATGGTTGATATTACAGATTTAGTTGATAGGGTGAGATGAAGCATCTAATAGCAAGATGCTTGGGGGCACATATGGTCGACCTATGTGTCGATGCCTAGATATCGAAGAGGGAGGGTGGTGTTCGTCATGGAGCTTCAACCTTGGATACGCACCTAGATCCCCGAGTTGGTGGTAGAGCCTAAAAGCCTAATGGTACCTAGATTGGCTAAAGCTAGAGTCCCGTTAGTCCCACATGGATAGAATACCCTGGTCAGGTATCTAGTCCACAGCGCTAAGTGTTCTAGAACTCTTCATAGTTCATATCATTTTGAGATCTTCCATGTACTTGCATATGTATGTAATTATGAATACCTCCCTAGTTAAGAAGGAGTGTTGAAGAATGTAACTAGTATCAGTCTTCATAATTGTACTTGTCAAAAGAAAATGACTTATTAAAGCATGGGTTTCATGCCTGGGTTAATGTTTTCTACGTCAAAGCCTCCATTGAAGGTATCTAATTTTATCTTGAGTCTTTAGACTCATTGTCATTTTTAATAGACCCTTCTTGGGCTTTTGTATCAAGTAAAAAGAATTATTTTTAGTCAAAAAGGTTATTTGTCACCTCCACACCAAGTCGGCCCTATCCCCATGAAGTTGGCCTACATTAGGGCAATTCGACCCAGCAAAAAGGCTATATAAAGAGAGGCAATTCGATCTATTTGGAGCATTCACTCAACAAGTTCAATCTTTAAGGAAGAGAGGCAGAAAAGAGAGCTAAGTAGCTGGAGAAGGGCAAAATTTGTTGGGAAGACCTAATTCGAGTTTATGGGCTATCTATCTCTCACATGTGTGAAGTTTCTAGGCAGTTGTTGGGGCCGAAAATTTGTTTCTACTGCAAGTCCGAAATTCTATTGTTGGGGGTTGAAGTTCTGCTATTGGGGGACCGAAATCTAGATTGAATTTGTTGTTGGAGATTTGTTACTTGGAGACTTTCACACGCATCAACTATTGAAGGAAAAGGTTGACTTGGTGATTGGAGGTCGTCTTTGTCTACGTCTAAGAAGTCTTGAAGAGTCTCATCTTGATTTGAATCTACTAAAGGAAGAATTTGACTGGGATTTCCCCTTATAGGGGTTTTTCCCTGGCTGAGCACCTACATCTTGTGTCTCATGTTCTTGTGGTCTTCATATACATATATTTTGGTAATTGCTTGATGAAAGATAAACTAATAAAGAAGTAAAAGAAAAGCTAGCATAATTCACAAGCATTTATCTAGAAAGAGGAATCAAACCCCAATTCTTATAAGAATTGATTTCTCAACACTGCGCTCTCCACAATCAAAGATACCCTCACAAACTCGTGAACTGTCTTGTCTCATAAACCCTGCGTACAAAACTTATAAATTTCCTATGCCTTCGTCATCCTCTTTATAGACCCAATTCGAACATGCAAGGAGACCCAGTTCAAATTTAGAAGTCGAATTTTGATTGAGAACTCACTAAGAGTTCTTCTCGTCCTTTCTCCAATCAACACTGGAGTTCTTAACTCATTCTCTCTCCAATCAACATTGGAGACTAACTCGCTCTAACTGAACTTGTACCTACCACCTCGTTCTGTAGTCAAACTGATGAAGAGTCCACTTAATTAAAGCTCCAACTCTACACACACTAACTTGATGATTATTCCAATCAACTGGAAATAACTCATCCTAACTGAAGTCTAACTCATGAGCTTGCACTCATACAGGGAGAAGGAAAATTTGAGGTCTTCACTGGCTAAGGCACAAGCCAGAAGACCTTGCTCGTTGCATTTTCAACATACAATTAATTTTGAAGGACACAAGTGAGCAATTCATGAACTTCTGCAATGATTCCAAAGGAGAAATCCTTGACAATGTTTTGTTTTATCATACTGGAGAATCATTGGATGTGATTTCCTATTGGCAATGATTATGTTGTGGCTTTTAGGAAGTTATTTGATCTACAACTATGCCCACGAATATCTCCATTGTTCTTTGAATTTGAAACAGATTTTGTTTTGGATGACTTGTAGATTAATCTTCCATCAAGAAATTTTTAAATTTCATATGGCCAAAAAACTAATTAGGTGGTCATGTTGAAGAAAAGTGTAACTAGGTTAGGTATCTACAAATGTAATTTTGATCTTTGTACTTGTCAAGAAAAAGAAATATTATTTTTGTAAGTCATATATAAGGAGCTCTTCTTGAGCCTTCATGTAATGCATATGGGTCAACCGAATGTCTATGAATAGCCCTCCAAGACCAGCACAATCCTCCTAAAGACAAGCAGCAAAACGATGAAAAAACACAGTCACATCAGCCAGCAAAATGAAATTAAATAAAAGTCATGCTTGCTTGCAAAGGAGACACTTCAGTTCACTTGGTAATGTCGGCTTGATATGGAGACATAACACCTATAAATATGCAGTTAGAGTCACCGCAAAAGTGCAGAGGAGAACCTCACATATCTCTGAAGAAGCTTGGATGGGTATAGGGTCTGCAATCTTGCATACTTTGAAGGAATACACTCTTGGATGGATATAGTAAGGATACTATCTCGTCACATCTGAAACCTCGCAAGAAATCTCAGTCTCCTCCTTAGTACATGTTTCGGTGCATTGCTAATGCAGTCTACTCCTCGGTGGAAAGAGATGATACAAATCTCAGTGCTATGATAAATGCAGTCACAAGTGTCTACACCCTCGGCAAGAAGGATCTATATCAAACTCTATCTCGGCTTACATATATCATAGACACAGTGACTATCTTGATGATCATTGTCTCACAGTCTCGGTGTATTCGAAATGAAGAGGATCTCTGTGATCTTTGTAATGATGCAGCAGCAGTGAAGCTCATAGCTATGATGAGTCTCTCAATGGAAGCTCAGTAATATTCTCAGTGATGTTGCAGCAGTAATGAATGTCTCTGTGGTATAGTGATGATGATGATCTCAGTAGTATGAAGAAGAGGATCGGTGTCTTGGTCTTGGAGTGGCTCAGTTAGTCAAGGGTCATGGTCTTGGAGTTCGTCAATTGGAATCTCTATAAGAAGAATTTTGTGTGGGTTTTCTTATCGAAGAGGGAGAGGTTTTGGCCCTAGCAAAAAGCCAACATCTTGTGTTCTTGTCTCTTTGTTATGATAGCTATTTAATGAACTAAAGAAGACACACTAACGTTAAAGAATATGCCAATAAGTTAAACATTAATAGTTATCATGTTAAGAAGAATCTCATGAAATCAATGCCCTAGATTCTTCAACAGGTTAAGGCCTAATAATTCAAAGAAACATTGAAAACTAAATGGAGGTGGCCAAAAGTTGAATCAAAATGGTTTTGATAAAGGTGTGGCCAAAGGCCAAATCAAAAACATAGCTCTGATACCAATGAAATGAACAAAGTTGATTTATTAAAGAAATATCCAACATAAGAGGGGCATACAAATGCATGTGAGAGTGTACTTATATGTATTGACTAGTCATTGTGGTCGAAGAGTGACACAAGCCATGTCCCCTAGCTAGGGTTATTATTATTATTATTTAATGTTTATATATACATTATGTTCATTACAACCTAAGGTTATGGGAGAAGGGTGTCGTGAGGGGGTAATTGCAAGGACGGCAAAGGGTGTTTAAATGACCATTTAAGATTAGTTCGAGAGGGGTCCTATCCTTGAAGTTGATGATTTGAAAGTCCCACTACCTTATTTATTTGATTCACAAGCAATGGATTTAACAAAAGAAAGAGAAGATCCACACACTAGTGATTCTCATAGTTGTTTGAAGGAGCCTAAAAATAATGCTCAATATTCAAGATATAACCTCAAGTCTAGGAGGAGGGAAAAGCGAGGGAAGGAAGATGATTTATGTGGAGGCCTAGGTTGTGATTTTGGGACAAAAGGATCATCTACTAACTGGTGAAGGAAATCCTATCTCTCACTAGTGCAAGAGAATGCCAAAAGGGAGATATAAACAAGTAATCAAAAAATGAACAAAGGACCCTTAAAGTGGAGCAAGACCTAGACGTAGTGAATCCATGATAGTTTTTCCTCTACATTAAGGGGATGGGCAGCCCTATAGAGAAACATGCTATAGGGAGGTTCGTCTCTCTTCATAAACGTGAGATTGCAATGGTCCAAGAGACAATGGAGGAAGGTTTCAAGATAATTGGCATTATCCTAGATGCACCTACCCTATCAAACCCATCACAAAGGTCATCATTTGATTCCTTATTGTCTCATTCATTCATGCAAGAAAATTTTAGGAAAAGGGACACAACACTTTAAATATCAAATAAGTGAGATTCTAGGGATTCTATCAAACACCCCACCCCTGACCCCTGACAAGCCAACCATCTTATATAGTCAAAGAAAGCAAATTTGGGATTGGTGAAGAGGATTCGACAATGGAGGGTGAGCCTTTGATAAGGAGGAGGTTGATGCTTTCCCTTGCTTTACAACCAAACCTAACCTATGGAATGGGCAGGCAAAGGTCCTTCACTAAGATCAACAAAATTTCATATACACTTAACACAAAGTAACTCTCATTATTGCCTATTTTGTAGCTTATTTCCTTGGCTTGGGCAAGGAATTGGCCCCTAACAACCTGACACCTCAAACCATGATAATAAGTACTACAAGGTAACAAGGGTGGATTTTGTTAGTTTGGTTTCCTTTTTTGTGATTGCTAAGGGCAAATCATGGAATGTGAATTAGCTATGTAAAGCGTCTAAACTCCCTCAATCACCCAAAAACCCATTTGAGCAAAGTGTAAAAGCCCTACTCTATCCGTAATTACAAAAATAAATAGAGATCACATTACATAATTAACTATGAGGAGTTCTTGTTTGAGATGCCATGACAAGACCACCAAACAAACCAATTCTAGGAGGTTCTAACGTCAGACTCTCTTTATGCAAAGTAACACCCTCGATCAAGCAACAAATTTTCCATTCATAGATTCTCCCACCACCCCCCCCCCCATGGAGTGTTGGACTTCCTCAACCTAGGGCTCCTCCCAAGCTTACACAGTCAAGCCCCATAGGCCATGTGTACCTTAATAACATTATCAAAGAAAGCATTAGCCTCCACTACTTTCCTAAGGACACTACAAAATAATGTATTCTGACCCTTTAGAGTGGTTGTTAGCTCATTTGAGTATCCTTATCTCCCCTCATTCCACCTTAGCTTTGATTGGTCAACAAAGGATCTTTCTTCTCTCTGCTCATTCCACCTTGGCTTCTAGTTCGGGCATGCCTTGATATCCTTTCTACCTATCATAATTTTGTTTTCTACATGTTACCCCCTTACATCTAGGGGTAACTAGAGGATATATTTTCTTCGATGATCCACTTCACAAATAATTGTCTCAAGGATGACATTCAAATTCTCCATAGACCACTGCCCATAGATGCCCTTCATATGACGCTCACCTCACTCATTTGATATGGTGCATGACACACAATCTACATTTGTCCATTGCTTTATATTAAGTGTTAATGCCCAATGTATTTTGCACGAAAGTAATGGTCACTGGTTGAATTAGATAATGAATCATGGTTCTTGCAAGTTAGGCCCTTTTCCTTGTTTCACCTTTGTGGTCATCATCAATCTCCTAGTCAAGTTTTGCCATTCTCGGTAAAAGGGATACTATCGGTAAAAGGGATACTATTGGTAGGATACTATTGTAAATTACATAGGTAGGACTATTTTACTAAGGTCAATGTAAATGGCATAGATAGAAGTCTTTTAATAAGCATGTAATCATGACCTAGTAAATTATTTACTTATTAGATAGGTAGGTGCTTGGGAATTACGTACATACTCCCTCACTTACAATGCACTGAGACACTATATCACTCAATGATAGCAAGAAGTTATTCCCTCTTTAATTCATATAAGTATTCATGTCTACGTTTAGTGTGTGTAAATCCAATAGTAACTGTCACTAAAGAGAAACTTTCATATGCACCTGAAATCAAAAATATTAGGTCAATAACAAAGAAGCCTTGCTTGCGTTAATTTTAATTATTATGTAGTGTAAATAAACACCTGAGGAACATAAAAGACAAAGATGTTCTAATGAAATTGAAACATATTTATTAAACTGCAGATGAGTCTACAATTGTGCCTGTGAAAACCCAGACTCAGACTGGTCAACGACTCGACCAAACTTGACAACTTGGGAAAACCCAGTTCAAGACTCAATGAAACTCAGCAAATAGAAAAATACGAAAAACATAGTAAATTTGTGCAATCTGAGTCTGAGCTGAGTCTAGTATGTCTAAGCCAAGTCTGCCAAGTCTGCTTCGTGTGTTACAACTAAGTATTTGTTTCATATGTCACTAAAGTGCTTCTGCAGAACCTTCTGCACTCCCTGCAAACTACTTTTCCACCTGAAGTTTAGTGGCCATTTTTAATGCACTTTAAGTACTTTAAAGTTTATATGGCTTGGATCTTTCTTCCCCTGGCTCGAGGAGCTTGAGCCTTCCTTCTTGTTCTTCTGACCCTTCTTAGGTCAACCTTTCTTGCATCCTCCCCTCACTCTTCCAGGGACAGCTAGGTTTTAAACCCCCTATTTCTGGCTCCTATTGTCTCCATCCTTGTCTCCTCCCGGACAAAGACATCCCACAATTTCTTGAAAGCGAGCAACTAGTTATAAGAACATGCACAAGCAAGCAACTTGTCACAAACACATACACCATGAACAAATGGTTCACAGAATGATGAGAATCCATTCAAAGTTATCTGAACTCAATTACCATCATCAACCTTGTTTTCTGTGGCTGCAAGTTGATTTATCAACTCAATGATCATCATATAGCTCATCGTGTTATCAATATTGCTTATGTGGGTGTCAATGAACTCATTCTTCAAAAGTGCATTGCAAGAGATATTCACCCTTTGCTACAAAGTGAGCAAGGCATCATAAATAGCTTCCACCCTTTTATTGTTTAGGATCATAGGATCAGGTGGTCCTTCACAGAGTCAAAGATGATTCTTTTCAATTTGGCCATCTTCTTTGACAAACTAAAGAGCACTGGTAGGGCTGCTCTACAACGTTGGTATCCACAAAACTCTACAGAGATAACTCTACCAAGAGAATTTGCAAAAGGTACTCCCACAGTACAAAGTGGTGGCACCCTCCACCATTTGACTCTCAAAGGCTGATAATAGTCATCATTGTAGAGCTACAAGCAATAGATCAGTCAACAATGAATCAGATATCCAACCTCTCACACCAGCAAATCGCCTTTCTTAGGCTCAACAAATAACACTCCACTCCCTAGAGCAATTGGGGAATTGCACCCCACAACCCTTCATAGGTTCTGATCTGCTTCACTAGCTAAAACCCTCCAAAAGCTCCCTCCCTCTCTCAGGCTACAGTCCTATCCATACAGTGTACACAATCCCGGAAACATTTAGCAAATGTACTCTAACACCATGTCAATTTTCATACCATGGTAGGCAGATTTTGTTCTTAAAGGGAACAACCTAAATACGAAGCTGGAAACGTGAAAGCTTCAAAGTAAGTACGCTAAATTACAAACACATACTGCTGAAAATTCAAACAGCAATATACACAAATATGAACTCTCAATTGCATCTAATCTTATATCAAACACTGAAAAAAGAAATACACTGTAATAGCTCAAAACAAAAACTCTAACCAACATAACAGTGTACCCTGCATCTCCTTTATACAATAGGAAGAAGAGAGAAGATACAGTGTATCTAGTCAACCAGTGATGCACCTAGGTCATAGCATCAAAAATGGGACCCTAGGTCATAGCATCAAAAACCCTAACCCTAAATTCCTAGATCAGTTTGCTCTGAAGCATGGACGCTGCCGCCAAGGATTGTGCTTCCAACTGAAGCCAACAAAGTCAATGCATGCATGCACCAAACCCATGAATTGAAGATCAACTGCTGCATGTCTCGTTGGAATCTACATCCCCTCCTAGAATAGGCAACCTTCTCATGCAAGTGCTCTTTTCTAAATCTGGAAAAGGCATCTGAACGGGAATGTAACTGATGGTAGCACATGCATGTGCCATCTACTAAACTGCTGTCTACATAATAGGGTGTTGCATCCTCATTAAAACATGTCATTACAGCTGCAAGGAAAGGCTGAATGCACCAAGCTAGAAGCTGATATGAAAGCTACTTGTGCCCAGAAGAGGGAGAGACAGCTACAGAGCAACCAGGAAAAATCTAACAATAAGCACAATTAAAAAGAACCTTGCTCCCCACAACACTATATAATACCTAATATACAAACACAAAAAGGAAGATAAAAGTTTCTCACCATTAGCCTGAGATGTGCGAGACCGCTCCATCTCATTATTAGTTGGACGTAGCGCACCATCCACGGCTGCAAAAATAGAACATTTGATAAATTAGCAAATTCTTACAATGACATGTAACTAAAAGTTCTATACACCTATGCGCCTCAGAAGCAGACAAACAAGAACTAAAAACATAATTGACAATCTAAAACAAATACACACCACCAACATTTGGGAGATTAATAGATCGTTGAACATTACATATTTGATCCCTGCAATAACAATATAATCCATTCAAGTTCAGCTAGAAGGGCATATGTTTGTTATGCTCTGAATAGTAACAAATGCATTACCAGTACGCAATTCAAAAACATTATGGAATCAAACTAAAAATCAGCACTTATCATTCTCAGAATATAAAAGCAGCAAAGAGAATAAACAATACACAAAATGGAAGGAAACATTTGCACCATATGAACGAGCAACCCATAGCTTCTTGAAAACTAAGAGCAAGTTCAGTGGCCATTTCAGGATCTCGCCATGCAATAATTGTATCTGAAAACATTCAGAACAGCAAAGAGAGATTTATAGCTCAAATTTTCAGCAAGTCACCTAACATGATTTTAGAATATTTAAAAACAAAAAATCAAGCCAACAAACGAAACCTTCTTGTCGACGATAGATGTCATCGGCCGAGATATGGTGTACGAGTAAAGTTTCATTGTCTTCCTCGTCAATTACAACCAACCCTACAACATCTGATCGCTGCAAACAAAACACGCAAACCTTTTGAGTTACTGGATAATGTTGGTTTCACAAATATTCATTCTGGTTACAAACAAAAGCTGGGGAAACAAGGGTCAAGAACCTGTGTTTCTGATTTATTAAAAAGTATGATTAACCAAAAATCCATGATTAGATTATAATAGTTAGATAAGATCGCGAAAAAATACAATGTGGCAAAGCATGTGCTACCAATGACACCACATGCATCTTCTGTTACACGCCTGTGGGGGGAGGTGGAGGGCTTATTTCATTGCATCATGAAGATACTCATAGTAGACATCAGCCAATTATACCCAAAAGCAATGATAATATATGTATTGAATGTACATCATTCATTATTCATTGTACACTATTCTTTTAAACATTATATTTATAACGAATCAGTCAACACTTTAGGCAGCTAATACACAAAATGCTCATAAATACTGAGATGTTGCATCCTTGTAACATGGGAAGCTGTAAGAAACTAATCTTGTACAAAATTTATCTCTGATGAGGGGTAATAGCATATATACCATTACTTAAATGCAGTGAAAACTTCATATTTTCTTCATCTTGAATAGAAGCCAGTAATGGCAGAATAGGGGCTGAACTAGGAAGGTGATACTATTGACCATTCAAATAGAACTTAATAAATTCATATCACAAATTCCTAGATAAAATGTCCAGCATATCCAACCACTCAGTTCCAAGAATGACATCAACATTTATGTGTACAATAACATACATGAAAGTTTGAAGAAACTAGCCATGCATCAGAAAATTAACCTTATAGAATTCCCCAGAACACTGAATACAAAAACCATTAACAAAGTAAATATTAGAATAATGCTATTTTAGTGTTTAATGCTCATCTGTGATTGTAATTAGCAGTTTGTTAGAAACTTTCTGTTTCTATATTCTTAGTAGAAACTTCCTGTTTCTACTTTCTTAGTAGAAACTCGCTGTTTCTGTAAGTACAGTTGTATTATTTATTGAGCTTTACTGCTCATTGTAAATCAATTCAATTCATTCATTCATTATGGTATCAGAGCTTAGGTATTATTTTCGAAATAATTTTTCATTATTTGAAAAATTTTGCTTCATTTTGAAATAGCTCTCTAGGAATCTGGAATTTTTTTTGTTACTGGGCGTCATAATTTCTGAGCTGCAGTCTTTTCTGAGGGTTTTTATACCAGAGGTATCCGTGTAGTGTTGGGTCGGATTTGGTTTAATCCCGGGTTACAGAGGGTGTGGATTTCTATGCTGCAAGGGTTTTCATTCTGATTGGCGCAGTAATGGAAGGATTTTTCCGCTCCTGTTCTGAGATCTCCAGTGCCTAAAGGACAAGTCGTGGGGATCGTACCTGGGAGTTTCATTGTTTGCTGTATAGGCGGTATTCCTTCTTTTTCCCTCAACTCGCTGCTTAATTCGCTTAATTGTATCATTGGGTTCAATATCAATCTCGATTTTTTTCTGCTAGAGTGCGCCCATCTTCTAGCTGTTTTCCAGCAAATATTAATCGCTGTTGATCTGGAGGGATACCCACCCTGTCCTGGATTTTACTCTTCACATTATGAACGGTATCGCTGTGCTCAAACATTGAGAGTGATCGTCTTTCCTGTGATAGTCTTCGCAAATATCTGCATCTTGGCTTACAAATATCACTGAACCCCACAAAACCTCTACGATATAGGGGGAATACAGCCCAGATTGAAGGGTGGTGAGAAATACAAAGATCAGACAAGCAGCCGTCAAACGTCTCGGCGGCACCGTGCTTGGCATCAAGCTGAAAATATCTCGCGTGACCCTGGCATGTCGACTCCCGCTTGGCTCTCAGTGTGAGGGTTTTTTGTGTGCGAGAGGACCGCTTCTGCCCTCATCGTCATCATCCGCTACGCTGTCCAGAATAAAGACTATTATATAAACAGCGTTTTTCACGTAAGTACGCCAACCAATTTGCCATTTTCGAATTCTCTGACGAGGCACGACGCGGTGGTCATAGAGCTCGGGGTCGAAGATTCTGCGTTGCTCAGGTGCGCACTCGAATCCGCCAAATTTTCAAAATCAGCGTTCATACCTGGTTCATTCCCGCTGCTGCTGTCACTGTCGCTGTCTATCCAAGCTGCTGCCACTGCCGTTGGAGGAGTCCAGTCAAACGCAGCCGTTTTTTTTGTTTTTTTGAAGAGGCTGTCAGCACATACAAACATATTGAGCCGCAGAGAATGACGCTGTTGCCATAAAGAGACTGCAGTGAATAAATACGGCAAGAGCATTCTTGTATACAGGTGTTCTCAGCGTGCCCGTTTTTTGCAGCGGCAAGGGTGCTGGACATATATACACTCAGTTTCCAAGGCCTATTATTTGTTGTGTTTATCAGCACTCTTACACAGTGTATTCAGCGTGTCCTTTATTGCTGGCTGAGTGTGTCCTCTATGCTGAACGTCATTTCTCAAATTAATTATTGACTGCATAAAAATTTTCACTTATCAGATTTCATTTGGATCAGCCGGCATCTGCATTAAAATCCGGGTCAGACTCCTTTGTTGTTTTTTCTGTCTTGGGAAACGTGCAGATGGCCTCGCTAACAAATCTGATGTTGGAAGGCAGTCAGCGCTTTAATGGCACCAATTATAACATCTAGAAACAGAGAATGTTGACCATTTTTGAATATAGGCGTCTTGACCAGCTTGTTTTGGGCAAAGAGCTCAGACCTGGTACAGCTGGTGCTGATCAAGATAAGTTTGATGATCGAAATCGAGAGGCTGTTATGCTTCTCAAACTCTCTGTGACTGATGATCAGTTACCGCAAATTCCTTCCGGCAAGACAGCTGCCAAAATCTGGCAACATTTGAAGGAATTGCACGAGACATCCAACAAGAGCAGAGCTTTTTTTCTCAAGAATCAGTTGTTCTCCATCATGATGGAAGAACATATGTCTTTACAGGAACATCTTAACAAGATTAAAGACATTCGAGATCAGCTCGAAGCCATTGGTCGGACCATGGAGGAAGAAGATATGGTAGTCATCACTCTGAAAAGTCTACCAAAACCTTATGAGCATTTCATAGAAACACTCAACATTACCTCCACTAATGTTGATCTCAAGTTTCCAGAGTTATGCACCAAACTCATGCAGCAGAACCGCTGAAACCAGCAGTTTGGTAGTAGTGCTTCATCAGCCTCCTCAGAAAATGCTTTTGCTGCCAAATATCAGTCCTCTCAGTCCTTTCAGCAGAAAGGTTCTTCTTAGCCTTCTAATCCCGCTAAGAAGAAAAATGTGCAACGTAATTACTGTCACAAGTTCGGCCGCATGAAGAAAGATTGCCGACAGAGGATTGCTTCTGAACAGAAGAAGCAGGGAGGGTCTTATCAGCAAGCGAATGTTGCAATACATTCTGAGCAGAAGGAATCTGCTTTTTACGCCTTTATGGCTAAGAGGTCCTCAGATCATGCCCCATCTTCTACCTGGTACATTGATTCTGGTGCATCAAGTCATTTCTCTCACAGGCGTGACTGTTTTATTGACTTCTCATCTTTCAGTGATTCCGTGGTATTTGGTGGAGGTGAGGAGTACATAGTGGTTGGCAGAGGTACAGTTTAGATCCAATCTGGTGGGCGCACACTCATCTTTCTGAATGTGTACTATGTTCCTCATATGGATATTAATATGTTGTCTATCAGCGAGATTATGAGGAACTCTCCTCAACTCGATGTGGTATTCAGTGCACACAAGTGCTCCATTATTGACAGGAACACTCATCTTACGGTTGTTGTTGGCCTAGAAGATCATGGCCTATACAGGCTTCTTGACACTGGTGATTCTCCAGAAGTGGCACTAGCAGCTCGTGTTTCTCCCATCAGCAATCTGTGGCATCAGAGATATGGACATCTCAACATTCAGTGTCTCTCTCAGCTATCTCGGAAGGGACTTGTGTCAGGGTTACCTGATATTTAGACTCAGCAGTTGGGAGTCTGTGGCGCCTGTCAAGCTGGCAAGCAACATCGGTCTTCATTCAAGGATGGAGAATCTTGGCACGCATCTAAGGTACTCCAGTTAATTCATGCTGATATTTGTGGTCCTATGAATACATCTTCTATTACTGGTTGCAAATATTTTTTGCTTATTGTAGATGATTTCAGTAGAAAGACGTAGGTGTACTTTCTAAAATATAAATCTGATGTATTTAGTATCTTTCAGAAGTTTAAGTCCTTAGTTGAAAAAGAGTCTCGTTGTAATATCATAACCCTTAGGACAGATAACAAGGGGGAATTTTGTTCTTCTGCTTTCTCCAACTCCTATGATACCCATGGCATCAAGCAACAGTTAACTACACCCTACACTCCTCAACAGAACAATGTTGTCGAACGTCGCAACCGTACGGTTGTTGAAATGGCTTGTTCCATGTTACAACACAGGAATGTTCCAAACAAATTTTGGGCTGAAGCAGTGTTTACTGTTGTCAATCTTCTTAACCAATCACCTAGTCAAGTTGTTAAAGGGAAGACTCCAGAAGAGGTTTGGTCTAGTCGTAAGCCTAAGATCAGTCTCCTCAAAGTGTTTGGCTCGGTTGCATATGTTTGGATTCCAGCTGCTAAGCGCTCTAAGTTGGATTCCAAAAGCCAAAAACTCATGATGACAGGGTACAGTGATCACCACAAGGCCTATAGGCTGATTGATATCGACATTGGTCGTCTTAGCTTCAATCGGGACATAGTATTTCATTCTTTCAGTCTCTTCCTTCTGAGCAATGTTCTAAGGATTAGTCTCACAGTGTTCTTCTGTCGTTAGGTCCACCTGATGGGAGGGATGATGCAGCATCAGCATTTGATGATGCACTACCTAAGCTTCCTCCGAAAAATAACACTCCTCTTGCTGCTCCTATTGTTCCTGAGCCTCCTCCACCTCCTCTTGATATTGGTTCCTATACTCTTTGGCCTAAATGGTGGGCTAAAACTATTGGTGATCTCCGGGATAATGAGCTCCTTGAAGGTAGAACTTCCAAAAATAAAAGCAAACAACAGCCTACAGTAAATTTTGCACTTATGGCTAACCTTCACAGTGTTTTTGAGCCTCAAATCTATTCAGAGGCTAAGGGTATACCTGAGTGGGAACAGGATATGGAAGCTAAATTCCAGAGTCTTCAGAAGAATCACACTTGGACCCTTTCTGATCTTCCTACAAGGAAGAAGCCCATTAGCTGCAAATGGGTGTATAAAGTGAAATACAAAGCTGACGGAACTCTAGACAAGTATAAGGCTCGCCTTGTTGCTCGAGGGTTCTCATAGAAGGAAGGCATAGACTATGAGGAGACCTTTGCTCCTACAGCCAAGATGAGTACCATACGGCTCGTCCTTGCCTTAGCAGCTCAGTTCAGTTGGAAAGTCCATCAGATGGATGTAAAGAGTGCTTTTCCGAATGGTGACTTACAGGAAGAAGTCTACATTACACAGCCTTTAGGATTCAAGGTTGTCGGTCAAGAACAAAAAGTCTGTAGATTAGTCAAAGCACTCTATGGTCTCAAACAAGCCCCTCGGGCTTGGTACATGAAAATTGACAAGTAACTAACAAATCATGGCTTTCAGCGGAGTCCATCTGATGCAAACCTGTATATCAAACATACTGGTGATGTTATTCTGTTTGTGGTTGTCCATGTGGATGATCTTATCATTGCTGGCAGTTCAGCACATTTGATCCATGGGATCAAACAGGATTTGTGCAGCACTTTTGATATGACAGATTTGGGACTTCTTCATTACTGTTTGGGGGTGGAAGTCTGGCAGACTGAGAACAACATCTTTCTCTCTTAGTGCAAGTATGCCAAAAATCTTGTGGACAGGTTCAGAATGCAGAATTGCAAACCTGCAATGACTCCTATGGAACTAGGGCTCAAACTTTCAACTCAGTCATCCTCACCACTTGTGGATGAAACTTTATTCAGGCAATTAGTGGGCAGCCTCATCTACTTTACTGCCACTAGACCTGATATCAGTTTTGCAGTGAGCTACATTTCATGCTTCATGTCAACTCCTAAGGTTGATGGATAGTAGCAAAGCGTGTGCTGCGTTATGTAAGAGGCACTCCTGATTATGGACTTCTCTACACTCGAAGTTCAGATCCTACACTCAGTGGTTACACAGATTCGGACTGGGCTGGTTCGGTTGATGACCGTAAATCTATAGTTGGGTATGTGTTTAGTCTGGGATCCGGAGCTGTCACATGGACTAGTAAGAAGTAGCATGCAGTGGCTCTCTCCTCGACAGAAGCAGAGTATCAGAGAGCAGTTAAGGAATCTTGTGAGGCAGTTCGGCTTCGACGTATGCTTGCAGATATGCATGTTTCCCAGGCAGGTCCTACACCCTTGTTCTACGATAATCAGGGAGTGCTCAAACTCGCCAAGAATCCAGTCTTCCATGAACGAACAAAGCATGTGGAAACCCATTGTCACTACATTCGACAGCTTGTTGAAGATGGATCCATTCAGTTGTTGTATGTTCCCACAATGGAACAGCCAGTAGACATCTTCACCAAGCCTCTTGGTCCTGATAAGTTTGTAAAATTCAAAGGGTCTATACGTGTTGTAAATAGATTGAGCATTAAGGGAGGGTATTAAAATAATGCTATTTTAGTGTTTAATGCTCATCTGTGATTATAATTAGCAGTTTCTTGTTAGAAACTTGCTGTTTCTATATTCTTAGTAGAAACTTGCTATTTCTACTTTCTTAGTAGAAACACTTTCTTAGTAGAAACTTGCTGTTTCTGTAAGTACAGTTGTATTATTTATTGAGCTTTACTGCTCATTGTAAATCAATTCAATTCGTTCATTGATTAGTAAGTATTCAATTTTCATTAAGGGAACACAAGAAGCTTTATCGATGGGTCAAGCAGATGTAGAATCAATAAGCCTTTAGCTATCCCGGGCCGTTTTATGATGGAACCATCTGGTTCGGACCTGTTGGTACTAAACTGGCACCAATCGTTCTCTGAACCAGTTCGATGGGCCGGTTTGACCACCAACAGTTGCTGACAGGCTGGTTTGACTGGTTTCCAGTTCATACCGGCCGCGTTTGAAAAGTATGGTTATATGCACCCTTACTTGCCATAGACATGAGAAAACTTTATTTGTGTCCAATGGTTTGGATTCACATGGAGGAACATGAATATATTTTTTTAATCAAATTTGAATATTTTATGTATTTTTCAGTTGATCCATTTTTGTTTCCAGTTTTTACCAGTTCTGTTCTAGTTCTGGTTTTTGGCATCAACCAGCGTAGGAACTGTACTGGTCCTGATAACATTGGTATGAAGACAAGTGAAAGGCAAAGTTCCTTTTTATAGAGTTTAGAGTAATGCAAATTTAGTTTTACAATATCACTTTATGACACTATCATTTTATCAAGACAAAGTATCCCTGATTTAAAACTCCTCCTACAAAGACAATAGGACTATTATAACATATATTCTAATATTGCTTTGTCTTATTATGTATTTGTTTATTGCTGTCATTTTGTGCATGTATCATAAAGTTACTCCTCTGGAAAAAAGAGAGTGACAAAAATTGTGTCCCTGTCAAAACAATTGTGGAGAGATAAAAATAAACTATCGGTTAACATTTAGGAATCTATTCATAATAATCACCAAAATGTTTATGCAAATGATGGAAATCTAGATAGCATATAGAAGCAATTGAAAAACCTATATTTAGCAGCTGTAAATGGAAACAGAACCATGATACTCCGAAGCTCCAATGCAAGATCAAAGTTCCTCAAGTATCAGCGTTTGTTGATTCTGGAAACACTTATTACTAAAATGTAAAATCTATGATAAATTTGAAACCAAAAAAGAGGCAGATTTAGCCTACAAAACCTCCTCACAAATCTGCCAACTCTGCTACACAGTTCCAAACCAGCTCCAAGATGACAAAGAACCTCCAAAATTGCTGCTGTTTTAGAACTCTCCAAGCTCTCTTATGCTCACAAAAACTTGAAATGAGAAGTGTGAGGCAAATAGGAGCTCAAGGCTGCTTTTATAAGTTTAGGAGGCCAAAAATTGGAGGGAAACTGCCCATGGTTTCCTTAGAAACCACCCCAAACCCCAATCCATGGGCCCACACCCTCGCTTTGTGTGCTTTAGCCTAAGTTACCAGGATCCAGATACGGATCCACCAGTTTTTTGAAAAGCCAGGATTTGGAAACGGCAAGTACAAGCAAATATAAAATTTACATTTATATAAATATAAAAATAAAAACTAAATTATATAAATATAAAAATAAAAACATATGCTAATTTGAGGGTTGAGAGTAAGGAGCTTGAGCACCAGCAATGGCTTCTAACCCTAATGCCTAGTTCTGGTGCACTAAACGAGCTCTACCCACCCACCCGTAACTAGGGTTGACCCTCATCTCCCCTCTGACTGCCCCTCCCACCATTTCCGCTCACCTGGCCCGTTTTCAGCATCACCTTCTGGACCGTTACTGACTGTCTGGGCCCCTCCCACCGTTTCCGCTCACCTAGCCCGTTTTTGGCATCACCTTCTGGACCGTTATTGATTGTCTGGGCCACTGTCACCATTGGCGTATTTCCCAGGGCAGTTAACTTGAGGGTTGTCGGTTTGAATGGAGGAATACATTGTGGACTACTCCAAGGCTATGTCACATGGTTCGAGTTCGAATTCGAGTTCGACAACGATTAAGTTCGATTCGAATTCGAATTTTCCGATCAGGTTCGAATGAGGTTCGGCATTAGGTTCGACTATACATATTTTTCAATATATATATATATATATATATATATGACCTCAGTCTAATGGAGCAGTAATAACTTTGTATAATGGACGTTGCAAAGATTGAAGGATTAGACATTCTCGGCATATTTGTTTTAGCATACAAATCTACCTAGACATATCACAATTGCACAGCTAGTGATCTCGACATACCTGTGAGGATCTCAGCTGAATGGAGTAGCAAAGATCTAGGACAAAGGCACAGTGTCAATGGATCTCGCATAGCAGTCTTGGCATCAAGGCCTCAGTGATACTCCTGTAGAAGTCTAGACTCTAGACAAAGAACAGCAGTGATAGAACCTCTCTCTCGGCCTAATAAGATTGATGTTAGACGTTGTCTCAATCACATATATATATACTACAATTGTGGCACAATAACAAAGCCGCAGAAATGATCATTCTCGGAGGATACAATCCCTGCATAACAAAGAGCCACAGTAACCATTACAGTCTCGGAATAAATGAGACAGTAAGGACCTCAGTATAGTGAGGAATAGTATCTCATCTCGGTGGATCTATTTCTTAACAGTCAATGTATATATATATGTAATGGAAAGATCTTCGGATCCCTCACTATCTTTACATGATCTCACTGTCTCGGTGTAAGAAAGATCACAATGATCCTGCAGTCATGGAATACACTCTCGCATGATCACAGTCAACATGATGGTCTAGA
Source organism: Pinus tabuliformis (assembly GCA_031772625.1). Taxonomy (NCBI): domain Eukaryota; kingdom Viridiplantae; phylum Streptophyta; class Pinopsida; order Pinales; family Pinaceae; genus Pinus; species Pinus tabuliformis. The sequence goes on along the minus strand of CM062816.1, from coordinate 1,053,804,209 downwards.
GTACAGTGATGAAGGTAGGATAAAACAGCTATCATGGCTGTCATAATGAAGTTCTCAGTGCATCATTAAAAAAATCGAACCTTAAAAAATTCGTTAAAATTCGCCTTCAGGTTCGTTCAGGTTCGTTCAGGTTCGTTGAGGTTCGTTTAGGTTCGAGTTCGTTCAAGTTCGACTTGAGGTTCGAATTTCAGGTTCGGCGAACCTGAACGAATTTCAAATTTTTTTTCAGGTTCGCCGAATTTCGAACCTGAACCTTCAGGTTCGCCGAACCCTGTGACATAGCTCCAAGAACCCTTACCCCTCAGTCCCCATCTAATCGGTCTACCCCCCACAGCTACAAGTATCATCTAGCTAGTGCACCTGGGGTATATTCGGTCCCAGATTACCATGTCTTCTCTCTTCTAGCACAACAGATGCACCACTTGACCGGTCCGCCTTCTCCCTCTCTGCAGTTTATCAGGGTACCTGACGAAGTCTTTTCCCCCCTGACCCTGATTTACCCCCGCTCTCCCCAGCTTCACTTCAGTTCCTTCCGTCATGTCTTAACCCCCCCGCGGCCTCTTTACCCCCGGAGTCCCCTACCATAAATTGCCCTAGGACATCCCACACTCTACCCTTCCAGGCGCATGTACAATACACCCACCCACCCTGCATTCTCTCATCATCCACACCTTACCCGCTGATTTCCAATCCGCCCACCTCCGGTTATTTCGCGGACACCACCCCACCCCACCCGAGCTTGACTAGGGGGACACAATTGGGAACTGGAATTGTCCCAACCCCCGTTCCAACTGATATCCCTACTCCAGGTAGGTCGGGACAACCGACAAAGCATTACAAAGGGGTTAAGGCTGGCTCGAAGAAGATTTCACTCACATTTGGTGACGACCTCCAAATGGGGGACGTTCTTGATACATCAGACCGTGTTTTGGTGGGTTGGGTAAGAGGTAGGGCATACTCGGCTGCGCGACTGCGTCAATGGATATTGGAGATTTGGGGACAGGTACTCAATGAAATATCATCTATGGTGACCTTCTCTCACGGATGGTTTGCACTACGATTTCAACGCTCTGAGTTCATCCCCTGGGTTTTATCTAAGCATTGGCATACTGAAATGGCATTGATTCTGCTCAAGCGTTGGAGTCCACTCTTTGATCCTGAGCATGAACAACTAGGGGTTGGCCCTATATGGGTGTGTCTTTCGGAGCTACCTCTCCACTTCTAGTCGGAAGACATTTTTAAGAGAATTGGGAACGCTCTAAGTCAATATTTATAAATCATATATAGGCACAGGGAACACATGTCTATGGCAAGAATATTGGTCCACTTGGACACCAGGGAGAGACTGGAGGTGAACATGCAACTGCGCTGGAGGAATACTTGTAGGGTTTAGATTTTAGATTATGAAGGTGTCCCCTATCGTTGTCGGAGGTGCCATAAGATTGGGCATCTATACAAAGATTGTCCACTACTGGCTTCTAGTTCTGCTTCGATGGCCCGACCTGAACAAGTTGATGCTACTCCCTCAGCTGATCCACGAGGCAAGAGAACTACACAGACTGAGGAGCGTCTAGCGGAGGATACACTGGCAGCTCGTGGCACTTGCATGGAGCATGTTTGCCCACCATCCCCATGTATAACCAGATCTCGTGCGGCTGCGGCTGCGGCTGCTTTTGTTGCAGGTACATTTTCCTCGACACCCTCTCTACCTTTTGATATATCATTTGTTTGCATTCCATGTGTATCTCTTTGCACTTATGCACCTGTTATTTGTACCCCTCGGTATTATGCTCACTAGATCCTACTGCACCTACTTTCTCCCCTACTCCCCCATCCATCCCGGGGCCCCCGGATACGATCACCTCTGTTGAGCTCTCCTCTAAATCCAGTTGGAGTCATCACTACAATCTCCGTTCACTATTCCACCTATCTCCAGGGGATGGATGTGGTATTGGCATCAAAGGCCATATACCACGCGGGACTGGATGTGGCTCATGGTCGCCAACCCCCCATTGACAAGGTCCTTAGAGCATTTACCTCACTTGCCCTTGGTTCTCCATGAAGTGGCTCTCCTTTAATTGTCGTGGGTTGGCCAGTCCCGCTAAGAAACTAGCTTTTCTTCAATTGCTAGACACGAAATTCGTCTATATTATTTTTCTTCAGGAAACTCTCGCACCCTATGCATTGATCACGCCCATTATTGAGGCTATTATCCTGGGATGGCATTTTCATGTCTTGGACATTCGTGGGAGGTCTAGTGGGACGATAATGGGCTTCAATCCCAGTTCTGTAAAATTATTGAATTTTTGGGGCAGAAAAGGAATCATTGGGGTTGACATTTATTCTTCAAAATTTGGGAGGGAGCTAAAGCTCATCAATGTATATGGACTCTGCATCAATAGGGCACCATTCTGGCACAAGCTACTTAATCATTCCTATATGCAAGCTAATAATATTATCATTGGGGGTGATCTCAATTTCTCTATTGGTCATGTTGAATCATGGGGTCATAATGTGCCATGTGACTTTCTATCGGAGGTGCTTCGATCTCTATTGGAGGTCCATCATCTATTTGATATCCATATGGCCCGTTTGCAACCCACCTAGCGAAACAAAAGGACTGGAGATGCTGCACTAGCCAGGAGGTTGGATAGGTTTTTGGTTAAGGATTCTTTATTGGTCATTTCTCCTTGTATCGTCAATGAGTGGGATTTGGGGGACTTTCTGATCACTTGCCCATCTACCTTGAATTCGCTAGTGGCGACCGTAAACCAAAGGCACCATATAAATTCAATTCGACCTGGCTCAAGGATGAGGGTTACGTACAAATGGTTACAAAGCATTGGAAGACCCACTTACCCCAGATAGACAATCGGTCTCTGAAGTATTTGCCAAAAAATTTCTCACCCTTAAACATAAATCTATTGAATGGGCAAGGGAAAAAAGGACCAAAGATGAGAAGACTCTAAGAGACACGGAATTGGAGCTCGAATATTTGGGGGACTAGGAAGGTCGTGGTTTTGTCTCCTCTGAGGCAAAAGAAAGACTCATCAAACTAGAAGTGGACCGAAATAGAATCTTGATGGACAGAGAGGAAACCTAGCGCCTACGTAGCCGTGCCTTATGGTTACAAGCGGCGGATGAAAACACAAAGTTTTATCACCAATTTGCAAATGGCCGACAGGTTATCAATACTATATGGCATCTGGAGGATGAAGATGGATCGCAAGCAAAGACATTTCACCAATTGGCTACTCTTAGTACTTCCCATTTTGGTAGACTATTCAGAGCCCCACCAGAGGTAAATATTGCAGAGATCATTAAGGTGGCAGGCCACTTTCCCAAATTTGTGAATCAAGAAGCAGGAGAGGGCCTACTTTTTTCAGTCACCATGGGGGAATTGGAAGCCACTCTAAAGTGGTTCAAGAAGGATAAAAGCCCTGGACCTGATGGCTGGTCGATTGAATTTTATCTTGCTTTTTTTGACATCCTTGGGAACGAGCTCCTACAGGTCATTGAGGAATGTCAGAGGAGGGGGAGAATGTATGATACCTTCAACTCTACCTTCATTGCACTTATTCCCAAGACTGATGACCCACAATCTTTCAATGACTTCAGGCCTATATCTCTATGCAACTGTATCTATAAGATCATCACCAAGATTATTGTTAATCATCTCAAACCCATATTATCTAAGCACATCTCCCCAGAGCAATTTGCATTTCTTGATCATCGACAGATACATGAATTTGTGGGCACAGCTCAGGAGGCCCTTCACTCCATCAAAACTAGGAAACTTAAAGGTATGGTCCTTAAAATCGATCTTGCTAAAGCCTTTGATCATACCAGTTGGCTCTATATTCAGATGTTATTGACACATCTTGGCTTCCCGCTACCTTTCATTCAATGGATTATGTGGTGTATATCTAATGTTTCATACAATGTCCTGATCAATGGCTCAACATCATCTTTCTTTCATGTGGAGAGAGGCCTCAGACAAGGATGCCCACTCTCACCTCTTCTCTTCTCACTGATCATGGAAGGACTGAGTCGCCTCATTATTGACGACAAAAGATAGGGCAAATAGTTGAGCATCAAGATTATAGACATTTGTATTCTCACCCATCTGTTATTTGTTGATGATATTCTCATCTTTCTGAATGGATCCTAAGGGGATACGACTGCTTTCATTGTTGCTTTTCGATCCTTTTGTTTCGCCACTGGTATGGGGTGCAACCATCACAAGTCCACTATATCTGTTACTGGATGCTCACCTATGAGATACACTTTGTACTGAAACAATTCCCATTCACCTCATGTGGAGAGAGGCCTCAGACAAGGATGCCCACTCTCACCTCTTCTCAAAGTATTCTCACCTATATGTTATTTGTTGATGATATTCTCATCTTTCTGAATGGATCATTGGGGGATACCACTGCTTTCGTTGTTGCTTTTCAATCCTTTTGTTTCGCCACTGGTATGGAGTGCAACCATCACAAGTCCACTATATCTGTTACTAGATGCTCACCTATGAGATACACTTCGCACTGAAACAATTCCCATTCACCTCTTTGCAATTTGAGATGACCTAAAATACTTGGGTTTTTGTTTAAAACCAGCCAATTACCGGATTGCAAATTGGGTTTGGCTAGTGGCCAAAATTGAGAGGAGACTTAATATATGGGCACCATAGATGGCTCTCCAGGGCGGGTCGGCTTATTCTCATCAAATTGGTCCTGGAAGCTACTCCGGTATATTGGATGTCGCTTGCTTGGATACCGAAAGGCATTATCATCAGAATACAACAATTGTGTTGTAGATTCATTTGGAGGGGCCAACATGAAGGGCACATATCTTCTTGGGCTAGTTGGGATAAGATTGCACTACCCAAGAAATGGGGGGATGGGGTATGAAAAGACTAGAAATATTTGTTAGTACCCTGGATGCAAAATTGGGCTAGAATGTACTCACCTCGAGAAACCTTTTGGTTGAGGTTGTCTCTCAAAAGTATATCTTCCCACTCCATCTTCTTGACTAGATCAGACTCCCAACTTGGGACAGAGCAAATATATCAATGGTATGGAGGGCAGTCCTAAACACACTGGAATATATCAAGGATGGACTGACATGGAAGATAGGCAATGGCAACCAGGTACGTATTGGGTTGGACCCATGGATAGGCTTTGGGAACGCACATCAACTTCCCCAGGCGCTGATTCACCACCTCTCGACCGCAGGCTTCACTACACCTTGGCACATATTGCAAATCTGGAAAACACTAACTCTATAGACAGGCATGGAAATCAATTGATACACTGGGCATCCCTCCCATCTGGTAGACCAATTGGCGCACACACACCTCTTCACTGATGGAATCACATGTAAGGGTCACTGATGGGGATGATGAGCTTATTTGGGAATTCTCACCTAATGGGAAATACACCCCTAAATTTGGATACCTACATATATACGCAGATCACAAACCATTTGCATCTGACTGGTGGTGGACTGCTCTCTGGAAACTGAAGGCACCTCCCTGGGCCAAACTACTCATGTGGTGCATTCTTCGAAATAAGATCCCTACTGGGGATAATTTACAAAAGCGCACCTTTCATGGCCCATCTTGGTGTGTTTTATGCAAACAAGAAATGGAAATTGTTGATCATCTATTCCTTAATTGCCCTATTACTATCTCTATCTGGATTGAAGTTACATCACAGCTTCATTTACAGGCTAGTTGGCAAGGGATGGATATCAAGGAGGCCTGACATCAATGGTGGACTAGTGCACACTCACATAGAATACGTAACCTCCCAGTATTGATTTGTTGGTGTATCTGGCTTCAAAGGAACAAAATTATATTTACAGACATTGTTCCCCATTGGGCACCAGCCACAGCACATCTCATTACCATATTTCAATGCATCCCGAAGGATGCCCGTGAACCTTCTGTACGCATCATCACTGCAGAAATTATTGACCATGCTACTCCATGGGCATATTTTGATGGCTTGGCGCAACATCATGGCTGCAATGGAGGCATCCTTCTGCATATCACAAATACCCATTATCCAAAGATCAGTTGGCTTGAGACACAAATGACTTCTAATTTATAGATAAATCCTTCAAGTGGAAAATTATAACTAGTTGACTTGATCCCCATCAAAATAATCTCAACCATCGATAGATCCTTGATCATAAGGTCTTTTGATCCTTTTCTAATTTCATTTTATTAATACTTTATTAATTTATATATTACTCCACCCTTTATTTTTTCTTTTAAATTATTAACTAACTTATAATTTTTAATTAACTTACAATAATACTTATAGATGAGATTATATTTTCTTCCTTTAACCAATTTCCTTGTTAAATTATTAATTAACTTATAAAAAAATTTATTTATGAGGTCTCATGCCGATTATAAAAAAATTTAGGTCATTTGATTAACTAATTTTCCTTCTAATCATTATAATTTTTAATTATTAACTTTGATTTTCTTTAGTACCTTTTATTCTTAATTACTTTTAAATAAAATTATTTATACTTTTTAGGCCTTTCAAGGTCATTTTTATTATTTAACTTATAGTTTTGATTTATTAGGTCTCGTACCTTTTACCTTAATTACATATTTTTAATAATACTTTTATATAAAATTATTTTATATATCCTTTAATTTACTTATTTTCCTTTTAAATTATTAATTACTTTCTTCTATTTTAATTAACTTATAACTTATAAAAATTTTATTTATTAGGTCTCATATAATTTTTATTCATCCATTAGGTCATCTAATTTAACTAATTTTCCTTTTAATTATAATTTTTAATTATTAACTTTTATTCTTAATACTTGTAAATTATAATTTATTTATATTTTAACTAATTATTAATTAACTTATAGTTTTTAATTTTTAGGTCTCGTACCATTTACCTTAATTTATTTATTTTTACGAATTAAAATATTATATTAATTTTGACCCTTGTCCTTAAGTCAAACTAGCCGTTAGATTTGCTAGCTGTTGGAGGCTCTGCTCAGACTATTTAACATGAGGAGCTAGATCTGTTTCTTCATCTTGTCCTGACGATGAACCACACTAGTTGGTTCGAAACGCGTCGACAAATGAGATTCCATGTGATTTTCGCCGAAATCTTTCTCTAACTTGATATGGATCACAGAAGCCTAAACTCGATTAGATCCTTGATCTTTAAAACCCACAACCTTTCCACTTGGAGAATTTAATTTCTCTAGCATTTTAATTTGAATCTAATTAATTAATTTTCTAGCTTAGGATTAAATTTATTTTTGCAGGAAAATTAATTAATTGACACTTGAGGGGATTAATTATTTTTCTACCGTCAAATATTTTAGCAATGGTGTCTAAGTACGAGGGACTATGCACTAAGATATTTTTTACATAAGACTTTACAAAATTCAACCCGCAAAGGGGGAATACCCATTCGTTATAGACCCTCAAAATACACACCCAATTCTGCAACACAATATGATTTAGTAGACAAAATGACTTGTAATAAAATAATTTAGCCAATTAACTTATATTATTCCCAAATCACTTTTACAAAAGACTCGACTAAAACACTAGGACTCACCTAAGACTTTGACGATAAATTCCACCCTAGCTTTGGGGTGAGGCTGAAGGGAAAAACTTTGTCGATCATCTTTGTTTAGAAACATAGATAAATCAATGAGATGAAAAACCTCCTAAGATGAAATTTGTTGCCAAAATAATACGCTTACCTAAGTTGTTACATACATTCATGGTCTTACTAGCATCATTTACATTACAAATTTTGCAGAATGAGTTTACAATGACTCAAAAAGTTGATGGTTGATGATCTTGATCCTTTGAAAAATATGGTACCACTGCTTCCTTGGAACTTTGACAAAATGTGTGCAAAAGAGATAAGTGTTATCTAATACAAAGAGCTCATTATTGGTAGTTGTTGTTCACAACGACTACAAATTTGTAATGTAAACGAAGTTATTGCTCTACCTATTGTGTAAGTCAAATTCCAAGATGGACCAAAGAAAGGGAACATTGGAGCGGAAAGTCTACTATCTTAATTGGAGACCATTATTGACCACTTTCAAAGGGAATCTCCTGCCCTTCGTTGGGAAATTTGTCCAAGTCAACCCCATTGGGGAATTAATTTAAGCATTTGTAATAATTTTGGAATTAAAAATTCCTAAGTCCCTATTTGTAATAGAATAGCGATATTTTATTGAGAGAGTCCAACTAGTCGTTATCTAGACATTATAAATTAATCTACAAAAGGCTAGCCTCTCTCATTTGTAGTCGTTGTTGTACACAAGAGATAAGTGTTATCTAATACAAAGAGCTCGTTATTTTGCAAACATTGTTTATTCTTGTTATCTTTTTCCTTCTTGTTAATGTTCTGGGATTTTAATTTTAATATCTAATCTAAATTGTTCCTAAAACTATTTTTTATGCCATAGAATAGTTATCATACTACGTGGAGGCGAACAACTAGGGTCTCCCTACTTGTTTGTTATGTTTTGAAGGTAAGATCAACTCAAGGAATTTAAACCACTTCTCAGAAGGATTTACTATCTCAAACGCTTCGTAGTCTTCAACGCACAAAGAGCAAAAGTTGGAGACGCTTCGAGAAGTCGCTCCTAAGTGTGATCAAAAGGCAGAAGAAAGATTAAGCTAACATTGGGGGCAGCTTCCAAAAGGAACAAACCTAATCCATTGACAGCAACAGAAACTCACGAATCAAGGAGGAATACTTCACACTCTGGCAGTTACTGAGTTCCACGGGCATGAGGTATAATTTTGACAACCACAAAACTCAAAAAAAATAAAAATATTCAAATCTCTCCTTTTATCTTTGCATTTATAGTAGGATCTTCTTGCTGGTCACTAATTTCTATATCATTCATAGCAAGATTTTATTGGGGATAAGTATTAAAATTGTCAAATATAAAACCCCCATTTAGGTACCAATTATTATAAAGCATATTTGATGCTTGTATCTAGTTATCAGGTTGCACATCTGCATGTTTGGAGAGTGTTTACCTTATTAGACCTGCATTTTCAGCCACCTATAACCAATCCTACAAGTTCACAGGTAAGTACATTTCATAAGGATTTGGTTGTTACAGCTCTACATTGAGTTTATAGATATTTTTTATTTATTTTTGAGTTGAGTTACAGCATTTCCAGTTGTTTCTCCTGTTGGATACAAATCTGGAATTTACTAGGCGTGTTACAATAACCCTGATTCTGAATATTAATTTATAGCCAACCAAAAATTATGTTTTCAGTCAAAACAAGTAGAGGGCATGCTTCCCAAAGCCTCAATTACCACCCAATAGCCGCTTATGCCCTTGGGTGACTCTCAAGGGGTGTTTTAACACTATAAATGGGCCTAAACATAGAAGACATCTTGTTGCCCCTGCAATATAACGCATTCTTAGCAGTTTGTCCCACAGGACCAGAAGTTGTTTTCACTCATAACTCCTAAACCATGTATCTAAACAAAGAAATAACTCCATAATCGGTTAACATAAATTCCATAGACCAAAATCCATAGGTTACACTGCATATCTTAAGCGATTTGACTACTAAGAGTTTGTTCTTGCAAATCTGCATTGTATTATCATTGTTTTATCAGCAGGATAGCAAGCAATTCTAGAACATCTTCACCTCATTGTCTTGCAAATCTGCATTGTATTATCATTGTTTTATCAGCAGGATAGCAAGCAATTCTAGAACATCTTCACCTCATTGACTCCACATAAGGCACTAATCACGTACCGGAGCGTTGGGGGCTATTTTGGGAAGCCTCCCTTGGTTGTTTAGGAATGTTGGGCAAATTACCCACCAAAATGGGTAACCACATAGGAGGCAATTTTTCCCCTACATTTAACAACCAGCCAGATAACCCCTACTAGTCGGTCATGTTACTGCTCAAACTATTAGGGGTCCTAGGAGGGGATCCTATAGGGAAACTACTAGGTCAAGGGCTACAATGGAGCATTAGCCCGCTGTCACCTCAGTTAAGGCTCCCTTCTTTTTACGGATTTTCACCTCTGGGAGTAGACCCGGTATAATAAGGATCACGATAATGAATGTATCAATCATAGGATGAAAGGTGATCCTAAAAGCCTATTCACAAGAGAGGCTCAAATATATGGCTTGATTGCTTGGAAAGCAAGGTGAAAGGCTTTCTAGGAAGGGATAGGAGGATTTAAAGGGCTTGGGTTTGAAGATATGACTTATACAGAGGATTCCTAGACCTCATAATAATTGCAGAAACTTGGATTCTAAGTGGTCTTTAAAGGATTGACGTTGATGAGAATTGGAACCACACGAGACCAAGTGGACCCAAAATTAAGTCAACGGGATGGAATTGATCAATCAAGGGTCGTCTTGACCTAATTGAGGTTGAGGAGGGGGGATCAAAGGAGAAATTTTCTTTGATTTTAATGCAATGATCCCAATGAGGTCACTAGCTAATGGAAACCAAAGGCAAGAATCGATCTCGGAGCTAGGGCCTGAAATATCTCAAGATAACAACGTTAGAATTTCATGAAATTTGGAGGGCACCTAGGAGACACACTAGCGCAATACTGGACAAGAGATCGAAGTTTTTTGATGGATGAATCATAAGAAAATTGATGCCCTAGGTGACCTACGGAAGCTAGGCCTAGAAAAGAGAAGAAGGTGAAAGAAATAAGCTTTTAATGTGATCACCTATGGAAGGATTAGTGTCTAATCCTTTGGGAGAGATGGAGAAGAGGAGAATTTATAGTTCGGAATAGATTCACCTAGACAAGGAGGCACTTAAACAACTTTGCATAGCATCAGGGCATGATAGAAGCAGCTTCAAGTTCTTTACACTTAAATTTGCAATATTTGATGACTTGTCAAGATAAGTTTGACACAAATTATCTTTAGGAACATTCACTCACTCATACATGGCCCATGACATGATGCAACGCTATAAAAGATCAGAATTCCACAATTTTGCATAAGAAAAGCAGTAAATTTCAGCCTAGTATAGCGAAATCCCAACAACATGCATGTGACAAAAGTAAATAACAAGAATAGCATTAAAAGAGCACTTACATGTAAGAAAGAGTATATTCAATCATCAAGACATGCCAATAGAGAAGATCGAAGGTAAAATGAAAGAGATCCAAACATCAAAATTCATCCATTCATCCAAACTCGTCCTCCAAAAAGGATAGCAAAATTCTCACAAAAGGAGATAACCCAATCCAAGTGATGATGAGAGAAGGAATCAACTCTCATCTACTTATACAATGTCCAATGAGTTTTGGACAAGCCCACCAAATAGCTCAATAATACAAGAATAAGCCTCTCAAGAGGGTCGAATGATCAACAAATTGTGTTGTTGGGCCTTTGAGGAGGCCTAATGAAGTCCACGAGGGTGCCATGATGAAGAAATGGACTCCAAACATTATGGACAAGAGGTTGGACCCTTGTTTTCCAAGCGAGAACCAGTGGTGCTCCCAAGTGGGTGTGGGGGCACAAAGACATCCTCATGGGTCTCCAAATCGATCGAAAATGCATGTAGACCATCTATAAGGGCTAGAATGATGACACAAGCTCTCCCTCTGTAGCAGGAGACAATCCTCTAGACCCTGGGATATCTGCCAAGTGTATGGTGCAACTGTGGAGTCAGTCGAGCATGGTTGACCAGGTGCATCATCCTCATCCAAAATCTGTAACACAAGTAATCAACGAGCGTTGTTGGGATCCATGAAGTAATCTCTACGATGGTGGAGGCCCATGGCTCTCAACACTCACCCTACAACTGCCAATGTGGCCCTCCGGAGAGCCAGGACCTCGTTTAGGAAGACCAAGCCCCAAATGCAAACCCACCTGTAATCATGCATAAGATCTAATGCATCCCCTTGCCCTCTAATACAACAAATCATCAAAATAACCAAGTAATAAAGCTTACAAGCCATGGAACCAATGGGGCGCTTCATGGTAGCATGCCCTTCCATAGTGGGCTTTGGCATGTACAAGTGTCTCCAAGCTCAATAGGGGGCTAACCAAGGACCTTATTAGGTGGTTTCAACCTCTAAAATGGGTGACATGTCCATGGTACATCCCTCAAATGGTAGGTGGCAAACGATATAGAGATGGAGCGGAAGGGGATCGGGGGAAATCATCTAGACCACATGTTATGGTACAAGGGTAGTTATAATAAGGAAATCCCACACCTGGGTATATGAGTGTAGGAGGGAGCAAATCGTGGTACATGAGTTACCCCGACCTTTGTTTTTCCACACTTCTTCATATGTCTTTTTCCTTTTATTGATTTTTCTTCATAACTGCTCAGGGCTCCAGGGGATGAGAGCATGATTTAAGGTGGGGCAGTTCATCGCCCACTAGGGGTTGGGACAATCATGGGTTCCTTAATGATGGAGGGGGCTCATCTAGGGCCCATAGGAACTAGGGTGATGGGCATGGATAAGGGGTAAAGCTCATGTTAGGATTTTGCCCACGGGACTAGGATACAAAGGTAACCACGAAATCGGGTAGTGGAGACAAGAATACATACCTAACCCAATCTTTTCGAATGCCCCCACCAATCCATGCCCAAAAGTGCCCATGACAAGTAAGGAAAATTACTCAACTATACCAATGAAAATCCATACCTTCAGGATCGGGAGGCCCACCTTCAAACATACATTCATGACAAGTGGTCGAGGGACCACATGGTTGGCTTAAGTGGCGGAGACAACGGCACATTGAGCTATCTGGTCGCTGCGAGGGGCTTTTCGTTGTTGGTTGAGGACCATTTAGGAGGAAAAAATTCTCCTATTACACTACCCACAAGTGTCGGGTAACAGGTCAGCCAGCAGCTCCTACTAGCCACCATTAGACAATGATATGCCATGTAGCTCCACCATTTATATCAGCGATGTGCCTCTCACCATCCAGCATTGACACATGGATGAGGGTGGGATGCTATTCAAAAGGTACTTTGATCATTTTGCAATCAAGTGCTTATACCAGTGTTTTACAACTCGGACTCGGATTCGGACTCGGCCGAGGATCGACTCGGACTCGGACTCGGACTCGGTAATGACTCGGCCGGCTCGATTTCAATGACTCGGTCGTTGTAAAAAATACATTAAATATTTATTTTTTTTATAAAAAAACATAATTTTAAATATTTTAAACATAATTTTAAAGATTTTCATTCAAGTTTCCAAACACACAACATTATAATATACATGGAAGACAACATATGATCAAAGTAGGCTCATGAACCAATCCATTATATCAAAATGGTACGGTGTACCCAATGGCAATAGTAAATACATAGTCAACTGTAGTCTGTGACTCTGTCATACATGATCAAAGACTCATCTTTATGTTCCGCTTCATTATTGCTTGACCATCTTTATTGGATTCTCCTCGTCATTACGATTCTAAGGATATATAGCACGCTGCGAGACTCCTTACTGTTTGAAAGATATGTCCAACTTAAGTTGGTGCACCCACTATGTGGTCACAAGCCCCAAATAAGTTGATAATATGGAAGCATATTAAAAGGCTAAATAATTGTTGAAAATGCCAAATTGAACCTTCTAATATCTTGCTGGACCAAAAGGTTGTCAAAAGATTAAGGTTAACATTTGAAAATGTATTAAATATACGAGGAAATTTAATCATACTATGGTCCAAAATAGAGGACAAAATGGCCTCATTTAAGCGTGGGATTCTTGGCTCCAAAACTTGTTTTAATTAAAAAATTAAATTTTTGGGCTTCCCTCCCAAATACTCAAGTAGACTGCCTGTCATGAAAGCCTATCCAAATCTATTTAAACGCACCCATCCTCTCTCTAAAAGAGATAAGATAATTCGGACATCCTTTGATCTGTAACAGCATTGAACTTGTATAAGGGTTTGTGGTTTATAGTTCTGGGATTCCCTGGGTTCGTTCAACATATATTTTGCAGGTTTTAGTCATTTTGTTCTGAGGGCATAATCGTTGGTTTTCTGAAATTGTTTTGACAGTGGTTCACAACTCTATGATTATGACACGGTTCTGATCCTTTACTATTCGCCTCTAGAACAGAGGTATACATTAAAGAATATTCTGTTTAGTGCAAAAGCATTGCGTGGCAGCTAAATGTGATGTATGATATACCCCAATGTCCCTGTGTGTAGTCTACAATAGCTGTTGAATTTTACCAGACCTTTGACACTTAGAAACAAAGCTAGATCTTACATCTTAAAATTACCTCTTTCATTTGAAAATGGGAGGATCCTTATCTGATGGACATACATCATCAAAACATTACATCTCCCTCTGAATCCTTGCTTTAGGAGATCGTCAAGCCCTTGTCAATCTGCACTTCATCATTAAGATGAGACTTTATCATTCTTTGATGTCATTCCATACAACAACAACTGCAGTCTTCTTCCTTACAGAAAGGAGTGCCACTATACTTTTGATTTGAAGGCAATGATGCTAAAGCAGGTGATGATACACATTCAATTATGCAAGGTGAACATTCTTGCTGCCATGAAAACTTTGATGTAACTATTGTTGTTACAGACATTACTAATAGAGCCTCCTATTGCAAATCTGAATATTGAAATCCTTGCTTTAGATGACATCTCGATTTGTCTACAGGAGTTGAACACTTCACAACAAGCCATAAATTCTAGCTAACTGATTAATTGTTTCTTGCATACCTCATGTATCCGACCCTGTGAGGCACATTTCAAGCCTAAATACAACTCATTTTTGTGAGGTCGATACCTGGAAGTGTTTGAATATCTGCATATAATCTGAAGTAGATTGCCCTAAGAAGAATGCATCTGTAATTGAAACGGCCGAGTCATTACAGGACCCGGCCGGGTTGACCGGGTCAGCTATGACTCGGCCGAGTCATTGGCTGACTCGGCCGAGTCATTGGCTGACTCGGCCGAGTCATAGCTGACTCGGCCAGCCGAACCGGGTCATGGGCCGGGTCATAAAAATTGGCATTGAAACGGTCAGAAACGGCCGTTTCCGTTTCGGTACGGCCGTTTCGTAAAACACTGGCTTATACTTGTTTGTTTTGAGCATTTAGTATGAATAACGAGTAATCGGGAAGATTGACAGACTTTTAAGTTTTACCACAATTTTGTTCTCTCGCCTTACCAAAGGGGTTAATCTTTGACCCTAATCCAGTGGGGCCTCCCTTAAGGACCTTTGGGTTATAGGAGGGGCACTACTTGGAAAGCCATGATTGAGATCGTTTGGGTGATGGATCCAGTCTCTGAGCATATACACACTTTCAAATTTCCATCAAAGTTCTGGACAACCCTACTGACAGGATTTTGATTGATAGGGGAGCAGGCAGATTTCATGAGTTGCCATGGCAGGTTGGCCGGACATGTGTCGTAGGAGGATCAGCACACTTCGGAAAGGGCTGATCAGAAGAGCTGGCACAGGTCAGCCACTAGACAAAGCGTTGAACGTGGATGAGGATTTCCCACGAATATGTGGGCCGTAGATGTCATAGAGCAGCAACACCTTAGTGACACCGCCACTGACACTGAGGGAGGTTTTCCTGTCAGATCTCTCTGAGAGGATCAAGATGGGAGGTCCACTCATCCGAGGTTATGGAGGTGTGGTAGTGGAGATAGTGTCCCTAACAGTATGTGGGATGATGCCTGTGCACTAAGTCTTAGACCTTGATATCCAGGGGTGTATAGGGGAATGCAGCGGTGCACAACAGTATGCAGAGGAGCACGGAGGTGCGCAGTAGTGCGTAGTGGTGTGCAAGGTTGCACTGTGGTGTAGGAGGAGTGGTTCACAACACAATACATTTCCACATAGAGTGATGGACACATCGATACAAGGGGGATACCAGTTGATCTAGGATGATGCAGCAGCACGCAGCAGGGTTTGACAGTGCACAGAGATGTGCGACTGGGTGCAGTTGTATGTCGAGGGACACAAGGATACATGGTTATACGCAGTAGTGTGCGAGGCTGCATTGCGGACTGAGGGAGTGCTACTACCAGGGAGATTCCTTAACGAATATGTCAGGCATGCCATTGGGGTCGACAAACCCAAGTTGGGAGAGCAGATCAATCACAGGATAGGTCGGGAGCATCTACACAAGTTCTTGATCATACCCATCGAAACCCACGCATCTTCCACTCGTTGGCACCACATGCAGTTGAGGGGAGCCTTGTTGTGTTCTATCCAAACCCACAGTGTGGATAGCAAGACTTGGGGGATTTGCCTGAGACGACGCTATGAGATTCAATGCCTCAAGGGAATGATAGATATTCTCCAGTGGAGGAGCAGGGTCGATGCGCCAATTGACAACCACAGGTTGGGGGATGAGGTGATCTTCTGTAGGGGTGGCATATCGTTCTTCACTGAGCCTACACCTAGGGAGCTGGTCATGGGGGAGACATATCCCACTATTTCCACAAGGCATGTCGAAATCTTGCATCAGCAAAGGATACCATGTATGATTGAGGCAATTTTCTAGTGGGTGTTCGGGCTCCAGACATTGCATTGGCACATTATCGAGAGGGCAGATGGCAGACTTACTAGTGATGGTTGGTAGGAGCATGATGTATCCACATACACTAAGTCGATTGTGAGTATCAGATACCCATCTATTAGCTGCATTCAGGGGGTAGCTAGTTGGCACATGCGGTTTCCAGCAGTCATCAGTACTACGCAGTGTCAGACACAAGGAAGTTCAGCATGCATCAAATTAGTTCATGATATATGGAGCCTATATATTGATTGCATGCAGGACTAGAGACGAGGCAATGATGGATTCCAGCAGTTGTCAGAGCTATGCTACTGCAAGTCTGGCTATAAGATCCAGGGATTCAGTTGGTTGATAGAACACTCTGTATAGTGATAAGCGAAGTCATGGCAGAGAGTGATCTAGTTCACTCTTGGATTGATACATGGGGGTTTGCGGAGGCCTTCATCATATGGTGAGCTAGGATTTCCTTCTTGTTGCACAAGTTCAGGGTTAGCTTTGGATGGGTAGGCTTTGGCATCATGGAAATGCCTGGGCAGGATGTATTTGGCCTTTATCAGTATTTCACCATTAGGTTCCAAGAGAGGAGGATATGGTATGCGCACAATGGCAGTCAGATGTAATCAGAGTGGCGCAATGTTGGTCAGGTGGCATCTTTTTTAGATTAGCATGGGACCCTGGTATTGAGCGATTCATTTATGACAGGATGGTGCACATATTCAAGGTGACACAGTGGCAAATTTGGGACCCTGGTATTGTTTGCAGTGTGTCATCAAAAGGGAGGGAGCGCTTGTTCGAGCATTGCTTGAGGACAACCAATTTTTGGCGGGGAGGACTGTAATGTCCCCAATTTTTGTAAGCATGGGCATCACCAAGGAATTTTGCCCAATTTTAGTAATACTAATTAAAATGGGGCAAATGTTATTGGACAAAGGTTGCTAGTATTATTTTATTGCAGAATAGCAGCAAAAGTAACTTAGTGGAAAATGGCCCCCACTAATAAAATAATATTAAAAAAGAAATCTAGAGGCATGAGGAGAAATTATAAGAGGATGGACTCATTTTGTGGATTATCTTTGGCTATTACACTTCATATTTCATCTTCTCTTGGAGTTGTTTAGCACAAGGGCCAAAGTGTTGTTTAGCACCAAGAATTCCAAGCGAAATTCCACCCTCATTTCGGAGAACTTCGAGTGTCTCCCTAGTGAGGTAATTTGGGAGTCCAATTCAGGGCTTCCCTTGAGCTTATTGCAGGAAGATCAGCTCTACGCATTTCCTGCGCGTAGGAGGAGTTCATGGTATAACTTTTAGAGCAGCAGTTATGGATTAGACATTCTAGGCTTTTGAAGAAAGTTTTCCCTTGGTTGTAGTAAGAGCTTTTTGGCATTTTGAAGGGCAAAGATTGAGGGAATCTCTAAGGTCGAATTTCTCTCATTTATATAGTGTGCAGAGCTCATTGGCTGAAGGTTGTGCAGGAGAGAGGAGCAGCAAATTCCGAGAGAGATTAGGGTTGGAGAGAAAGCCTACTTTTAGAGGAGAATTTGTGCGGAGTTTGGGTGGCTACTCATCAGTGGTTTAAACAGATTTGAGCAAAGCATTTTCAGCGATGCGCAAATTCTACTCGGCAAAGCCATTCACACTTGTTGGGGTCATCTAAGTCCACTGGAATTGGGCCAAACCCTTTCTGGGCTTTGTTGGGATTGGTGTGTAGAGACCAAGGTTAATTTTTCAAAAAAATTGAGTGATAGACAGGGCAGAAACCTAGTAGGTCGTACAGCTAATCAGAGAGCCATTTGCACCATTTTGGGGGGCTTCTTCATCATCTAAATTCAACCCAAACCATTTCTAAGTTTTCCTAGGTTTTGGGAGAGGAGTTCAAAGCTAAATTTTCTGAGTATTCGGTGGAGTATTCAGCTCTGAGATCAGCATTCCAGCTAGCAGTCAACAGCAAATTATTTTTGGGTAGTGCGCAAATCACTGCAAGACCATTCCAATTTCTTACCACTTAGTTCCGAGACAATTTTCTAGGTTCTACTCAACTTGCATAGAAAGCCCAGGTTCCAAAGTAGTGTTTTTATTATTGTGTACAAGTTCAAGTTTATTTATTGTTCCTAGTTCATTGCTTTGTATTAGTTGTTAAATTCCAATTAGGAATATTACAAAGACGTAGAAGGCGCACAAGAGGGCCGGAAAAATCTGGCTAAGTTTGTAACTCATGCATCCACGAATGCTCCATCGTCACATCTATACAGTTAGGATGTGGACAAGTTACAACCCCATCAGCTGGTCCCTATGACCATGGTCGTTGACCATCAAGTCTTCTCCCCTCCATTACCGTATTATAAGTTTCTCCATAGGTGCCCAAAGCACTTCCGAGAAGAACATTGGCCTAAGCAAGTGCAATGTTGAGAGACTACAGCCTCCTGACATCACTAGCAAATGACACATGTCCCAGAGTACCTCCAGGACATCAAACGTTGATCAAGTTTGATCTGCTTTTGAGAATTCTTCAAGATGACACCACTAGACCCAATATTCCCCTTGGTTGGCCTTCACACAACCTAATGGGTATGAGTTGATTCAGATCGTAGATGAGGATGCTCTCCAATTGAGAGACTAGGGAGGGCTTGTTGTTAGAGGAAGCCCTAACATTGGAGGGGAGGCCTTATTTGATAGTTGGAGACCATTTGATGGCACACCAGGTGGCACTTGGGACCCCACAGGCGATATTGAGGTGAATATGAGGGCCAACCCTAAAATTTTGGATCATCCAAGCATCTACACACTTTCTGACACCTCGGCACACATTGGCATGGCATTTGGAGCCTTGATTAGGCATGATGTCAACAATTTAAGAGGCTATGGCTCACAAATGTGGGCTAATTAGGAATATTTTGTTAGCTAATGAGTTCACTTGTAACCCAAGTTCATTCAATGATCAAACTTATTTTCAGGGGCTTTGTTAGGCTAAATTAGGAGCCCTAAACCTCTCATATAAATAGAGGTTAGGCTCATTTCATTCTCATCATCACTTGTGATCTAATTCAACATTCTTAGAGAATTCGTCCTAGCTAAATTTGAACCTTGTATATCATGGAGATGTGATCTATCGAGGATTTTTGTTTATGGAACTATTATCTGAATTTGGAGATGTCATTTTGGAGCA
The DNA here is from genome assembly GCA_031772625.1 of Pinus tabuliformis. Taxonomy (NCBI): domain Eukaryota; kingdom Viridiplantae; phylum Streptophyta; class Pinopsida; order Pinales; family Pinaceae; genus Pinus; species Pinus tabuliformis. Next base: position 1,053,784,501 of record CM062816.1, on the reverse strand, counting down.
ATAAAGGATTTGTTCATTCATTCTATCTTGTAAGTGTATATTGTATTTCATAAATCTTTGTATTTTGTGGCTATTGTATGGAATGGTTAATTATCTAGGGTTTCTATGTGCTAGTTATTGTTGAAAATTATTTTATGGAATCTTAGTAATGGTATTGCATGCATTACCCACTTATAGAATTTGTATGACAATCCCATGGGTGAATCTTTCAACTAGCTCTCTCAATTGACTTTGCTCCATCACAAAAGTGATAGCTATGGTTATGAAACCTAAGGTTTCATAATTCTCTTACTCCTTGCTAGAGCATAGCTCCATAGACTCCATCACCCAAGGTCAAGGCGCTGGCCTTGGTCACATTGTTGATCACCTTACAAACTCACACTAAATTTCACTTTTCTCGCCCTACCCTAGATTTCGACCTCTTAAGGAAAGAGGTTAGCTAGGGCTAGGGAATTTATTTCAACTAGGGTTATTCATGTTGCCTTGTGGAGGAATTCAACACATGGTCGTGAGGTAGTTGCCTCAAAATCACCCTTTCCCCATGGCTAGTTTCTCCATTTTAGGGTTGACGTCTTATGCCCTAGGTTAATTGTGCCCTAAAAAAGCCCCAATTTTCCCTATGCTTCAACATGAGGTATTGACGGCTTCTTGAGCCATAAATTGAGAATATAAATCTATTGTAAGCCTTTTCATCACCTTGTGATCATAAGTAATCATATTACCCTTGCTTGTTCTAAAGCCCTATGTCATGTGATGCCCTGATTAGGCCTTTAGGAGGATGTGAATTACCTTATTTTGCTAGCTAATCCCTGTTCTTAAGAGCAACCTTCCTTGGCCTCTGTCTGTCACCTTTATCCCTGGTACTTATAAATACTTTTGGTGACCTGATATAGGGAAGCCTATATTGTTGTCAAAGTCCACTAAAGAAAAAAAGGTAGTACTTGTGGTGACCATAGCATTCAAAATCGAACGATTTGAACCGTAAACCAGTCAAACCCACTGGTTCAATACCTAGAGGGGCATAATTAATAGAAAAACCGGTTTTTTCATGCGCGCAGGCTACGATTTCCAATAACCAGCCATAAATCGACAGACTTATGACGGAACTGGCTCGTTTTTCCATAAACCTGTCAATTTCATCATAAACTAGTCGGTTTTATTGCTAGGGCAGTTGCGGAGCAGATGGATTTTGGGTGTTTCGGAGCCGTTTTGAGGGAAACTAGGGGTTGTTTGCCTCCAAAAACAACCCCTCCAAGCCTTTAAAAGGATGTATTTCCTCTCATTTGACCTCACGCATCTCATTTGGAGTCTTTGTGAGCTTCAATGTGAGCTTGGAAAGTGTTGAGTTTTTGCTAGAGTAGTGGAAAAACAGAGAGTTTGGGCTGAGTATTAGCCACCATGCCTCCAAAAGCCAAGGATACTGCATGGGCTCATTGTGATATGATTGATGGCAAAATGATCTGCAAATATTGCAAAAAATCAATTGAAGGAGGGAATATTTACAAGTTGATAAAACACTCGGTTGGGATAAGAGACCATGTAAAGCCATGTAGAGCACAACATGAAGTAATAAGGCATATTAAAGAAGAGTACCTTGATAAGTTGTGGAGAGTCAAGCACCAGCAATTGACAATGAAGACCTTTCTTGGTTGGACTTGGACCCACCTCCACAAGTTGTAGAGGCAAATATATCAAAAGTACCACCTTGAGGGCCAGGGGAAACAAGACATAATCCCATTGCAAACTTGGAGGCTACTCATTCTGTAAATGACGATGAGGAGTAGGATTTTGATGATCACAATTAGCACTTGTAGTTGTCGTATTGTGGTATCATGTTATTTTGGACTATAGAGGCCTTTTAGAGCTTGCTTCTTGATGTATTTTGGTTCAACAATGTTTTGCACTAAGTGTTATTTTGGTTATATGCACTATTACTTGCCATATAAATGAGAACTTTTGCATATTTGTGTATAAGTGGTTTGGATTCATATGGATGCAAGTGAATACATATGTTTTTCTTTAATATTTGAATATTTTATGTGTTTATGGTAAACCAGTTTTCTGGTCTGGTTTTTTTACCGGTTCCATATCCACAAGGTTTCCCAATTCGGTCACTGGTTCAATTTCGATAACAATGCCAAGAAGCACAATACTCACCAAGAATTTGACGCACATCCTCTACAATCTCAGTAAAAAAATGATATGTAAAAGCCTCAAAAATAGGGGGCAATAAAACCAAGGCCACACCCAGAAAAAAATAGCTATTATCACTTGTTAATGAAGTGCTTCCCCCACTTTTGTACTTTCCAAGGATGACTAAGAACTCAGTTAAGTAGATTAGTCATTAGTGATTTATGACTAGTAGATAGACTCTCAAATTATTAATTTTATCCACGATTTGAGAATCAATCACACCAGAGACACTAAACCTTTTAGGACTCTAGAGCTATACTGGCGTACCAAGACATTTTTCACTCACACCCTCTCCTGACAAGAGGCAGAACACTCTAAGATCAACACTTACCTAGATAAGCTTGAAAGTAGAGCATGCTCCTTCTAACCCTTTAATTGTGGCTTGCAAAGAAGCTTGGAGGCATCATTATCTCTGACTCTACGACTAGCTCAAAGGATTTTCCGTTTGAAATAGTTTCTGACATGCCACCCAAGCCATCTCGCATCAATACCTAGCTATAGATTTCACGGTCGATCTCTTAGCTCAAATCCTTTTTATCTTGTTTTCCTTTTTTGGACAAGCTAGTATCAGCAGACATGGCTGATTTGGTTTCTTTAATGGAAAAACTACCATGCTACTTTATGTATATGTCAACTTATCAAACTATCCCACATGCCCCACCCAGTTTCCTTATGGGTAGGGTCATATGTATTTTTTGGTTTTCCTGGACTTTTTGGTTCTCTCTCTACTCGAATTAACAAACAAAACTCTAGCAAACACCATATTCTTGAAGCAAACTAGCTTCAACAGACTTTTGTTCTTTATATCTTTAAGATCCTTTTTCCAACAGAATAGAAAACTTACCAACAAAAGAATGTTCAATCTCTTTCTCAATGTGTTTTTTCTACACAAAAATCTACCTAGCAAAGTTATGGTTTGAACATTTAAAAGGTACTCTCCCTTACTATCCTTTTAACAAAATATTCAAAATCCCTCTAAAAGCATTAGCATTTGTTGTTCAAATGCAATCCAATCTCCATGGAAGGAAACCATCACTCTCAACACAAAATCAATAGCAAAACAACATAGATCAATAAAAAACATCATTTGCCTCTATATACATGCAAAAATACCTCAAATGACTATGAAGCATATCTTTATGCCATTAACGTAGAAATTTCCCAGCAAAACAACAATAATGGATTTTAGTGCAACCCAAAATTTTCACATCTTTCCTAGAGGTTTCTCAAATACTAACCATGTGAGTCTCAACTTTAGGGCTATTATAAAATATAAGCAACAACAGCAACAACAGTGGACTAAATAATGGAGTTAGAACCTACTCTCATACCATTGTCAGGCTGGATGAATAACACCACTTCACTGAATTCATTAATGTGAGACATTCATAAATACAAAGTTTCGTGGCCTTTAGTTCATCTTCCAAGCTCCAATGACTCTATCTATTTACAAAATATTTACAATTTACCACAATCCCCAAGGATTAGGTTTCTAAAACATTAGTCGCATGAAAAAGGCATATCATCAAATATCATATGCCTTACAAACATCATCACTACTAGTAATGCCATTAGAAGCATCATCATCATTAATACCATCATCATCAATGAGAAAAACTTTTGACCTCTTGACATCTTGACAAAACTCTTCATTGAATTCATCAAGCTCATTTCTACGAATGTGGAAATCTCAACAAGGTCGAAATACTTCTTGAAGGCAAAGTTTCCCAACTTAATGACACGATATTTTAAATTCCCCTTAACGTTTCTTCACTTGGCAACTTTTTTAACAAAGACCCACTCAAGGTCGCTCAAGTCTTTAATAATCTTGTTGTTCCCACCCACTTGAGAAAGAAGATTGTATTCCACATTCAATTTGATGAAACTTCTCAATGCATCCATGGCATGTCAATGAGGCACATGAAGTGTTAACACCTCCACAAAACACTTGGTAAGAGTTCCCTAGGGACTAAACCAATGTACCCCTTCGAACAATTTTTCCTGGTTTTTAACTTATGTACCTCCCTCAAATTCTAATACCCACTCTTCATATAAAATCCTTTATAAAATGTATTACACATATATGATCAACATGGTTTTTAATGCATTAAGGCCATAAAAAGTACAATTAATACTCCCAAATCAATATACTTTTACAAGAATACTATGTTAAGAGATGTCAAAATAATAATAAGTTAGATTCACCGAATACTAAGCATTGTACCCAAAATTCCATTTCTCATTCCGCCTCAACCTCTGTCTCCAAAATTCGGCCCAAAATCACACTAGGCTCCTCTAACCAACACTTTAATCCTCTTATCAATCGATTCGTGACTCCTTTGTTAGGGTATATCAAGTCAACCTGATAGTACTCAACACAGCATCTGCTCTCAGAGAATCTATGCCCGCAACTTTGATACCTTTTATTTCATTCACCCATCAACTACTGGTAGCTTGATTTGTCTCAAACAACAATGCTTATTGGGCATTGAGTAAGTTCAAAAAAACAAATCAAGCCTAGCCAAACACATATTCCCCTAGGTAGCTTTCCCTTAGGGCCCTCCACATCAATAGCTCTTAAGAAAGAACTCCACTCGCTACTGTAAATGGATTCATCTATGAACATTAATAATGCAAGAGAATGTCATCAAGCTCCTCTTCTCTAATTTTAACACTTCTTGCATATGCATCTATTAGCTTCACACTGCAACAAAATAATTAATGGTGGTATTTCACTGATATCTACTAATAGCTTGACTATATTCACCCAAAATAAATAATCTCTAAATGGACTTCAAAGAAAATTTTAAGAAATCAACCTCCCTCTCGGTGTAAGGGCTAGAGTGAAATTGTTGGAACCAGGCCAGCCCATGGGTAAACTCACTCAAGAGTTCACAAGGCTCAAAGCCAATATTCATAGGCACAAAACCATGACAGCATAGATTTAAAAACCGAAACCGGTGACTAGGCTGGTCCACCTATCAAACCGGGACTGGTCAAAACTCAATGAACTGGTCTTTAGAAAAATACATGAAATACTTAATTTTTAATGAAAAAAACTATTTTTAAGATTTAAAACCATGATTTCAAACCAATAGAGATAAAATATGCAAAGATTGCTAATCTATATACCAGGTAAAGCCTAAAGGTGAATATATTGAATTGGCACCGAGTGCAATACATATCAGCAACATAATACATAATCAATGAGGCTCTAAATGGGGTCTAGAGTCCAAACAAGGGATCATCAACATGAGCTACATAATTAGTCTGGTTGAGTGTTTGAGGACTCCTAAAACTATTTTGCAACCTTAGCAATAGTGATAGTAATAGCAACAAAAATAGACATCAAAACCACAAATCATTGATCAACATGATCACTCGTGAAACTCATCATTGATTCAGCGCTATTAAAAATGGGATCGTCAGCAGGAGATACATAAACATTATCTCGCTCAAAGTCGTCAGACTTGGATTGCTCAACCTTATAATATGATAGAAATTGAAGTTTAACATGCCTAACTAGTGATTTTGGTTTTAGTGAAGGGTTCATCTCCTTAACCTTATAATGTGGTAGAAAAATCTTAGCATCCCTAACCAATTACTTTCCTTTGAGTGAAGGGTAGATTATTGTTAAGGCCATGGTAGAGGAGTTCAACAATCAATACCACCAACATCAACAAAGTTCAAAAATCATGTCACCAACATCAAGGTCCTTAAAGGGCTTCATGCTCTTGATCGAATGCCAATCTCATACCCTCATGCATGATAGAATCAAATGGAAACATAGCAAACCCCCAAAACATGAAATCCTAAAAACCACTAAGTCTGTTGAATTTTGAGTGTACTTTAAATTTCTAGTTTCTCCATATGAAATCCAATGAGGTTGAAACCACTCTCAAACATCCCGAGTCATTTCATAGTAATGTTAAAAATTTTAGTAAAAGGATGAAAGTGAAAAATAAAGGAAAAGTTGCATTACCATGAAAGTTAAAGGAAACATTACCATTTGGCATTGATTGCTAGTGTTGCTAGGATTGATATGTGTGACACAAATGAGAGGGGAGGCATGCTTTTCTTTGACAGGTTGTTTTTGGAGGGAAACAACTCCAAATTTCCCCCAAAACAGCATCAAAACTCAAAAAATTGCATTATGTGGAGTATGTAGTTGGCTTGGCAACAATCTCGCTGGTTCCTTCATAAATCGATCGGTTTCTGTGGTTTTTTAGCAAAATAGGCCCATAAACCGAGTTTTTTGTCCGATTTGACCCGGTCACCCAATGAACCAACTGGTTTGACCGATTTCCGGTTCAAGTCAGTTGGTTTTTAAAACTATGCATTACAGCAATATTTTTCAAGGCATTATAGCTCATCATGTCACTAGCGAGGATTTAAAGCTAGGTGGGGAAGATAATAGCCATTCCACTCAACCACTCGAGATAAACCCCATTGACATTACGGATCCATACTTATATAAAGCTTGGAAAATTTTGTTAATTCTTAAAATTCCACCTATGAGATGTTTGGCAATATTTTTATAAAAATATTCAAATTTATAAGGATTGTATATAGTTTCTATAAAATTGTGGCAACTTATAGAGTAAAATAGTGTTATTCTATATAATTTGGGCAAATTGTTTTTAGAAAAAAGAAATGGAAATTGGAAAATCTCTTTTCCTAAAAAAACCATGGAAAATTAACCCATTGGCAAAATTTAGCCACTTAATTTTCCTTACTGTATCTACGCTTACATACAATTCTAGAAAGTTGCACAAAGGAAATCCACCCACACAAATGATCGGCAATGGTGCTAGGAACCAAAAAAAAAAATGCTTCTTCCAAACAACAACTCCAACTTCAATGACTTCAACAATCCATTTCCAACATACTTTCCTCCATATGCAATTTGTATTTTAGTCGCTTCATGAGCATAAATTACACCATAGCATAGCTTCACTCAAACACCACAATGTAGTAATACAACCTAGATTTGGTCTTATAACTGCATTGTCTTCCACAAACAAACTTCCAAAATAGTGAGAACGAACTGTGATATCCCAAGATCAACAATGGTGAGAGAATAGATCTCTATAGGCTTCCACTTACAAGCATTGGTGTACAAGTGAGTATTATCCTAAAACTATTCAACACACTAATCTTGCCCACTGACAATCATCAATAAAATACCAACTAATCACATTACTAAATAACATGACCCACCTATAACAACAATTGTCAAGAACTAAAACACATCCACCTCCACTATGCCACAAACAACACTACTCCAAGGGACTTCCGCAACTATAAAATGATTCTAGCAAAGGACTATTGTACATCCATATATCACAATAGGTTCAAACATATGTACTTGTTTGTATGCATGAAAGGCATCAATGTCCATTGTAACATCAATATGCCCTCAAACTAGGGAACATTCATTCTACGAAACTTCAATACAATGAATATCATAGCTTTTATTAGTCTTCAAACTCCAGATCTTCAATCACCCATGCAAAGAGCATCAGAGCTCAATGCCACATCAAGAAGGATCGCATACCACTGATCGCATTGGCATTCCCATGAACAAATCCATATCAATTTTAGTACACAAAACATCCATGTTAAGCCTCACAATCGAGGCTTGATACCACATCAAAGTTTCAAGATGAGCCAATGATGGTAACCAAGTAGAACAATGGTGTTTAGAAACACCTTTAAACAGTCAAACACATCTTCATAAAAAGATCCCAAAGATGTGATTCATTGTTTAAAGGTGTTTCTGCACACCATTGTTCTACTCAACTACGGTCGTGGGCTCCTATTGAAACCCTAACAACAAATATTGTCTTAAGCAGACTTGGAACACAAATGAACTGTATAGATACAGAAATTGCTCCAACCATAAACTAGTTTTTAGCATACTTCCTTAGTAATTGAGGACACGTGTTCGTAAAAAATTTAACCAATTCATGTTTACCAATGTCCTAATACATCAAGTCTAAACGATGTACTGCATACGAGTCCTGGAAAATGGTGGCACGTTTATCCATCAATGATCCATCTATTATCACATAGAAGCATTTTAATTTACAATCTAAACAACATCCTCCACACCTACCTCTAACACAAGTGACTCAACTAGATTATCAATCAAGAAGGCACTCTTAATTTGGGCAGAAGCATCTTCAAATTCAAGGCACATTGCGCAACTAGAATAAGAAGCAACGAAATAAAACATAGTTATCTTACTTCCATTAACAAACATAATTGTGCAACTTGAATGTTACCAAGAATGTTATCAAAACCAGACCAGAACCGACTGTTCCGACTGGTTTGGGCCCAAAACTAGTTCGGTTACGGCTTCAAAACTAAAATAGGTTTGTTCGACACTGAACCGGGTGGTTTGGGACCAGTTTTGTACGAACCGTATTAGCACGACCTGCCTTTAGAATTTGCATTTTTTTTTAATTATTTTTGGGTTTTCTCACATCAAATTTTTCCCTACCTCCTCCCCTAAACCTATTTAAACACATCCACCCCCCACTCACACTTTTCATTTGAGTTTCTTGAAATTCTTGAACTGAGTTTCATGAGAAGAATTTGCAGAGCTTTTTGCAGGGTTGTTCTGAGGCAGATTTTGGGCAGTGTTGTCGCACAAAGTTTCTAGGTACCGCGACAACGCTCAGAGTAAGAGTTGTCTCTCTTATCCTTACTCACTCCATTTAGACTCTCTCCTAGGTAAGTCAAGGGGGGTAGTCCCTAAGTTGAATGGATGAGGGTAGTCTATGGAACACGAGCTCTAGGAGATTTTAAGAATGAACAACTTGATGAATTTAGAATAAGTCTCGGTCAATTGAGATAGATAGACACAATCACAAGATAAAAATGACTACAAACCAGTGCCTTTAATTTGAATTAACCAAAGACTAAATAAATGACAAGTCACCCAGAGCAATTTATAATGTGGCAAAGCGACGATCATGAACAATTAAATGTAAAATGCTCAAAACTTTAACATGCAGGATAATCTAGCAAAATTATCTTTCTCCAACAGTCAATATGATTTAAAACATTTATCGCACCTTGACCATAGAAAAATCATGAAAATTGCATTTAATCACCAAATAACACCAAGGAACTTTAAATTAGAATTTTAATTATTCCTTAGGCAATTAGTTGAATGAAGAAATCAAAATCTTTTAATGTGACGAAATTAAAATGAATCAAAGGGTTAAAAATTAAAATTTTAATGGGCCATAGGCCACATTAAAATATTAAATGTGAAAGTGCAAATCCCTTTTTAGTTTATTTTTTAGTCACCAGAATGTATTAAAAATATATATATTTAAATATTTTAGATTTTTTAAATTTTATTTTTTATTTTTTAATGTAACTAAAAAAATCAAAATCATAACAAAACAAACAAACAAAAATTGAAAAATGTAAAAACAAAAATCAAATCAAATCAAAAATTAAAAAATAAAAAGTACAAAAAAAGATCGAATAATTAAAAAAAAGGAAGAAATGAATCTAACTAAAGCTTCAAAAAAAAGGAAAAGGAAATCGGATTATATATATAAATAAGCAATAACCTAAACCCTAACCTTGAACACTAAAGAAAGTATAAACAATGGAACCCAAAAAATTGAAAGTGTTTTTGTTTGTTGTGTGTAGGTGAGAAAAGGCAAATATAAGAGTGCAGTTGGCGGCGGTAAGCTCCAATACCTCGACGGCGTTGAGTGAGATAGCAAAGGAGCGAGGAGAGGGTTTATAGGGCGAAGGAAGGAGCAGCAGGTAATGGACTGTTCGCGTGGGGAGCCAGATGAGGCAACCGTAAAGGGAGGACAGGTTGAGTGAGAGCAGAGGGAGCAGATGCAAGCAGCACTGGAAGGGTTTTCGAAGGGTTTCGGAAAGGAGAAATGAGAAAATCGTTGGCCGAATGAGGGGACTTGGGCAGCAACGGATTGCAGAGGAGAAGTTGTGGACAGGGTTGGAATAGCTACAAGCTAGACGAAATTTCAAGGGTAGAAGGATACACAGAGGAGCAGTCGAATAGATGTGGGCGGCAAGGGTAGGGACAACAAGTTTGCAGGCAACGTTTGGAGTTGCAAACGTAGGAGGGAGCTGACAAAGGTATGAGGGAAAAAAATCGCAGAAAACAAAGGGAGATGGTAGCAGCGAATGGATTAGTAAGTAAAAAGCATGCAAAGAGAGATGGCAGTGAGGGTTTAAAAAAGAAATCTAAATTGCACAGTGAACCCAAAAGCCCAGGCAACAAACCAATCAATAAAAATGGTAGCCTGAAATTTCTTTGAAAAAATTCCAGAAATTCTAATTAAAATGTTGAATCCACTTGCTTCAGATCTAACCCTGAAACCCTCACGAAATTTCCAAATAAAGAATTTAAATTTAAATTTAAACCATTGGACTGCAAAATGTTTGAATAATATCCTGCAAAATGATGTTGATGAACCCCAGAGATCCAGATCTTACCCTCCAGGGCCTAGATCTGGACTCTACTCAGATTTCTTCCTCAAATTTGTAGCTGCATGACGACAAGATAACACCCAAACGATATATACAATGATAAAACTAAAACCCAGAAAAACCCAAGTCAGAAAACCAAAAATAATTTACAGATCTATGCACAGGAATGGCAAATCTATCAGATCTGAGGAGTGTGAGTCCAACTCCGCTCCCAGATTTGATAATCTAAGGCTCTCAAAAACCAGATTCATCAATTTCCCACATAAAAATTTAAATTTTTAAATTTTAAAGGAGGTGCTTAGCTCAAAACCCTTCATGCATCACCAATAAAAATCTTATGATAAACCTGGATTAAATTAAGCTGGGCTCTTCAAAAAACACAGATAGGGAATTGGCTAGTCCAACTGAAAACATCCCCTAACGCCCAAGGATCTAAAAAATCAAGATTTTCCTGCAAAACTCAATGCAGCCATTAAAATAGAGCGATAAAATGATAATAAAATTCATATAAATAGAGATACCTGCTATTACATTCAAAATTTAAATTATCACTTAAACCCCAGTGACTGAGCAAGATACATGTACTCAAATCACTCTTCAGAAGCTATCATCAATGGCTAAAAAAAAAATTACACATGAAAACGATACATGTTACAGTATTTCCATGAAGAGTAACACCGGCAAAAATTAACCCCAAGGTCTTTCTTTATTATTCAAAAAAGATTACAGGAGAGCTTTCACTTAGCACACAACTCAAAAATCGAGTGGATCAACTAACAAATGACCTCCTATTTAAAGAGAAATCCTCCAACGGTTAGTTCGAGTGATCCTCGTCAAAGCAATCTCGACTGTTGATGAGGATTAAAATTTATTTTAATCTCATCCGTCGAAATATTTAAATATTTGGGGAAATTCGAATTTTTCAATTAAATTCATTTTAATTAATTCAAAAGTTAATTTTTTGAATTAATTTCCCCAAAATTTTGACTTTGACTTAACCCCAGGGATCAAAGGCTTAAAATTTATCAACATAATTAATTTACCTTAGTCCCTGAACATCTTAAAATTTAATTTTTAAAGGCGGACGAATTTTGTTTTCGAAGAATTTAAATTTACCTAGGCCCTAGAATTAATTAAATTTATGGCTTAGGATTTTAATTAATTTTTGGCCAAAAAATTTAATTAATTAACCTGTGAGGGGATAAATTATTTTTCCAACCCTCAAGACACTTTACATCATGATTTTCATATTTTTTACATCTCAAGGGGGAAAACCCATTTGTAAAAGACCCTCACAGACTACCCATTTCTGCGACACAAATATAATCCAACAGACCAAACAAATTGTAATAAAATAACCTAACCAAATAATTAAGATTATTCTCAAATCACTTTTACATAGATTCGATCTAGAACACTAAAACTCGCCTAAGATCCCAGTGACAAAATTCATTTCGACTTTGGGGTAACACTGAAAGAAAACTTTGCCGAACATCCGAGAATGAATCGATGAGACAAAAAACCTCCCAAAATGTAAATCATCACCAGTAAAGTAGGTTTACTTAGGTCGTTACATACACAACACGGATCTGTTGAGATTATTTACATCACATACATGTAGAATGGGTTTACATTCTAACATCTTAGTTGGGCTGATGATGATAGTTGGACGGCACGGACACATCGATCAGGCGCTATCCCTTTTGTGAAAAAAAGGGGGTGAACTACTATGGGTCGTTGACACATAGTGGTCAACAGACAGATTTGAAGAGTTGATTGGAGTCTTGGAGAGTTGTTGGGGTGATTACTGTTGACACCTAATCATCAGTATTGGGTGAATAAGTGTAACTGATGTAAATAAATAATACGAAATATGAATAGTCACCAGGAGATGAAGTGAACAGTCTCTCCCTCATGTATATAATAAAGACCAACCTGAATGAATATGAATAAGTTGTTTTTGAGGAGTTACTGCCTAGTCTGACATGGTATCAGAGCCAGCACCATTTTTGGCTTCTAACTGCCATTGTAACTCCCTTCTGCCATTTTTCAGAAATCTGGGTCTGCCCTCTGCGTGATAATCAGGGTCTGCCCTCTGCCTGATAATCTGGGTAACGCTTGAGCTTCTGCTGCTCTCTCCACGCTGGTATAACAACGCTCCATTGCCAAACCTACTCCATCTGCTATTTACCATTATTCTCTGACATGGTATTATTCTCTGCTCCGATGATTGACTTTTTTTTTTACGTTGCTCCACTCTGACTTTGTTTTTTACATAACGCTCACCAAAAGATGGTTAGGTTTGGGTAACCGTATTCATTCTTTGCCCGCTCGAGAGAAGGAGGCCCTGCTCCCATCACTTTGGGTGAAAGCTTACCAAACAGGTGAAACCCTTCATCTTCCAGACTTGTACAGACATTCTTCTACTTACCAAATTGATGTTTCAATTGTCTCTTGCTCAGAGGTTCTATAAGATACTTACCTGAGTTCTTTTTTACTGTCGTGCGGAAAAAGGAGAAGTTATATACAGGGTTTTATCTCCTAGAGCTTTGGCACGCATGACTGAAACCGTATATTCGTGCTATGTCTATCATTCAAACCTTAGTTCTCCAGGTTCTAGGTTCCTTACGCTGTTGAATACACCATACAGCGTTGTCTCAGTCTCCACGCAAACGTTGATGGCCAACGTTCCATTGATATTCTATATGGATAGAATTTATAGTTCTGCTCCAGGCACGCATTAGTTCTGCTCCATTAGTTTTGCTCCAGGCACGCATTAATATTGCTCGAGGCACAACATTAGTTCTGCTCCAAGGCACGCATTACTTCTGCTCCAGTCACGCATTACTTCTGCTCTTTGGCTAGCTGGTCTGACATGGTATGAAAAAGATTTGCATCCCCAGAAGAATTGAAGATTGAGACAGAAAAAGAAAGAGATGTATTTTTCAATGAAAAAGTATGCAGTCAAGGTGTAAACCATAGGGTTTGAGCTTTCATGCAAGTTGATTGAGCAGTTGAGATTGTTTATCTTTTATTTTCTCTTCAATTGCAACCATATTGTAATGCAAAAAAAAAAAATGGTGATATTCTATATGGATAGAATATAGTTTTGCTCTTTGTATATTAAATCAATTTCTTACGTAATCAAGAAGGAAGAATAAGGTTGTATTATTTGGAAGCACATTTTGCCAACAAAAGTATTTTTTTTACAGTGTGCATTCAATCATATCTATTGTGGGAATAGTTCTCACGGGCAAGGAGAACTATCCTGAGTGGTCCCAGATGATAAAACACACCCTTATTTTCAATGAGTTGTGGAAAGGAGTGTGTATTGGAGACAGAGACAAAGAGCTAGAACAGCCTACCTCAGACAAAGAGTTCGCCATTTGGGAAAATAAAAACAGCAAAGCCTATGCATTAATTGCAGCATCTGTAAGTGAAGAGGTGAGTCGCCATATTTTGCCATTTTCAACTGCTTTCGAAGCCTTACAAAAGCTGAAAGAAATCTATGCCTCACATTCTCCACTTGAAGTTGTTCAACTCATGATTAAACTCTTCACTCTTGAATTACAAAATAATGATCCTTTTGCTCTTGCATCCAAAGTAAAATCTATAATGCATGATATCAAAGCCACTAAGGTTGAATTGGATATTCCTCTTATCGCTTTTCTCAAGGCACTTTATCCTACTTACTCCAATTATCTTGAGTCATTGCAAGCAAATGGAAATCTCAAAGATATTACCTTTGACTCTCTTGTGAAAAAATTTGCTGAAAGAGAAAAAGCTTTTGGAAAGAAGACAGCCCCTGAATCTTCTGAAGAGGTTGTGTGCCTTGCTCATAAAGAAAAGAATCTTGCCCAAGATTCTTCCAGAGGAAGAGGTGGTCGAAGAGGAAGAGGACGATATTTTAGAGGCAGGGGGGGCAGACACTCTCAAGGAGAAAAGTCAGATTTGCACTATATACGCTGCAAAAGAAATGGATCACATGATGCCTCTACATGCAAGTTACCTTGGGACAAAATTGAGCAGCAAAGAAATCAACCCAAAGGTAAAACTAATGACACAGAGAAAGGTAAAGCACCTGAATCCACTCATTATGTTGTGGCACAATGTAATATGGGAGTAAATGAAGACTTATTTAATGCTTCACTTGCTTCTTGGAAAAATGATTGGTTGCTTGATTCAGGAGCAACTTGCCACATGACTCGTAGAAAAGATTTTTTTGAAGAGTTTACTGACAATGTTGTTGGAGCAGTATACTTTGCAAACCAATCAAAAATCAAGCCATCAGGGCTTGGCACAAACAGGCTTAAATTGTCTGGTCTTCCAGACTTCCTTCTGCATCATGTTCTATATCTCCCACAGCTAAAGAGAAACTTGTTGTCCTTGGTCCACATCTGCCAACAAGGTCACTCCATTCATATGTTTGATGGAAAGCTTGAGGTGAGAAAAGCATCTGACCACTCACTTGTCATGAGGGGAATAGAAGAAGAAAGGCTTCTCAAGCTGCAAGGTATCTCTGCTCGTGCACAACATCTCATACAATTCTCATTATGAAGAAGGTACACTCCCGTCAAGTTTATTATGGCATGCTAGATTTGGACATTTGAACTATGACTGCCTCCGCTTGTTGAAGAAAAATGGTGTTGCTGGTTTGCCTACAATTCCTAGGAAACTTAAGCAATGTGATGCTTGCATTCTAGGAAAGCATAGCAAACAGTCTTTTCATGATTCACATTCAAGAGCACATAGAAAACTTGAACTCATTCATTCAGATTTATGTGGTCCAATGCCTATTCCTTCTGCAGATGGAAATAAATATGTGATGACATTTATTGATGACTACACCAGAATGTGTTGGCTTTATTTAATGAAGAACAAATCTGATACTTTTCAAACATTCAAGAACTTTCATAAATGGATTGAAAATGATGCACAATCTCATATTGGCTCTATTCGCACTGATAATGGAAAAGAATAAACTTCAAATGAATTTGAAAACTATCTTCGCCAACATGGGATCAAACATCAAACAACTGTCCCTTATAATCCCCAACAGAACAGTGTAGCTGAAAGAATGAATAGGACAATCTTAAATATTGTGCGCTCCATGATGTTTTTCAAAAATGTAAAGTTGATGTTTTGGGCTGATGCAATTCTATGTGTTGTATATATAAAGAATAGATGTCCATCTAATGCTATTAGAAACAAGACTCCATATGAAATGTGGTATGGGCACATTCCTTCAGTAAAGCGTCTCAAGGTCCTTGGTTCCACCTGTTATGCCTTGATACCAATGGGTTATAAAAAAGAGATTAACACCTGCAGTAACCTGTATAAATCTCAGATCCGTTGTAAACAGTTTCAGATCTGTTTCACTGTGTTTTTACTTCGGCTACCACACAGTAATATACCTCGGATTAACAGTTAAACACTTGCTTATCCCTCTTCTCGATGCTGTTGCAGAAGTCCTGTGTCTCGGTGTTGTTGCAGAGGACTATGTCTCAGTGCTGTTGCAGAAGAATTGTGTCTCGATGCTGTTGCAAAAGACTTGAGTCTCGATATTGTTGGTAAGACTGAAGCTTGAATTGAAGACTAGGATCCGTCCATACTTCTGTTTCATACCTGTGGCTCTACTATTTCCGATCTATGCAGTAGCATTGGAGCAGTGTGATAATTTGGCACCGGAATATTGATATGGTGAAAAAATCCTTTTATTGGATCAGCGTGACTCAAAAGTATTTAGCGCAGTAATATTGGTGCAGTATGGTGTATAAATCTTTGTGTAGAAGTATTGGAACAATTTGAATAGTGGTCTGGTGGAGTGTGGTGCAAGGACATTTGTAAAGAGGAATTGTCACAATCTAGTTCTGAAGTCTTGGTTCAGCAATGGTCCAGTAGTCTTGAGATAATCTAGTGTTGAAATATTGGTGCAGTGCATAAGTCATGATGCAAACTTTGCTGCAGACCTTTGGAGGTAACTTGAAGTAATCTTTGGAACTAACCTTGGACCAGATTTGAAGAAGGTGTAGAACTATTATTAGAGTTGGTGCAGAACTTGGTACAGTTAATTGAAGACACATTGAAGTGTTGTATTGAAGATCATAACGCAGTGTTGACGTCACGATGAGGTAACTTGAAGACATTGATTGGTTATTATGAAGAACAGTGGTGACACTTTCTGTATGACAAGGTTGTCATTGATGACGTGACTGGAGACTAAGTGAAGCGATAACTGAAGATTGATAGGGCTCGGTGAAGAAGATTTTGGGAGCCGTGAAACCAAACATATCTTGACAAAGCGAAGTTATAGGATTGGTGTCCTTGGAATTGGTGCTCCTAAACTCAAGGTTGGTTCCTTGGATAAGATAGGGTTGAAGCCCTAGAGGTCGGAGCCTCACTAAAGTCCAAGTAGGTACTTGGCACATCCTAGGTTGGAGCCTGCGCGTTTTCTTCTAAGGTTGGAGCCCTACCTATATTGTACTTGATTCATTGTAAAGATTGTATTAAAAAAAGCATTTATTTCTATTGTTCATTTTGTGTTCTAAATATAAGTGATCTAACTGGTAAAAGTAGCAATTGAAAGAAATATTGATTCACCCCCCTTCTCAGTATTTCCAACATAGTTTCCCTATTACAGTTGGAGAGGGCACTTCTAGCCCTAGTTCAACTACTTTTTAGAGGATAGTAGCCCGTAAAAAGATTGACGCTTTCTTTGTACCCCGCACCACCCCTAGTTCTCAACCCACCATTGATGCTAAATGGAAGAAGAAAGAGATGGAGGTTGCATATGAACGCATTGCTAGACAGTGGTATGATGCAGACATACCTTTTAATGCAGCTAATCCTACATATTATCAACATATGATTTATGTTATAGCTTCATGTGGACTAGGCTTCAGAGGCCCTAGCTTTCATAATATCAACAAGGCACTTTTACAAAATAAGGTCCAAACTATACAAGAGTACCTTACAAAGTTCAAGCAATCATGGACCAAAACAGGGTGCACAATTATGTTTGATGGATGGACTGATGGTAGATCTCGCACCATATTAAATTTCTTAATTGCTTGTCCAAAAGGTACTAATGTTTCTCAAATCTATTGATGTGTTTGATAAGGTGAAGGATGTGCAAATGGTATTTCATCTTTTGGATGAAGTACGAGTTGAAAATGTTGTACAAGTATTCATAGATAATGCCTCCAACTATGCTACAGCTAGAAAGTTGTTGGAGGAAAAACACCCCACCATTTAGTGGTCTCCATGTGCAACCCATTGTTTGGACCTCATGCTCGAGGATATTGGCAAAATTGAGTGAATGAAGAAATGTGTGGATGAAGCAAAATCCATAACTAGGGACATCTACAACCACTCATGGGTTTTGAACCTTATGATAAAGCACATTGTGTGTAAAGAGCTTATTCAATCAGCCATTACACAATTTGCAACAAAATTTGTTTTGTTGCAATCCCTTTTTCAACAAAAATCCAACTTGAAGAAGATGTTTTCTTGTGAGGAATGGAATGAATCTCAGTGGAGCAAAAAGACTGAACGAAAATATAAAGTTGACCAAGTATTTGACAAAAAAATTTGATCAAAAGCAGAAGAGATTGTGCTATTTAGTGAACCGCTTGTGAGAGTTTTGCAAATGGTGTATAGTGATAAACCTGCCATGGGTTTTGTTTATGAGGCCATGGATTAGGCCAAGGAACAAATAAAGGCAGCACATGAGGATAGAAGGCAAACGTACATTCCTATATGGAAAATCATTGATCAAAGATGGAACAAACAACTCCATAGACCTTTACATGCAGTTGGCAACTACTTAAATGCAAAGTACTTATCTCTTGATTAAGAAAGAAACTGATGAAGGTTGTAGGGAATTGTCAACTCCCTCTTGATCCTTGCCTCCTTGCAGAAATCAATGAAGTCCATCAGCGATCTCCTGAAGCATGGATTCCTTTTACTTTTTCTGAGGTGGATGCTCATCCTCAACATCAATTGTTGATGCATGTTGCTTTCCTTTCCTTTTTCTTGCATGAACTATAAGGGTTGGGGTTTCTTCATCCTACAGATTCATCGAGCCATCTAACCACATCAAAGGCTCAACAACAAGCTAGCATCGACACCAAGTCATTCCACATGTTATTAAGGAGATATACCAAGTTTGCATCACACAAACTTGCATCCAGTATTCCAAGTTTTGCTCTAGTGTTTCATACCACAAACACTAGGACATTCTCATTCAACACTTCAAAACACGTCGTAATCTCCAAGTCTTCTCTAAGTTTTAGAAACCCTAAGTCTTCTAACTCTTGTACCACATAAGCATAAAGACTCCAAGACGAATACATCAATATGAAAAGCACATACTTTAATACAAGTGTTATGATAGGATCTCTTCTCAGTTTCTATAAAAGTAAGTGAGGGAGGCTTTCTCCTCATCTCCCTCTCGCTCTCAAGTAACTTCCCTCTGAAGATTTGTAACATTGTATTTCATTCTAAGACTTGGCTGTGAAAATTCCTAAACCCAGAATCCCTACTTCGGCAAACTGATATTACTTCTACTTGTTAATCCACACAAGTTATTTACTGTGTTCTATGGTAAATATCGAAGCAAATACAACTGTAGCATTCACTATTTAAAAACAATATGTCGAAACAAGAAACTAAACAAGAAAGAGATACAACACAAATCTACACAGTTATTGTTGGACAAATGTCCCCGGAAAAACAAAATGTGGGAAAACCAGTGCAGCAACTCTAAGGGTTTTATTATTATGCAGCAGTAAATTCTGAATACAACTTTTGGATGTCTTCTCGGCAATCCAGTTACACAGAATATCATTGACAGAGAGATCTGTGAGATTACCTCACGCTATCACTGGAAATCTTGGTTCATCCAGCACCTGAATGACTACCCCTGGCTGACTCTGCGTCAACCCAACATCAAACCCTCTGGGCACGGCGTCACTCCTCCAGCTAATCAATTTGTTGCTCAGGAACTTCGATTTCTGCCTCCCGGTCTCACACCACGGCTCCCGGCTTCTGCAATCGATTCCTTTAGCAAATTTTTGGACTTCCTCACGACTTCAGCGCTGCCTCTGTGTGGCTCTACGTCAGCGCCTCTGGCTCTACGCTACTACTATTGGATCTCCCTCTGTCTTCTCTGTTGAGTATTCTCCGACCGGGAAAGATTTCCCTTCAGATACTATCCCTGCCCCTCACTGCAAAAGCTCACTTTGAATTTCTCATCGGCAATTGCTCTGCTTCAGAAATTCGATCTTCTGAACTCTCTCTATATGTTCTCCAAGTGCCCATCAAGCCTTCTCTTATAATCCTCTCGCTAATCAATCAACAAACCAGATTAGATTTTAATCAATGGCGAGGATCATATTGACTTGATCTCCGCCTACTTCTAGAAGTTACACCCACAGTTTAGATTAATACCCATTAATTATGTCCCATTAAAAATAATTAATTATTTTAATAAAACTGTCTCCAAGTGGAATTTCCCAAAACAATTTCTCGGTATTGGAGAATACATGTGTCTAAGCGTCCCTGCAAATTTTGAGACTCAGAGCACATCCGATGCTACCAGAAATCAACACTCCCTCTTAGCGAGGAATGTGCTCGGTATTGGAGAATACATGTGTCTAAGCGTCCCTGCAAATTTTGAGACTCAGAGCACATCCGATGCTACCAGAAATCAACACTCCCTCTTAGCGAGGAATGTGCTTTAGCAATGCAACCTGCTGAAGCATCACTTTGTTTTGTAACATCTCCTCTTGTGTTATTGATGTCCGACATCCTATCCACCAACTACTGCGCAAATGGTGCATTTGTACTGCTACTAACCCTGCCACTGTTAACACTGCATCTGTAATGCAACTCCCTCTTAATTATGCATTCGTGATGTTGCTGCCGCTGCCACTGCCAATACTGCATCTGCACCACAACCTTCTCCAACTGTTGCTGCTACTGCATCAATAATGGAAAAGCATCCCAAAATATTGAACTGGTGTTCAGTATGATGCATCTCGTTGCTGGAGTCTGATTGTTGCTAGTCTCTGCGTTGACCCTCTAAAACCTCTGTGATGTTGTTGACCTCTGCTTTGTGCCATCTACACTACTGCCAACTCTGTTCTGTGTTGTTCAATCTATGGCGCCACTAGCCTATGCAACTGTCACTTCCGCACTCCTCTGCACCAACTGACACAAGTCCACCATGCTATTACTAATCTGGGCTCCCGTAGCAAGGAATTGATCCAAGAGGTGGGCTCCTCAAGGATCCTGCCCCTCTGTAGCTCTGTGAACTACAACTCTAAATCAGCCCAACTCCCTCCTGGAGGTATCTCGGTTGTCATAGCGAACTCCTCCTCGATCTTCGCGGGTGCAGCCTTCGGATCATGCTTCTCATCTTTGTCCTTCTTCCTGAGAGGACATTGTGTTGCGTAGTGGCCCATTTTACCACACCTGAAGCATTTAATCTTCGAAACGTCCTTCTTCCGCTTTCGTTACTTCTGTTGCCCCTTGGATGCAAGGGTCGGCATTCTCATCCTCTTCCTTGGGCCTCGACCCACTGCTATTGCTTCCCTCAATTTTACACTTGACCAAGTCCCTCCTCATCTCCTCCTGCTTAATAGTTGCCCACATTTCGTTCCAGTTTGGCAAAGTCGCCCTGCCCAGCATGCTTTGGACAAAGACTTGCCACTCCTCAGATACTGAATTCAGGGCCAGTCTTACCATCTCGGAACCTTGAGGTGTTGACCCCATAGTTGTTAACTCATCTCGGGTCTCTTGAAGTTTCGTGAGGAACAGATCAACGCATTCCCCCTTCTACATCTGCATAGATCTCATATTATGCTCCAAGTACATCTTCTGCTGCTCGGAAGATCCCTTATACGGCGTCGACAATGCATCCCACATCTCTTTGGCAGTATTTCTGCCCGCTATGTGACAGACTATATGATCCTTCACTCCGTCAAGGATCATTCTTTTTGTCTTCACCATTTCTCCTTTGTACTTCTTGAGTTGATCTGGATCTGTGGGCTTAGCTACCACGATGTCAACATAGACTTTGAGAAAACGCTCATCCAGAAGGCATGACATCCTTATCTTCCAAATCACATAGTTAGATACCCCATCCAACCTATCCTGATCTCTTAGTCCACTAGCTACCATCTCTGCCAATTGAAAAGTCAAATAGCCTCCTCTCTCCTCTGCATAGCATTAGACTAGCCTACGCACTCCCTTCTAGAGCTTGTAGATCTTCCCCTATGTTGCTGCTCAGCTAGTGAGAATTCGAACTCCTTGGCTGAAAGTTCTCTGAGGAAGAATCACTCAATTGTGTCTCTCCCTTTCCTTTGACGTCTTTCTACCCAGCAACTACCTGCAAAAAATTGCGTCCCACCAGAAAAACCCCTTCACTGAAGCTTCTTCTACGCTGCTCCCTATGCCGCTAACTGATTTCAATCTGGAAATCTTACCTCTCTATCGACTCACTCAGAGAGAGATTTACCACGAAAATCTACCCTTCTTGGCCTAAACTGCGCAAACCCTACGGATTCGAATTGTTGCCTTTGTAGGAATTTTGAATTCCCTTCTCCCTTCAGCATTGGATCTACCGTCTCTGCTCTTCTTGCTTCACCTGCAGCTCCTATACCATGTGAAAATTCCTAAACCCGGAATCCCTATTGTAGCAAACTAATGTTACTTCTCCTACTTGTTAATCTATACAAGTTATTTATTGTGTTCTACAGTTAATAGCAAAGTAAATACAACTGTAGCATTCCCTATTTAAAAATAATATGCCGAAACAAGAAATTGAACAAGAAAGAGATACAACACACATATACACAGTTATTTGTGGACAAATGTCCCCGGAAAAGCCCAATGCAGGAAAACCGATGCAGCAGCTCTCAGGATTTTATTATTATGCAGTAGTAAATTCTAAATACAACTTCTGGAATGTCTTCCCGGCAATCCAATTACAGAGAATATCACTGACAAAGAGATCTGTGAGATTACCTCACATTATCACTGGAAATCCTTGCTGATCCAACCCCTGAATGACTGCTCATGGTTGCCTCTGCGTAGTCTCTGCGTCAGCCCAGCGTCAAACCCTTTGGGGACAACATCACTCCTCCAGCGGATCGATTTGTTGCCCAAGAACTTCGATTTCTGCCTCTCGGTCTCGCACCCAAGCTCCTGTCTTCTGCAATCGATTCCTTCAGCAAATTTTTGAACTTCCTCTCTGCTTCTGGCTGCCTCTGCATGGCTCTGCGTCAGCCCCTCTGGCTCTCCCTGCTACTGTTGGATCTCCCTCTGTCTTCTCTGCTGAGTATTCTCCGACCAGAAAAGATTTCCTTCAGATACTATCCCTGCCCCTCACTGCAAAAGCTCACATTGAATTTCTCACCGGCAGTTGCTCTGCTTCAGAAATTCGATCTTCTAAACTCTCTCTGTGTGTTCTCCAAGTGCCCATCAAGCCTTCTCTTATAATCCTCTCGCTAATCAATCAACGACCCAGATTAGATTCTAATCAATGGCTAGGATCATATTGACTTGATCTCTGCCTTCTTCTAGAAGCTACACCCACAGTTTAGATTAGAACTCATTAATTATTTTAATTTCCTAAGTTTAGACTTAGGGTCCCATTAAAAATAATTAATTATTTTAATAAAACTGTCTCCGGGTGGAATTTCCCAAAACGATTTCTGAGTATTGGAGAATACATGTGTCTAAGCCTCCCTGCAAATTTTAAGACTTACAGCACATCCCATGCTACCAGAAATCAACATTGGCACCAATTGACAAGAAACCAAAACCTAGTCAAGTTGTTGAACACTTGTCTCTTAGGTTGACTTCAATGGTTGCTCTTTCAATAAAGCTTTGATACCATGTTGAATTTTATCTGGAGATGCACGGTAAATACAATTTCTTGCTAGATAATTACTTCCTAATCATCTCCACAAAGTATTCTTATGCCACTGATATCATTGAGCAATTATACTTTAGAAAATATCAACAATAAATGCAGCGGAAACAGTAAAGATCGGAAAAAGACAGCGATGCACAATAGAGACAATAAATTTACCCTCGGAAACCCAACCTCGAGAGAATACCCAACAAATTTTCCTTGGGAGAAAATATTCTTCAGCAAGGTTTACAAATCCACAATTTGTCTACAAATATGTGCCAGTGTCCAACTCAAAAATAGCAGTCAAACCTAGTCAAAACCAACAACAAGATAGTCTTGGTAAAACTTAATCAAATCAGCCTCGTCAAATTTAAATTCTAGTCAAATGCAGCCTGTTTGCGTCCTACAGCTAGGTTTGCGGCCTGTAGCCAACTCTAACTAACCCTCCAGCAGACCTCCTCGATTCCTCCAACAAACCTCCTCAATTCCCATACTCGTCCTCCTTTGGTGCTATCTACAGTTGTCCAAGAGAGCTAATGAAGAGAGATAGAAGACTTGATGATGATGAAAAAATGAGACATTGCAATTGCTATTTATACAAAGTCGAATGGGGTGAAATACCCCAACGAACACGTCCCTTCACCTTGTTGGGCTGACCTAATGCCCAAGAAAAACAAATTATTCAAGAACGATTTAGGCATGCGGGAATACTTCTCAATGCTACAAAAATCAACACAAACCAAACCTAAACTTTGCCTTTAATGCACTAGAACTTGGCCCTCAATCCAAACATGAATTCGAACTTCA
The DNA here is from genome assembly GCA_031772625.1 of Pinus tabuliformis. Taxonomy (NCBI): domain Eukaryota; kingdom Viridiplantae; phylum Streptophyta; class Pinopsida; order Pinales; family Pinaceae; genus Pinus; species Pinus tabuliformis. The sequence continues at coordinate 1,053,760,092 of CM062816.1, read as the reverse complement.
AAATTCTAGGACTCGCCTTTCAAACTAGGCCTGAAATCCACCTTCAAACACTAGAATTCAGCCCCCAAAACAAACCTAAAACTCAGCCACGTAGGGATTGAAGTTTGGCTTTCAACAGGGCTAGAACTCGACCCCTAAAACAGCGATGTATCTTCTAACCAGGACCAAAAACCTTCCTAAAGCGTGCCAAAAAACCTTCCCATAGAAAACCTCTATGACTTGGCTTCACTTCATTTGATTCATGAGGTATGAGCCTCAAAATTGCTCCTTTGCTTGCTTCGATAGACCCGCATTGGCTTGAGTGAGTCCTAGTTCCTCTCCATAACGCCTATATATAGTGTGTTTGATCCTCAAAAGTAAGGCCAACTGCCCACTGGCTAGGCCAATTTGTGCACTGGCTGGGCTGACATGGTATACTGTTTAATGAATATTCAAAAAACCATTTCTCCTCAACTATGATGAGTTAGAGGGAGCGTCATATACTACTAGAAAGGTCTCAAAATAAGATTTCCAACCAAATATATTATGCTCCCATTTGAGCTAAGTTATTGGAGTAAAAATGCATTCAAAGATAGGGTATTCATTCTCATTCTCTCTCTATATATACTTTGTTGAACAATTGAAGAAATCTAATAGAAGAAGAATCATTTGGGTTTTCCCCTTGAGGGGTTTTTGCACTGGTCATTGGACTTAAATCTCAGTGTCTCATATTTGTGTTTGGTTTTCTTCATATGATCATTAAGTTTATGTTCTAACTACAATTGTTGATCTAAAAAGTTTTGAAAAGAAATTTGCACTCTAAGTAATTGTAACATCTTAGAACATTTAGTTTTCTACAAAGTACATTCAGTTTTCCCCACAAAACTTTCATGTTTCTGCAAATAATTTTTAAGTTTCTACATAGAACTTTCAAATTTTAACATCTTACTACCCTTCTCCATCTTCTTAATGAAGCCAACAACATAAACTTCCCCTTGTTGCTATGAACAAGACTGTAATCTAATCTCTTCTTGCACAAGATCAACTGAAGGGTGAGAAGTGTGAGAGCAAGTTAAGAGCAAGAGCAAGGGAAGAGTTGGAGCAAGCGTGAAGGACAAGATCTGATCAAGAGAAGGAGGAAATCTTCAAGCAAAGAGCAAGAACACTCCCGCTGCAAGTTGGTCAAACATTGGTGACTTTATTCATTCTCATTCTCTCCCTATATATACTTTGTTCAACAATTGAAGAAATCTAATAGAAGAATAATCATTTGGGTTTCCCCCTTGAGGGGTTTTTGCACTTGTCATTGGACCTAGATCTCAGCGTCTCATATTTGTGTTTGGTTTTCTTCCTATAATCCTTAAGTTTATGTTCTAACTACAATTGTTGATCTAAAAAGTTTTGAAAATGAAATCTGCATTCTAAGTAATTGTAACATCTTAGAACATTTAGTTTTCTACAAAGTACATTCAGTTTTCTCCATAGAACTTTCAAGTTTCTGCAAATAATTTTTAAGTTTCTACATAGAACTTTCAGATTTTAACAACTTACTACCCTTCTCTGTCTTCTTAATGAAGCCAACAACATATACTTCCCCTTGTTGCTATGAACAAGATATAATATAATATAATATGTTATTTGACTATATAACTTTCTCTTTCATTTGGACAGCCTTTGACATCAATAGCAACCATTTTCAACAATGTCCTCCAAGGTAAGATATCTCCTCTTCTTCACTTCAACAAATTACAATGTTGAGTGCGTACACAAGAGAAGTGTGAGAGCAAGTGTTTAGGGTGTGCAAGAGAAGTGTGAGAGCAAGTGAAGAGCAAGAGCAAGTGTGAAGGACAAGATCTTATCAAAAGGAGGAGGAGATCTTCAAGCAAAGAAAAACAGCACTTCAACTGCAAATTGATCAGACACTGGTGACTTTATTCATTCTCATTCTCTCTCTATATATACTTTATTGAACAATTGAAGAAATCTAATAGAAAAAGAATCATTTGGGTTTTCCCCTTGAGGGGTTTTTGCACTGGTCATTGGACCTAAATCTTAGTGTCTCATATTTGTGTTTGGTTTTCTTCATATGATCCTTAAGTTTATGTGCTAACTACAATTGTTGATCTAAAAAGTTTTGAAAAAGAAATCTGCATTCTAAGTAATTGTAACATCTTATAACATTTAGTTTTCTACAAAGTACATTCAGTTTTTGGCAAAGTACATTTAGTTTTCTCCATAGAACTTTCATGTTTCTGCAAATAATTTTTAAGTTTCTACATAGAACTTTCAAATTTTAACATCTTACTACCCTTTTCCATCTTCTTAATGAAGCCAACAACATATACTTCCCCTTGTTGCTACGAATAAGACTATAATCTAATCTATTCTTGCACAAGATCAATCGAAAACTTCAGAAACCTTGGTAAGTTCACTATAGCACAAACACCTTGAACAAAGGACATCCAGGAAGGAGAAAGTCCTTTCAAAGTAAAGGACACCAACTCTTGATCCTCCCCCTTTATCCTTATGGCAACCAACTAATCTTTCAACTCAATGATCTTGGTCAACTAGCTCACCATAGCATCTATCTTGCTCATATGAAAACTAAAATCTAGTTTTGCAACAAGTCAACAAAGGCTTAAGGCATTTTCTTATGTATCTTTTTATCTTCAAAGTGCAAGATGAATGATCCTTTACGGAATCAACAATGATTCTATTCACCTTGGCTTCCCTCTTCCAATGAGTAGCCAATTATGTCGCCCTGTAGATTCTGAAATTCCCTTCAATACATGCTCCCAAACATAAGCTTCCTAAATAAAGATCTTAAGTCTAAGCTTCAAGGAACAAAATTAGAAGCCCCATCCAATTTGTTATACTCTATAAGACAAAGAGTCAACTTATGCATCTCGAACAAGTCCTCAAGTGCACAAAATCAATAGTGTATGAAGTAGACAAACTCTTTCTACGGTCCAAGACTCTAGGTGATTCTCACAAGCAACCTAGGGCATCAAACCCAAGAAACTCAAACAAGATCAGGCACCTCTCCCAAGTAAATCTTTGATACCACGTAGAAATTTCTCGACAAAACGACAACAATTTTTTTTGATGCAACTTAAGGGATTCACCTCTTTCCTAAAGATCCCCAAATCTTGACCCTATGAATATAGTGTTGTAGGGCTATTATGAAATGTAAATAAAAGAAGGCGGCTAAACATTCTACAATTTTGACCTTTTTCAATATGTCATCACTAGAATTTGGGCATAAAATCTTTCATGAAATTGCAATTTTGGATTGTTGAAATTGTTGTTTTCAAATTTTAATGCAAAAATGATTCAACGCCCTCAAATACCCCTATTGCAATTTGATTGATAACTATAATTCCATCAAATCCAAAATAACTCTTACCAAATTTCATGAAAAAATGTTGAATTCCCTTCTTTCAATTTTGAGCAGCCAAAAAAGAACCAGTCGATAGAACATTTAGACAATTGTTGAACAAAACAACAACAATAACAAACTGTATTTCAACTCTAAACAACCCTAATCCACTAAGAAACTTAGGAGATAAAATATCAATGCATCGCAATAAGTTTCAGCCCGCTAAGGCAATCTTATCATGCATATCACGATATGAAAAACAAATATAACAACTGAAAAAAAATTGTATATCTGCCCTTATATTCTTCAATTATAATGTCAAATCAATTAACACATTCACCCTTAACTTATGTCAAATCAGCAAGACATACAAAGCTGGAAATTACAAACCATGAAGAATATAGATGGCTGAAAATCAAATATACATTAAGACAAGTATTAGCATTGGTCACCTCAAAACTTCATAATATGTATAAAGGTGAAGTTCGTGTACATACCACAGCCTTATCACAAGGCTAGTACAATCCTCTAGCTTTCCAAAACCCCATATACGAAAACAGAAAAGAAAAACCCTACCTGGGACCACGGGATCCAACGAGCATGCCTCACACAAGCATGATCTCCAAGGCAAGGCATCTCTTCTTGTTCACTTCACAAGTACAACCAAGGGTTTCACCTCAAAACCATAATCTGCAAATCTCGAAGCAATGAAACCCTAACCCTAGCCTTCAAGATGCTCTACCAAACTAATAAACCATAGCAAGTCTAAAAGAGAGAGAGAGAGAGATCAAGCACATAAGAAGATCCAAGAGATGCGTGAAGTGGTGCACTACTCGATCACATCACTAACACGAATGAACAAGAATGAGTTATGACTATATGATAAGCAAAGGACTCTCCCCTTTCTCTGTATATATGAGAGGTAACGGAGGTCAGCAATACATATGTTAGCCAATGTCCTTACAAGCAACCTAAAATAACACATGCAGGCTCACAAATGTGGAGAGCTACACTCCAAGGGTACACATGTCAAGCACCAACGTGATGTTGAAAACAAGCAAGTCTCAAAATGCAAAGGTGCTCCACAATGTGTGTCCAACACTCCTACAAAGCCCCAATGATACCAATCATCCTTCTAAGCCATGTATTCCACTGGGTCTACTCCCACTACATGAACAGTACCGCAACCTAAGCATTCCCAAACCAACTCCAAGTCCCCATCCAAGCAACCAAGCTACCCTCTATTGTTCAGTGTCCAATGCCGTCCAAAACACTCCTCCTTGCAAGTAAGGCTGTTCTCCAAGCAAGTAACCATTTCCATGTTGCCATCATGTTGAAAATCACCAAAGCTATCAGGAGATCTTCAACACCCTAGGGAAGAATAGCATGCAAGCACCCTACTGAGGTCAATCAAACACTAAATAAGCCATCTCCAATGTGCAAATTCATCACAAACCATCTCCCATGTCCAAATCCATCATAAACCATCCAGGGGCTGAACATAGAGCATGTAGCCCAAATCTCATGAAGCACCCCCAAACATTGTGTAAACACATTTGAAGTAACTCTGAAAGCTGACTATTAATAAACTTATGTCTTTAGTTTTCCACTCTTTCTTTTGTCCTTTTCTGCCTCTGTTATGTCACTTATAATGAGGTCTCTCAATTTTAGATTTCTTCTGTTCAATTTCTAAACATGAACCCTAAAAACTTGTTCAGCATTGCAACTTCAAAAATACTCCCTTAATGTTTAAAGATAGCTTCATCATCCATAAGTAACAAGTGACAATATTGATCACTATATGTATAAAATTAATTAAAACGGCGTCTCTTCACAGCTCTTACATGCTAGACACAGATGTTTTGAGATCTTACTTCATTGATCAGTAAACAGCTTTCATAGGCTACAAAAATGGTTTTGAATGTGTGCTCATGGCTTGCTTCACTAACCATTCGCAACACAGGAATTTTTCAAGCCTAAGGACATTGTATCATTTTTTGGGATTGATCTTCTTTAATCAGCGAAATGAAATCGAAGTGTTCCAGGCAAAATATTTTGAATCTATTTTAAGTCATAACTATTTCTCCAATAAACTTGGATAATGATCCAGTTCCTAAATCTTGGGATGCTGTAAAATTTGCAAGAGAATTTGACATTCCAGTCACAATGATGGAAAAAGGAGAAAAAATATATTTTGATACATAAAATATTTCTTTTCAAGAGTAACGAACATTCACACCATTGAGCTATTAAGTTTTTACTATTTAGGCACATAAATACAGGAAATGTTTTTACAAAAGTTCTACACACCTCCAAGTATTCAACACAGACATGACCAGTGCCTTTGTCATCCCACTTTCCTTCTTCACTTAACCGATATACTTTCACTCGCTGCAAAACACCAAATTAAAAACGTTGTAATAAACATCAATCTTAAATTTGCAACCAAAAATCAAATAAAAGTCCTAAATGTGTTAAAAAAAAGCCCAAACCAAAATGCCAACTATGATACACCTACAGCAAGAAACACAAGTAGGACAGATGGATCATATAAGATTAACATCCTTGAGGTGACAGAAGGAAGACAGTGCATGAAGAAGATGATGGTGGTCTAACAAAGCCATCAAGGATTGACTTTGATGTTTGCTTATGACAACTAGAAGTCTAGAGAATGCAAACATTAACCTGTAGCAGGAAGAAAAAGAAGAACAAACCAAAAAAAAACTGTAAGCAGATATTCTCTGCTGTGGACCCAAAGACTCTGATTTACCAACAATTTCAAACTTGTAATTGACATTCTCAATAGCTTGGAAAGCAATCAAGCGTTGAAGCATCATGTTAATATCATGCTAGTTTCTACCTAAATACCTTAAATGTCGGCACCCTTTGCAAGACATTGCTTCAAGGAGTTAAATTTTGTAGTTGCATATGCCAACCATGAAACTTTCAAATGTCTGCTCACATTTATCAGCAGCACTTAAAAATCCAAAGGTTATAGAACTCTTAAAAAGGTCATTGTAAGATTAGTTGCAGTTTCCTGAACAATTGACTATACTTTCTTTAACTGTCTTCACCTCTGCAAGAATCTTGAAAATTTCTTTTTACAGTTATAATATCAAGAATTTGGAGCCTGTTAATTTTAAATTTTAATAGGGATACACAGTCAAGAGTCAAGACTATGTTTTAAATTAAAATTCATGATTTAACAGTTTCTAAATTATGAGCATGCATGAACAGAAGATTTTGTTGTCATTTTGCAAGAAAATTGCGAATGTTGAACAAAGAATTAAAATAATAATAATAATAAGGCCTTTGGCCATTGAATTTTCAATGGTTCCAGTAAAAAAATAGTCCGATGTAAATTTTGAAGGAGAACATTCATATTTATGAAAATGTTCTACATTATTGATAAAAAGTGCATGATAAAGTCTCTTTTTTCCAATTCCTTTACTTTTTTAAACTCATTTTTTTAAGTGGCCGAGGGCCTGACCGAAAATCAAGAAACTCTAACTCGTGTAGCGAATTGCTTTAGTTGTGATGATAAGTTGATGGCCAAAGGCCGGGATCTACCAACGTGGCTCTGATACCAATATAACGACCAAAAGTCATATATGCAATGGAAATCTTTAAAATACTTCAAAGACGTAAATGTCCATTGTAAGACATGTAACTGTATATTGAAAATTGTATAGGAATTGATATGAGATATGAGATGATTACAAATGAGAACGAGGGCTTGCTTATATACCCTAGGCAAGTGCCCTTTCATGAATGGGCATGTCTCTAAGACATGCCTCTTCATTACTAACTAACTAACCATTAGCTAATTAATTATTATTTATTATTATTATATTTATATTTATATTTATTATTTTTATATGAATTATATTCATAACATTTGTCAACATGGGTACTTTCACAATTGGAACACTTCCTCTGTAGATAGGTGTTTAGCAACTGGCTCAATTTATTGTTTTCGACCTTTTGGTCTTCATATTTCAATGTGTATATGGCCTGTTTTGTAAACATAACTATTTGGCCATGTTATTGTTGACAGTTGCTAGATAACCTATTTCATTCCATAAGATCATGGTCTACCTTCTATTATATAATTTAAAAAATTTGTATGCTCTTGTAAATGATTGAAATTTGAATCTAGATTCTAGATGGTTGATGCTCAAATAATTAATCATTAATGTACTATGGATGTCATTTCTCTCTTGATCTATGCACAAATATGCATGCTTTCATATATTCTACAAATAATTCTGCATTCTAGATGTTTTTTTAAATATAAATGCTATATATATACATATATATATATAGAGAGAGAGAGAGGGGGGGGGTCTTCTAGGGTGCTTCACTTCCGAGGATTTTTGGAAAATGTCGTTTCCAAAACTTCGCTTCTCAAAAACACACTTGTTTCATGCAACATTGATCAAGCCAGATCAACTTAAGAAGGTGTTGATTTCACACTCCCACAAGGGTGACCTAGGAAAGGCACAGGTATAAGCTCAACAACCACCATTTTTAAGAATTCCAAAACTTTTTATTTTTAGGATTTAGCTTAGAATCAATTAGCTTGTTGGTTTTTCATTCATTTAATTTTATTAGCAAGCATCCCCTTGGAAAAAATTGGTAAAATTGATAGATCTAACCAAGGGTAGGTACAAGTGACATTTTTGCATATTTTAAGTCTGTGTCCAGTTGAATTGTTTTGCAGATCCAAGAAATTATTGGTTGTAGGATACAGGATCTGCAATAAATTCATAGGTTTCAGCATTCCAGGTAAGTAATTCTTTCAAGAAACCTCTCTCATTACTCTATTGTACTTAGTTTCAATGTTATTCATCATTTAGAGTAATTTTTATGCAATTTCCAGTCACATTAAAAGTATAATTTAAAGATGGAAATTCCTGGGCTATTTTGTCCACGAGGGTTTCACCCATAATTCTGAAAGCAATTCCAGCTTGTTAGAAATTGATTTTTTCAGTTTTTTAGGTTGAGAAGAGGCCTCATAAGTCTCAAAAATGATCATCATACCTCTCCACTCCTAGACATAAAAACTGAAAGTGCTTATGCACTTGTAGAGTGGCTGTTGTGGGCTTGATAGATTGTTTCAGCATTCCAGGTAAGTAATTCTTTCAAGAAACCTCTCTCATTTCTCTATTGTACTTAGTTTCAATGTTATTCATCATTTAGAGTAATTTTTATGCAATTTCCAGTCACATTAAAAGTATAATTTAAAGATGGAAATTCCTGGTCTATTTTGTCCACGAGGGTTTCACCCATAATTCTGAAAGCAATTCCAGCTTGTTAGAAATTGATTTTTTCAGTTTTTCAGGTTGAGAAGAGGCCTCATAAGTCTCAAAATTAATCATCATACCTCTCCACTCCTAGAGATAAAATCTGAAAGTGCTTATGCACTTGTAGAGTGGCTGTTGTGGGCTTGATAGATTGTTGTTCCTACATTTTTATGCAGACTTTACAGTTTGATTTACGGGGCAGCAATCTATTTTAACCCATAACTCGCTAAACAATGGCCTAAACTAAAAACTAATTACATATCTAGTTAAAGTAAATTTTGTAAACCAAGATCAACAGGTTACGCCCCATACTATTTAGTTTTCTGCTATATAGTTAAAGTAAAAAATAACTAGACAATTCAAGGAGATTAACACCTCCACTCCAGCTGACCCGATCTAAGGCATTGATCTTATTTGAGATTGTTTGGGGTAATATTTGGGACTCCTCCCTTGACCATTGAGGAGGTTGTTTGAACTAAACAGTGGGGGCTTGAGCCGAGGAGAATAGTGGGTCCCTACCCTGTGTGTGCCCATCCAGCAAGTTGTCGAGACCTTAGCAACCTTGCTAATCAGAGTGGTAACATTTTTTAGCGTCGTTGCTAGGAATAAGGTAAAATAATCCCACACTTCAACAACATTTCAAAGATATATTTCAAAGTGTAAATTGTTCCAGTCCACGACTAACATTTTTTGTCTCCATTGTCGGGAAGGAGGTCTTTTAGCTCTGGTTATACACGACATCACCTTGGTAAGTTTTCAATTTGTAATGGTACCTTGATGAGACATTGGTTTAAGGATTAACTATAAGGATCTCGTCTAGCGACTCCACTTCGATAAAATCTAAAGAGATACAACACACAATCCACTTTCCAAGGTAAAGCATAAGGTAGGTAAGGTATATATTGGCGACTCCATTGTGGTATTCTCATTGATATCCTTCATCATATAATTTTATTTTAGCCTTGCTACCAAAATTTTTATCTAACAAAAGATCAAGTTACCTCCTTAAAGAGCACCATTTTATGATCCAGTTGATTTTTCAGGTTTGGGGCTTTTCCCCATGATGATTGCAAAGTTGGGTCATGTGACAAACCTGTTTTCCGTGGAGATAGGGAATCAGTTGTAAATCACGTTTTTGCAGTTATCAAATATTTTAACTGAAAAATAACTTCCTCCATGAGAACATCATGATGGGTAATTTCACGGTAAATTTGGAAGCATCAGAATTGATCTGGTACAAGAGTCCTGGAAAAGGCATGTTTGTGTCGTTTGGAAATATTTTATGCAAGATGGTATCGTGATTCAGAAAGTTGGCTTCCCATTATCCAAGAAATAGAAGGGGTTGTACATGGCATAGAAAATTCTCAAACAATGGCTCTAATCCCAAAAGGAGAACAGTAGTGAAGAGACCCATCTTGTTGAGAAAGACCAAGTGATGGACTTGAAAAAAGACAATTATACTTGTACAAAAATGAGTGAAGAAGAATCTCCTTTTCTTCTATCAGAAATCAACAACTAACTGAAGAACAGGAATATGACGAGAGCCTTGAGGCCAAGATAATTAAGAACCCACCCACCCTCCTTCAGGTAAAAGCGCAAGTTTAAAGAGTTACACCCTTTTCCAAGCACGTGAACTTCATAACACATCTTCTAGTGACTTGGAAAAGGAGGGTTCAACAAAGGGCATCCTCTCGAAGAGGATGAGGACCACAAAGAGCCTAAATCTATTGATGCATTCTTCACTATTGACGGGATGTAAATGGGATTTTTGTTGCTCTATCTTCATGGGTGATCCTATATATGACACAAACACTGAAGGATGTCAAATTGCAGAATTTTTGCCTCGTGATCAAATAAATCATCCCATAGAGTATGAACAGCCATATCAACTCATACAGGAGCAGACATATGCACTAGTGCAGAAGGGGTACTTCCATATTCAGGATAAAAAGAAAAGAAAAAAGAGATTTCAGCAATGAATATCCTTGACGTGTGATTCTCGGATGTATAAAGATCCATTTGAAGGTAAGATCTCAACCTTGCAGTAGGGGGCAGGCCAAAATACATTCAATGCCAAACATATTTCATGAGTTCTCAACCTCCCTTGTCAAAGCAACTAACTGTAAGTTGTGGGTTTCAAAGTATTTTCAAATTTTGTGAATTGTCTCATCATTCATGTGTGCATGTGATTAGTGGCAGCCACGGAGGAGGATAATCTTTATTCAAGTTCCAGTTGGAGCCACCATCGAAACTTCCCCGACTTACCAATACAATGAGAAACATTGATGAAAGGCCTTATGCATACAATAAGAAACATCTCTATATCAATCTTGTCGCTCGATTGGTCAAGGAAGCTGAAGCAAAAAAATTAGCTATTGACAGCCATGATAAAATATTTTATTAATAATTGAATATATGATGATTACATTTTGTGAGAGGCCCTGGCTATATACCACCTTAGGTGCCTCTTGGTGAACGGGCATGATCTTTGATCATGCCCTTTGCCTAATAATCTATAACTAACTAATTTTTACATAACATTGCCTTCCTCTCAAAAGAATGCTTTGTCCTCAAAGCATACATAACGACGGATGTTGCTGAAGAAACGCTTCAGTCTCCCATGAAGCTTCTTCTTCTAGTAAGTCCTTCCACTTGATCAAGTATTCCTTGATTGTACGAGATCGAAGCTTCCTTTCTCTAGTAGATAAGATACCTTCTGGTTCTAGAATGACCCTTCCTTCATCATCTAGAGATGGAAGCGTTGTTTGCGCTGATTGATGGTCACCCAGTGCCCTTTTAAGGCAGGAGACATGGAAGACGTTGTGAACACGACTTTTCTCTGGAAGGCTTAAACTATATGCAACTTGGCTGATCTTTTTATTGATCTGATATGGTCCATAGAACTTCGGTGCCAATTTATTTTTTCCTTTTTGTTTCAAGGACAATTGTTTATATCACTGGAGCTTGACAAATACCCATTCTCTGGCTTCAAATTCTCTTTTGGTTCTATTTCGGTCTGCTTCTTGCTTCATACGGTTCCATGCGTTATTCAAATTTTCTTTTAGGGTTTGGACGATTTTTTGGGTTTCTTCTAGTTGGTTTTTAACAACAAGTAGATTTGTCTGGACGGTAACTAGATCCTTCCATTTTGGGGGTTCATATCCATACAAAGCTTGGAATGGCGTCATTTTTGCTGACATGTGATAAGTAGAATTATACCACGACTCACAAAGATGCAACCATTGAGCCCACTTATTTTGTTTTTTTGTAGCGTAGCAACGTAGGTAGGCCTCGAAACATTTATTGACAACCTCTGTTTGTCTATCTGTTTGAGGGTGATACGCAGAACTCATATTTGGGTAGGTTCCTATGTGGTTGAACAATTCCTTCCAGAAATTACCCTTGAATTTGGCATCTCTATCACTCGCAATGACTTTCGAAAAACCGTGTAATTTATATATATTTTTGCAAAATATTTCAGCAATTTGTTTAGCTGAGTCTGATTTCTTTATTGCCATAAAGTGAGCATATTTGGTGAGTCTGTCAACCACTACGAAAATCTTGTCCTTGCCTTCAGATACGGGTAATCCTTCAATAAAGTCCATCAATATTTCTTCCCATTTCTGATTCGGAATGTTTAAGGGGTGAAGTAATCCAGGTGTCATAATATTTTCACTTTTATTTCTTTGACATGTGTCACATTCTGCTACATACTTCTGAATATCGCGACTCATCCCTTTCCAAAAGAATGATTGACGTGCATTGTAGTAAGTTTTAAAGAATCCTACATGTTCGGCTGACGGTGAATCATGTGAATCCTTGAGTATCTTGGATTTAAACTTGGAGTTTGCATTCAAATAGATTCTTCATTTGTACCATAGAATATCATTCTTCCATTCAAAGTTTGAGTTGTTTGGAAGATTATTGATTATCGCAGTTATTTCTAGATCCTTGGCATACTCACTTCGAATCTCATTAAGCCATTTTGGTACAACAACCGAGACTGCAAGCAGTGTTGGTTCTTCGCCTTTCCTAGACAGGGCATCTACTACTACATTGTCTTTTCCCCTTTTATGTAGTATTTCCATGTCAAAGGCGGTAATTTTTTCAATCCATTTTTGTTGTTCTTTGGAAAGTGTTTTTTGTTGAAGGAGGTGCTGGAGACTGTTATGGTCTGTTCGAATGGAGAACTTACTTCCCAAAAGATATTGTCTCCACTTAGCCAGTGCGTGCATAATAGCGAGCATTTCCTTATTGTATGTGGACTTGAGACGTTCTCTTTTATTGAGCTTCCTGCTTTCAAAAGCTATTGATTACCCTTCTTGCATTAACACTACACCTATACCGAATCCGGAAGCATCACACTCGATGATAAATGGTTTAGAGAAATCTGGAGTTTCTAATACCGGGGCATTAGACATAACTTCCTTCAATTCTTCAAAACACCTTCCTGCTTCCTCATCCCATTGAAATGAATTCTTCTTTAAAAGGTTTGTCAGAGGTGTCGTTATATGTGCATAGTTTTTAATAAATCTTCGGTAATATCCAGTCAATCCTAAGAACCCTCTTAGCTTGGATACATTAACCGGCTTGGTCCATTCCTTTATAGATCTGATTTTATTAGGGTCCACTTTTACGCCTTCCTAGGATATAATGAGTCCAAGGTATTCTACTTCTTTCTTTCCAAAGGTGCATTTGGATTTTTTTGCATAGAATGATGCTCTTTTAGTAGTGTAAGAACTTTATCCAGACGTCGTAAGTGCTCCTTCCAAGTTTTACTGTAAATTAAAATATCGTCAAAGAATACTAATACAAACTTCTTAAGATATGGATGAAATAATTCGTTCATAGTGGCTTGGAACGTCATTGGTGCATTGGTTAACCCAAACGGCATTACTTTAAATTCATAGTGACCTTCGTGTGTTCGAAATGTCATTTTTGGTATGTCTTCCAACCTGATTCTGATTTGGTAATACCTTGACCTTAAGTCCAATTTTGAAAAGTATTTTGTGCCATGTAGCTCATCCAACATTTCGTCGATAAAGGGGATTGGGAATTTGTTTTTAATCGTTATTTTGTTTAATCCTCTATAGTCAATGCATAGCCTGAATCAACCATCCTTCTTCCTTACCAATACCACTGCAGCAGCCTTCGGACTTTTACTTTTCGAGATGATCCCACACTTTAAGAGGTCTTGGATTAATCTCTCAATCTTTGTCTTTTGGTGATGTGGATATCGATACGACTTGATGTTGACAGGGTCTAACCCTACTTTGACTTCTATTGTATGCTCAATTTCTCTGTTAGGAGGCATTTTCATAGGCAGGTCTTGAAATACCTTTTCATGCTTCTGAATTAGATCTTGTACCTCTGGTGACTCTTCACTGATTATATTTGCAGATAACATTTCTAATTGGTGACATTGTACTACGTAAGCGGGTGCTCCTCTTCGAATCATCTTCATCATCTGAGATGACGATACAATTTGATTCTCTGGTGCTTGGAATCCGTGTAATTTGTACCTCTGGCCTCCCCAGTTAAATCTTATGAACTGTACTTGATGGTTGGCAGCATAAGTGCCTAGAGTTCGTAGCCATTGGATACCTAAGACCACATCTACTCCACCTAATGGTACAGTGAAGAACGGAGATTCTAAATTAAAGTCTTGAATCTGCAATTTGACCTTATGGCATTTCCCTACCTTTTCAATCTTCTTACCGTCAGCTACCATTACCTTCATGTTTGGTAAGGGAAATGAGAAAATGTTGAGTCTCTTTGCCACAATTGCATCTAAAAAATTGTGGGTGCTACCAAGGTCGATGAGAACCACTATGCTGTTCTTCTTTATATTTCCTTTCAATTTTAGAGTCTGAGGTTGTGATATACCTGTCATAGCTGATAATGACACTTGCGGAATACTTCCGTCATCTAATTCTGGAGAGAATTCTGGGGCATCTTCTGTTTCTTCTATGTCAGAATCCTCACTGTTTGAGTCATTAGTTGCTTCACAGTTATATAGGTTCTTTGATTCTTTTCCTTTAGCACACCTATGTTTAGGGTCCCACTTCTCGCCACAGCGTTTGCATTTGCCTTCTTTTATCCTTTGTATTTCCACATTAGATTTTTCACCTTCACGACGATGTGGTGGAACATATCTTGTATTATTTGAATCCACAAATTGGGGCATTCTTCATCTTGAATATACTTTTTCCGGTTTTGACCACAGTGTTTGTTCAAATTTCTTTTCAGCAGTTTTTGCTTTTCGTCTTGCTACTTCTATTGACGTAATGTCATGAAGGTCAAGTTCTACTTGTATATGAGTTTTAAGTCCAGAGATGTATGATTGAATTAGGCGAGATTCTAATAACCCAGGTACTCGTGTTACTAAAGTCTCCCATTCTCAACTGTACTCATCCACACTTCCTTTTTGTCGTAATTTGATGAGTGTTGAAAAGAACTCTTCTTCCCTTACACCTTGGAATCTTTTAAAGAATGCATCTTTAAATTTTCTCCAACTGATGGCGATTACCATCTTCTTCCACCACATATACCATTTATATGCTTCTTCCATTTTCATGGAAGCATGCCTAATCTTTTCATCATCATTGTCGATGTCGTAAATCTCGAAGTATTCTTCTACTTTATTCAACCACGCAACACTGCATTTTTCGTTCCCATCGAATTTACGCATCTTGACTTTTGCCTTTCGTTGATATGTTGCTAACGGTGGAGCGAAAAGAAGTTGTTGATTGTTGAATGCATCCTAGAGTTGCTTATTTGAAAAAGTCGTGTTATTATTTCCTTGATGGGGTGTGGCTGATCTTTTTGGAGATTCTGCTTTTTCGTGAGAATCTGCTAACTTCGTTGAATCTGATGAATTGTGCTCTTGATTATCTCCATCATCATGGAATAGTAGTTCAGGTGTAACCTTTGTCCTTCCACACAAGGTGTTTAGTGATGCTAATGTCTAATTATGATTCATTTCATATTGGATTTGGTTCTGCCCAAGCTATAATTCTATCCGATTTGTCATATCTTGAAGCTTCTTGATATCGTCAGAATGCCTGATAAATTTACTTTCAAGATCGACTAATATTTTGTTGAAATCATCGGAGTGGCTAGTAATCCTATTCTCCAAATCAATCAATTTTTTACTGAAATTGGCCATTGACATTGACAACATTGAACGAGTTTGTCGGGGTGTATATTTGTCCGCCATCTTAAATATTTTTTTTAATAATTATATTAATTAATTAATTATTTTTTTAAATAATTAAATTACTTTAATTTAATTATATAGCCTGCTACTATGATGGTTCTCAACTAAAAGCTGCAGCTACCAGAGAACTCCCCCTCAATAGTTTTAAACTATATAATATTTATATATATAAATAAATTATATATATCGTATATAAAATATGTTATGATATATATATATATATATATATATATATATATATAGTTTTAATCTCCGTGGATAATTACGACTAATTACAAACCAATGAACTGTCGCAACTCAATGAACCATTTGCGGTTGACTCTGTTTCGACCAAAGTAAAAGACAGTTGCGTTGGGGATTGCGGTGGAGGGACAGTTGGTTGGCAATCGTAGGGGCCGAGGGTTTTAGTGGTGGACCATGCCAGCAAAGGTCACAGAACTCTGGATGCGGTTAAGTGTGTTTAACAAGTACGAAGACGGCAACACGAATTGTATGGGCAGCGTGGCGGAGCAAAATATGTGGGCATGAAATGTAAATGCGATGAGATGGAAGGTCGATGCGGCAGAGGGCAAGGAAACCAATGGCAGCAGATCAATAGAGCCTGAGGAGCGAACTCGCTCTGATACCAGAAGAATCACAAAAATTAGCTATTGACAACCATGATAAAATATTTTATTAATAATTGAATATATGATGATTACATTTTGTGAGAGGCCACGGCTATATACCGCCTTAGGTGCCTCTTGGTGAACGGGCATGATCTTTGATCATGCCCTTTGCCTAATAATCTATAACTAACTAATTTTTACATAACAGAAGCATGCAATAGCACAAAGAAACCGTGGCTCTTCTTCCATTCCCTTCCACATGATGCAGATTTCCTAGCTGATTTGGTCCAATCCACAAGGGAAATTCCCACAGACATCCACCACAGGTTTAATGTTTCATTATTTTGCTTAGCAACCAAGCACAAAGGTAGAACCAAAGGTAATGATGAATTTATTTGTTGGTTACATTAGTTATATGATTTCACCTAACATGTTTTGCAACTTTTGAGTAGATTAGGATAGGATGAACACACTCTTTAGCATGAGAATTAGGTTAGTTTAGATGTTTTCACTTTCATCACATTTTCCTCTCTCAGCATAGTTTCAATTTTCCGTCTTTAATGAGGAGATGTTTTCACATGCTTTAGTGTAGTTATATATATTTATGCCTTGTCATTTCCATTTATGCTAGGTATTTCATTTCCTAGTTTAGTTGTTGTTACCGCTCAAACTAGTAGGGGTCCTAGGAGGGGATCCTATGGAGCGACTACTAGGTCAAGGAGTAACAATGGAGCGATAGCCCACTGTCACCTCAACTATAGCTCCCTACTTTTTACGGACTTTCACCAGTGGTAAGAGACCAATTATAAGAGGAATCACAAAATGAATGGATCAATGATGGGATGAGGAGTGATTTCTAAAGCCTATTGCCAAGAGAGAGTCAATTATATGGCTTACTTGCATAAGAAGCAAGGTGACGTGCTCTCTAGGAAGGGCTAAGAGAACATTTAAGCCTAGGTTTTGGGAATGCCCTTTGTCGAGGAGCTTTCTAGGTCTAAGAATCATTGGAGAAATGGCTTCTATGCAATCCTTGTTGTATTTCAGTTTCCAAGTTGTGGGACCACAAAGAGCCAAAGTGGACTCAAACCAAGTCAAGGGTGCGGAGTTGATCAATACTAGAGAGGCTTCACCTAGTTAGGGGAGAGAATAGGATCAAGGGACTAATTTTCTTTTGAGATTTGAATGCAATGATCCAAGTGGGGACACTAACATATGGCTAGAGCTTGCTCTATCTCGAGATTCCACCGTTCGATTCACCTCAAACTTGGAGAACCTCTAAAGAAATCCTAGAGCAGTAGTGGACCAAAAATCGAGGGGTTTGGATGGTTACAATGAAATTAGTTCGACCAAAAATCGATAGGATTGGATGGCTACAATGAAATTCGTTTGATGCCCTGGGTAACCTACTAGGGTTAGGCTTAGAAGGAGAAGGAAAAGGTGAAAAAAAAATATTCTTTTAAGTGACCACCAATGGTTAGGTCAGTGCCTTGCCTTTGGGAGAGATGGAGTCAAGTTGATTTTGTGATTTGGAAAGACTTAACCCAATCAAGGAGACTTCTACACAACTTTGCATGGCAAACTAGGGCATGAGAGTAGCTACCAGAAGATTTTATACTTCGATGTGCAAGAATTGATGACCTATCAAGGTGTTTTCAATGAAATTAAACCACTAGGAACATTCATTCATCATACATGACACATGTCATATATGCAACACATCACAAATCCAAATCTTCCACAATTTCGCATAAATTAGGGCAAATTTTAGATCTAGAGAGCAAAAATCACATACATTATTCATGTGACAAGATAAAATTAAAGAATAGACATGAAACAAGCACATACATGTACAGTAAGCGTAACCAATCATCAAATCAAGACAAATTTGAAGCTCCAAGACCAACAAAATAGTATCCAAACATCAAAAATCATCCATGAAACCAAACTCGTCCTCCAAAAGGGAATGCAAAATTCTCCAAAGAGCTACTAATCCAAACAAGTGATGATGAGAGGAATGAATGAGTTTCTCATCAATTTATATACTCTCTAACGAGTTTGATTTGCCTAATGAGGCCTAATTAAGCCCTAAATAATAAAATAATGTGCAATAATAACATCCCTTGGTGACAACCCCAACAAGATAGCTCAATAACATAAAAATAAGCTTCTCAAAAGGGCAGAATAATCAACATAATGAATCGTTGGGTCATTTTGAAGGCCTAGTGGGGTCCAAAGTGTGCCATGGTGAGATAATGGACTCCAAACATAGTGGTTAAGGGGTTGGCCCCTTGATATCCAAGCAAGTCACATGTGGTGCCCCAAGTGGGTGTGGGGCCACCATGACATCCTCATGGGTCTCCAAGTGGATCGATAATGCCTGTAAACCATCTGTAAGGGCTAGGATGATGGCATAAGCCCTTCCTTTGTCTCCTGCAATGATACACATCCTCATCTGGACCTGGGAACCTCTACCAAGTGTGTGGAACAAGTGTGAATCCGGTTGGGAATGGTGATCCAGGTGCATCATCCTCATCCAAAAGGTGGAATACGAGCAACCATTGAATGGTGTTGGGGATCCAGGAAGTACTCTCTACTATGGTGGAGGCTCATGGCTCTCAACTCTCACCCTACAATTGCCAATGTGGCCCTCTGGAGGGCTTGTACCCTGTATAGGGAGACCAAACCTCAAATGGAGACCCACCTGCAATTCTACATAAGATCCAATGCGTCCCCTTGCCCCCCAATACAAAAAATCATTAGAATAATCAAGTAAAAGAGCTTACAAATCATGGAATCAATTGGGCACTTCATGGTGGCATGCCCTTCCATAGTGGGCTTTGGCATGTACAGGTGTCTCCAAGCTTAATAAAGGGGTTAACCAAAGATCCGATTAGGTGGTTTCAACCATAGTTTTAAAAACCGCTCAGAAAAACCGGTAACCGGTCAAACCGGCCGGTTAGCTAGCTGGCCGGTCCGAACCGGCCTAAAAACCCGGTCAGACCCTTCATTTGCCCGATTTTTGGCCCTAACCAGTGAAAACCGACCGGTTTAGGACAAAACCGGCCGATTTTGTCCTAAACCGGCCGGTTTTAGGCACAACCACCATAAAGTTAAAAAAACATGTTTTTGACTGTGTTTGAGGGGTTTTGGGGGGGGACTAAGGGTGTTTCAACCCTAACAATGTTGGCAATTAATGGTAATGTTAAATTCTTAAAGTAAAAGTGACATTTCCTTTAATTTTCATTTTCATCCTTTTACTTAAATTTTTAACATTACCATGAAATGACTCAGGATGTTTGAGAGTGGTTTCAACCTCATTGGATTTCATATGGAGAAACTAGAATTTTAGATTTCACTCAAAATTCAGCAGACTTAATGGTTTTCAGGATTTCATGGTTTGGGGGGTAAACAATAAATGCAATTAGAGCTCCAAATGATAAGAAAAACTCCTGATCTAGATCCCATTGTGTTGGACGATATTGATCCAACATCAGAATGGGTGGAGGAGACTGAAGAACCTGTGTTTGAGGCTGATTTTGATATCGACATGGCTTTGGCGGGGGATGAAGCAGATTATGTGGTGGCATCAGAACCAGGATCAATAGCGGCATCAAGGAAAGGCAAGGAACCAATGGAAGGCACTAGTCATGCAGGTCGACAAACTCGTGCTTCCATTAGGTCCACTTCTATTGTCGTTGGTGGCATTGATACTGAGGTTGCAGATCAGGCTGAGGCATCCTCAGACTCTGAACCAGATGATGTCTATGTAGCTCCTGATGATGATCTTGTGTCTACTACTAGTAGTGGTAATGAACTTGATGATTGATCATGTGTATACTGTAGACTTGTAGTAGGCCAATGGCCTCATAGCTTGCAGCAATGTTTTTGGACTTTATAGGCCATTTAGAGCCTCATTTGTTATGTATTTTGCTATTTTGTTGATGATATGTATTGCACTCGATGCCATTTTGATGTATTCACCTTTACATGGTATATAAATGAGCAAACTTTGCATATTTTGTCTCTATTGGCTTGGAATCATGGTTTTACATCTAAAAATAGTTTTGTTTCATTAAAAATTGATTATTTAATGTATTTTTTTAAAACCGGTTCGTTTAGACCAAACCAGTGCCGGTTAGACCGGTTCCGGTCGGTAAACCGGTTCATTAGGTGGACCGGTCCGATCACCGGTTCCGGTTTTAAAAACATTGGTTTCAACCTTTAAAGGGGGGGACATGTCCATAGTACATCCATCAAGTGGTAGGTGGCATGTGATATAATGATGCCATCAAGTGGGGTCCAGGTGAAGGCTCCAAGACACATCCCATGGAACAAGGGTAGCTATAATGAGGGAAGCCCACACTTGGGTAGATGAGTGTAGAAGGGATCAAATCGTGGTACATGAGTTACCTTGCCCTTTGTTTTTCCACCCTTCTTCATATGCCTTTTGTCTTTGATTGATTTTTCTTCATAACTGCTCGGGGCTAAAATGAACAGAGAGGAGTGATGTGTATGGTGTCGAGAAGCAAGACCACGCAATCAAAATCAAGATTTCCCATGTAGTGCAACCCATAAAGCTAATAGCAAGTAAAGGAGATCCCACGTGACTAGGATACAAGGCTAACCCCCAAATCGAAAAAAGGAGACAAGAGTACAGACCTAGCCCACTCTTTCCGCTGAATCCCCCCACCAATTCATACCCAAAAGTGTCCATGTTAAGTAAGCAAAATTACTCAACTACACTAATAAAAAGCCATAACTTCGGGGTCGAGAGGCCCACCTTCAAACATACGATCATAACAGATGGGCGAGGGACCACATCGCTGACTCAGTTGGTGGAGATAGTGGCACATCAAGCTATCTGGTGGCTACAAGGGGCTACTGGTTGTCGGCTAAAGACCATCTAGCAGAAAATTTTCTCCTATGCATACTACCCACAACCTACAGGTAGTGGGTAACATCTAGCTCCAACTGGGATATGAGCTCTCAGAAGATTGCACAAATGTACTCGAACGAGAGGTCATGAGAATACCAGCAATCTCTTGGGACCGCAAACCTGTTACCTACACATATCAAAGACCAAACACATGGGGCGGCACGTTTTTATGGTGTCTTATGATGACCCATGCTTAGTATTAGGCCATGAAATCAACAAGAAAATAAAATTACTCTACATGCAATTTTTAATCTAAATGCAGCTAAACTATCATGATAATATTAGATGATGTTAGTTCTAATGAGAAAATCGACATGCAATGCATCGTATCCTAACATGCATATGATACAATGTCAAGTGTCAAGGAAAGGGGTGATACAACTCGGCTTGACCGGTTGCGACCAAAGTTCGTCATTAAGTTTGGCAATGTTGTAATAATATTCTCCGACCTTTCCATGAATCTTGACAGGCACAATATTTTTATCTACCAAAACCACATCCCTAACCATGTATTCTCTTATGGGCTTCCATTTCTTGTTTGTCTTGTGATTTGGTCTTTTAAGAATATGGACTTCTTGTGAAGGAAGAATGGCAGAAGGTTTCTCAATCTCGAGAATCTTATAATAAGGGATTGGCCCAGGCTTGACCACATGAGTAGGGTAGGCAGGATCTCTATAAAGAATGAAAGGAGTCCCATCAAATTGTGGAATGGTGACATATGATAAGTCCATTTGAAGTTGACCACCAACAGTGGCTCCTTATTTGCTTGATAACAGCATCCCCCAAACATCAGGAATATGTATGACAATAACATCCATAAGTAATGATATATCCAGATTCATAGCCGAAGAAACCTTAAGATCCTTTATGAAGCCTTATACTTCAATTGGTTGAGAATTGAACCCACAGACTGCCTTGTACCTACGAGTAATGTTAAGATTCAATTGCTTCATGACTTTTAATGGCATAATATTTGTGGAAGCCCCTGAATCTAACATGCAGTTATGCAATAGGAGGTCATTAACAGCTAAGGTGAGTAGGAATGGCTCATGCCCTGGGTTCAAATCAGGAAGTTGGATATTTTGCAATGCCACGGAGATGTCTTCTTCTTCAAACCCCAGGGTCATCTTAGCTTGCCATCGTTGTCGTGGAAGTTTAACAATCTCCTGAAATGGAACCTGTACGATCATATTTCCTATAGCAGTCTCTAAATCAACATCAAGTTCGACCTCTTTACCCTAGTCCTTTTTTGTGGGTTCTCCCTATTGAGGATTCTTTTTGGGATTTTCTTTCTTTGGAGGATCCTTCTTAGGGGGCTTTTTAAGGAGAGGTTCTTTAGGAGGGGGTTGCTTAGGAATAGATTCATTCTTGTTGGTTTCCCTGGAGGTTGTGGGGTTTTCATCGTTGTTCTTTCGTGAATATTGGATTCCTTTAAATCTTCCACTATCATCAGCGTTGAGGATCAACTCCCATTTCTCTTCTTTAATAGTCACCTCACTCATGGGAGGATGAGAATACGAAACACCTAGCAAAATGTTAAAGGCTTTGGATTCTACGATATTAGCATGCTCGTTAATTTCTTCATCTTCACTCTCATCTACATCACTTTGCTCATCCTCAGACTAGGAGATTTCCCATATAGTGCCAACCCTAAAGCTAATAGCCAGTAAAGGAGATCCCACGGGACTAGGATACAAGGCTAACCACCAAATCAGGGAAAGGAGACAAGAGTACTGACCTAGCCCACTCTTTCCATCGAATCCCACCACCAATCCATACCCAAACATGTCCATGATAAGTAAGCAAAATTACTCAACTACACTAATGAAAAGCCATACCTTCGAGGTCAGGAAGCCCACCTTCAAACATACGATCATAACAGATGGGCGATGGACCACATCGCTGACTCAAGTGGCGGAGATAGTGGTACATCAAGCTATCTGGTGGCTGCAAGGGGTTGTCGGTTTCTAGCTGAGGGCCTCCTAGGAGAAAATTTTCTCCTATGCATACTACCCATAGATAGTGGGTAAAAGTTGTCACTTTATTTTGATTTATTGCCATGTTAAGAAGGGATAGGACTAAAGTTCAACTCTCTCCCTTACATTGTATTGGTTGAGCTTCCAGGTCATAGGTGGAAGATTCTAAGGTTCTTGCATCCTCCCAAGTAGAGCATGTGTCCCAAAATTGGAGTCAGTTGTTACCCTGCATGCCAATAGTGATGCATACAAAAATTTTGTAGCATTTTATCACCATCATTGTAAGCCCAAGGTCACAAATCAAACCGTTTTAACAACCATGAGTTTTGTATTAGGCATCCCAAGCCCGTGTCTTGTTCTCATAATCTATATTTTATTGTCTTGGTCGAACCATGGTTGTTCCCTTGTAGTTCACTTCTAGTGTCTGTTGTCTTGTATAGGATTGCAAAGCCTAAAGTGTTCTTCCTTAAGGCCTCGTGGTTTATTGGGAGCCTGCTTTTGTATTGGTGATCATCAGTGTATCGGCCAGTCTAGCCCACGTTAAGGTGCAACTATGTCTTTACCACATGGTTGGAGTCTATCGAGTTTGTATATGGCATTGGTTTTGTTGTAGTATTCCTCGAGAAACTCACATGCATGTCAGTCTCATTTTCAACAAATTTCACATTTCTCAAGGCAATACATGATTCCCAACGCAAAGTGGTCCCGGTGGTCAAACAGTCAACTTGGTCTCGAATTGTTCAGCTTGATGAAAGACATCCATATCACGTTCCATTTTCCAATCAAAGGCAACAGTGGTTAGTTAAAACTTGGTCAAACTTCGTCAACAGGTCAAACATATTCCATATGGCAAAATAAGGGGGCAATGGGCATATTTTCACATGCATTACATCAAAGTGGTCTACAGAACTACGAGAACAAAACCCATGTTTTATAGTTTCCAAATCCTCGAGGGCATTAGAGATCATCCACTTGGGCGTGATGACATGGCAAGACAAGTTTTTAGGTGGCATAACAAGGGCATTTTTTATCAAAAATTGATATGTAATATGTCAAAATAGGTCTATAGAACGAGTGGAACAAAGCCCATGTCTCAATTTATCCAAATTCCCAAGGGTGTTAGAGATACCACACAAGGCATGATGATGTGGGAGATAGTTGTGATGTGGCAACACAAGGCACAATTTGGCCAAATGAAGCAAGACCCAAATGAAATTATGCTGAGTTACAGCCAACCCAAGTGGCAAAATGGGAAAATTCATCATGGCATTGGAGAACTAAAAAAAGGTGTTTGAGTTCAAGTTAATAAAATAAAAAGTGAATTCAAACCAGTTGTTGGACAAGTCAACTAATCATTAGAATGTCTAACTAGCCATTGGAGACTTCATGCACCAAATACTTGAGTAATGGACCCAGAAAAGTAGTTGTTAGAACACTAATTATTCCTCCAAATAACCAAGTCAAATTTCCTCAAAGGAAGATAAGTGGAACGTTGAGCTACTACTATGTATTATTTTTCTTCTTTGATCATACCAAGCCATTAGCAAAGGGATTCATGGACCAAATTGGGAAATTTATTCAAGTCGATCACTTTGAGGACAATAAGAAAATGTAATGAAATATTTTATGAATCACCAACTTATGGATAACTAGTAAATAATATTTAGAGGGATAGTCCAACAAGTCATTAGCTAGCCGACATCTAGCCGTTGCAAATTGTTCTATGTTGGAAAGGTAACTAGTTTCGGTCTTCATAATTGTTGTTGTACTCATTTCAATAAGTATCCTATGTAACAAACAAAGGAAGAAAAGAAAAAGTTATTATTATTAAAGCATGGGTTTCATGCTTCTTATTGATGGTCCTATAGGTAAAAGCATGTTCTTCATGCTTCTAGGATTTGTTAGGTCTTAGTATTTATTGTCACGAATCAAAAGAGTCAACATCATGTTTATAAGACCCTTTCGGGCAAAATGTAATTGGAAAAAGAATTATTTTCTAGTCTAGAAAGTCCTGGAAACTCCAAAATTACAAGTCGACCTTGGCAGCTTCAAGTCAGCCTAAAGGAGGCAATTCAACCCCTAGAAAAGGCTATAAATACAAGCAATTCGATTTCATTTGGGATTCACACTCACAAGTTCGATCTATAATTGGGAAGCAAAAGACGAAAATAACTAAGGTCTAGAAGAAGAAAGGAAGGACGAAAATCTTCTTTTTGGGCTCTATCTCTCTCACACATGCGAAGTATTAAGGTTTCTGCAGCTCCCAAGAAGGCCAAAATTGCAGGTCCGAGCTGCAATACGATGAATCGCAGTATCAAGTAGCTGGGACAGCAAGATATTATGTTTTGACTTCGTTGACCTTGAAAGAAGCTATCTTGATCAAGGAAGACCTCTTGAAACGCTGAGATAGGGTTTTTCAGCTACTACACGAACAAAGTTGCAAGTCGAAGGAGTAGTATTGAAGTTGGGAGGTCGAAGTTGCATTTTGAAGTTGGTTAGTGCTAGATCAAGGAAGGACTTTGGAAAGGTTGACTTAGTACTTGGAGAAGGAAGTGGTCTAGAGTTTGGGTCTTTATTGTCTCATTAGAAATAGATTCTATAAGAAGAGAAGAGTTTTTCCAGGTTTTCCCTGTTAGGATATTCCGACACATAGGATATAGTTAAGTTCAACTTGGTCTAGTATAGAGTTAGGTTAGAGTTAGGTAAAGTGTGTTTCTTTACCGTTGTACATTTTGTAACTTACAATCCGACGGTCACGATATGTAGTGATCCGACGGTTCACTCTCACCTCGGTATTACCGACACTTGATCCGTGGCTTGACACCCGATTGGTCCATGAGTTCTATTTAAAGCGCATGGAGGGTCATTGTTCGGGTAATCCGTGCATGAGAGAAGCTTATGTAAATTTTCATTCTTTGATTAATAAATTGTCTGTACCCACGTTGGGACAGGCCGTGGACTGTTTCCCTCCTTGCACTCTGAGGGTTTTAACCACGTCAAAAATACTGGTGTATTGATTTGAGATCTGGTTGTGAGCGGTGTCCTCTTGGTATTCTTTCTGAGGAACTTACCCTGTAAATTCCTACATGGTATCAGAGCTATTTGAGGGCCGCGTCCGTTGGTGATCCAAATCTGAAGCCGGTAGAACTGCATGCGGCTGTCGTTTCCTAGATCTGCTGTTTCTGACTGCTTTCGGGCCGAGAGGACTGCTCTGTTGCGTTCGGAGCATCTGTTTCAGTGAGGAACCCCTTTCGTTTCACGCGAAAAGGTTTCCGGTAGCCCTAGCTGCGTCATTTTTCAGATCGGGAGGTATACAGTGTTTTTTTTTTTGCAGTTTACTGTCATTTTCTCTCTGCTTATTTCGGTTTCGGTTTATTTAGCCTTTTTTTTTTCCGGATCTATACCTTTCATTTCTGCGTATGCTCTTTGCCCTGCGACTCTGTGCGATCTGGGCAAATCAGAAACAGAAAGAAAGGATTTTTCTCATGCGTATGCTCTTTTCCCTGCACCTTAGTGTGATCTCGGAAAATCAGAAACATTGAGAAAAATATTTAGTTTTTCGGCTAAAAGCTAACTTTGAGATTTTTTTTAAAATTTCTAGTTTTTTGGCTAAAGCTAACTTCGAGCCGTAAGGTTCGTTTTTCTTTGGATATTCGTGTTGGGTTTTGTGTTTTGTAGGGGAAAAGAGTCTTCCCAAGGCAAGCACGCAAATCGAGGCCCCCCCCCCCCCCTCTCTCTCTCTCTCTCTCTCTCTCTCTCTCTCAAATATTTTGTATAGATCAATTGGTTCAAAGACCTTTTAAGAGAGTAGAGGTCTTGGGTTCAAGTCTCCATTTTGTGGGGGCGGATTTTTTCATTCCCGCACATTCGCGCACTTTGCCGGCAACGTCAACAATTTTTTTTCAAAAAGCCATAACTTCTTCATCCGGAAGCCTTTTTCAGAGCCGTTTTTTTTAAAACCGCCTATTTTTTCGAGATCTATCCATTGGACCACTTACTTTCAGCATCTTCAGCTTCAGTTGTTTTTCAAAAAATGGAAAGTCCATGCCAAGTCATTCTTGACAGCACTAACTACTTCCAATGGGTAGCCTACATGGGAGATTTACTTAGAAGTAAAGGTCTCTTCAGAATAGCCACAGACCAAGAGAAGAAACCCAAAGATGAAGACAAGGCCGAAAAATGGGAAAATCGACAAGATCAAGCACGTGGTTTGATAGGAATGTCTGTTTCTCCTGATCTTAGATTCCACATTGCAGAAATTGAAACTCCTCATGAAGCATTAGAAAAACTTGCTAAAGTTTTTGGGATTAAAAATGAAATTAGAGCCCATCAACTTGAGAATGAGTTGCTTACTTTGGATCCTAATAATTTTTCTTGCATTGAAGATTTCTTGTCCAAATTCAAGACCCTTAGATATCTCTTGGAAGGTGTTAAAGTTAAGAAAGAAGATGGTAACCTTATTTATTCCATCCTTACTAAGTTGGGACCAGCCTACTCTGTATTTGTTTCCACTTTCCATTCTACAGGGAAGCTTTCATTTGTCAAGGCAAAGACTACAAGCCCCTTCCTTTGACTCCTTTTGTGATTCCTTAATAAGAGAACAAGAAAAACTCTTACACCTTGGTCTTCTTAATCTTGGAAACTCTTCCTCGAAAGCGTTAGCCGCCCAGCAGCAACCAAATTCAAAGAATCCTAAGAAGTCTTATCCTCAAAGGAATGGTCCTAAACCAACTCAGCCTCAAGATGAAAGATCATTTCAGCAATATGACAAGACCAATAAAAACAAATGGAAGAAGACTGACAGACATTGTAACTTTTGTAATCGAGATGGCCACTTAGAATCTAAATGCTTTAAGAAGATGGAAGCCTTGGAAGCCGCAATGAAGAAACATAACATCCATCTGGAGCCTACTTCAACTTCAACTTCCGGAACGGCATTTTCTGCATGTCATCGTCAATCATCTCAGTCTGGTTATGCATTAAATGTATCTTCTTCTTCTTCTCATTCTCATGAGTGGCTCATTGATTCTGGAGCCTCTTGTCACATGGCCAAAAACCAAGCCATGTTTTCTTCTTTAAATGATTGTAACACCAAAAATATATATGTTGGTGATGATAGATCTCTTAATGTTGTAGGGACTGGAACTGTTCATCTAGACAATGGTCAGTTCAATGATGTATTATGTGTTCCAAACTTATCCTGCAACCTTCTATCTGTCTATCAGATAACTCATTCAGGTGAAGGTAAAATTGTTGAATTTTCACCTCATGATGTTGTAATCAAGGATCTAAAAGATCCTAAACAGATTCTAGCTACTGGTCTTGCTGATGATTCCAAAAGGTTGTATAAGTTTCACAACTTTGGGTCATCCCATCTTCCCTCAGTATTTGTTGCTCATAATGATGAAGTGAGCAAACTTTGGCATGAGCGGTTTGGTCACTTAAACTATCGCTCCCTTCAGCATCTATGTAAAGAAAACATGGTGACAGGTCTTCCTATGGTATCTTGCAAAGATGGTGTTTGTTCCGGATGTGTACTCGGAAAACATCATCGGGACAGTTTTGACAAACGTGCCTCTTGGCACGCCTCAGCCCCTTTACAGCTTGTGCACAGTGATTTATGTGGTCCTCTTCCTGTTGCTTCATTCTCTGGCTGCAAGTACTTCTTAACTTTCATTGATGATTTCTCCAGACGCACTTGGGTATACTTCTTAAAACTCAAGAGCGAAGTATTTACCACCTTTTTGGCCTTCAAAGCATTCGTTGAAAAACAATCTGGACATCAAATTCTTAAGCTAAGAACTGATAATGGTGGAGAATATGTTAAAAATGCATTCATCAACTTTTGCACCGAAAATGGAATTCAAATGCAACATACTGTTCCATACACTCCACAACAAAATGGTGTAGCTGAAAGGAAAAATCGCACCTTAAAGGAAATGGCTAATTGTATGCTGCAATCTAAAGGACTCAGTCTTAGTTTTTGGGCCGAAGCAATTAATTGTGCAAATTATATAATCAATCGCACTCCTACTAAGGTTCTAGAGAATATCACTCCAGAAGAAGCTGGAGTTCCATTAAACCAGATGTAAGTCACTTTCGTGTGTTTGGAAGTGAAGCATGGGCCCATATTCCAGATGAAAAGCATAAAGCCTTAGAACCTAAGAGTGAGAAATGTACTTTTGTTGGATATTCTGAAGATGTAAAAGGCTATAGACTTATTCCATTTAAGTCCAAAAATGTTATCATTAGAAGAGATGTAAAATTTGATGAAAATAAATCGGCCTGCGAGCCTAGTCCGGCGGATGTGCCACCTCTTCCTATCTCTTCTATCTTTGAAAACATTTCTTCTTCTGATGATGAAAGCGAGGATGATAATCCTCCCCACCTTCTCAGGATCCTCAACTTCCAAGATGGGTCCGTGCTACTCGGGATGCAGCAGGTGATCTTGCCGGTGATCCTACAGATCAGCGACGTACACGTTCTCAGTTTGAAAGAGCCTCTTCTTTACTGGCTCAAGCTCCAGTAAATCATGATCCTGACACTTTTGCAGAAGCTTCAGGCCATCCACATTGGGAAACAGCTATGAATGAAGAATATCATTCATTGATGACAAATGATACATGGGATCTTGTTCCTCTACCAAAGGGACGCAAACTTGTTAGATGCAAATGGGTTTACAGAACCAAGTATGGACCAGATGGGAAAGTTGATAAACATAAAGCTCGTCTAGTTGCTAAGGGCTTTTCACAGGTTGAAGGCATTGACTACACTGAAACCTTCTCTCCAGTTGCCAAAATGAACTCTATCCGCCTTGTTCTTTCCCTTGCTGCCTCTTTAAAATGGGAAGTCCATCAAATGGATGTTAAATCTGCCTTCTTGCATGGGGACTTGCAGGAAGAAATCTATATGGAACAACCCATTGGCTTCATACAAACAGACTCCAGCCTCGTTTGTCGACTTAAGAAATCCCTTTATGGCCTCAAGCAAGCTCCTCGAGCTTGGTATGCCAAAATGGATAGCTTTCTTTTAGAATCTGGCTTTTCTAGGTGTCATTCTGACAATACTGTCTACACCAAGAAAGTGGGCAACTCTCTCATCATCCTTGTTCTTTATGTTGATGATCTTATTCTTACTGGTAGTGATCCCAACCTTATAAACCATGTGAAGTCCAGCCTTAAAAAGAAATTTGAAATGACAGACTTAGGACACTTACACTATTTTCTCGGTCTTCAAGTCTTGCAATCCCAAGAGGGTATTTTCCTTTCCCAGTCCAAGTATGCTTGTGATATTCTTCGTCATTTTCACATGGAAGACTGTAAGCCAGCCACTTCTCCCTTTCAGTCTGGAGTCAAACTTTCAGTCTCTTGTACTTCTCCTGAAGTTGATGCTACCTTATACCGTCAACTTGTCGGAAAACTCTTGTATTTAACCCATACTCGTCCTGATCTTTCCTTTGCTGTTGGCCTTGTTGCTCGTTTTATGCAAAAACCCCGTGAAAGTCATTGGAAAGCAGCTAAAAGAATACTTCGTTATGTTCGAGGTACAGTACAGTTTGGGATTCATTACAGTGCCAAAGCAGCTCCTCTGTTAGTTGGTTTCACTGATTCTGATTGGGCTGGTGACCTTGATGATCGGAAGTCTACTGCCGGTTATGTCTTCACTCTTGGTTCAGGACCTATTACATGGGCTTGTAAGAAACAGGCTGCCATTTCTCTTTCATCAGCAGAAGCAGAGTATCGTGGTGCCGTGGAAGCTAGTAAGGAAGCCTTGTGGCTTCGTCAGATCCTATCAGAGTTTGGCTTTGAGCAGCAGCATCCAACCACACTTTGGTGTGATAATCAAAGTGCCATTCAGCTATGCAAAGATCCAGTCCAGCATCAGCGCAGCAAACACATTGAACTACACATGCACTTCATCAGAAAGCTCATTCATGACCATGTTCTTGAAGTGCAATATTGTCCAACAGATGATCAGGTTGCAGACATCTTCACAAAGGCTCTCACAGAGGCGAAGTTCACTAAACTTCGATATATGCTTGGAGTTCAGGAAGTTGTCACTAAGGGGGGATAGGCTCTAGTGCCTCCTTCCTTCTCCTATTGTGTCATATTTGTAAATCCTTCAATCCTATCCCAAGTTGTTCTTAAGGGGGGATGTTAGGATATTCCGACACATAGGATATAGTTAAGTTCAACTTGGTCTAGTATAGAGTTAGGTTAGAGTTAGGTAAAGTGTGTTTCTTTACCGTTGTACATTTTGTAACTTACAATCCGACGGTCACGATATGTAGTGATCCGACGGTTCACTCTCACCTCGGTATTACCGACACTTGATCCGTGGCTTGACACCCGATTGGTCCATGAGTTCTATTTAAAGCGCATGGAGGGTCATTGTTCGGGTAATCCGTGCATGAGAGAAGCTTATGTAAATTTTCATTCTTTGATTAATAAATTGTCTGTACCCACGTTGGGACAGGCCGTGGACTGTTTCCCTCCTTGCACTCTGAGGGTTTTAACCACGTCAAAAATACTGGTGTATTGATTTGAGATCTGGTTGTGAGCGGTGTCCTCTTGGTATTCTTTCTGAGGAACTTACCCTGTAAATTCCTACATTCCCCTTGGCGGGGTTTTGCCTTGGCTAAGAGCCTAATTTTTGTGTCCTTTGTTGTTATTGTTTTTGTTCTTGATATTTGTTTGATGGAAATATTTAGATAAAGAACAAAATAAGACTAACTAAGTTCACAAGCAAATATTAAGGTTAAGGAAAATTGATTTTATAAGATGCCATTTTGAATTTTCCAACATGGTATCAGAGCTAAGGTGAACAAGAAGGCAGTTGGAAGGACCATCTTGTGGACACAAAGAAGGGTTTGCTTGTGAAGCGGAACCATTTGTGGAAGACCTAATGATCTGGAAGGAGGGTTTCAAAATTAAAGAAGATCAAGACTACATCGAGCTCTCATCACAGGAAGGCTTGAGAGGAAGACTACAAGAAAGGTTGTCTCTTGAGAGAAGGAGGTCTATTTAAAGGCCCATTGAAAGGCATCTTTGAAGGAAGCATTTTGGTATCATTCATCACTCTTGAAAGTTGTTGGAGGAATCCTAGGAAGCATCTTTCAAGGATATTATTAAAGTTTCTTCAAAGGTCTTGAAGGAATCAAGAAGGTTGGAGACATTATCAAGGAAGAAGTGAAACTTGGTTATCTAGTAAGTATCATATTATTACTCTATGTCTGAATCAACAAGTCATATGGGTTATTTCTACAAGGAAAGCAATAAGCTCGTTAGAGCATCAAATTTCTTGGCATGGAAGAAAAGGATTGACCTCGCACTTATAGAGCATGAGGTAATGGAATATGTAACTAGGGAAATTATTGAACCTAGCAAAGACAAGACTCAAGAACTAGCAAAATACAAGAAAGGGGAAGTAAGGGCACAAAGAATCTTAGTTGGATCCATTAAAGGTCCTCTTGTTCCATTTGTTACAAATTTGAAAACTTCCAAGGCTATGTATGACAAGCTAGTGAACTTGTACTTTGTAAGTACATTAGGACAAAAGATGTCTTTGCGGAATAAACTATACAAGATGAAGAAATCAGAGGATGAGGAAATTGCATCATTTCTAATGAAGATCTCTCAATTAAGAGATCACTTGCATGAGCTTGGAGAGACAATTTCTAATTCAAAAATGACTATTTGTGTATTAAATGCATTGCCACCAAAATAGACTAGCTTTGCAACAAGCATATACTCTAAGAAATATTCAACTCCTTTTGATGAGTTGTGGACTCAGTGCATTTTGGAAGAATCTAGGATCAAGGCAAAAGATGACATTGGATCAAATGAACAATCTCAAGCCTTTCTGGCTCGATTCAAAAAGCTGAAGAAGGGAAAGTTCGGGAAGTCTAAGAAGAAAGATATGTCCAAGGTTCAATGCTTTAAGTGTAATGAATATGGACACTTTAACAGGCACTGTCAAAGCCAACGGAACAACAAGAGAAAGAAAAAAAGTGAGGCTCACAGAGCTCAAGAAACAGGAGACCCTGAGAAGAAGCTAAAGAAAGAAGATACGAAAAATCTTTACTATTGAATAAGGCACACTATTTGTCAAGTTCTTTATGAGGATCAATCTTTCCTTTAGGATAGCATGCATTGTTGTTTACTTTAAAAGAATCTTGATTTTGCATAAACATCATAGAGAGAAGCATGTGATAACAACATATGTAGAGACTACTTGGTTAAGTTGTTTTGTAGAAATCATCTAGTCATTAAAAGTAGATAGATAGACCATTTTGCATATTGTTCATCCAAACATTATCTAACATTATGTTAGAGGCAGTCATCTTGCTTATTAGGTGGATCATCATGATCCTAGAAGAACCATCATTTTGAAAGGTTCTTCCAAGAAGCATTATGACAAGGATAGTATACATTCCATACCTTGCTCCCTTATGTCTTGTGTGCACCCAGGAGCGTCATATGTGAGCCTTCCCTGCTTTTCCTGCTTGCCTTGATGCTACTTGCTCTTTATCTCGAACTTGATCTCAAAATGGAAATAAAACTATAAAGGGATATGCTTTTGCGGCCTTTTCCTACGCTCCGGTCTCTGGTGTCTTTACCCCTGCTGGCGGTGGTGCTACTCGATTTGCCTTTGCGTCTGCGGGGCCCACTGCTTCTGTCTTTCCTATTGGTGGTTCTGTGTCTTTATCTGGAAGGGATGCTGCTGTATGGAAACAATACTCTTAAAGGGATGAAGGAATGCAATGGGTCAGGATGCAGACTCATTATGAGACATATATCTAGATGATGGAATAAGAAGCATGGAAATGCGTATTGAAAGTAACTCTTGGATAAGATTCTTATGTGCAAGAATCTTGTAACATGCTTTGTATGATTAAGTGATGTTTTAAAGGAAAGAATTTGGCTACTCAAGGAAGAATAAAGAATTAAGGCTTTCTTTAGATTATATAGAATAATGATTAACATCTAGTATAATCACCTTTAGAATTAAAAAAAAAAAAGTTCAAACTTGGTAATCAAGTTTGAGCCTTGAGCACTCTGATGCATGAAGGAAGATTCATATGGGGATGGGCCATGACGATTTGAATGGATGAGAAGGTCATCTGAAAGAGGTAAGTCTGATTTTAATTATTGTTGGTTATCTGGTTAACATATTATTTTGCTACCTGGAAGAATGTTGCAGGAATACATGATGATAGTTGAGGCAAGTTCAATTGTATGGATGGAAATGTATGAAGAATGTTGAGGGAAGCTCAATATCTGGTACCTAGCAACTGTGAAGTCAAGATGTGCCCATCTTGGGATTGAAAGGTAGCAGTGCGAGAAGATAACCTGAAGGTCAAAGGAGATCACTTTCATGAGGAAGTTATGATCAGCTTGAAGTTTGGAAAGGATCAATGTAATGCCTTCATCTATGATGTCGAAGATGAAAGTGATAAGCAAGAAAAATGACTTGGATCCTGTCACAAGATTGAAGAGTGAAGATGGCTCCATGATACCTTGAAAGAAGTAGGCTTGATATGATGAGATGCGAAGAAAAGTGGGAGTCAGGTAGCTATGATGAACTAGTAGTCGATACTCTTATGAAGACAATCTAGAAAGCTTGTGAATATGACTTCCCAATTAGAAAGAAAGTCAAGAATCTTCTCTAGATTTGAGAGGGAGTAAAGGAGTCTCCTTGAATAGGAACAAGGATCTATTCTTTAATCAAAAAGAGAATAGGAATATCCTCTCTGGTCGAGAGGGAGTGATGATGGACATCACATGTGCATTCTCTTCTTCATGTGATAAAGAGAGAATGGTGGAGGATTGGATAAAGATTTGTGGTTTCCTTGAGGATATAGAATCCAAGAAAGGAAAGGTACCGACACTCTTTGAGGATGGGACAGGTATCCAAGAGAAGAGAGGTTAAAGAGGACCGATATTCTTTGAGGATTCAGGAATGGAAATCTAAGATAAGAATAGTCCTATAAGGACATACCTTGTGAACATATGGATGGAGTATGTGCCTTGTAGACGTAGTCAGTGTCACACGTAAAAACTCCCAGCATAATGCTCTTAAATAAAGTAGAGTTTGTCTAGTTACACCTCAGAGACAGTGCTAGTTATAATGATGATGCTTACCAATCCGACTCTTCTTATCAGAACTCCTCAGTTTGAGAATGATGTTGTACTGGTTGTACAATTATGAATACATCCCTAGTTAAAAGGGAGTGTTGGAAATGTAACTAGTTTCGGTCTTCATAATTGTTGTTGTACTCATTTATATGTATCCTATGTAACAAACAAACAAAGAAAAGAAAAGGTTATTATTATTGAAGCATGGGTTTCATGCTTCTTTTTTATGGTCTTCTAGGTAAAAGCATGTTCTTCATGCTTCTAGGATTTGTTAGGTTTTAGGATTTATTGTCGTGAGTCAAAAGAGTCAACATCATGTTTTATTACCCATCCAGGCAAAATGTAATTGGAAAAAGAATTATTTTTGAGTCTAGAAAGAAGTGGAAACTCCAAAAGTACAAATTCAGCCCTGGCAGCTTCAAGTCGGCCTAAAGCAGGTAATTCGGCCCCTTGGAAAGGCTATAACTACAAGCAGTTGGACCTCATTTGGGACTCACTCACTCACAAGTTCGATCTCAAAAAGGAATTTTGATTTATAGCTGGGGAGAAGAAGAAGAAGAAGATAGATAGCGAATGTGATGTTCCCACATAGCAAGTTTTGCTAAGTAATACATTTTTGCACAATTTTGATATTTTGGCATGTTTTGACCGAGGGAAAGTGGGTTAGGAGTACCCACTTGACATTTTGATGAGAGAAGGCTCTAAACATAAGGAGAGGAGGCAAATTAAAGAGTAAGTGGAATGTGGGGGCCACCCAAAGAGGGAATTCGCACTTGTGGGAAGGAAGAGAGAGAAGGGAGTTCAATTTGTGGAGCCCACATGGAGAGAGGACGACAACAAGAATAAACAGAGGTGGAAGGCCTCATTTTGGGACTTTTTGCCAAATTCATGATTGATCCCTTGTTTGCTTGAGTTGTTGAGCCAAGTCAACAATGTGTTGTTCAACACAAGAGATTTTTGGTCATGAATCTCACCTCCTCCTTCGGTAGACTTCGAGTGCCACCCTTAGGGGAGCCTCTTGCTACATTTCAACGTTGTTTCGGGAGGATTTACAAGTATATTCTACCCTCATTTGGAGCAAACTGGGCGCAAAAGAAGGAGCATGCATCCATGGGAGAAATAATTGCAAGGCAGATTGGTTGCTCTGCTTTTCGGAGGGTGATGGCCTTGGTATTTGCCAAAGATTTTGGGTGTTTTGCAAGTATGAAACGAAGGGAGATTGGAGGTGATTTTCTGGTGCTTTTGGCAGTGCGCAGAGGGTCACTAGCTAGGCCTGCGCATGGTGTAGAGCTGTGGGATTTGGGGTGAGATACTGTCGAGACTTGGAGGTCTTTGTCGGAGGAATTTGTAAGGAAGTTTTTAGAAGGATTTCCGAAGGGGATTTGGGCTTGCAAGCAACATTCTTCCTTCAGTTGTGCATCCAATAGACAGACAAAGGAGTGCGCATTTTTGGAGCTTCCGGGACCATCCAAAAGTAGGTCAATTTCTTGTTGGGTTTGTGGGTTTAATGTGTAGAGGTTGTGGCAAATTTTGTTAAATTTTCTGAAGAGTTTAAAGGGCTAAATCAGCAATTCATTCCCAGGAGTTGCAACGATCATTTCTGGTTGGGCACAGTCTTTGCAGTAGAGCCATTTTCAGCACTTGCTGTCTCCACCTGGGTTTTTGCCTTGCTTGATGTAGCAATCCTAAGTTCATCTATCTCCATATATTTGTACTCCATCTTGTTGTTTTAATAAAATGGCCCAACTTGGTGCAGTTTCTAGTGTTTTCTATTGTTATTTATGCATGGGTTAAAAAAATTTGTTACATGTTGGTATATCTTCTTATTATCATTGTTATTTCCTGTTAGGGATATTACAGTGGTATTAGAGCCTTGATCTTGAGACTTGGCCCAGCTGTGGAAGAAAACCCTTATATGACCCTAGAAGACAGACAAAACATCGCTTACTAAAAGCAGAGGTACAGAAGCAAGGAAAGGGAGTTAGAAATTACACTAGAACTGGAGGTTCCTGAGCAGGGAACGGAAGAAACAAGCATGGGGGACAAAGAGGACGCAACCTTCCAGAGCCTCAAGAAGGCTTTGAATGATCTGGCAAAGGGGCAAAAAGAGATGTTGGAAGAGATGTTTGAAGGCTTTTAATCCAATTTTCTTTCTAAATAAGAGATGTTTGAAGGCTTTTAATCCAATTTTCTTTCTAAAAATTCCAAAACAATTTATGTTTAGTATTTAGTTTAGGATCAATTACCTTGTTGGTTTTTCATTCATTTATTTTTATTAGTAATAAGTAATATTACACTAACCTTAGAAGGTCTCACCACTAAGGGGCTACATAGTCACATGGAAAGGGCGAACTAGGAGCAGGATACTTAACCATTTTGTTTTGCAGGTGGATCGATCCAAGCCACTGGACCATTTCAAAAGGGAGCTTAGAATTGTTCAAGATCTTGAATTCATCTCACACAAGATCTAAAGACAAGATATGCCACATTGAAAGACATCGCTCATACGTGAATTCGAAAATTATTAAAGAGGTCAACTCAATAGTGAAGGTGAATTCTTTCCAAGACCAAACGCACTCCCATGAGCTATAAAGCAGATCAACTTAAAAAGGTGTTAAATTCATGCCCCCACAAGGGTGAGGTAAGGCATAAGATATAAGCTCAACAACCACCTTTTCTAAAAATTCCAAAACAATTTATGTTTAGTATTTAGTTTAGGATCAATTACCTTGTTGGTTTTTCATTCATTTATTTTTATTAGCAAGCATCCCCTTGGATAAAATTGGTAAAGTTGATAATCTAACCAAAGGTACGTACAAATGACATTTTGCATATTTTATGCCTATATCTAGTTGAATTGTTTTGCAATTACTAGCTGTAGCATATAGGATCTACAATAAAATCACAGGTTTCAACATTCCAAGTAAGTAATCTCTTCAAGAAACCTCTCTCATTACTCTATTGTACTTGATTTTTGTGTTATTCATCATATAGAGTAATTCTTATGCAATTCCCAGTCACATTAAAAGTATATTTTAAATCTAGAAATTTTTGGTCTATTTTGTCCAAGAGAGTTTTACCCATAATTCTGGAAAATTTATTTCTAGCTTGCTGGAAATTGAATTTTTCAGTTGATTTAGATTGAGGAAAGGCCTCACAAGCCTCAAAATTGATTCTCATACCTCTCAACCCCCAGACATAAAATTTGGAAGTGCTTAGGCACTTGTAGGGTGGTTGTTGTAGGCTTAACAAATAGTTGTCCCTGCATTTTAAAGTAGACTTTACAGTATGATTTACAAGACAGCAAGCTATTTTGACCCATAACTCTCTAACCAGTGGCCTAAACTGAAAACTAATTACATATCTGGTTAGAGTAAATTATGTAGACCAAAATTGACTTGTTACACCCCATATTTTCTAATGGTTTGGTTCTACTAAATCCCCTGTTTAGTTTGTTATTGTACAATAACTATAAAGTAGCTAGATAGTTCTGATAGATTAACACCTCCACTCCAAGTGACCCCATCTAAGGTGTTGATCTTGTTTGGGACTGTTTGGCATAATATTTGTGACTCCTTCCTTAACCATTGAGGAGGTTGTTGGGTCTAAACAGTGGGGGCTTGGGCCAAGGTAACAGTGGTTCCCTGCGCCATGTGTGCCCATCCAGGAGGTTGCCAAGACCTTAGCAAACCTCATAATCAGATCCGTAATATTCCCAACAATGTTGAGTATGGTGGAGCCAGTCAATATACAGGGATGTACATAAAATCAACAAAAAACCTCTTCACCACTATAAATTTCCTGATATATCAACATTTCTTTAGATTTCAAAATACTTTATTTAGCCATATGTAATTAGAACCAAGTGCACCATAGTTTTAGTCTCCTCATCCTAACCCACTTGTTAGCCTCACTCTCATAATAAAACAATTATAAATCCAAAATTATAATTAAATAAATCAAATCTTGAGAATTAGTTGTTAGTTCCTCAAACTAGGGAGTTAAGTTAGGATGAGAGATTCTCTCCAAATAGTTCTCCTAGATTAGTGTTTTGTTGAGAATGTACCTCAACCAAGTTTGTTCAAGATAGACACACTATCTTGAGACAAACTTCCTCATGTATTTATTTGTACTATTATCATTCTTTGTACATGGAATTGCATCATGAGAGGAATACAATGAGGCTGAGGCCTTTTCCGCCATTTCTATGTATCTGATATTTTTTATGTGTTGATTTTGTCTATTATTCTACATGTGGTATCGGAGCCAATAAACAGAAATATGAGAGGCTAGATCTAGATCTGGGAAACAAGTGTGGCTGAATTTTCTGCGTGGTTGATTTTGTTGAGAGAAGCGTGATGCACACCAGTTTGGCCACAAGGAGGAGATCCATTACATTGTTTGGCATTGAAATCTGTTGACGGACCTGAGAGCTTCCTCAAGAAATCCATGGCATGAGTAAGCCGCAATCATGACAGTCCAAGATCAAACGTCTCGTTTTGGCATTTGGTCGAAAACTCTGCGGGCGTCCACCACAGTCCCGCATTTGGCATACGCGTTGAGGAGTGTGTTGTATAGTAGGATGTTTGCCATACATCTATTCTGATTTATGTGGGAGTGGATTAATGTGGCCTCTGCTAAAAGCTTTCTTCTGAATGCAGTGCTTCAACTGTGATCCGCTTTCAAGTTCTTTTCAGGGGAAGCCACTTCAAATATCTCATGCTTTAAGGCCTGGAAGACAAATACCAGCTCTTCATGGCACATTTCCTTGTTTCTGGAACTGGGTACTGAGCTGAAATCCGTGGATTGGATAAGCATTCCTTCTACAACATCATCATGTGTAATTGAAGCACAAGATGAGAAATCCGCTTGCTTACAAGCCGAAGAAGAAGGAGAAGAAGCAATAATCCCTCTTTGAGTCCATTAAATCTCGATTTATCGAGTTTTCGAGTATTCAGAGGACCATTGTCCAGATCTGGTGTAGTGGGTTGATCTACTAGATCTGGTAGCTATTGCCCATCTGAATTCTTGCACTCGTCGCTAAAATCGCAGGGGAGAACAGAGCCATGAGAGGGATGTATCGCACCTTGCGGTCTGCTTCTAATTCTCGCTTTCATTCTGCTGATTGAATGCATGATCAGAAGCCAACCCAATTGATCAGAAGAAAACCACACTTGTAATGCTGACCATATTTGCGTCCAGAACGAGGACTTTCATGCCTGAAATGTCGCAAAGCATTCCGTTGACATAGTCCCTCACCACAGTGACGACCACAATCTTCTCTCCGCATCAGACGATCAAATTCTTCGAACTGTTTATCGAGGGGATCCATCATAATCTGTCGTAATTCCTAACAGAGGTTTTGGGGGAGCCTTGTTCAGCAGAATCTAGAAGCACGCGGGCACCTATCGACGCTCTTTCCACTGCGTAGGTCGTGGCCTTCACCCCCTAGGATCTCAATTTTTGAGGTTTGACCAGCAGATATTTGAACACTATGCAGTGTGTAATTGGGCACTCACATCCCTCCGTGATCCTTGTAGCCACTCCTCAAGTCCTACTCAGATCGTGCATAAGATCGGCCTTCTTTGTAGATCGTGAGCATGGCTCTTCAGGATGAAGATAGGCATCCACGTGAATCGCACACCTTTGACTTTGTTTAGCCGAATTCCAAATTCAGTCCAATCCAAGATCTTCAAGGGTTGCAAGCAACTCCAATGGTGCTTTGCAAGTGATGCATGCAATGTTTTAAGTACCCTCTTCATTAATGCCTACGCGGGAGAATTACTTTGTGAGATGCTACAGAGGCGGTACAGACGTCAATAGAGAAGATTGCTTTGAACATGGATCTTTTGGAGGTCCATTATAAAGGCCATCAACATCGCTGAGAAGAATCCTGGTAAGGAGCTTTTATTCTGCTGATCGCATCATTTTCATTCAATATAGGAACTACTCGGTGTTCGAGCAATATGTTTACTGTTTCGTTGAGTTGGATTATAAAGTCTCTCCAACGAATTATATTTTATGGTGCGTAATTGATCTCTCAACCAAGCGCATAAGCATATGATGGTGTGTGCTTTATAGTTTTTACATGCACATTTGAAATGTCAAGTCACCTTTTTATAAAGTGATTTTAGAAAACCCATAAAATTATTTTTTTGGGAAAGTATGTAAAAGCATGATCATAAAGGTCTTTTAAAGAGTGATCATCATTTTTTGTATGGAGGGATAAGAGTGGTATGTAATAGTGAGGGCATATTTTGTATTTGGAGTGATAAGGTGAAAGTATTTTGAAATTTGGAGCAATAAGGTGTATTTGTTACGTAAGTCATTTTAATATTTTGTTGAAGAAAGTGGGTGAGGCAGTTTTTGAAGACAATTTGCTTCCAAAGTTTGCAAGTGTGACATTCTCATTGAGAAGTTTCCATGACAAAGTTGGACATCGAAGAATGATATACTCCAGTAATTAATAAAATCATAATTTTTGTGGTGCTTCAGTCCTAGATAGGCCCGAAATTGAATAGGGGATCTTAGGTACACCGTGTGTAATGATTGCGTGTGCATGACTTGTGTTCAGATTATCAAAACACTCTCTTTGTATTATGCGTAAACAACTACATGCACATAAGCAAGCTTAAGTATAAGAATGCTTAATCAAGCTCCTGTAAATCAAGCTTAAGTACACAAGCACAAAGCGCCACATCATCAACTTGATAAGATGATCTTCCAAGAAAGCACATTTCACATCATGTAATCAAAGCAATCAAGTTAAGGACGCTACAAATCAAGCATTTAAAGCCAAGACAACATCAACATCATCAACACTTTCTGTATCACTTGCAGATAAAAAAAAATTAATTGAATTGTACGGGTGCATTCTCGGTTGTAACCGACACCCTAATTTGAATTGTTAAGGTGAATACATTAAGTCAAGTAAGTCTTCAATTGAGTCATCAAGATTGAACTTGTCATTTGTCTCTTGGGTGCATTTTCGTCAGTGTTTGACACCCTTCCTTTTTTAAAATCAACACATTCAATGGGTACATTCAAGAAAGCACAAAGTGTCAGTAATCAATCAAGCAAGTTCAAGCAAGCCATCTAGCAAGCAATCATCATCAAACGAGTGTGAATTCTAGTATTCTATTCTTCAAGTGAGCATCAAATCAAGCCAGTGTTTAACGCAAGTGCAATAAGCAATAAATCAAGGGAGCATGTCATTCAAACAACCAAGCAAGCGAGTGTGTCAAAATCAAGTGTGAAAGTTCAAAGCACGACATCTACAACAAACGAGCCAGTGTGAAGTTGATTGAAGCATTCACAAAGTGTCAGTGAAGCATTCAAGCAAAGCGATCGTCATCAAGCGAGCGTGAAATCAAGAGTTCAAGCAACCAAGTTATAAAACTCTAGCAAGTGTTTAAAGCATCAGCAATAAACAACAGTACAAGCGAGCCTGAATTCAAAGTGAGCAAGCTAACATGGCGACACACATTCAACTATCCCAAATTCTTAACAATTTGATTTTATCATCAGCTGGCGACATGGTGAACATCAGCAAAACAACTCTTGTTGATATTCAAGTGCATCTTCAACATGCACATGAAATGATTGAGTTCCTTCAACTGGAGTCGCAACTACAAAGAACTGAGTTGCTAGAGAAGAGTGGTTCTCCCAAGTCTTTGAACAATACAAATACAGCTGATGATTCCAAGTCCCTGATCCAACCAACTTCAAGTATCGAAGTGGTCCCTGATCCAGTTCAACTTTATTCCAAACCAATCATCAACCCATGGGAAGAAATCCAAAGTAACAGAAATCGACAAGGCTTAGGATATGTCAAAGATGACGCCAAATTGCATATCCCAGATTATTCAAGGCCCATTAAGTTTGTCAGTGCAAGGTTTCTTGCCCAAATCACATTGGCTAGTTTTGAAAAAGTTGAAGACAAACAAAAATACACACAAACTGAAGTTGTAGACAAACAGAAATACACGCAAACTGAAGTTGCAGTCAAACCAGAATGCCTTCTTTGTCAAAGAACTGGTCATCTGGAAGATCAGTGTTTTGATCTCCATCCTTTTCACCATTGTGGCAAGTCAAATCATTCATCAGCACAATGCAGCAAGCAACAACAATCAACCAGATTGAAGATCAATTATTCATGGATTGATCCCTGGGAATGGTCATCCTTGGTCAGAAGATTGTATAAGTTTTACAATCGAATTCACTCACACGTATTGTAGCCAACAGTAAAAATGAAGATGGTACTCTCGTGCAGTTGAACGGGGGAGTACACCAGCGAAACACTCCTACACCTGAAGGGGGGGGTTCAGAAATCAAGTGCAGATGATTGTCTCTCCTTTCAGCTGACAAAGGGGGGAAATGATAATGGAATTAAGGGTGGTTGTCAGACTGAAAGTCTCGACAACATCAGCAAAGCAGCCAATGGGAATTTTCATCAGCAAGTGAGCATCAACAAATTCGCCAGTGGGCGATCGACAACAAAGTCAGCAGTGAGCAATTTTCAAACACAGCAAAAGCAACAATGAGTTGTTTTTCAACATCATCAGCCAGTGGGCGATCATCATCAGCAGATTCGCCAATGGGTGTTCATCAACTTTTGTCAGTGGACAAACAAATACGCCAATGGGCGTTCATCAAATT
The DNA here is from genome assembly GCA_031772625.1 of Pinus tabuliformis. NCBI lineage: Eukaryota > Viridiplantae > Streptophyta > Pinopsida > Pinales > Pinaceae > Pinus > Pinus tabuliformis. The sequence continues at coordinate 1,053,715,894 of CM062816.1, read as the reverse complement.
TTTTCAGTGGACACAGGATGTTGATTTCAAGCAAAGGACAGTTGGATCCTTTTGCAACTTGGCATGTGATGGAGTTGTCAAGCGACATTCAGAGATGAATCAGACATGTCGCTGACTCATGGTCTCTTCATATTGCAGTGCCTTCAGCATCCAGGCTTTGGCGGTTTTTCAGGCAAATGTTTTTTGAGGATCACCTTGAAAACTTGGAAGAGGGTTCCTTGTTCTTATTTTGGATTTATCATTGAGGGGGGGAATGTTAGCCTCACTCTCATAATAAAACAATTATAAATCCAAAATTATAATTAAATAAATCAAATCTTGAGAATTAGGATTTAGTTCCTCAAACTAGGGAGTTTAATTAGGATGAGAGATTCTCTCCAACTAGTTCTCCTAGATTAGTGTTTTGTTGAGAATGTATCTCAACCAAGTTTGTTCAAGATAGACGCACTATCTTGAGACAAACTTCCTCATGTATTTATTGGTATTATTATCATTCTTTGTACATGGGATTGCATCATGAGAGAAATACAGTGAGGTTGAGGCCTTTTCCGCCATTTCTATGTATCTAATATTTTTTAGGCACTTGTAGGGTGGTTGTTGTAGGCTTAACAAATAGTTGTCCCTGCATATTAAAGTAGACTTTACAGTATGATTTACAAGGCAGCAAGTTATTTTGACCCATAACTCTCTAACCAGTGGCTTAAACTAAAAACTAATTACATATATGGCTAGAGTAAATTATGTAGACCAAAATTGACTTGTTACACCCCACATTTTCTATGTTTTGGTTCTACTAAATCCCCTGTTTAGTTTGTTATTGTACAATAACTATAAAGTAGCTAGATAATTCTGATAGATTAACACCTCCACTCCAATTGACCCCATCTAAGGTGTTGATCTTGTTTGGGATTGTTTGGCATAATATTTGTGACTCCTTCCTTAACCATTAAGGAGGTTGTTGGGTCTAAACAGTGGGGGCTTGGGCCAAGGTAACAGTGGTTCCCTGCCCCATGTGTGCCCATCCAGGAGGTTGCCAAGACCTTAGCAAACCTCATAATCGGATCCGTAATAGTCCCAACAATGTTTGAGTATGGTGGAGCCAGTCAATATACAAGGATGTACATAAAATCAACAAAAAACCTCTTCACCATTGTATAAATTTCCTGATATATCAACATTTCTTTAGATTTCATAATACTTTATTTAGCCATATGTAATTAGAACCAAGGGCACCATAGTTTTAGTCTCCTCATCCTAACCCACTCCACTTAATGAAGATTGACTCATAAACCCCTATACACCATAATATGTCCATTATGTAGTTGTTCAAAGTGAAGCTATCTCAATAGTATGATCATCCCAATCCATAACCATGTTTCTATTTTGCTCCTCATTGGGTAATTTTTTACCACAACATATTCCATGATAAGCTTCCTAGTTTCTCCACACTTAGTAATAATTGTTGCTCTTAGATGCAACTTCACTTAATTGTATTCACTACAACTACACCAAGGCCTCTAACATATGTTGTATATGCATAATCAGCTTTGCTCTCTTACTTGATGATCCGAAAATCTATGAATGATTGCAGTTAATCTTTATCTGCGTCAACTTAGTGTAAGTTATGAAACTTAGTTAGCAATTGTAAGAAAGACTTTGTAGAAATTTCTCATTTCCCACCCCGGTTTTCAGTTTCTCCTTATTTCTCCCATATAGTTAAATGCCCTTTCCCATAACCATACATTTCACAAGCTGGAAAAAATAACTTTGCTGAAAACACAAATTCTGGAAATTTTACAGAATGCTGGAAATTGCAGAAATAAAAATCAGCAGTAATAAACAGCGATTAAAACACATTTGAACACTGATATTTTTTGTCAATGTGACCCTGGAAAAACCCCCTACAACTCTTGGGGAAAACCAGTTTGAGAGCTCTTCTTTATTTCTGGAAAATGCCTTTTTACAGTAGGAGAAATGTTCAGCAAAAAATCAACAAACAAACTTTTACAACTTATCTCAGCCTTGCTGAAACACCGTTGCTGTTACACCGCTCACAGCTGCTGATACACCGTTGCTGTTGCTGTTACACCGCGGCTGTTGTTGTTACACCACGGCTGTTGCTGTTACACCGTTGTTGTTGTTGTTACACCGCGGCTGTTGTTGTTACTCCGCTTTCAGCTTTGCTGTTACACCGCTTTCAGCTTTGTTGTTACTCCGCTTTCAGCTTTGCTGTTACTCCGCTTTCAGCTTTGCTGTTACACCGCTTTCAGCTTTGTTGTTACTCCGCTTTCAGCTTTGCTGTTACACCGCGTTCAGCTTTGCTGTTACTCCGCTTTCAGCTTTGTTGTTACATCGCCCAGAAATCTCCCTTGCTCTCTTGCTCTCCTTCTCTCAATCTGCTCATGAAAGAATTAATGATATTTTCCTCCTTTTCCTCCCTTAACCCAACCCTAAGTGACTTTTGGGTGATCCCTAAATCCAATGGCTGAAATAGATTTAGATCAATGGCTGAGATTAAATGCTCATTTAAATCTCACTTTCTATTTTTTAATTCACCCCACTTTAATAAAGACCCACTTAGTCATTTATTTCCAAAGTCACTTTTCCTTTCTAATTTTTCATTGACATTATAAAAGTCACTTTAAAATTAGACTTAGTAACTTTATCACTTAAAGTCACTTTTAAATTAGATTTAACTTTATAAAAATTATAAAGTTACTTTAGGAGAAAAATTAAATTCTTTTGGACACTTTTCCCTAGGCCAAAGATCAAAGCCTTAGGGAACCACCTATCCTCCGATACCAAATTTCAACACTCCCTCTTACCGAGGAAGGTGTTCCTCACCACACCCATCTTGTCTCTGAAATAGACATGCTTGCCCCGTGGTAAGGCTTTGGTAAGAATATCTGCAACCTGCTCATCAGTGGAAATATACTCAAGCTTCACAGCTCCCTTCTGAACATAGTCTCTGATGAAATGATATCTGATCCCGATATGCTTTGACCTGTCATGAAATACTGGATTCTTCGTGAGTTTAATGCAACTCTGATTATCACAGTAAATCACTGAAGGTCTCAACGGCTGACCAAATAAGCCAAACAACATCTTGTGAAGCCAGATGGCCTCACAACTAGCTAGACTAGCTGCCATATACTCTGCTTCTGCTGAACTCAGTACTACTGACTGCTGCTTCCGGCTAAACCATGACACTACTGCTGAACCCAACCCAAAACAGCACCCTGAAGTGCTCTTCCTATCAGACGCACAACCTGCCCAATCAGAATCAGTGTATCCTGCCAATCTCACTCCATCTCCCTGCCTGTAGTCCAGACCATAATCCACTGTCCCCTGCAAGTACCGCAGAATGTGTTTTGCAGCCACCCAGTGAACCTTCCTAGGCTCACACATAAACTGACTCATCGTGTTGACTGCAAACAGATATCTGGTCTAGTGTTGACCAAATACATCAAGGAACCAATCAGCTGCCTGTACAATGTGGGATCCACCAACTCGGAATCCGAAGCATGAAGCTTCTTCCAGTTGGTGATCATCGGTGTCGACATGGGTCTACAATCCTCCATGTGGAATCTGCTAAGGATGTCCACAATATACTTCCCCTGCCCCAGGAAGAAATGCCCCTCCTCCTGCCACACCTCCAAACCCAAAAAGTAATGCATCAAGCCGATGTTCTTCATCTCAAACTCCGCCGCAAGATCTCTCTTGCAGAGCTCTATGAGTCTCTCTGCACCTGTAATGATCAAGTCATCCACATACAGCACCAGAATGAGAGGCTCCTCACCAATCACAATAAAGTAAAGGTTCGGATCTGCCTCACTCTTTGTGAAACCCATCCCCTGCAAGTATGCATCTATCCTGGAGTACCAAGCTCTGGGAGCTTGCTTCAGGCCATAAAGGGCCTTCTTCAATCTGCACACATGGGACTCCTTCCCATGCACCTCAAAGCCCTGTGGCTGCTCAATGTACACCTCCTCCTGTATGAAGCCATTGAGAAATGCGGTCTTCACATCCATTTGGTGGATCTTCCAACCCATCTCTGCTGCTATCGATATAATGGAGCGTATCGAAGTATATCGAGCCACGGGAGCGAAGGTCTCCTCATAATCAACTCCCTCTACCTGGGAGAACCCTCTAGCCACAAACCTTGCTTTGAATTTCTCAATACTGCCATCAGCAGCATGCTTTACCTTGTAAAGCCATCTGGAAGTAACCACGGATTTGCCCTCAGGCCTCAGCACCACCTCCCAAACATCATTCTTCATGATAGAAGAATACTCCTCCTGCATGGCCTCTCTCCAGACCTGCTGGCTAGCTGCCTCCTCATAGCTAGAAGGCTCAGAGTCAAGGATGTTGGTAACCATCGCCATATAACTACAAAACCTCTCAGGTGGTCTACACTCTCTGACCGACCTCTTCGGCTCAGCAACAAATGTGGCATCTCTCAAGGTGTCCTGAAGCCACTTGGGCTTCCTCTTCCCTGAGCATGCTTCTCCCATAGGAGAATGAAACTCCTCCTCCTCATCACCATCAGTAGCCTGAACTCCTGACTGTCTGTCTGTTGTCCTCCTGCCTGCACCTGAACCTGTAGAAGCTGAGGTACCGTGTGAACTGTCCATCAGTGGACTCCCTAGTGAACTGCTCTGCATGCTGCCCGGAGCACCACCCCTCTGGCTCGGCGAGCCACTACTCACTGATGGACCTGACATCCTCATAGATGTACCTCCGGATCCTCCTGATCCCTGCCCACTGGATCCCTGCGACTGACTCAACTGCTGCTGAGGGTCTGGCTGATCCAGATACTCTAACTCCCGTGACCTCCTAAAGGCCCTGTCCTCCTCGAACTTCACATCCCGTCTAACAACAACTCTCCTCTGTGCAGGAATGTAAATCCGAAAGGCCTTTGAGGTCTCACTGTAGCCCACAAAGATACCCTTCTCTGCGGTGGGCTCTAGTTTGGTCCTCTTCTCCTTGGGTATATAGGAGTATGTAATGCATCCAAAGATATGAAGATGACCAAGATCAGGCTTCTTCCCAGAGAAAGCCTCCTCCGGAGTCATGTGCCCCAAGGCACGATGCGGACTCCTGTTCTGCAAGTAAACAGCTGTGTTGCAGGCCTCTGTCCACAAGAACAATGGCAACCCCTGATCATGTAACATGGCTTTGGCAGCCCCTATGATGGATCTGTTCTTCCTCTCCGCAACCCCGTTCTGCTGGGGGTTGTAAGGAACAGTGAACTCCCTCCTAATGCCTGCCTCCGCACAATAATCAACAAACTCTCCAAGGGTGTACTCTCCTCCATTGTCCGACCTCAGGGACTTGATCTTCCGACCTGTTTGTGTCTCCACAAGAGCTCTAAACTCCTGAAACCGCTTGAAGACCTCACTCTTGGTCTTCAAGAAATAAATCCAGGTCCTCCTGGAGTGATCATCAATGAATACAACATAGTACTCATATCCACTCAAGGAAACATGAGACATCCGACCGCTCACATCGGAATGAATCAAATCAAGTATCCCAGTCGCTCTGCTGTCACTGCTGGGAAAAGGGGATTTGGCAAACTTGCCCATCGCACAACCTCTGCAAGTATCAAAGTGATCAGTACTGAAATCTGGCACACCTGTAGTGATCTCTCGCAATGTCCTCAAGGCTCCATGATACATGTGTCCCATCCTGCGGTGCCAAATCTCACACAGCTCAGAACTGCTAGCTCTGTTGTCGGTACTACTGCTCAATGCCAATAGGGGCTGGAATGCAAACTTGTACACCTTTGCATGGCGTACACCTATCACTCTAGTTGAATCAGCTGGAGTGCCCCTGGGATACATCAACACCCGTCCTCCCCTGAACAGTACCTCATATCCTCTGTCCTCCAAAGCTGAGACGGATATGAGGTTCTTCCTCATCCCTGGCACATAAAGAACCTCTGACACCTTCAAGGGAGGTTTGGACTCCCTCTGAAATGTCAATGTCCCCACCCCGACTGCTCTAACAACTCTGTCATCACCGAGTACTACCTCAATATCAGTGCCACTCTCTGAAAGCTCTGAGAAGTACTCTCGGACTCCTGTCATGTGACGTGAAGCCCCACTGTCCACATACCAGATACCTGAAGATGCTCCACTAATCGAGGGAAAAGCATGCTCCCTCTGAACCTGTGTGGCAGGTGATCCTGCACTAGAGGACTCACATGTAGTGAACGCAAACTCCCGGTCAAAACGACCTGCAAAGTCCTCAATCTCTGCTGAAGCTGCCACGTCCTGGTTCTTCCCCTTCTTCTTCTTCTTCTCCGGACACACAACTGCATAGTGTCCCATCTTCTGACAATTCCAACACTTCACCTTGGAATAGTCCTTCTGTGTGTTCCCCTGTTTACCTTTACCTTTGCCTTTGCCCCCACCACCGCTTGTGGAAGCCTGCTTCTTCCCTTTGCCTTTCTTGCCTCCTGCCACCAGTGTTACGTCCTCATCCTGCTCAACTGGCTTGGCTACCCCAAGCTGTCCTTTCCTGATCTCTGTCTGAATGCAATCATCCCAAAACCTCTCCCATGTGGGAAGGGTCTCACGTGCACAAACCCCATCAGCAAAGTTCAACCATGAACGGGGGAGGCCATTCACTGCAATCCGCACCAACTCAGTGGGTGAAATAGCCTCTCCAATCGCTGCCAACTCATCTCTCACATTGGTTATCTTTGTGAGATATCCAGCTGCACTATCATTACCCATCTTAATGTTCTTCAGCTTCTCCTTCAGGACCATTTTTCGGTTCTCATTGGTACTCTGGTAGAGATTGGACAATGTTGTCCACATCTCATGGGCATTGCTCTTTCCTCTCACATGAGGAATGCAATGGTCTTTGATTCCGTCTAGAATCAGCCTCTTACCCTTGTTGTTTTTTTTATTATAAGCAGCCAACTGAGTAGCATCAGTAGGCACAACAACAGGGTTCTGTGCTGTATGCACCATGATATCCCAGACTTCTGCCTCCTCAAAGATACTCTGCATTCTCTCCTTCCAAACGTTGTAATTTGTATGCCCATCCAACCTATCCTCCACCCTCAATCCCAATGACATCCTGCTGTCCTAAAACTGAAAAATAGCACTGTTGTGGTAAAGATAAAACTGTTGTTTATAAAAATCAGCTTGCTGGAATTTTCTGAGTGAAAAATCAGCAACTGTAATTTTTTTCTTTCGCTGTCCCAAACTGCCCTTCAGCACTCAAGCTCTGATACCATGTAGAAATTTCTCATTTCCCACCCCGGTTTTCAGTTTCTCATTATTTCTCCCATATAGTTAAATGCCCTTTCCCATAACCATACATTTAACAAGCTGGAAAAAATAACTTTGCTGAAAACACAAATTCTGGAAATTTTACAGAATGCTGGAAATTGCATAAATAAAAATCAGCAGTAATAAACAGCGATTAAAACACATTTGAACACTGATATTTTTGGTCAATGTGACCCTGGAAAAACCCCCTACAACTCTTGGGGAAAACCAGTTTGAGAGCTCTTCTTTATTTCTGAAAAATGCCTTTTTACAGTAGGAGAAATGTTCAGCAAAAAATCAACAAACAGACTTTTACAACTTATCTCAACCTTGCTGAAACACCGTTGCTGTTACACCGCTCACAGCTGCTGATACACCGCTGCTGTTGCTGTTACACCGCGGCTGTTGCTGTTACACCATTGCTGTTGTTGTTACACCGCGGCTGTTGCTGTTACTCCGCTTTCAGCTTTGCTGTTACACCGCTTTCAGCTTTGCTGTTACTCCGCTTTCAGCTTTGCTGTTACATCGCTTTCAGCGTTGCTGTTACTCCGCTTTCAGCTTTGCTGTTACACCGCGTTCAGCTTTGATGTTACTCCGCTTTCAGCTTTACTGTTACACCGCCCAGAAATCTCCCTTGCTCTCTTGCTCTCCTTCTCTCAATCTGCTCATGAAAGAATTAATGATTTTTTCCTCATTTTCCTCCCTTAACCCAACCCTAAGTGACTTTTGGGTGATCCCTAAATCCAATGGCTGAAATAGATTTAGATCAATGGCTGAGATTAAATGCTCATTTAAATCTCACTTTCTATTTTTTAATTCACCCCACTTTAATAAAGACCCACTTAGTCATTTATTTCCAAAGTCACTTTTCCTTTCTAATTTTTCATTGACTTTATAAAAGTCACTTTAAAATTAGACTTAGTAACTTTATCACTTAAAGTCACTTTTAAATTAGATTTAACTTTATAAAAATTATAAAGTTACTTTAGGAGAAAAATTAAATTCTTTTGGACACTTTTCCCTAGGCCAAAGATCAAAGCCTTAGGGAACCACCTGTCCTCCGGTACCAAATTTCAACAGACTTGAAGAAATGAGTAAGAACAGAGAAAAAAAAAACAAATTGATAACAGAGTTCACCCGATTTGGGCTACGTCTCTAGGCCCGCTCAATTGAGTAACCATTCCATTATTGTAATGTGAAGCATCTCATTTGCTTTATTACATCATTATGGAACCCAAATCTACAACAATGTTATCAACAGCTCTAGGAAGATTGTGGCACTGAACTTAGACTCCTCCTACTCTTGATCTTTGTGAAAGCGTTCGCAACTGCCTTAGTTTCCCATTCTACACCTCTTGTGTCTTAGACCAAAACTACCCTGGCTTGCTCAGTTTGTCCACCAACAGATTGTAGCACTAAACTCAGGCTCCTCCTACTCTTGATGTTATAACAAGTCATCACTTGCACAATTTGCCCCCCTAGGGGTCCCATAGACAACCAACATCTCAAGTATGCTTCTCAAATGCACCAAAAGAAGCATCCAAATCTTGATGGGAGGAAAGTGAACAAGAAGAATCACTTACACTACATACCTCAATCATTGTTTTTGTATGAAGTGTAGAATATGGTTTCTTTAAAAAGTAGACTCTCCTTTCCCTTTCAATCCTTCGGCACTCTGAAACTTTGCCAATGTTTCTTTTGTGGCTTGTAACTGAAGTTGTGGCTCTTGGATGATTCCCAAGACAAATTCGCCATGAAGTGACAATCTATCTTGCAGCTCTTAATTCTCGTCTTTTGGGACTTGCAGTAACCTTCTCAATTCAGAATTCTCTTCCTGAATATGATGGTTAAACTCTTCAAGCTCTTGAAATCTTTCTTGTTTCAATGCTTTGCCCATGGTTGTCTTACACACTTGCAAATCGTGTCAAACCTGCTCTGATACCAAACTTGATTCGAAATATCTATTACCAATTGCAATTAATCTTTATGTGTGAGTCAACTTATTTCCAGTTATGAAACTTAATGAGCAATTATAAGAAGACTTTAAGAAATGAGGAGTAAAATGAAGCAAAAAACATAAATTGAGAACAAAGTTCAAATGATTTGGGCTACGACTCTGGGCCAACTCAATTGAGCAACCATTCCATTATTATGATGTGAAGCATCTCATATGCTTTGTATCATAGAACTCAAATCTGCAACAATGTTATCACCAGCTCTAGGAAGATTGTGGCACTGAACTCAAGCTCCTCCTACTCTCGATCTATGTGAAGTGTCTGCAACTGCCCTAGTTTCCATTCTACACCTCCTGTGTCTTAGAACAAACCTACCCTGGCTTGCACACTTTGTCCACCAACAAATCCCTAGCACATCGATGTCTTACAAAAATTATGATGGACAAATCTCCATCCTAAGGCTATTCAAAAATGATTTTAAAACCACTCTATTTGTAAATACACTGCATAAACAGGGTTAAAACGAGATCAAGTTCCACCATTTCACACAATAGTGAACTCTGGCGCACTGGTAAAGCATTGACCTCAGGTTCAACCCAACCTTCCCATTGTTCGAGCGTTGGTTTTTAACGTGCCATAACAATAGAAACCTACAACAAAACCCAAACCTACACACAAACTCTCAAAGCTCAACCCTTGAGGCATGGTGGTAAAAGGCTTCATTAATATAGTGTGGAGGTTGAAAGTTCGATCCACCATTCGGTTATGGTATTTCGGGCTTGGGCAAATATTACCATATCAAAATAATATTACGTCACCCCACTTTACAAGGCTTACTATTTGACGCATTAGATAAAACACTTGACTTACGACTGGGAAGTCATGGGTTCAAATCCTGATCGTTTACAATTTTGTCAAACAAGCATGTAACAAACTTTAAATAGAGGTTGGTTGCTATCGAAAATAAAAACCACCTTTTGTGCAACATTATCTCCTGCGGCCTGCCATTTGCTCCGGTGAGGTCGAGGGTTCAACCCCCACCTGACCATTCCGCAGACCATTTTGGCTCGACTCGAGCTACCATGTGGCAACCAGTGATTGGACCACATATCAACACAGTCACCAACCAATGTTGCAACCATGTCATCCACCTATGCCATGTATCACTCGTTGATTAAGCCACCTATCTGCCATGTCATCGGTCATTGTTGAGTCAACTACCACGTCATTCATTCTTGCCATGTGTCACTTCTTGCTTGGGCCACTTGTATGCCATGTCAACATCTGTTCTATCGTACTACCACATGTCCTCCTGAGGTGTTTCCATGTCAACATTTGTACTACCACGCCATTTCACTATCCTACTAGGTATCCTTTTATGGTGTTGCCACGTGGCACCCCTACTGACTTTTTGTCTATTTGGCCAAAACTTCAAAACGTCATAACATACGACATCTGTTTGACTCCGTCCAAGCGTCATTGGAAACCTCTTAATGAGCTCTTTGACATGACTTCATCAAAATTCAAGAACATCAATTTTGCTTAATTTTAGAGATCCTCCTAGATCAATTGAGGTCTTCGTGTGTAATAAATGGTGCTCTAGCCTAATTGCCCTTCTTTCCTCACCCTTATGTTGCATTGTGTTAGCTTTGGGTTGTGTCTCAAGACTATGTCCTATGATTTTTTGTTGGTTGTTGTACCTCCTCCTTTCTATGCAACTCTATAATTACTTTCAAAGATTGCTTTACTCAAAGCCTTTCAAATTAAGAGTCTATGTTTTGAGCTTTCTTTGCCTGCCCTCTTGTCTTTAATACATAAGTTTTTGACACGTTTGAGCTTCACCACTAGTAAAACACTATATTGTCAACTTCAAGATGCTTCTAATCTTTGTCATAATTGACACATTTACCACAATAAAAGCATTACACCATCAATCATCCATGGTCATATGTACTAATTATCCTCTAGTTACAATTACACCCTCCTTTGTTGTTATCCTTGTTATCCCCATTGTTATTATCATTGTTGTTGTTGTTGTTTTTGGCTTTATGATTTTCACCCACTTCCACAAGCATAGTTATCTTAACTTTTCTTGTTTTGAGCATTTTATTTACATTCACAATTGTCGTGGCCATCTACACAACATCTAGGATAAGTCTATTTTTTTAGCTTTCTTTGCTTGCCCTCGTCTTTAATACATCAGTTTTTGACATGTTTGAGCTTCACCACTAATAAAATACTATATTGTCAACTTCAAGATGCTTCTAATCTTTATCATAATTGCCACATTTACGACAATAAAACCATTACGCCAACAATCATCCATGGTCATATGTACTAATTATCCTCTAGTTACAGTTACACCCTCCTTTGTTGTTATCCTTGTTATCCCCATTGTTATTATCATTGTCGTTGTTGTTGTTTTTGGCTTTGTGACTTTCACCCACTTCCACGAGCATAGTTATCTTAACTTTTCTTGTTTTGAGCATTTTATTTACATTCACAATTGTCGTGGCCATCTACACAACATATAGGATAATACTATTTCTCTAGACATTCTAACATGGATGGCCTTCTCATTTTCAATGTATACACCATATGTCCTTCCTTTACATCCCAATTGTCATTTCTCCAATTAAGTTATCCATGACTTCTCTCAGTGTGGCCAATATCAAGGAATGAATGTCACTACATCTTGACGAGAACTTCCCGCAATCTTCTCTCTTTGAGCTGATGTACTCATTGAGTCGAGGAGGCTCATTCTACAACCTACTATGAGAGACATTTGTAAGTATGTCCGTGTTCAACTTGGAGTTGACATGTGTCCCTTTTAAAATATATATTTATATTTAATATATTAAAAAAAACAAAAATATAATGAAAAACAAAAATGAATATACATGTTTGGTTTGTTTAATTAAAAGTATTATAAAACATCAATAATCTCACTCTCAGTGGCCATACTAAGGAGAAGTGGTAAAAATATTTCACTTACTCTCAACCATAAATAAAATATTTCATTTGGGATGTAATAAAAACAAAAATTAATATATGTGTTTGGTTTATTTAACTAAAAGTACAATAAAACATCAATAATCTCACTATCAGTGTCCATACTAAAGGAGAAGTGATAGAAATATTTCATTCTCACTCCCAAACATGAATAAATTATTTCGATGTTCATATGAAACAACATAATCTTATATCAACTTTATAGAGAAATAAAGTAGTTAAAAGTTAAAAAAGAACTATATATACATTATATAAAGCAATTGAAAAATAAAATTAAAAATTAAAAAATTAAAAAAAAATTAAAAAAATTAAAAAAAAATAAAAAAATATATATATATATATATATATATAGTTAAAATATTTTAAGCAATCTCACTATTTTATGCTCAAGTAAATTTTGATCTATTTTATACATTCAAAAATGCTACATAAACAATGAAAAATTACAAGTGGTTTCTCCCTCTCCTTATAAACATTTTATTCAAATTTTGAACTCTAAAAGAAGTTCTCATCTCAGGAGATTTGATCCCTCTTGGCTTTAGCTAGATCTGTGGTTAAGATGGATCTATATTAGTGAGTAATACAAAGACAACCACAATATGAAGAATGTACATTATCTCTCTCGATTGTGTTTCTGTATGTACTTGTATAAGTTCTAGTCCTATAGATATCATTGATGTCACTGCAATTTATAGCTAAAAAGCATATCATGAAAAAACTAAATATGATTCCATTATTGAACATGGAATCATTACAAACAATAATTATAACTCTTCAAATTTTCTTTGACAAAAGCCACACATAATAATGATTTTATGTTGACAACTAATAGTTAAAAGGTTATGTAAATATAATTTTCCATCCTTAATTAACCTAGGTTCAGAAATATATTTCAATACATATCCGTTAGAATTTTTGAAAAGTAGGGATCCAAACACGAAGAAATGCCACACACACACACACAGATATATACATTACTAAGTTTGACAAGTTATGGTCTAACAGCAACTTATAGTAGTTGTCATAAGGATGATCGGGGTTCAATTCTTGGCAAGCTAGTTCCACCTATATGTACCCATGATTGTTTATTGTAGCAGCGAAGCCACATTTATTTTAGTAGCGTCATCTCCTTTAATGTAAAGTGTGTCAATTATGATGGCAATCTCTCCCCGATAATAAGAAATAATAGAGGCGAGCACAAAGCTTTTTTTATGTTTGACAAAACAAAGTATTCCATACAAGATGAACACCTTAAATAACCACTCACACAACCAAATCAAAGATCAAAAAACCAATGTTTTTACATAGTTAAAACTCTTTACGAGGGAAATAGTCCACGGCCCCAGCAAACATAGCCACTTGAGGCAATTTATAAATACAATAAATTTGTACAATAGAGAGTTTGTCAACATCGATCATCAACAAATGACCCACCATACTCTTTAAATAAAAATCATGGGCCGATTAGATGTTAAGCCACTGATCGATAGCTATTAGTATAAAGAAGAATATGAATCATTGGATCCCCCTGTCTACAACATATTGTGATCGTCGAATTACATAAGTATAAATGCACTCTAAAGAAACACACTTTTACCTAATGACATATTAGACCAAGTGGATTTTAACTAACTCCTGTCTAAATAACCTAACAAGACTTTGTGTGTGTGTGTGTAAACACGCAGAAAATTCAGACTTATTCATAAATTTGGAAATATAAACAAAAATAGAGTTCCTATTAATATTAGCCATAGAGTGTATTCAAAATGGGTGTCTCATTAGTGAGACACACTTAACTAGTAATTATCCAAATTGTAGAGCCTACAACATACATGTCATCAAATGGATCTTCATCATATATAGATTGAAGCTCTAGATCATGAATAGACCTTGGGAGAGGTAAGAATATCGGAAGCTCTAATATGGGATGCTACAATGGAAGACTAGGTCAATGGCGTAACATCCTCATCTAGGTTGAGGTGACACATGTCATTTAGTGAGAAGGCCAAGTCAATCATCTCAACCTCCACATCCCACATCTTAGAAAGTCTCTTCTTATACTTTGAACTGGAATGTGACAGAAGGCAAAGGTTGGAATGAAATTCACAAGCTCCACAACCTTAGTCATTCCTAATCTATTTCACTTCACCAAATGGATGAAATCATATGTACTCCAATTCCTCCCAACTAATGAGGAATTAACTATGTGATAACAATCTAGTGTCAAGAGTAGAGAGATATCTAAGTCACGAGAAATACATGGATCAAAAGCATTCTTATCATCTATGGCATCTAGAGTCTAGACACACAAGAATATCATATGAGCTTACAAACTCTCAAAAGTCCATCTAAACATCCATTGCAAGTCTAGGATCATTGTATCTAGAGGTGGCAAGAGCATGGGGGATCATTTATAATTTTGAGGGACAACGTGAAAAAAGAATTTCCATGGGGTTTGGGCATCGCCAACAACAACGAGACATAAGCAATTGCAATCTTCCAAGGCCTCAACATGATGAAAGACAAAAACATTACAAATTGTATGCAAATTGGAGATTCTTCACTAATTATCACAACGCTTGCAACCATAACCGTCTTAAGAGGCAATTGACTAGCCAAATTGATCCAAAGTTTGCTAGATATGGCCTCAAAGTTTAGGAACATCAAATTCTTTCAAGTGTTGAGCAAGCAAAATAAAATGTGAACATTAAAGCCAATCTCGGCATCTGCCTAAATGACAATATTATAGACTTTAGTAACAAAGCCACCCAACTCAAATTTATTCCATGATTAATTACTCACAAAAGACAAAGTCTCGCGCGTATCACATGTCAATGCATGTAAAGTGGAGGTACCAAGGGATTAAATGTCACACGGGCCATACATTCATCCCTACTCTCATTTGATCCTTTAACACTTTAGGCTTGTGTTTGGTGAATAAATGTGGATATAATTTGTGTTTGAGGTTTACAGTTGCGATCAGTGTGGAGTGTTGGACCGAGGAGGGCCAATGGTGTTTTGATTCTACCATTGATCAAAGACAAAAGGATTGTTGGGTTAATCTTGACTCGACCATAAAGTAGGTAAGATAACCTTGATATGGTCATTAATGGGATTATCATTGATGGTGTATAGGCCCATAGTATCAAGCAACCCATGGTATTTGATATGATGAAATCTATTTGAAGGGTTGCAAAACCAAACTATAAAAAGCCACAAGTGGCCTAGTGTTTGACCATCTTGAGTGTTGGTTTTCTCAGTAAAGGGTTTCCAAGGTAAATATTGGCTTTTTGTGCTTTTTGCTATGTTTATGTGCATGAATTTTGTCTTGTATTAATAGTTTTTTCCTCTGAGAATTAACATGTGGCATCAGAGATGGGTTGACTTGGATTTTCTCACAAGAGTGGTATGATGTTGGCACACACAAAATGAAAAATGGTTCATTAGTATATGAACCTATTGACGTTGCGATCAACACCCTCCAAAAAATTTCCCACACTTGAATTTTGGAGCCTACTGAGGGTCCTACAATCTGTCGTTCCATGGTCGATTGGTGTTTTGTAAAGTGTTTAAGTCTTCTTCCAAGTTTTAACTGTCAAGTCACTTGCACACACATGCTCAGTCTTTGATGAGTTCATGAGAACACTTCCTTTATGCAAGCTTGAACAGGCATGGCACCATCCATCAAGACAATGCTTGTGCGATGTTCAACTCATGTCGATAGTCAGTGCACACTTTCATTGACAGTCTCCCTCACCTTGGTTGCGATTGTACTTCTATTTTTGTGAGTGTTCTCAATTGTCACTTTTGCGCGCCTCTGTGTTCACAAGTGTCGCTTTCACTTTCGCGGTTGTCACTTTTGCTTGCTTTTGCCCGAATAGGGGTCATACTCATGTTATCTTCACTATGGCATGTGTTTCCTTCAATTTCTTTTGCAAGATTATTCTCTTGGCTTGCAACAATGGCATTCATGTGTGTGATATGTGCATTTCTTTCTTTTACTCTATTGGTCTCACACTTAGCCATTTTGAAGCCCATTCTTGGCCCTACTATTCAGAGCAAGTTGTAGAGGCATTAGCCTTCTTAATATGTAATGAGCGCAACTTATCCATGAAATTCATTGACCCATCATTCCTCCCATACTTGTGCACTAAGTCTTTTCTAAGGTCTCTTCCCTCTCATAGTGCATTAGTACTTCCTAAGGATAAGTTGCCTAGCCTTGTGCTGCCTCCCTCAGTGAACAACGCACTTCAAAGAACAAGGACCTTCTTTCCTCTAAAAAGCACATTCTAGGCAAACAAGGACCTTCTTGCCTTAAAAAGCACACTCTCAGAGCCTGGGCGCACATCAAAACTATGAACGCACTCCTTCAGCATGAAGAAATGTGCCCTCTTAGAGTGCATGTCGCACTCACGAAGCATGAAGCCTTAGGGCACATATCGCAATCACGAAGCACGAAGGTTGAGCGCACTCCTTCGGCACGAAGAAATGCACCCTCTTAAAGCGCATGTCGCACTCATAAAGCATGAAGCCTTCGGGCGCATGTCGCACTCACAAAGCACTAAGGTTGAGCGCACTCCTTCAGCATGAAGAACTCACCCTCCTAGAGCGCATGTTGCACTCACGAAGCACAAAGATTGAGCACACTCCTTCAACACGAAGAATTTCACCCTCTTTGAGCGCATGAGTGTACCTCGAAGGCTTGAATGTTTTCCCTTCATCCCTTCGGCATGCACCAGTGCACCCTCCTTCTCCTTGAGCGCATGGTGCACTCTTAAACCCTGAAGCTTTTGAGCGCACTCTTTCGGCTCGAAGAATTACACCCTCCTTAAGAGCGCATGTTGTACCCACGAAGCACGAAGCCTTAGAGCACGTCGCACCCAAGAAGCACGAAGCTTCATCCTTCCATTTAGGCGCACCTCAAACGCTTGAATGTTTTCCCTTTTATCCTTCAACATGCTCCAGTGTACCCTCCTTGCCCTTGGGCACATGAGAGCACCTTGAAGACCTGAAGCTTCACTCCTTCATCTCTTCGGAGTGCACCCTTGCACCCTCTTAGTCTCTTTGAGTGCATGAGCGCAACTTGAAGGCCTGAAGCCTCCCTCCTTCATCTCTTCGAAGTGCGCCCTTGCTTGGTCTCTTGGTTTGCATCAATGGCATTGATGTGTGTGATCCATGTTTTTCTTTCTTTTCCTCTATTAGTCTCACACTTAGCCATTTTGAAGCCCTTTCTTGGTCCTACTATTCAGCACAAGTTATAGAGGCATCAGCCTTCTTACTATGTAATGAGCGCAACTTATCCATGAGCTTCATTGACCCATATTTCCTCCCATCCTTGTGCACTAACTTTTCTAAGGTCTCTTCCCTCTCACAGTGCATTAGTACTTCGTAAGGATAAGTCACCTAGCCTTGTGTTGCCTCCCTCAATGAAAAACACACTTCAGACTAACAAGGACCTTCTCTACTCTAAAAAGCGCATTCTAAGAAATCAAGGACCTTCTTGCCTTAAAAAGCACACTTTGAAAGCCTAGGTGCGCTTCAAAACTATGAGCGCACTCATTTGGCACGAAGAAATGTGCCCTCTTAGAGCACATGTCGCACTCACAAAGCACAGAGCCTTAGGGCGCATGTCGCACTCACAAAGGTTGAGCACACTCCTTCGGCACGAAGAAATGCACCTTATTAAAACGCATGTCGCACTTATGAAGCATGAAGCCTTACGACGCATGTCGCACTCACAAAGCACAAAGGTTGAGCGCACTCCTTCGGCATCAAGAACTGTGCCCTCTTAGAGGGCATGTCGCACTCATGAAGCATGAAGCTTAAGCACACTCCTTCGACACAAAGAATTGCACCCTCTTTGAGCGCATGAGTGCACCTTGAAGGCTTGAATGTTTTCCCTTCATCCCTTTGGCATGCTCCAGTGCGCCCTCCTCCTTGAGCGCTTGTGGCACTCTTGAAGCTTGAAGCTTTTGAGCGCACACTTTCGACTTGAAGAACTACACCCTCCTTAAGAGCACATGTCGCACCCACGAAGCACGAATCTTCATCCTTCCCTTTGAGCGCATGAGCGCACCTCAAAGGCTTGAATGTTTTCCCTTAATCCCTTTGGCATGCTCCAGTTCCTCCCTCAATGAAAAACACACTTCAGACTAACAAGGACCTTCTCTACTCTAAAAAGCACATTCTAAGCAAACAAGGACCTTCTTGCCTTAAAAAGCACACTCTGAGAGCCTGGGCGCACTTCAAAACTATGAGCGCACTCATTCGGCATGAAGAAATGTGCCCTCTTAGAGCGCATGTCGCACTCACGAAGCACGGAGCCTTACGGCGCATGTCGCACTAACGAAGGTTGAGCACACTCCTTCAGCACGAAGAAATGCACCCTCTTAAAGCGCACGTCGCACTAACGAAGCATGAAACCTTATGGCACATGTCGCACTCACAAAGCACGAAGGTTGAGCGCACTCCTTCAGCATGAAGAATTGCGCCATCTTAGAGCGCATGTCGCACTCACGAAGCATGAAGCTTGAGCACACTCCTTCGACACAAAGAATTTCACCTTCTTTGAGCGCATGAGTGCACCTTGAAAGCTTGAATGTTTTCCCTTCATCCCTTTGGCATGCTCCAGTGCGCCCCCTCCTTGAGCGCATGTGGCACTCTTGAAGCTTGAAGCTTTTGAGCCCACTCTTTCGGCTCGAAGAACTACACCCTCCTTAAGAGCGCATGTCGCACCCACAAAGCACGAAGCCATAGAGCGCACGTCACACCCAAGAAGCACGAAGCTTCATCCTTCCCTTTGAGCGCATGAGAGCACCTCAAAGGCTTGAATGTTTTCCCTTCATCCCTTCGACATGCTCCAGTGCGCCCTCCTTGCCCTTGGGCGCATGAGCGCACCTTAAAGGCCTCAATCTTCACTCCTTCATCTCTTCGGAGTGCACCCTTGCATCAATTTGGTCTCTTTGGGCACACCTTGAAGGCTTGAAGCCTCCCTCCTTCCTCTCTTCGAAGTGCGCCCCTTGAGCTCTCTCTATCTTGATTAAGTGCACAAGCGCACCTTGAAGGCCTCTTGTGAACCTTGATGATTTTAATTGTGCCCTCCTAATCAAGCCTTCTTCTTTTAACCCTCTCACAAACCTATCATGAGCAAATCATTCCGTGAGCTAGGTAGTAATAGAATAGATATTTACACTGATTTCACCTCATTATGAATGATTTTCATTCGCAAGAGTACCTTCCTAGCATGACAAGGTGACGTTCAAGAGGAGATATCAAGGAGTAGGCATAAAGAAACAACTAAGGAGAAGAACAAAAGAGAGTTATCATGGAGACACGAAGCAGATCATGGACCAAGACAGAAAGAAGGCATTGCATGAAGACTCAGCAGATTCTGATGTTGATCAAAGACCCTTTAGAGGGTGAAGGCGAGCAACAAAGTGGATCTTTCATGAAGATGGAGCATAGATCAGATTTATCATCAAGAATGCAAGATGAAGCAGCAAGGAAGACAGCTTGGCATTGCCACCTCATCATGAAGTCCATGTCATCATTGTCAAGTTGTAACTTGTACAAGTGTCATCATAATGGTCAATGTATGTCCATGTGTCATGCCACATCATCATGTGGAGTGTAATGATGTATTTTCAAATAAAAGGACAAAATGTAATGTGTGGATGTTCAAGAGTCATATGCGGAACATGAAGAGTCACATAGTCATATATGGACAAAGATTGTATATTAGTCCAAAAGTCATTTAGAAGTTCAAGAATTGTTTAGAAATCCAAAGGACACGCTAGAAGTCCAGGAGTCATGGGGGTATTCCAAGAGTCATGAGGATATGAAAGGTCATTCCTCCTGTTATAAAAGCAACCTCATAACTCAAGCAAAGGGACTTTTGGAGGCTTAAGTTTTGGAGAGCTAATCTTGGCTTCTCTACTTTGCATAAGAAAGAAAATTATTCTTTGGAGAAGCAAGAAGTGACTTAATGTTCCACTATTGGAGTTAGTGTCTCATCATTGTAACTGTGTACTTGGATCTTTCACCTAAATGAAGCTCTATGAGCCAACACATTTCCATGCATGTATGGCAATTGTTTTAGGACTATTCTTGGGATGTTTACGGTATATGTTGTGTTCATATGTACTGGAGAAATTGAACTATTTTGATGCCTTCGGTACTCATCTTATTGAATGTGTGTCATATTCACTTTACATCGTTATGTGAACTATTTCGCTAACAAATCTTTTTATGCCCGTATGTCTCTCTTAGGTTAGTAGTATTACTTTCCTTGTAGAGGCTCACTCTTGGCTCTCCCCTCGTGAAAGTCTCCTTTTACACATTGCAATCGGTGTTTCACAATGTCAACTTACTCGTTTATTCAAAGTTTACGTATATAATCTCTTCTGTTATCCATTGAAACCAAAACGAACCTTTGTGTTATGGCAATCGCGCTGATACTCTGGATGGGGCTCCTACTCCAAACAGTGTGAGGTCTAATTAGGACATCACATCAAGAAGACCTCTTGCATGTTGGCGATATCCAACATTGTCAACATTCTGGCGCTAGAAGGAGGGTCAGATGACAAGTTGTGCCCATTGAGTCTGTTTTGAATCTCTTATCTTTAATGGCTCATCCTCAAATCATACTCTCGGGGTGTTTCTCTAGTTTATGTCCCCCTGGTCAACTTTTAATCCCTGATGAGCCTCTTTATGACTTGTTTAAATTGAAATTTGATGGTGAGGATGGAACATCCATAGCCGAGCACATCCCTAACATTCTTAAATTTTGTGGATATTACAAAATCGATGATGAATATTTTGCTTGTGTGTCTTTCTTCCTCACCCTGGAAGGTCATGTTAATTGATGTTGTCATACCTTACCATCTGCCTCCATCCATTCTTTTGATCAATTACTCATGGAACTTCATCAAGCTTTAGATAGGTATGATTACCGAGATATTTTTAACAGAATCAATCAACTTAGAATGAATCCTAATGAATCAATTGAATATTTTTCTAATAGATTCCTTCACTTATGTTGAGAGTTTATGGGGGAAAATTTAGACTGGGATTTCCTTAAAGCGAAGTTTGAAAGTTTGGTTTGAATCTCTTTACACGGCGAATCTAAACCCCCTGATGTTTATGTTTCCCCAACTTTTGTAAATTGTGAGACACCCCTTATACTATGGGAGGAACCTATTATTCCTTTTGTTCCTTGTCTCCCTCCTTTTCCAGTAACAATTTGAGTGCCTCCTTGTGATAATGTTGAAGTTAGGAAATCTAGAAATCAAACTCCTAATCCATCTTCCTAACCTTCTCCCACTTTCAATGATTCAGATCCAATGGAGGAAACCTTTAAATGGTTCATGGAGCCCAAGGTGAAGGCTAATCCCTTGATTTCTCAAAATGGTATTGACACTCATAACTCTAGTCTTAAATTTGATTTGAATTCTTGTCATCCTCTATCATCTCTTTCTCATGATCCCTTGCCCCATGATTTGCTTGATCAACCTATTCCAAATCCAAACAGTGATCACGTGCAAGGCAGTCACTCTTCACAGGTAGAGGAGCAGGAAAGTGAGGATTCTTTTGATCTTTCTTCTCTTTTCCAAAATCCTTCATGTCAAGATTATGTTCTTCCATCCTTGGTTGATTTTCAATATAACAATCTCGGTGATGAATCAAATGAAATTAATTTGCCTAATCAATCTAAAGTCTTGGGCAACCATCATTCTGATGATGATGATTCTATTGATGTACATGGTGACAAATGCCCAAGTGCACCATTTGATATTTCGGTTTCTAAAGAAGATTTTGTTTTGGAAGATTTAGACCTCAAAGTTGGTTCGGTCCAAGAAAATGTTCTTATGGAAACTTCCACTTCACCTCACTATACCTCATGTTCAACTTTTTGTAATAAATTTACTTGCCAGGAAGATACTCCATGCTTTTCAAGTTCATTGTCTAATGAGTTGGATTTTGAATTGACACAAGGTTGTGACGCCATCCATGAGAAGAAGAAGGTAAGAAGCTTATCAAGTATCCATCCCATCCCTTATCATTTCCAATTTTGCATGAAGAAAAATCGTCTATACGTGCTACTCATAAGATTTGTCTGATTTATCCACTTTAGATGTGCAATTAGAAGAATATTTTGACTTGGGTAATTTGTTTTTCGAAGATGTAAATTTTGATCAAATCAGTGATGTGGATGGCAGCCATTTGGATAATAGTGATCTTGTTGAAATTACTGATGGTAGTTGTCCATACACCATGCATGATCCGATTCAATCATCAACATGCAATTTTATATTTCTAGAAAGTTTTGGGACTCATTAGGGAGTTGAGGCACTTCAACTTCTATTGATGGTTATGTCAAGTTCTTGCGACTCTAGTAAGATCCCTGAAATAAGTCAGATATGGATCTTCTCACAAAATTCTTTCCTTTACATGGTTTCATTGGATGTGAATTCCTTCTTGAAAGATGTTCGTTATTTTGAATATAGCTCTTTCAACTTTCAAGATTTTGTTGCTAGTCAAATTGGGCATTTTGTTTCAATTGATCATTCCTTATGCAAGTCTCTTATATCTAACTTGGGGTTGGAGTGTATACCTTTCATGGATGAGCGAAGTTGTGAAGTTGATAATTCTGAAGATTATAATTGGTCGAATGATTCATACCTATCACAATCTTTTGAAAGTAATCAGCTCCTAATCCTTCTTGCGAATATTCTAATGCTAATCATTTTCATTTTGGCACCCAATCTCCTCTTGAGTATTGATGAATGCTTGAGTTATTTGTTGAATCAAGTTCCTCTTTTTCATCTGCTACATCTCAACTGGTTTCATGTGTTTGCCATATTGGCATTCCTTTTTAATGATTATGATGTCAATCCTGGTTGTAGCCGTTAACAAGTAGATGGTTTGTCACATTCGGCATATGAGGAAGATGATTCTTTAATTCGAAGCATTTGTAGAGTTGTTCAAATTGATTTACCTTTGTTGTTTCCCGATGGAGAATCTTATGTCTTAATCAGCCCATCTAATCATGGTTCTTGTTCTAACTATCATTCAATTGATCATTTTCCCACTAGTGTACATAATGATGGTTGTTTTACATCAATTGATCTTTATGGTTTATCATCTCAATATTTAGATACTTGTCAAGCAGTTGAGGCACTTCAACCTTTGTTGATGGTTATGTCAGGTCCTCACTATCTTGACAAGCCTTCTGAATTTGATCAGATATATTTTCCCTCACAAGATTCTCGTCATGATTCCATGCCATTAATTGAGAAATTATCTTTTCAAGGATTTTAGTTTTCTCAAGAGGATGTTTTTGAATTTCATGATCCAATCTATAATCAGTTGGAGGCATCTTACTTAGCAAGCCCATTTGCTAGAAACAAGTTTTGATTTCTCTTGATGTTTGTTAAGGAAGACAATATAAGTGCAGGTGCTTTCATAAGGAATTGTATAGATTTGTATGATCTTCATTCTGATCAAAAAGGTAAGGTGGCAGGTTGGGTGAAGTTAGGTGGTATGACACATCTTTCTTCTTTTAAGAAAGACCTTCTATTTTTTGTGCAAGATATTAAAGTTCTCAACTTTTCTGCTGCAAATTATTATATATCGGTTGTAATTGCTCTTATATTTGAGTTTGCAGGTCGAGACCAATTTGGAAATATCATTCCACTTATCCTTGACCTTCTAGCCTGTTCGGTTAGGAGTAGGCTTAGCTGCATTTAGTTTCCCTTGCATTGCATCCACCCTCTACCCTGCTCTCCATCGAGTCTTTGCATTTGTTTGTTTTCTTATTGTATATTTTACACATTGTTTTTATTTCCCGCCTCCATTTGTTTTGTTCTTTTGGTTTTGTTTCGTTGTTTTTCATGTATTTTCTTTTGTCATTTTGTTCAATAAGACTTTGCATGAAATATTCTCCCGCTGGCTCAAAACACATGTGGCAAAACTCGAAAAGGGCAATTGTGATGACGAACAATGCTGGGCTTATATATATTGCCTCTTCTCTATCTTGGATTTACATATCTTTAAAGTCAATGATGTCTGAATGGAAAATACGATCCACTCGAACGAAAAACCTTTGGTCAAAATATAAAGCCTGTATCTATTCTAGGATCCTCATTCCTCAACTCGGTATTGTAAGTAAATAAGTGTTTTTCTTGTTGATCCAGTCAAGTAGAGAAAGGATAAGGGGAAAATCAATTAGCGAGCAAACCAATATCATAGGTCTATAAATACTTCTCTAAAGGGTCAACCTCCTCTGCTCTCAATAAGTCGGGATCCCTCTTCTGCCCATTGAAAATAATAAGTGTCGAAGCACAGTCCTATTAAATAAATAAATAAAGGGTGAAAGAAGAGAAAGGCTTCCTATGCAAGGAGGTGAAGCAAGTGACTTCGTCGAGGCACTGTCCAGGATCGCTGGCAGCGAAGCAACGCTTATGCTCCTATAGTGACCGCGTCGGGTACTGTCCATGCCTGCTAGCAGCAAAGCAAAACCAAAGATGAAACTCATACTCTGAACATCTTAAACTCGTTGCGCATATTACCCTTTTCCTAGACTGAAACAATTGTGATTTGGCCAGCCTTGATCTATGTTTAACCAAGTAAGGGAATGAAGGGTACTATATCTCTAACTAGGTTAAGTAGGGAAGCCAAGGTAATCTGAAAAATGAATCAATACTTCCTGAAAGACTGAGACATTGCACTTAGAGAACTAAACCTAAACAGAGACATTGGAGTTCTACCAGTGTGTCGCCAAGTGTTGATGCTGCGATCAACACCCTCCAAAATTTTGCCCACCCTTCAATTTTGGAACGTACTGAGGATCCTACAATCTGTTGTTCCATGGTCGATTGGTGTTTTGTAAAGTGTTTAAGTCATCTTCCAAGTCTTAATTGTCAAGTCACTTGCACACATGCTCAGTATTCGATGAGTTCATGAGAACACTTCCTTTATGCAAGCGTGAACAGGCATGGCACCATCCATCAAGACAATGCTTGTGTGATGTTCAACTCATGTCGATAGTCAGTGCGAACTTTCGTTGACAATCTCCCTCACCTTGTTTGCGATTGTAATTCTATTTTTGTGAATGTTCTCAATTATCGCTTTTGCGTGCCTCTGTGTTCACAAGTGTCGCTTTCACTTTCGCAGTTGTCACTTTTGCGCTTTTGCCTGAACAGGTGTCATACTCATGTTATCTTCACTATGGCATGTGTTGCCTTCAATTTCTTTCACAAGATTATTCTCTTAGCTTGCATCAATGGCATTCATGTGTGTGATCTGTGCATTTCTTTCTTTTACTCTATTAGTTATTCTCTTAGCTTGCATCAATGGCATTCATGTGTGTGATCTATGCATTTCTTTCTTTTACTCTATTGGTCTGAGACTTAGCCATTTTGAAGCTCGTTCTTGGCCCTACTATTCAAAGCAAGTTGTAGACGCATTAGCCTTCTTAATATGTAATGAGCGCAACTTATCCATGAGCTTCATTGACCCATCATTCCTCCCATACTTGTGCACTAAGTCTTTTCTAAGGTCTCTTCCCTCTCGCAGTGCATCAGTACTTCCTAAGGATAAGTCACTTAGTCTTGTGCTGCCTCCCTCAGTGAACAACGCACTTCAGAAGAACAAGGACCTTCTCTCCTCTAAAAAGCGCATTCTAGGCAAACAAGGACCTTCTTGCCTTAAAAAGCACACTTTAAGAGCCTGGGCACACTTCAAAAGTATGAGCGCACTCCTTCGCACGAAGAAATGCGCCCTCTTAGAGCGCATGTCGCACTCACAAAGCATGAAGCCTTAGGGTGCATGTCGCACTCACGAAGCACGAAGGTTGAGTGCACTCCTTCGGCACAAAGAAATGACCCCTCTTAGAGCGCATGTCGCACTCACGAAGCATGAAGCCTTATGGCGCATGTCGCACTCACGAAGCACGAAGGCTGAGCACACTCCTTCGGCACGAAGAACTGCACCCTCTTAGAACACATGTCGCACTCACGAAGCACAAAGCTTGAGCGCACTCCTTCGGCACGAAGAACTGCACCCTCTTTGAGTGCATGAGTGCACCTCGAAGGCTTGAATGTTTTCCCTTCGTCCATTCGGCATGCTCCAGTGCGCACTCCTTCTCCTTGAGCGCATAGCGCACTCTTGAAGCCTAAAGCTTTTGAGTGCACTCTTTCGGCTCGAGGAACTACGCCCTCCTTAAGAGCGTATTTCACACCCACGAAGCACGAAGCTTCATCCTTCCCTTTGAGCGCATGAGCGCACCTCAAAGGCTTGAATGTTTTCCCTTCATCCCTTCGGCATGCTCCAATGCACCCTCCTTGCCCTTGGGCACATGAGCGCACCTTAAAGGCTTGAATCTTCACTCCTTCATCTCTTCGGAGTGCACCCTTGAACCCTCTTGGTCTCTTTGGGCACATGAGCGCACCTTGAAGGCCTAAGCCTCCCTCCTTCATCTCTTCAAAGTGTGCCCTTGAGCTCTCTCTATCTCTCTTGATTAAGTGCACAAGCGCACCTTGAAGGCCTCTTGTGAACCTTGATGAGTTTAACTGCACCCTCCTAATCAAGCCTTCTTCTTTTAACCCTCTCACAAGCCTATCATGAGCAAATCATTCCATGAACTAGGTAGTGATAGAATAGATGTTTTTAGACTGATTTCACCTCGTCATGAATGATTTTCATTGGAAGGAGCACCTCTCTAGCATGACAAGGTGATGCTCAAGAGCAGATATCAAGGAGAATGCATAAAGAAAAACCTGCAGAGAAGAGGAACAAAAGAGAGCTACAATGGAGACATGAAGCAAGTCATGGACTAAGACAAAAAGAAAATATTGCATGAAGACTCAACAGATTTTGTCTAAGTTACCAGGATACGAAAATAGATCCGGATCCGTTGGATTTTTGAAAAGCCATGATCCGGATACAGCAAGGATACGGCAAGTAAAAAAATATATAATAATATTTTTTTAATTTTTAAAAAATATTTTTGATGTTCAAAATCAAAACCATTCATGAATCGCAACATTAGCACTAAAATTATTAGATAATTTATGAATTTGAACGTTGAAATGATGCATCTTGCCTCATACAAAAACGATAGTAGTAAATACAAAATGAGTGTTTCATCAATGATCACTTTATTAACATGATAATATAAAGTAGGTCTGTCTACAAATCTTGAAATGGGTCTACATCATCATCATTTGCATATTGCAACTCTAAGACGATGGTGCACCAAGAATGTCAAAAGTCGTTATAAAAGTAGGAATTGGTTGTGTAGCATCCTCAAGTAGATTAAGGTGAGTCATGGCATTCAATGTCATGTTTAAGTCAGATATCTCAGGTTCCACATCCCACATCCTACTTGGACCTTTCTTATACTCTAGACTAGAATGTGATAGAAGGCGAAGGTTGGAATGAACATATACAAGATCCTCAGCCTTCGCTGCTCCCAATCTGTTTCGCTTCACCGAATGGATGAAGCCATATGTACTCCAGTTCCTCTCAGCTGATGAGGAACTAGCAACATGTGATAACAACCTCTTAGCTAGAGTTGAGAGATTAGTGCTATCACCACCATGGTAGCCCCACTAAGTAATAGGATCCATATGCTCTCGATCATCCATGGCTAGTGGATCTGAAAAGATCTCAATGGATTGTACAAATGCTCCAAATTCCTCATACTTCCTTTGCAATTCCCATTTCCCTATAGATTTTCCTCAAATTTGTCTTATATCCCTATACCACTTCAGAATCTCTGTTTGGAGTTGCTCTACCAGGCAAAGACAATATTTTGGAATGATAATATTTGGGGTGCAGTGCATATGCCAAAAGGTGTAGTGGCATGGTCATTGTGTTCCACCTTTTGGTAACTATGTCTTTCACTTCATTGTAAAATACTTCAAAGGGGTCAAGTTCACTTGCCTTGATAATTTCACATATCCTCTCCAGCATACTATCTATGTTTTCATAGACTTCCCCCAAGCAAGGCATATCTGTGTCAAATACCCTGATCATGGTAAGAATTGGTTCTGTGAACTGTGAAAGGTATTGGACCTTGTCCCACCATGCATCATCAAGAATGATAGAGTTTATTCTTTGTCCTCTATCAGAAGTTGAAGTCCTCCATGATTCCCAAAGAGGGTCAATGACCATTGCCTGTAATGCTTGTCTAACTTCCACAAGCCTCTTTATGACTAACGTGTTGGAAGCAAAACGAATTTCAGCTACCTGCATGTGTTTTCATAAGTCAAATTTCAAATTAGAAATAAAATAAATTAAAATTAAGAACTCATAATGCATAATATTGATTAAAAATTGAGTACCTTTAGTAGCTCCAACTTTGCAAAACTCTGATATATGGCTTAGGACATCGAATGATTGGTGATAAACATTTGGATCTCCTTTGATGCTGTATATATTTCATTGATCCACTGGATCTCACCAATCTTGGCAAGCATAAGGTTTAATGAATGCACTGCACATGGAGTCTAGAAGATGTGATCATATTGACCCTCCACAATCAGGCCCGCATCTCTATAAACCTTTGCATTATCTACGATAACTTAGACAACATTTTGTGGCCCCACACTTTCTATTGCATCAATAAGAATTGTGGAGATGAACGTTGCATCTTTTTCCACTCCATTGCAATCAATGGCTTTCAAAAACATTGCTCCTTGGGGGCATACTGCGATCACATTAATTAAAGGGTGATTTCTTTGGTCTCTCCATCCATCAGAAACTATGGGCACCCCTGTTTCTACCCATGTATCACGGATTGATTGTAATTGTCTATCCACAAATTGTCTTTCTGATGTTATCAAAGTGGTGCATACCTTTTCATAGCCAGGGCTCTTGTGTCCTTTTGGTGCTCCATTAACTACTTTAATCATTTGTTGTTAATA
The DNA here is from genome assembly GCA_031772625.1 of Pinus tabuliformis. NCBI lineage: Eukaryota > Viridiplantae > Streptophyta > Pinopsida > Pinales > Pinaceae > Pinus > Pinus tabuliformis. The sequence continues at coordinate 1,053,686,716 of CM062816.1, read as the reverse complement.
AGGAGAGCGCACCAAATTGAATGCTAGCAAATTTGCATAAATGCAACGAGCAACATACTCATCCGCAACTTCTCTACCCTGGATATTGAATGTTTCTTCAAGAGGTCCTAGAGTAGGTCTTTTATTAATTGTGACAGATAGTGTAGATGGGAACAGTGACTTGGTTGTGGAGGCTTGCACAAGGGGTTTTCCCTTGGTGAACCTCCTATCAACGACTTCTTGCAAATATGCTTAAGTTTTGCAGGACTTAAACCTATCCTAGGTTGGCCATTTGGACCAGTGCATACCAACACACATGTTTTAGTTTGCCCAGTGAGATGGGCCTTCACTCTAGTGTATGAACCATTTCGAATGCTATTGCATTCACTACATCTCCATTTGTACGAACCACCCCGAAATTTTTGCCAAGAATTACCATAAAGGAGATCTTGGATCTTTATTAGCATTTGTCTCCTCACTTGATTCACACCGTGATAGTTCCATACTTTTCACACTGCAACGCTACATTTATAATCAAATATAAATTAATAAAATTATAACTATGAAAACACAATTTTAAATTGTTATATGTGTCAAAAAAAATTCTAAAATTCAAAATTTTATATATGAATGTTTTTTTTTTAATTTTAGATTTTTTTGTTTTTATTTATTTAAAACAAATATATATATAACCAAATTTTGATTAAACTAATGTATAATATATATATATATATATATGAATGATTATTTAAACAAAACAAAACTTTAAACAAAAATATATAATCAAATGTAACTTTAATAGACTAAATAAATATATATAAAAAACAATAGAAAATCAACAATAAAAAAGAATATATAAAAAGAGATAAAACATATATATAAACAATAAACAATCGGAAAAGAAATATATATAAAACAATAAAAATAATATAGAAAAAACATGTATAAATCGTAACTATACAAAACAATATAAAAGTTAAAACATTAAAACAATATAAACATTAAAACAATAAAACAATGACATACATACAAACATTAAAAACGAAATAGAAACATTAAGCTTAATTAACCTGGAATGGCACGCCTAGAACTTGCTGCACGGCTTGCAGCACGCCTGGAGCTTGCCACATGACATCGGGGACTATAGCAGACCACAAACACACCTGCACAATGACTCTGAATTCGAACTGCGCGGCTAGTCGACCAACAACTCAATCGATCTCAGAGTTGTGTCTTTGTCAATGGATAACAGTCGACTAGAGTGCTACCATAGTTTCGACCCGTCTCTCAACAACGTTGAGCAACACACAGCATGACCACGATTTCAATTCATACCATCAAGTTTTATAATGGAATAAGGCATGTGGGGATAAGGTTTGAGTCAAACTGTTCACTGAGGATAAAGTTTGAGTCGAACTGTTAACCGCTGAGGATAAAGTTTGAGTAGAACTGTTAATTTCTATTAACTGAGGTTAGTCGTTGCGTGCATCCTGGGGTTTACTGGCCGGATCTGCCACCAAATTCATCGCCGATCAAAATGAAACACTTCCAATCACATAACAGCGGTTTCGTGACCCGTCCCATCTACACCGGTCGCCCTAGCGTATCATAAACGGATCCAAGCGGATCTGTATCCATATCCGTTTCAGATTCGGGGTTCCGTGGTTCCACATTTTGCCCCCAGCGGATCCAATAACGTAGGATTCTAATATTGATCAAAGATACTTTAGAGGGTAAAGGCGAGCAACAAAGTGGATCTTTCATGAAGATGGAGCATAGATCAAATTTATCACCAAGAATGCAAAATGAAGCAGCAAGGAAGATAGCTTGGCATCGCCACCTCAGCATGAAGTCCATGTCATCAATGTCAAGTTGTAACTTGTACAAGTGTCATCATAATGGTCAATGTATGTCCATGTGTCATGCCACATCATCATGCCAAGTGTAAGGATGTATTTTCAAAGAAAAGGACAAAATGTAATGTGTGGAAGTCCAAGAGTCATATGCGGAACATGAAGAGTCACATAGTCATATATTGACAAAGATTGTATAGAAGTCCAAAAGTCATTAGAAGTTCAAGAATTGTTTAGAAGTCCAAAGGACACACTAGAAGTCCAAGAGTCATGACGGTATTCCAAGAGTCATGAGGATATGAAAGGTCATTCCTCTTGTTATAAAAGCAACCTCATAACTCAAGCAAAGGGGCTTTGGAGAGCTAGTCTTGGCTTCTCTACTTCGCATAGGAGAGAAAACTATTCTTTGGAGAAGCGAGAAGTGACTTAATGTTCCACTATTGAAGCTATTGTCTCACCATTGTAACTGTGTACTTGGATCATTCACCTAATTGAAGCTCTATGAGGCGACACATTTTCATGCATGTATTGCAATTGTTTTAGGACTATTCTTGGGATGTTTACGGTATATGCTGTGTTTATATGTACTAGAGAAATTGAACTATTTTGGAGGCTTTGATAGTCATCTTGTTGATTGTGTTCCGTATTCACTTTAACATCGTTATGTGAACTATTTCCCTAACGAATATTTGTATGCTATTGTGTGTCTCTCTTAGGTTAGTACCAATACTTTCCTTCTAGAGGCTCACTTTTGTCTCTCCCCTCATGAAAGTCTCCTTTTACACATTGCAATTGGTGTTTCACAATGTCAACTTACTTATTTGAGGTTTATGTATATAATCTCTTATGCTATCCGTTGAAACAGAGACAAACTTTTGTGTTATGGCAGTCGAGTCGATACTCAAGATGGGGCTCCTACTCCAAACGATGTGAGGTCTAATTGGGACTTCACATCGGGGAGACCCCTTGTATGTTGGCAATATCCAGCACCGTCAACAAAACCATGGTGAATGGTACGTGGAAATGGAGCACTAGTGCAAGCAAACAAAATATAGGATTTATAGAAGAACTTGGTGAATGACTGATTGATTTGGCTTAATGTATTTGGAGTAGAGAGGAATGTGGGAAAAGAAGCAAGTAAATGTTTCAAGCATCATTTGCACAATCATGCAGTTATCATTTACTATGAAGTTAAATTTTATCACATGTAAATAGGCATATTACTATAAAACCTATTTAGGCATGCATACCTTTGGTTTGAAAGTTCACCAGTGTAAAAGTCTATATGTAGACTTAAGTGAGGAGGCATATCGTATTCCCGGAAACCCAATAAATAAACTTTGAGAAATGTAGATGGAATATCCCAAGTCAATTTTGAATGGGGGAATGTTGGGTTATAATCTTGACTTGATCATGAGTAATTACGATAACCATGATATGGTCATTAATGGGTTTACGAGCTCGTGGTTTTGGTGACCCATGGTATTTTATGTGATGAAGGAAGCCTATTTAAAGGCTTGAAGAACTCCATTGGAAAATGCCAAGCAGCCTGGTGTTTGGCCATCTAGGATAAGGCCAATAAAGATATATATCTTGAAATCACATGAAATGCATTACAAGGATTAATGTGGAGCACTAGAGAAGCACATTGAGGAAGAAATATTTGGCTAAAGAGTGTTTGATTTGGCTCATTGTATTTGGACCAAGGGGTGCGGGTAAAGAAGTAGATAGATGCTTCTTGCATCATTTGCTCAGGAATATGTGTTAATATTTTTATGGATTTGTATTTAATAACATGTAAATAGGTATATGGCTATAAGACTTATTAAGGCATGCATACCCTTTTTTTCCTCGAAAAAAATGTAATTTTATTACTAAAATCAAGATTACATTTTGTATATACTATAAGAAACAACATTCAAGAGATGGCAAAAAAAATCAAGCACAAAGCTCCAAGAACAATCCCCCAACAACCGGAGATCCACAAAAAACCATACATCAAGGCCGAAACCCCCAAGGAAATACAAAAAAAGGGCGCAAAGACCCGCAAACAATGAAAACCAAAGAGAGCAAAACCCTTACAAACATGCCCAAAACCGACCTGCAAAATGTAGAAAATCCACGAAATTCTGATCTACTAATATCAATATGAGCAATCTGAAATAAAATTTCTTCTCACATAAACACAAAATTTCTCTACTAGTTGCAACGGAATATGAACATAAATAAAAGCACAGTCACACAATTCAGCGACACAGAATTGTCTAGGGAACCCAACTGGGAAAACCCTCTGCTTGTTATTGAGAATTATTGAAGAAGGTTGAACAATGAATCTCATACAATACAATAAAGTTTCATTAGAGAACAATCATGTTCTCTACTTACACTAAGCTGAAACACCCTTGCTTGCACCTTGATCCCTGCTTCCTAACCCAAGGAACTTGTCCTTCTTCAAGCTCCCACAAGCCTTTCCTAGGCTCATTCTCCTTCTCTCACAAGCTCCACACACAAACTTGTGCTTCCTATTGCTTGGTCTCACCAACACATGCTCACTAAACAATGATTAAATGTGTGTCTTCGTCCCTCCTTTTAAAGGCAATTCGAATTGTTAAAATTAGTGAGTTCTATATTAGGTAAGTTGAACTGGTGGTTCACAAGTTAACAAAGGCTCACTGCTAGTGTTATCTCGTCCTTCCTAAATTTTAAGTGGCTAAGTGTAGAAATTAATACTAATTTGCTACTACTGATGAATTCGAACTGAAAACAAGAGATTACAAATTTCCTCTACTATTATGATGAATAATCACAATTTAGAAACACATGCAATGACATGCAACCATCAAAACCACAAGAACACAATGATTTTACAGGGGAACCCAACTGGGAGAAACCCTCCGCTAATTTTCATTAATCAAATGAGAATGAGAAACTATTACAACATTTTGCTTCGATCCTGAAGCACAACTTGCACTATAAATTTGTTCTCCTACTAATTGTCCTGCTCAGGCCAACACTTAGCCAGTTAAAGACCCCAGCTTGCTCCTATTTCCTTGCGCAATCCTGGAGGAAATTAGCTCCTAAAGATAGGAATTTTCTCTTATTTGCTTGCGCAATTCCCAAGGAATGATTCACCTACTAAACTGCCAAGCCTATACACTCAACTAGTATACAATTGATAATTACAATGTGCCTTTTCCTTCACTCCAGCTAGGCAATTCGAATTCCATGCATGTTTGGGCTATTTTCAATTGATTGACTATTTTAACTGAGAGATCACTGAGTTAACAATAGTTCTACTACTCAACTGACTCAATTAGGTACTTGAGCTCAGGTAACTGATTCAAACTGAAAATAACTTAACTAAATTGCTAAATTTTAGCCATCAATACTTGCACAACTCTACTTCTAGCCTATAACTCGAATTTACTGAGTAAACTAGTAGACAAAATCATGTCACACAAGTTAATCCAAGTCATCTTACCGATGTGGAAAATTGAATTACTAAATTTGACTAAGTCCCAATTCAAATTTAGCTTTTCTTGAATTTCTAACACTCCCTCTTAGCAAGAAAGCAATTTTGCACCACCTCTATCCTGCATTTGTGGAATTCGAATTTGCCTCTTGACAATGCCTTTGTCAAGATATCTCTGCATCCTAGTCCTTAGTTGGAACGTATTGTAGCATCATAATTCTCCTCTGCACACAATCCCGCAAGTGATGGTTCTTGATATCAATGTGCTTGGACTTTGTCATGAAATATTGGATTCTCAGAGAGTTTAATACAACTTTGATTATCACAATAAATCATTGTCAGATCCATCTCCTGACTGGAAAGACCCACAAGTATTTTCCTCATCCATATGTTGCTTGACTTGTAGCCATGCATTCAGCCTCTGCTAAGCTAAGTGCCACAGACCTTTGTTTCCTGCTATACCAAGAAATAATTGTAGACCCAACACTGAAGATAGCACCTAAAGTACTTTTCCTGTCTGATGGACTCCCTGCCCAATCTGCATCAGTGAAGCCTTGGAGCTTCACTCCCTCTATCCTCTTGTACCATAACCCATACTCGGTTGTGCCTCTGAGGTATCTTAACACATGCTTTGTTGCCTTCCAATATAGCTTGGTAGGCTTCACCATGGCTTGACTCAACTGATTAACTACATAACATATGTCAGGCCTTGTGTTCACCAGATACATCAAGGATCCCACAAGTTGTCTGTAGATGGTAGCATCTACTACCTCTCCTGAAGAAGCACTCTCCTTCCTCCAGTTTGTAGCTAGAGGTGTGTCCATAGGCTTGCAGTTCTCCATGTGAAATCTCTGAAGTATTTCAGAGGCATACTTCCCCTGACTCACAAATAGCTCACCATCACCCTGCCATACTTCCAGCCCAAGGAAGTAATGCATCAAGCCCATGTCTTTCATCTCAAATTCTCTTGCAAGGTCCTCTTTGCAAGAGCAGATCAACTGCTCATCCCCTGTAAGTATCAAGTCATCAACATACAAAACCAAGATAAGCAACTTGTCATCTACCACAATGTGATAGAGATTGGCATCTGCTTCACTTTTGGTGAAGCCCAATCCACTAAGATATGTGTCAATCCAAGTGTACCATGCTCGAGGCGCTTGTTTGAGACCATATAGGGCTCTCCTGAGTCTACACACATGTGTCTCCCTGTCATATGTCTCAAATCCCTCTGGATGCTCTATGTAAATTTCTTCCTCAACAACACCATTGAGAAAGGTGGTCTTCACATCCATCTAATGGATCTTCCACCCCATCTGCGTAGCTAATGCTAGAATGGTTCTGATCGAGGAATATCTTGCCATTGAGACAAATGTTTGCTCATAGTCCACTCCCTCTCCCTGAGAGAAGCCTTTGGCCACAAATTTGGCATTGTATTTCTTGATGCTCCCATCAGCTACATGCGTCAAGTTGTAAATCCATCTGGAACCAACCACTAACTTGTTCTTTGGTCTCGGCACCAACTCCCATACATTGTTCTTCATGATGGAGTCATACTCCTCCACCATGGCATCAACCCACATTGGTTGAGAAACTGCTTCCTCAAATGAAGAAGGCTCTAACTCAATGAGTTTTGTCATGAGAGCCATATACCCAATGTATCTGTTTGGTGACCTCCTCTGTCTGCGCAAGGATGTAGGAGCTCCCACATGCTCCCTAGCATCTTGCAGCAATCTATCAACCTCTTTGGTTCTCTTCCTCCACTCGGCCTCCTGTCTACTCCTCTGCATGTGGCTGCTCCACAACATCCTAAAGCTTTGCATGAGGCTCCTCCTTTGGAGCTAGAAGCTCCTCCTCCAGTGGGATACTCAACTCTCGCTCTAAAAGGCATCTCACAGCCTTCTCCTCATCAAAATCTCTCCTCACTACTGTCACCCTGAGTGAGGGCAAATACACCCTATAGTTATGAGGTGTCTCTGTGTATCCTACAAAGACTCCCATCTCAGTTGTAGGGTCAAGTTTCTTCCTGCTATCCTTGGAAACATGACAATACACAGTAGCTCCAAAAATTCTGAAATGAGAAACATCTGGCTTCCTCCAAGAGAAAGCATCTTCAAGTGTGATCATACCAAGTATTGTATGAGGGTTCTTGTTCTGCAAATAAACTACGATGTTGCATGCTCCTGCCCATAGATGTAATGGCGACCCCTGATCATGCAACATGGCTCTTGTTGCTCCCACTATGCTCCTGTTCTTCCTCCCAGCCACCCCATTTTGTTGTGGGCTATGGGGTGTTATCCATTCTCTTCTAATACCCTCTTTAGCACAAAAGTCCTTGACAGTGTTAGAAACATATTCTCCTCCATTATCACTTCTCAGAGCTTTCAATTTTTGACCAGTCTCCTTTTCAACCAATGCTTTGAATTCAACAAATTTTGAGAAAACTTCATCCTTCTTCCGCATGAAGAAGATCCAGCATTTTCTTGAAAAGTCATCAACAAAAATTACATAATACCTATGTTTTTTTGTAGAGGTTGTAGAAAATGGTCCACATACATCAAAGTGGACTTGCTCCAAGATTGCTCCCGCTTTGCTATCTCGGCCCTGGAAGGTGGATTTGACATATTTCCCCAATATGCATCCCTTGCAGACATCATGCTAGTCAAGGGTGCATTTCAGGAGACCGGTGGTGATCTGTTGCATGATTTTTAAGGCCCCATGGTGCAAGAGTCCCATACCCCTATGCCAGAGTTCTACAACATCTTGACTCTGCACATTTTTCGCCTTGTTACTCTGTGCAGCGCAAGCTTCCACCCCAAGTTTTTAGAGATTATTCACTCGAACTCCAATCTATTTCACCTACCCAATAACTACATGTCTCAAAAAGGCTTTCCCCTTACTGAAAACAACATCATAGCCTCTATCCTCCAATACAACTACAGAGATCAGGTTCTTCTTTAGCCCGAGTACATACATGACATCTTTCAGATAAAGATGGGAGCTCGACTCCCTCTTAAAGGTAACCGTACCAATCCCTTTGGTATTGTATCGCCCATCATCCCCAAGTTCTATGTGCATCTGAAGATCCTTCTCCTATAGGCTACTGAAGAATTCTTTGCATCCCGTCGTATGGAACGAGGTACCTGAATCTAGATACCACACACTCCCCATCACAGTGCTCACCATGCATGCAATCAGGGTGAAGTCTAATTTGAATTGTGAGGCAAGTGCTTCACCTCCTGCTCCTCCTAAAGGCTTCTTGTTAGACTTCTTATGCAGACACTTTGTTGCATAGTGCTCGAATTCGTGGCAATGAAAACATTTTATCTTGCTTAGATCCTTCTTGCCATTGTTCTAGCTAGACTCTGGTTTGCTTTGAGCCTTCTTGCCCTTAGCTTTCTTTCCCTTCCCAGCCAAGGCAAAATTCTCTTCCTCCTCAAAACTTTGGAGGTTACTCCATCTCTATTGTTCTGCCACATTTCTTCCTGCACCAAATCGGACCAAAGTCTCTCCCAATTTGGCAATTTGTCCCTTCCATTTACAGAGTCCTGGTAGTTGTGCCAAGATTTTGGAAGGCCTAGGAGAGCTAGGCTCACTAGTTCCGAAGAGGGAATATTTTCTCCAACTCCTCCAAGCTCATCTCGACACTGAGTGAATCTAGAGAGGTAATGTGGAATGGTCTGATTTTTCTGCATGCAAATGTTTCTAAACTTGTCCCTCAATGCCAATTTCCTAACATCTTACCATTTTCGAATAGCTCAATGAGGGTCTTCCACATAGCAAAGGGACTCTCCATGCCATGTAAATTAGAGATTATGTGGTCTCTCACACCCTCCAAGATGATCCTCCTGGCTTTTGTGGTATCCTTCTTGCACAGAACTAATTGTGCATCTGATACTACTGGCTTTGGGATATTGGTTTTGGTGTACTCCAACACACCATTATCATCATGAACTGCTTCCATCATGTCCTTCCAGGCTATGAAATTCGAGGTTCAATCAAGGGCATACTCCAATCTCAATCTGTTGAAAGACATTTTCCCGCACAAAAGAAAATTGCTTCATTGAATCTGCAAATCGAAATCTCTGAAGGAGAGGATATATAGACTAGTTTCTAGTGTGATTTTTGCTCTGATACCATGTAGAAATTAATAGAAATTTGCTACTACTGATGAATTCAAACTAAAAACAAGAGATTACAAATTTCCTCTACTATTCTGCGGAATGGAAATCACAATTTAGAAACACATGCAATGACATGCAACCATCAAAACCACAAGAACACAATGATTTTACAGGGGAACCCAACTGGGAAAAACCCCTTCGCTGCTTTTCATTAATCAGATGAGAATGAGAAACTATTACAATGTCTTTCTTCGATCCTGAAGCACAACCTGCACTATAAAATTGTTCTCCAGCTCATTGTCCTGCGCAGGCCAACACTTAGCCAATTCAAGGCCCCAGCTTGCTCCTATTTCATTTCGCAGTCCTAGAGGAAATTAGCTCCTAAAAGATAGGAATTTTCTCCTCTTTACTTGCACAATTCCCAAGGAATGATTCACCTGCTTAACTGCCAAGCATGTACACTCAACTAGTATGCAATTGATAATTACAATGTGAATTTTCCTCCACTCCAACTAGGCAATTTGAATTCCAAGCATGTCTGGACTATTTTAAGTTGATTAACTAGTTTAACTAAGAGATCACTGAGTTAACAACAGTTTTACTACTCAATTGACCTTCAACTGACTCAACTATGTACTTGAGTTCAGTTAACTAAATCAAACTGAAAATAACTGAACTAGATTGCTAAACTTTAGCAATCATTACATGCACAACTCTACTTCTAGCCTATAACTCGAATTTACTAAGTAAACTGGTAGACAAAGCCATGTCACACAAGTTAACCGCAATCCAAGTCATCCTGCTGATGTGGAAAATCGAATTACTAAATTTGACTGAGGCACAAATCAAATTTAGCCTTTCTTGCTACAATTTCTTAACACTAACTCAACTCTTCGTCCTATTCCCAATACAACTCACACTAGAAGACAAATTAACTCGACCTTTTATTTTAACACATTGGTTAATTGCTTCATACCTCATCCCAGACACCTATTTTTTAGGAGCTCAAGCATGCCAAAGAAGAAACTCGTTATGGCTCCTATGATTAAGGCACAAATCAAGGAACCCTAGGAAATACAAAAAAGGGCACAAAGACCCGCCAACAATGAAAACCAGAGAGGACAAAACCCCTACAACCAGGCCCAGAACTGGGCTGCAAAAAAACCAGGGCAAGAAAATCCCTGCAGATCCCGCAGCAAACTTCAAGTGGACGACCGCAACCACAGCACCAAAAGAAATGGGCTCGTTCAACGACAGCATGAATAGGGTGGAGGTCGCACCCAAGCACATCACCAGAAGAGACCAAATGGAGCAACGTCGACAACCTCCGCACAAAAGTAAACCCTGGAATAAAAAACATGGCCAGAAGGCCCAAAACAACCGATAGCCTCCACCAAGTCGGCAACCCACAAGTGCAACAAACAGAAGCCATGGACGACGACAACAAACGAACGGCGACGAAACCCCGAACATTCAATACACCGCATCAAAGGCACCACGAACACGCAGCAGCATCAGCAAGGAGAAGAAAGCAATGAAAACAAGCGATGTGGAGGCATGAACACGAGGAGGGGCAGCTAGGGTTCCAGCCCCAACCCCGCTCCCTCGAGTCCAAACCATCACGTTATTGCTATCTAGGAATGCATACCCTTAGTTTGATGGTTCTCCACTAAATTCTAGACATAGACCTAGGTGATAGGGGGCATATTGTTATTCTCAGAAAAACCAAGCAAATAAACATTGAGGGGTTAGTGAATATCCCGAGTCAAGTTTAAGAGGGGGAATATTGCAAATCTCCAAATCTTTTGGGCATTCTCCCTACCAATTTGGGAGCACGATGCTCCCAAGGACACTCTCAAATCTTGCAACCGCACTCCCTCCATGCTCCCTAATGGTAACATCAAATTCTTAAAGTAAAATCCTTTTACTTAGATTTTTTACATTACCATTGATTGTTTAAGGATGTTTGAGAGTGGTTCTAACCTCATCAAACTTCATATGGAGAAAGTATAATTTCATATCCCATTCAAAATTCAACAGACTTATCAGTTTTCAGGATTGATAGGATTGTAAAATTTTCATTGGTTTCTATAAGGGTATGTGATTGGCATTTAATCAAGAGTCGCCAAGCGTTATATATATCCTATCATTGATTGTGTTGATTATTGAACTCCTTCGTCATGGCCTTAAGCAAAAATTTACCCTTCACTCAAACCAAAATCATTGATCAGGCATGTTAAGCTTTTTCTACCATATTTTAAAAATTGGATTAGGCAATTTCATCAAAATTGGGTGGTGCCAACTAATGTCTTTAGAAGATTGAGGTAGACGTAAAAGTTGGACAAGAGGTAGAGAATGAAGGATTTAATGAGGATCTCGATACAATCAATGGTGGAACATCGCTTGTCAAGGAGTGGTGGAACGTCGCTTGTCAAGGGGTAGTGGAACATGCATTACAGTGCTATCCCACAACTACAACATTTGGCAACACAGGTGCTTTCACAATTGGGGAACACTTCTTCTATAAAGATGTGTTTATCAACTAGTTTTCAGTTTATTGTTTTGGAACTTTCGGTCTTCATATTTAGGTGTGCATATGGCCTATTTTCTAAACATAACTATTTAGTCATGTTATTGTTGACAATTGCTAAAAAACCTATTTCATTCCATAAGTTAATTTTCTACTTTCTATTATATGGCTTAAAAATTTGTAAGTTTGTTTGTAATTTATATAATCTAGATTCTAGATGATTGATGCTCAAATCATTAATCATTAATATACCATGGACACCATTTCTATCTTCACCAATGTACAAATATGCATGTTTTCATATATTCTGCATGTTTTTTTAACATCTATATATATATATAAACACTCTTGAGACAATATGCTCCTAAGGATTTTTAGAAAATGGTGCTCCCACCCCAAAAAATGCTCCATCTTTGCTCTACACTGTGAGAACCTTAATCCCACGTGAATTCAATGGATTCTTTTCTTGTATAGTTCTTTTTACTTTCTTTATGTTTTTTTTAAGTTTTGGGGTTTTCTAAACAAAAATCATGTGGGGGGCACCTAGTCATCTTGCTTTTCGGGGTGAAGGGAGCATTGGGGGCTTTGGGGGAGTAACACCTAGAAGCCTCTCATTTTGTGAAATGGGTCCCACACAATGGTGATATTTTTTGCAAGTTTCGCAAATTGGGGGGGGGGGGGGGGGGTGGTGAAACGTTTAAGCAAGTGCCAACCCATCTCGAGGGCATGGGAAGCATGGGGATCGAGCCCCCAACACTACAATATGCATCCCTATGAAACATTGATCCTGAGTAGCTCGTCCTACAATTCAATATAGGAAACAAATCTGGATCTGATCAACTGAAATGCAGAACCTTGATCTGGTAACATAGTCTCCATAAACCAAAGGGCAGAGGAAAGTGTGATTTGGTAAACAGTTGAGTTGTTGTTAGTGAGTATTCCAACTAGATAAGGTACCGCAAGCAGGCAATAAGCAATATTTTAGGACCACATTTAGTTGAAGTATTAATTTGTCAGCACATATTACACATAATTTAGAAGCTTATTCATTGTTGTTAACATTTTCACATTGTTAAACTATGAAGAGTAAGTTCATGAACCAGCCAGATTGACTTCAAAAGTTCAATCCATTGGTTTATTTGATTTTCATGTTCGATAAAATTTTAGTGAAAAAAAATATTAATGATTAAAATAAAGCAACAAATCCACTTGTAAAGGATATTTTTCGCACCTAAAAAATCTGGATGAGGACCATTTCCCACAAGCTATTGCAGTATGGTGATGTCCATGTGAAAAGCATGGGCTCACAAAAGCAGAAACTATTCTACATTTCAGAATTCTCTCGCACTTACTCAAAGATAGCTCAAACTTAAAAGAAACCTTTCAGAATTCTATGCAAGAAACTTTAAATCAGCACTAGCTGTGCAAAGTTAGTCATGTTCATCGATCTGCCTATGTTAAGTGACTCTACAGCTTGTAAATATTAGTAAGTAACCTGAGTTAGAACTAAGTGCAGTAATTTTGTGTTATGCATGTTTCGTAGAAAGTTTTAAAACTTTGCAAACCATCAATGGGGGCTTGGTTATATGGTGAAGCAGGGGTGTTTCATACACCCCCCAAAGGCCGAAACTTAAAATCACCCACAGACACGTGTAGCCCCTTAGAAACCATCTCACTGTGTTGGCATTTTTCTTCTTCAAGCAGTTGGGTGAGGTGCAAGTCCTACGCAACTTTGGCAGAATAGATACCTCCCACTGGCAGATTCTAAACCGAAAGAACCTCTAATGTTCAGGGAAAAATGGCATGATAACTCTACACATTAAACTGATTTGACTTGAGATCATTTGAGATGGACGTAAGGCATAACCTGCCTACGTTTTATTATTTCATGCTAAAATTTATAACCATAGCAAACCTACTCAGGATGGGGCACAGTCTGGGCAGACGATCTAGTTAAGGTGCACAGCATCGACTGATGGAAAAAAATCATGTATCACTAATTAATAATCCCAACAAGCACCAGCTCACAGTTATGATAAATAGGAATTAATTAAGCTTCAGTTGAAAGAAATGGCAAGGCGTAAAACATAACCTCTTAAAGTGGGTCGTCAAGTGCGTTAAAAATTGTGGATGGGAATCCAACTTTAGTTCAATTGTTGCCACTTCGGGCAAATATTATGGCAAAAAACTTTTTTAAAAAACCAGCAGTGCGCATATTCAATTCGTAATCCCGCAATCCCATTCAAGAATAATATTGTAAATAGAAAAAAACTACCGAGAAGGGTAGGATTACATTAACACAAAAATGTACACTATTTGAAGCAGTTGGAAATAAAATGCAAAAGCGAAAGAGTGGGATTGGAGGCTCAAACCTGAAGATAGTGGAAATCCATATGGTCGCCGCGGTTATCCGTAACGACAGGCATGAAAATCGAACCCCGGTCGGTCACAAATTCAGCAAACGCGGTCAATTTAAAATACTAATATTCAAGAAACTCTATCAACAGAACGGCGCCCAATCCCGTCGGCTCTTCTCATAAAACGCCGAGAAGGCCACGCAAAAGGCCCTAGAGTCCTCAGAAACCTGCCCAATCCCCAGGACCTTTCAACCAGGGACACTCAAGGACCACAGCAAACAGTGTGCAACGTGAAGACTCCACTATGCGAAATTCATATAATTTGCTCTGCAAGAACGAAAGCTGAATAAGCAAACCCTAGCTAGCTTTTAGGCCAAAAATTCGGACAGAATTCGATGATATGGAGATTGCGAGTGTGAGGGTATATATGAGACAATGGAAGGAGGGCACAATTGGCGCCATTGCTATTGTTTTCTGGCTCCCGGCTTCTGCCTCCCATGGAACGAACCGACCAACCAACTTCCTTCCTGCCTTCGGACAGCGAAAATAGGAATAAAAAGTGGAGAAGGGAGGCAAGGCAAAGCAATTTAACAGTATAAGGAAGGGGAGTATAAAGGCAAGGCCCAGCACGCAGCCGGAGCACGTTTTCTGTGTTTGGTTTGTGCATTGTTTAATGCTTTTGACTTGGCTTCCACGTGGGCAGTTTCCATTGGGTTGGACGTGAAATTTTCATAATGCGATTCCGCTCGGTTTTGGTCTCCCTGTGATTAATAAATGATTTTAAGAAAAAAACAAATCATAAGAGTTTTCTTGGAAGTTGAATTGTGTAGAAGAGAGTAAAATAGAATGGTATCCAGTTGACTACCAAGTCCAGTAAAACATATAGAGCATTAGTACACCCGGAAACCTCGTTCTCATCTTAAACTGTCATCTATTTTTAAATGGTGTATTATTTCTTATTAAATAATTAAGTAATTTTATTTAAATTGAAATGTTGTATTATTTATTATTAAATAAATATATGGGTTTTGTATTAATTGGGCAGTTGTATACCTTGGAAATTCAAGTATTTGTTGAATTGGAATGGGTACATTCCTACGTGTAGTATTTAACATTTTGTGTAATTATTATTATGTTTAGATGGGTTTATATCGATTAAAAAAGAGTGATTTATTTTAAAGTTTTTATATAAATATTAACGGTATATTTGAGATTTAATCAAAAATTAATATATTTAGTTGTAATTTTTTAATAAAAGATTGTGATTAAATTTTTTAAATTATTTGAATTTATGTATGGAGATTTATAGTTATTTATCTTTTCTTTTTACAGATAGTTTTTTTTTTTTACAGGTGGGAAAATCTATCATAATTTAGTTGTCAAACCAGCAGTGAGGACAGTTATCTCTAGTTGTTATCCATGAATGCGGGCTACCTCATCATCCTTATTCAAGGAAAACCACGCCACCTGGAATAAGGGGGCATGCTTTCACTCCTACCAGTTATTTATTTATTTTTTTCACAGGTGGGAAAACCTATCATAATTTAGTTGTCAAACCAGCAATGAGGACAGTTATCTCTAGTTGTTATCCACGATTGCGGGCTACCTCATCACCCTTATTCAAGGAAAACCACGCCACCTGGAATAAGGGGGCATGTTTTCACTCCTATCAGATGTCTCTAGGCGGATGTCTTTGGGCGATCTTGGGTCGTTAACATGTTTCCTTACTTCCTAGGAAGATGAGCTCTTAGCCAAGCACAAAAAGTTTTAGGGAGTATAGTGCAGGCCCATATAGTTATTTATGTTATTATGCCAGACATGTCTATTTTATAATAGGGCTTCTAAAATTTTAATTTAATTATGGATAATTATTAAATGGATGGTAGGGATTTAGCTTACATAAATTTTATATATATATATAACTAGCCTGGATCCATCTTAATTCCAGATCTATCTTAATTCTAGATCTACCAAGTGGTGAATCTCCATTAAAATAAATAAATAAATAAAATAAAATAAATTTGTTACATGTTTTTATATATGTTTAATATGCTTAATTTATACAATATTTTTATAATTAATAATAATTATTATTATTATTTAAAATAAAGTTATAATTATTTAACTTTGATGATTTGTTTTTAATTTTGATAATGTGATATGTAGTATGAAGTAAGTGTTTTGATGCCTATAGACATTTACTAGTCATTTAATTTATATGGCTATCCTTATTAAAAGGTTTTTTAAACCATGTCGCTAACTTCTAAATCTATGATTTTAATTCTTGCTAACCTTATAATGACAATTGTCTTTCTTGCAACATGGAAAAAATGTAATGGCTCTACAATGCGTAAACTCACGGTTTGGGCTACCGCAAGAGACGTGTTTTGGCTAGAGTTATTTTCGACAATCAAGATAGGGTATAAGGGTTTAGACTTTCATTCCTGCAAGGTGGCATTGGTTTCTTCGCACTCCCTAGGGTTTATCTTCCTGTCTAGCGAGTAGTCGGCAGCTCTTACCTTCCAAGGTCTGACGGTCTAGTGGATTCCTGTAACAGTTACTGTAGTGTTCGACTTTGTTTCCCATTTTGAGTATTTGCCAGCATGGAGGAAGATGCAATCGATTATTCTTCAAACTTGTTTGCAAATGTTTCAATTTGGATGAATTCTCCACCTCAGCTCCAGGTGGACAAACTAATTGAGACAGTTGGATCTTCAAACTTGGCACTTTATAGACCCTTTTCAAATAGCCCTGGGGTTTCATATGAGTTCCCAAATCATGCCCTAGCTCAGACAGTATTGGAATTAGGATTTCGGGAAGTTCCCTTTCAGGCGCAGCAGGTAGACCAAGGATGGCCTTTACCACAAGATGGAATCGTTAATATTGCAGGCATCTCCCTGGAAGCTTTATCATTTTCCGAAGGATGTATATCACAATCTATCCAAGTTATGGTTTTTCATTCAGGTAGGTAAGTGTTTTTGAGATTGTATGGAAGCCCAAATATAAACCCTAATTATACCTTTGAGGTGGATGTTGAGGTTGGCTTTGCGACTTATACTATACCCCAGAAGGTTTTTCTAGATGTGGCCTAGTTAATCAAAACCGACCAGGGGGGGGTTCTCTTCTTTAGGGGTAGATCCACTCGGCCTTGGAATTTGGGAGGGTGGGCAATTGTTGGGCCATTTGAATAGTCATTCCAATGCTTCAGAGGGTGGTCCTGGCTCTAAGGAGGGTACTCAAGGAAGGGAAAGAAGTCCAAGAGCGCAAAAGTGAGGGAGAGAGATAGGAAGTTGATTCTTGGGGGCGATCTAAAATTTGATGAGGTTATGGACATGATGAAGAGGGTTTTGGTGGGAAGAGTTCAGGGGAAAAAATACTCATCTGCACGTTTGAGGAAATGGGGGCACGAGACTTGGGGTCCAATCTTGACTACCCTTCTAGAGATCTGCATGTTATCTCATCATTGGTTTTCCCTAAAATTCAGTAATGCGAAATAGGTATGTTGGGTCTTAAACAGTCGTTGGAACATTGAGCTAGCATCGATCCATTTGAAGAGATGGTCTCCTCTTTTCAACCCGGAAAGGGAGCTGTTGGGTGTTGGGTCAATCTAGAATAGGATGTCGGGTTTGTCTTTACATTTATGGACGGAAGATATATTTCGATGCATTGGTGATGATTTGGGAAAGTTTTTGGACTTTGGTAGGTCATATTTTGAGACAGGGAAAATGTATTTTGTGAGGGTTCTGGTTTTCCTGGATACTAGGGAAGGGCTTGTGGCCAATTTGATCCTTCATTACAAAAGTTTCATCCACAATCAAAAGTTGGATTTTGAAGGCATCCCCTTTCGTTGTCGACGATGCCATGAAATTGGCCACATATTCGGAGAATGTCCATTATTGTAAAATCATTGTGGGGGTCGAGGTGGTTAGGGAAAGGAGTTTTTGTCGAATCGTAGTGGCGGTTTGGGTATAGAAAAGGACTCTCATTAGCAACGATAAGGATCTACTCAAAGGCATTCGGGTCCTATTTCTACCAAATCTCCACAAGCATGGGATGAAGAAAGGGATCCCATAGAGAGGTGGAGGTATTCAGGCTCCCCTTCTTCATTCTCAGATACATGTTTTTTAATCTCTCCCTACCTCTAATAATATCATTTTAAATTCTTCATTATATTTGCATGTGTTAGTGTCAAATTTAGGTCTACGTACCTTAAATTTGTCTCTTGGAGTTATCTCATGTCTGATTGACCCTATACCTGCATGTTGTATGATCCCTTGTACTTTTGTTCCTGACTCAAAAGAAATATCTTTTGATTCCTCGGGGAAATTTAGATATAATATTCAGTCCATATATAGACCGCCTAATCCCCATTTATCTTAGTCTGTTTCTGGCTGGGGTTTGGGTCATCTTTCTCCTTCTAAAACCCTAAAAATCCATCAAGGTTGACAATCTCACATTTCCAAAGCAATCATTCAAGTTAGCCATGACATTGTGGTTGGGCATCAACTCTCTCTTGATGGGATCCTTAGAGTAAGACATGCCCTGGTCTCTGTAACCAAATGAAGTGGTTATCTTTTAACTGTAGAGGTTTTGCTAGTCCATAAAAAAAACTAGCTTTGCAACACTTGGTGGTGTTGGAAAGGATTGATATTATGTTTCTACAAGAGAATTTAGGACCCTGTTATGATATAGTAAAATCCATGGAAGGAATGTTTAAGGGTTGGGCTTTCTATGTGATTGGCGCTCGTGGTATATCTGGAGTATTGACGATTGGCATAAATTGCATAATTGTTAGACTCATGAGCATTTGGGGATGCGAGGGAGTGATAGGGGAGATATTTTTTCGGAAGAACTAGGGCATGAGATCAGAATGGTGAATATATATGGACCCTATGTGGACAGGGTTGGCTTTTGGAACACATTGATGAACAAATCCTTCATGCAGTTAAATAACTTGATTATTGTGGGAGACCTTAATTTTTCCATGGGAATGGCGGAAAGTTGAGGGGCTCATACGCAACCTGATTCTCTTTTGGATTTCTTTGCACATATAATTGAATCATATAACCTAGTAGATGTCAACCTAGCTAATCTCAAACCCATGTGAATAAATGGCATTTTTGGTGAGCAAATGGTCTCTCGGTGCTTGGACCGCTTCCTATTGCAGGTATCACTGCTGGAAAAGTCCCTATTTTTAGACAATAGTTTAGAATCAGGGGAGCGTCTGATCATTTTCCTATTTGCTTAGAACTCGTTGGTGACTCTCAGAAACATAAAGCCCCATTTAAATTTAATGCAATGTGGATGAAGGATGAAGAATTCATTAAGATGGTATGTGAGCCTTAGAGGAGTGTTTCACTGATAGGTCAGGGATCAACAGCTAGAGGTTTTGAGGAGAATTTGAGAAACCTTAAGATGAAGACTATTGAATGGGTGAAGACAAAAAAGAAAAGCGAGTAGGAGTCCCTACGAGCTATTGAAGAAGAACTAGAACATCTGGAGCAACCAGGTGGGTAGGAATACGATAACAATGACACAAAATTAAGAATTATTCAACTTGAATCTAAAAAGCAAAGGATACTTAAGGAAAGAGAAGAAACATGGACTGGGGAGCCGAGCGATTTGGATACAAGCAGGAGATGGTAATACTAAATTTTCCCAACAATATGCCAAAGGCAGAAGAGCTATCAATAATATCTGGTCATTGCAAGATGAAGGGGTGCGCTAGTGCATCAAACTTCAAAGAAATGGCAAATATGGGGGTAAGGCACTTTCGTGCACTGTTTGAAGCCCCTCGGGAGGCATTAGTTCCAAAGATTATACAGATTGCTCGATTATTTCCAAGATTTGCTGACGAAGATACAAATGCGGAGTTGATGTCCCCTGTAACCACTACAGAGATAGAAGTTGTACTCAAATGGTTTAAAAGGGACAAGAGTCTGGGGCCAGATGGATGGCTTGTAGAATTTTTTCTAGAATTCTATGATCTAATTGGAAATGACTTTATTAAGGTTCTTGAAGAATGTAGAACTTCAAGCATAATTTTCAAAGATTTCAATTCTACATTTATTGCTTTGATTCCAAAATAGGACAATAGAATGATTTTTAATGACTACTGACCTATATCATTATCCAGTTGTATTTATAAAATCATAGCTAAAGTGATTGCAAATTGTCTTAAGCCTATTCTATCTTGTCATATTTCATAAGAACAATTTGTTTTTCTAGAGGATCATCAGATCCATGACGCCATAAGAGTGGCACAAGAAGAATTGCACAGCCTAAAAACAAAGAAAATGAAAGATATGATACTTAAGATTGACTTATCTAAGGCATATGATAGAACCAACTGGCTTTACAGTAGAATGATTCTTACACATTTGGGATTACATGTCGGGTTCATAAATTGAATCGTGTGTTGTATAACATATTTATGTTTTGCGATTGTAACAACCCCCGTGAAAATTCCATGTAATAAGAGTTAAAAATAATAACCACCATTGATGGGACACTTATTCCAAGCTGAATGTTGGGCAAGACATCCTAGGGGGTGTTCATTTGGTTGTTTAGGGCTAAGGAAATCGGCAAAGGCAATAACTAAGGATTTGGAAAGGCAAAATGGAATTTTTGGCACATTTATTTATGAAAATAAAGGAAATTAGGAGAAAGGGATGTGAAAGGTCATAGGTTGCATGTGAGGAGGAAAATGAAGAAAATAGAGGCCTCATTCATAAAAAGGGTTCTGAGGATCAGTTGGTAACCTTTTTTCCAGTTTAGCTTTGCATATCTCTCATTATTCTCTCCCTCTCTCTCACTCTTGGACACTTAGAGTTTCTTGGAGCACTTTGGCATTGGAGCAAGAAAGGCAAAGAAGGCAAGAGGAAGCAAAGATCAAGCAGGGAAAGGCACGATCAAGCAACTACAACAGGCTTCATTGCAAGTATCAACTTGCATGTGTATCTTCCTTGCTAGATTTGGCATGAATGGTATTGCATGTGGTTATTTTCTATCATGGCATAGGTATTGCTAGGTGTGACAATGTTCTTCGGCCTAGCCTTTCCATTTCCTGATAGCTTTGACGAGATGGGTTTCTCATATTCGATTAATGTGGGATGGTCGGATGGATTCGAAGCTGAGTGGGGTGGATCTCCGAACTAAAAAACACATGGCATAGTGGTCCCTGAACTAGAATATGGATCACGATAAAGCCAATGGCCTAGTAACCCCTAAATCGGACTGTGCATTGCGGTAAATCCAAATTGTGTGCCTCGGTGGGCCTAGGAATCCTTGTCGGTGAATGGCGGGATATATGGTAAAGCCAAGGGGTGGATCTCTCTCCGTTGGGCCTAGTAGTCCTAGGATGGGATGTATGGTAAAGCCTGGAGAGTGTGTCTCGGTGTAGGACCTAGTGATCCCTGTATCAAACTGTGGATTACGGTAAAGCCTAAGAGACTAGGAGGCACTCAAATTCCTCACAGTGTAGGCGGAGAACTCTGGTGGAATCCATGCTTGTTGGTGTTTTTGGTGTGTTCTATGAGTCCCACATTCATGCTTGGAATATGGCATGAGGTTGATTAGATGAAGAGAGACTTGGCTCAGCCAATCTATGGTCGGCTGGAACGTGGTAGTCCCATCTCCGGTTGGTTTATTGCATTAATTAGTGAGAAATTTATTCCCTTGTTTTTCATGTGTAAACATACTGATGTATATGTGGATTATATGGCTGATATGTTTATGATATTTTTGTCTCTATTATGCTGGTTATATGTATGTTTTATGACAACAACTATGTATGGCTCTCAACATGTTTTTAATTGTAAATGAATGGATAATGTATCTATGGCCTAATAGATGATAATGCAAATGAATGACATGAGGGAACAATGGTTCATAGCAATTCTCGAATAAATATGAGATCCATACACTTAATTTTGTTGTTTACACATGTAGGTTACATGTTGATGATATGTTTGATGAAATTCCTGACATGGATAGTAGGGGTTTGGTTAAGGTCTTGTTCAACTTATTGCTTTGGCATCATTGTTTTCCTGTTCTTTTACTGATTTTAAGTTTCACTCCATTATGGGCAATGACCTAGGCTCTAGGCCTGAAAAAGTGGCTTAAATTCGAGGTTCGCTGGCACAAAACTGGCAAATTGGATCCCTGGACATTGACAGATAAGCTTGTGAGAGCAAATTTGGGTTTCTGGATGATGTCATGCCTATATCATGAGAGAGACTAAGGCCTAAGATGGTCAAAACTTCAGTAGGAACCAAGGGAAAGTTGTCTGAAGTGTTGGAATGGTTTATGTGGGTCCTGAAGTTGATGTTGGATCATTGTGTCTGATGTTTCCGTCGATTCCACTTCGTTAAGGTCACCTAAGAGGTCAAATCCAATCATAGTAGCCTCCTGTCGTGTGTTTACCCTGGTTGGATAGTTACTTGGGTAGATGTGGGAGGAGAGTGTTACAGAGTGGTATCAGAGCATGATTCACCCCTCAGACTGGATGGGTGGTGTGTTGGTCATGCATGCATGTCAATTGCATGTGCGTCTTTTGCACTTGCATTCCATATGATTGTTGCATTTGTTGGATGATTGAT
Source organism: Pinus tabuliformis (assembly GCA_031772625.1). Taxonomy (NCBI): domain Eukaryota; kingdom Viridiplantae; phylum Streptophyta; class Pinopsida; order Pinales; family Pinaceae; genus Pinus; species Pinus tabuliformis. The sequence goes on along the minus strand of CM062816.1, from coordinate 1,053,663,804 downwards.
TGCGGTTGTAGTAAGGTTGCCATGTTGAATTTGATGTTGCTTTTGTGGAATGCATTTGTCACGAGTATATGACTGGTTACATATTGTTATATGTCGTTTACATGTTGATTTTATGTCACCTATTTACATCCTTGTATGTTAGGCTACATTCTTGTAGATTTGATTACATGTATAAGTCTTGTAGGTTGATTACAATAATTGATCGTTTATGTTCGACTACATGCGTTTATGCATTGCTTATGCATGTTGTTGGTTGCATGTGACATTGTGTACAATGGAGTAATGGTTGTTGTCATGCATGAGGTCATAGCATGCATTGTTGATATGGCCTTACATTGATGAATAGACCCTAGCTAGAATGATGTTTATCCATTGATGCACTTACTTGTTATATGTCGATATGTTGTTATGATTATGTTATACATGTATCACGTTGATTTGTTGATCTTGTAGACGAGGTATCCTCCTCGAATTATTCTAAGGTATGTTGATTTATTATGATTTGGTTTATCTGACATATTATGCATTGCACGAAAAAGATCAAATGGATAGCAAGGTGGTAGACTAAATAGAATATCACTATGCATCAGATGAGAAGCGTGGTGCGGGGAACACTTCTAATTTGGAAGATACATTGAGGAGCTTAAAGGAAGAGATAAGGAGTTTTAAGGCAGATAATGACCAGATCATACAAGCACAAGAGAAGTAAGCAGAGGTTAATGCAATACTTCTTCAGAGTTTGTCAGACTTGCAGCGACAAGGACCACTTCGGATCAGCCATGGACATGAGGATAAAACAAATGGGGCATATGGGAGTAGGTCTCCTGGTAGACACAGGTCAAATAGATCTGATACAATGGGAGATGGAAAATTGTTGGACACTCTGGATAGGAAGGGCGATGAGCACATGCACTATTCTAGTTCTGGTTCTGATAGACATCATGATTGTCATCATTATCATCCTTATAGGAAGAGTGATAGGGGATACTTGCTGGATGAATTCATGAAAGCAAAAACACCTACTTTTGATGGAGATGTGAAGAAGCCAGAAGATGCAGAGGCTTGGATACTTGGGAAGAACAAATTCTTTGAGTTGCATGTGTACAAAGATAACATGAAGGCCAGAATAACTATCTTCAACTTGAAAGGTAAATCAGACATCTGGTGGGAAGATGTTAAGTGCGTCAGAGACATCAATATAGATTACTTGAGTTGGTGGGAGTTCAAGAGGCTTTTCAAGAAGAAGTACTTGTCATAGAGGTACTACGACAGTAAGGCCAAAGAATTCTATGAGCTAAAGATGGGATCAATGACAGATGAAGAGTACATGACCAATTTTTTGGAGCTATTGAGTTATGTACCATATCTTACTGATGAGAAGGATAAAGTTCAGAGGTTTGTCAATGGTTTTCCATTAGTATTTAGAGATCAGATTGAGTATGACGAGCCTCGATCCCTCGAGGAAGTCATTGGGAAATTGAAGCATTTCTATGAACAGTCAAAGCGTAAGAATGAATATGAGCAAGGATGGAAGGGAAAAGACAAAGGTAGAGGTAAATGGTAGCCTAAGAGAACAAGGCCTCAGAATGAAGATGGGAAAGAAAATATGGCACTGCAAAAGAAGTTTAATGCAACTAGTCTAGGACATGGGTCACAAAAACAACAACATATAGGTGAGGGCCCTGGTCGGTTGGACTGTTGGACATGTGGTGAGGAACACCTTAGGAGATATTATCCACAGCATCAGGGTGGTAGGCCTAAGATATACAGTGCACAGGAGGCACAAACTATTGTGGATGTTGGCCAGAGTATTCCTTGTATTTATGCAGTAGTGGACAACAGACAGGCAAAACACCAAACATCTATCATTGAGATGGACAGTAAGCTTTGTGATCAAGTTATTTTTATTTTGACTGACCCTGGATCTAATTATAGCTATGTTAGCCTTGACTTGGTGGATAAGTGTGGTTTGAGTAAGAAATTGCATGCAGAGTCTGGGTTAGTGTAATTGGCTACAGGTACAAAGAAGCGAGCTCATCATTGGGTAAGAGCTTGCGCATTTGACTTGAATGGTATGTCTACCGCAACACATCCAAATGTATTACCGTTGAGATCGTACAATATGTTGTTGGGCATGGATTGGTTGATCTTCATAGAACCAAGGTAGAATGTTATGATAAAGTTATTGAGTGTGTTCATGGCAATGGGGAACCAAGAGTCTTGTAGGGTAAGAAGAAAGACACATCAGTTAGGATGGTGACAACTATGCAAGCAAATCATAGCCGTAAGAAAGGGTGTATGTTATATGCAGTACACATTTCTAGTGATAAGGGTGAGGAGGTTGAGGATGCAGATGTGTTGAGCAGGTACCCAGTTTTGCAGTAGTTTTATGATGTATTTCCCGAGGACATTACATAGTTGCCACCTCACATGGAGGTAGAATTTTCTACTGAGTTAGTGCTAGGGCAGCTCTAGCATTAAAAGCACCTTACAAGATGAGCACACCTAAGTTGGTTGAGTTAAAGTTGCAGTTGAAGGAAATGTTGGACAAGGGATTCATTAGGCCAATTGTATCACCTTGGGGTGCATCGGTATTGTTCGTGAAGAAGAAAGATGGTACTCTCAGACTATGCAACGATCACAGGCAGTTGAACAAAGTTACCATCAAGAACAGGTACCATTTGCCGAGGATTGATGACTTGTTCGATCAACTAAAGGGAGCAACAGTGTTCTCGAAGATTGATCTGAGATCTATATACCATTAGGTACACATCAAGGAGGAGGACATTTACAAGACAACTTTCCGGACCAGGTATGGGCATAATGAGTTTGTTGTTGTTCCATTTGGCTTAACTAATGCTCCCGTTACATTTATGTGTTTGATGAATAGTGTGTTGCATCCATATTTGGATAAGTTTGTTATTGTGTTCATTGATGATATACTGGTATATTCTAAAATTGAGGAAGAACATGCCGAACATTTGGCAATAGTGTTGGGGTTGTTGAGGGAGCATCAATTGTATGCTAAGATCAACAAGTGTAGTTTCTTTTAGAGTGAGGCACGTTACTTGGGACATCTTGTCTCTGAGGAGGGCATTGTAGTAGATCCATAGAAGATAAGGGCCATAATGGAGTGGGTAGCTCATTAGAGTGTGGATGAGGTGATATCTTTGATGGGTCTCGGAGGCTATCAAGAACTTCTCGCATATTTCTTATCCTATCACATCATTGCAAAGGAAAGGTAAGAAGTTTGAATGGACAGAGGAGTATGAGGTTAGCTTTGAGCAACTTAAGCAGTTGTTGAAACATGCACTAGTGCTACAGATTGTAGATCCAGACAAAGAGTTTGTGGTATGCACATATGCTTGCAAGAGAGGGCTTGGTGGAGTCCTTATGTAGGATGGATAGGTGGTATGCTATGAGTCTTGAAAACTAAAAGAGCAAGAGCAGAACTACGTGACACATGATCTTGAGTTAACAACGATCATATATGCATTGAAGATGTGGAGGAACTAGCTTCTTGGCAGGAAGTTTGTACTTATGAATGATCACATTGGGTTGAGGTATTTGTTTGACCAGCCAAATCTGAACGCCAGGCAGCCTAGATGGTTGGCCATGATCAGCGGGTTTGATTTCAAGATCAAGTACATCAAAGGTAAAGAGAACAGGGTGGCAAATGCTCTCAGCAGACGGGTACAAGTAAATCGCTTAGAAACTATGAGCTCCTATGGGACAGATCTACATGATAGGATATTGCAGGCAAGTCAGCAAGATGTCAGGTATATGGAGATTATGCACAGGTTGCTGCAAGGTGCTTGTATAAATATAAGTGATAGTATGGTACAAGTACATGTGCAGGTACATGTATAGGTAGTGGTACAGGTAGCGATGGCAGTACAGGTAGAGGCACATGTACAGGTACATATACAGGTGCAGGTGCATATGGTATGGATTATTGTCTTACAGCAGATGGATTGGCCAGGTTCCGAGACAGGATATATGTATCAGATAACAATGATCTCAAAAATGTGATCTTGAGGGAGTTTATGCAAGACCGTATTCGGTATTCGGTTCACCCAGGTTATCAGAAGACACTGACAACAATGAAGAGATTTTACTATTGGCCGAATTTGAAGAGGGATATACCAGAGTTTGTGGCGAGGTGTTTCAACTGTCAACGAGTGAAATAAAAGTGTAAACATCTGGGTGGACTACTACAGCCAATCGCGATTCCAGAATGGAAATGGGAGGTTATTTCCATGGATTTCATCACAGGGTTGTCAAAGACAGCGAGACAACACGATTCCATCATGGTTATCGTGGATAGGTTGTTAGAGATTGTACATTCCATTCCAGTGAAGTCTACATTCTCAGCTAGCGATGTAGCACGGGTATTCATTAGAGATGTGGTCAGGTTGCATGGTGTTCCAAAGAAGATTTTGTCAAACAAGGATGCGAAGTTCACTTCCAAGTTTTGGAAGGGGTTATTTGTAGGTTTGGGCACAAAGTTAGTCTTCAGTACATTTTATCATTCAGACACAGATGGATAGACAAAGAGGGTCAACAAGATGTTGGAGGACACGTTGAGGATGTATGTAATGCATTAGCAACAGAAGTGGGAAGAGTATCTTACTTTGGTAGAGTTCGCATACAAAAACGGTTATCAGGAGTCATTAAGGATGAGTCCTTTTGAGGCATTGTATGAGTGGAGTTGTAACACTTATATCAGTTGGAGTGATCCGGTTAGCAGGGTATTGATTGAACCAGATATGTTGGCAGACATGGAACAGGAAATGCAGGTGATCAAGAAGGATCTGAAAGAAGCACAGGACAGGCAGAAGAGTTATGTAGATAGGAACAGGTTATCAAGGAGTTCTAGTTCGGGGAACAGGTGTACTTGCACATCAAACCGAAGAAGGGCCCCTTGCGGATTGGATCATGTGCCAAGTTGGCACCATGGTTTTGTGGACCCTTCAGTGCCATTGAGAGGATTGGTCTAGTAGCCTATTGACATGCACTGCCTCAGACAGTGAAAGTCCATGATGTTTTCCATGTATCTTTATTTAAGAAGTATGTTAAGGATGATGATCATGTGATTGACTAACCTATATTGCAGGTATGGATAATTCTAGTCGGAGCCTAAGTGTATATTGTAGAAAAAGGTGCTCACGCTCTAGAGCTGAGCAATCGAACAAGTTAAAGTGCAATGGAAGCACTTTGGGCCCGATGAAGTTACATGGGAGATAACGGATCATATGCAGGCTATGTATCCTTCCTTGTTTTTCGGTTGAGGCAAAGCAACTTTGATATGGTGTTTTGGTATATGCTTTGATATAGTGTTTTGGTATATGCTTTGATGTGATGTTCTGGTATATGTTTTGGTACATGTATTTGGTATATATTTTGGTGATATTGCTATATCTACGTATGTATATGGATGTAAATACCGCCACAAACTATGTTATAAAGCTCCACTAAGCGATATGGGTGTCATGTCATTATGATTATGTTGTCATGTTACTTGCTATCATGTGGTTATGTTATCATGATGTTATGATGTCATGTGGATTGGCACTCAGCAAGATGATCATTGTAAATACCGTAATGAGATATGTTATAAAGCTTCAGTCTATGGTATGTTGTCATGATGCTCTTCTTTTGAGTGGGTCCTTCATTGTAAATACTGCATCGAGCTATGTTATAAAGCTCCATGAGAAGTATGTCTGCTTTCAAAGGGTTGCTAAGGTATATGTGTGATTGAACACTGAGGATGGTGTCTCTCAAGGGGGACAGTTCTGTACCAGCCTTGGTGAAAATTCCATGTAATAAAGGTTAAAAATATTAATTGCGGTATATGGGACACTTATTCCAAGCGGAATGTTGGGAAATTCATCCTAGGGGGTGTTCATTTGGTTATTTATGGCTAAGGAAATTGGAAAAGGCAATGGGTAAGGCTTTAGAAAGGAAAAATGGCATTTTTGGCACATTTATTTATGAAAATAATGGAAATTAGGAGAAAAGGGAGGTGAATGGTCACAGGTTGCATGTGAGGAGGAAAATGAAGGAAAATAATGTAAAATGAAGAAAATAGAGGCCTCATTCATAAAAAAAGGCTTCTGAGGATTAGTTGGTAACCTTTTGTTAGTTTAGTTTTGGAGCTCTTTGATTATTCTCTCCCTCTCTCACTCTTGGACACAGATTTTCTTGGAGCACTTTGGCATTGGAGCAAGAAAGGCAAAGAAGGCAAGATGAAGCAAAGATCAAGCAAGGAAAGGCAAGATCAAGAAACTACAACATGCTTCATTGCAGGTATCAACTTGCATGTGGTTCTTTTCTATCATGGCATGGGTTTTACCAGGTGTGATAGTGTTCTTCAGCCTAACCTTTCCATTTCTTGATGGCTTTGATGAGATGGGTTTCTCATATTCAGTTAATGTGGGATGGCTGGATGGAATCGAAGTTGAGTGGGGTGGATCTCCGAACTGAAAAACACATGGCCTAGTGGTCCTTGAACTAAACTATGGATCAGGGTAAAGCCACTGGCCTATTAACCCCTGAACCAGACTGTGGGTTGCGGTAAAGCCAGATTGTGTGCCTCGGTGGGCCTATGAATCCTTGTCGGTGAATGGTGGGATATAAGGTAAAGCCAAGAGGTGGAAATCTCTCTGTTGGGCCTAGTAGTCCTGGGATGGGATGTACAGTAAATCCTGGAGAGTGTGTTGTGGTGTAGGGCCTAGTGATCCCTGGATCATACTGTGGATTACGGTATAGCCTAAGAGTCTAGGAGGCACTCAAATTCCTCACAGTGTAGGTGGAGAACTCCAGTGGCATCCATGCTTGTTGGTGTTTTTTGGTGTGTTGTATGAGTGCCACATTTATTCTTGGAATATGGCACTGGGGTGACTGGCTGAAGAGAGACTTGGCTCAGCAAATCTATGGTTGGGTGGAACCGGGTAGTTGCATCTCCGGTTGGTTTATTGCATTCATTAATGAGAAATCCATTCCATTGATTTTGATGTGTACATGTACTAATGTATATGTGGATTATATGGTTGATATGTTTATGATATTTTTCTCCCTATTATGTTGGTTCTATGTATGTTTTATGACAACAACTATGTATGACTCTCAACATGTTTTTACTTGTAAATGAATGGATAATGTATCTATGGCCTAATAGATGATAATGCAGCAAATGACATGAGGGAACAATGGTTCATAGTGATTCTAAGATAAGTATGAGATCCCTACACTTAATTATGTTGTTTACACCTGTAGGTTACAAGTTGATGATATTATTGACGAATGCCTGTCATGGATAATAGGGCTTTGGTTAAGGTCTTGTTCAACTTATTTCTTTGGCATCATTGTTATCCTGTTCTTTTATTGATCTTAATTTATCGCTCCATTCTGGGTAGTGACCTGGGCCTGAAAAAGTGGCTTAAATCCCAGGGTCGTTGGCACAAAACTGGCAAATTGGGTCCTTGGACGCTGGCACATAAGCCTATGAGAGTGACTTTGGGTTTCTGGAGGCTGTCATACCTATAGCATGAGAGCGATTGAGGCCTAAGATGGTAAAAACTTCAGTAGGACCCAAGGGCAAGTTGTCTAAAGTGTTGGATTGGTTTATGTGGGTCCTGAAGCTGATATTGGATGAATCTGTGTGATGTTTCGTCAATTCCACTTCCTTAAGGTCACACAGGAGTTGAATCCAATCATAGTAGCCTCTTGTCGCATGTTTACCCCAATTCGCTAGTTACTTGGGTAGTTGTGGGAGGAGAGTGTTATAATGATTTTGATAAATGGATCAACATTTAAATTTTTTCATGCTGAAAGAGATCTTAGACAAGGTTGCCCTTTGTTCGTGTTGTTTTTTCTATTAGTCATGGAAGGCCTCAACAGATTGATGGAGGATGCTAGGCGAAGAGGAAATATGTCTGGAGCTCTTATGGCTGAGAACATTCGATTGACTCACATACTTTTTGTAGCTGATGTGTTAATCTCTCTGGATGGATCTCGACGAGACATTACAACTTTCAAGCAATTCTCAATTTTATTTGGCAAGGCTAAAGGTATGGTAATAAATCAACAAAAATCCACTATTTCAGCGTCTGGGGTGTTCTAGCGAGGAGGTATCTTATGCACTCACTCATTTTCCTTTTCAATCGGTAGATTTCAATGATGGCTTAAAGTACCTGGGATTTCGATTAAAGTCGAATGATTATAGGAAGACTGGTTGGATGTGGCTGAGAGCCAAAATTGAGAAAAGGCTAAATTCTCGGACCCATAGATGGTTATCTAGGTCTGGGAGATTAGTTATGTTAAAATTTGTCTTAGAGGACATCCAGGTCTTTTGGATGGATCTAGCATGGATTCCAAAAGGGATACTAAATATTATCCAAAAGCGTTGTTGTGCATATCTATGGCGTGGATCAAAAGAGAGTCGTACTTTCGCATGGATTAGTTTGGATCATATTGCTCTTCCGAAGAAATAGGGGGGGGGATGGGGGATTAAGAATTTATTTTGCTTTTCAAGGGCTCTCGTTGCAAAGGCTGGCTAGAGACTAATCACATCTAGAAGTCTTTGGACATAAGTGATTACCATGAAATATATCTACCCGCTTTCAATGGAAGAGTGGATCAGGTCCTAAAACAAGAACAAAGTAAATATATCTTCGATCTGGAAAGTTGTGCTGACATCCTTCAATATTGTGGATTCTAGACTAGCATGGAGAATCGGTACAGGCGACAGGGTACATATTGTGATTGATCCTTGGTTTGGCAATGGCAACATGTATCATCTTCCCCTTGATCTTGTCCAATTATTATCCGAACATGGCATTACATTGATAAATCATATCTCTGACTCAGTTAATACTTCTCTATGGGTTCAAGGTTGGTTAAATGACTTGCCATGAAATCTGCCAAATCACTGGCATCAAGCATGGATGAATTATACTACAACTCTATCATTGTTTCATGTTAGATTGATATATCGAGAAGATGAACTAATATGGGTACATTCAAAAGGAGGATAGTATAATCCTAAGGAGGGATACCTAGTAGCATATGACCATAAAAGACCAAAGAACATATCTTGGTGGTGGAATATCATATGGAAGTTGAAGATTCCCCCAAAATCAAAACTACTTTTATGGTGCATTCTATCAAATAAAATCCCTACGGAAGAGAACCTTAGGAAAAGAGCCTTGCAAGGACCTTCATGGCGTGCGTTATGCAATTTATCAAAGGAATTTGTTGATCACTTATTCCTTCAATGTCATGTTGCAAATCAGATTTGGAATGTGACTTACCTTTCACTATATATACAACATAGGCCGCATGATAAGCCTGTGAACGAGGCTTGGCAAGACTGGGTTTAGAATGTCTGTGACAAAAAACATAGGAATGTCTCGATTCTCATTTGTTGGGCCATTTGGATTGGTCAAAACAAAACAAATTTTGAAAATCAGTTTTTCATGCTTGCTCTTCTTGCGGCACAGGTGCTTGCTATTTACAATCTCATCCCGGAAGAGAACTAGTCTAGTCCCATTCATAACATATCTATTGAAAATATCGATAAATCTAAGTCTTGGGCCTATTTCGATGGCTCAGCACAACAAGGAAGATGTGGAGGGGGTGTTGTAGTTTATATCAGCAGCGGACATTTCTATGAGATGAAATTTGGTCTTGGCATGGGCACAAACAATTATGCCGAATTATACAATTTGAAACTCACTCTTCTCTTTGTCATAGAAAAGGGATGCCGACAACTGCAAATATTTGGTGACTCAAAGTTATCATTGACTTGTTCAATCGAACATCACACTGTCACATACACACTCTAAGGAATCTGTTGGATGATACATTTATAATTAAAACACAATTTGATATTATTTCTTGCACTCATATATATAGGGAAAGGAACACAATTTCTGATCAGCTTTCCAAAGAAGGTACGCAACAAGACCGTAGCACTTGGATGATTGTGGAACACATAGGTACAAAACATTTCCAATATTATCATTGTCCTTTCATAGAGTAGGTTGACATAATAGAAGACATGGCTTGAACATGAGGATTAGAAACATAAATTTTGAAAAGACTTTTAGCATAAAATAGAAATATAACAGTACTTAGTGAACTTTTTGTGCGAATATATATGCTTATATTTTTGGATTGTATATTTTCATTAGAGATTCTCGACACTCGTTTTTTTATAGATTGTCATAAACTAGTTTTGAGTCATCTATAGATATATATTTTGGAATATGCTTTTCAACATTTGTTATATGTAATTTTCATTATTTTATTAATAAAAATTATAATTTTTCCTTTGAAAAACAATTATCTTTTTGGCTTACATCACTCTTTAAAACTTATCAATATACTTTAGTGATAAATATATATATATATATATATAAATTGCCTACGGTTTATACTTCAACTTGTTCGACACGAATTCATATAATTCAACTTAAATTTTAAAGTCAATAAAACCAAATTACTTTCCCTACTTAATGCTCACCACATGGGCGTGAGCTTTTCATTTATCTAATTATTTATGTATGGCAAAGTATGGTCAAATGGTTAAGCGCCTCGGAAGAAACAAATATTAGGAGAAGACAAGTATAGGTCTATGATGTAATGTAATGCGTGCTTAGTAATAACAAATAATACCTTTTTATCCCATTAGCTTAGGATATTATTTTCTCATGTGTCCTACTCCTTTCAATGATTCATTGTATCATGATGCTTTTATCATTATAAAATATTGGGATATGCACTTTGCAATGTTGGTTAATATGGTTTAATATTCATCACATCTCTAACTAACTTAGAGGAAGAGTTACCTTTTTCACATAAAGATGTATCTCTTTATACAAAATGCCATAAAGAGAAACAAACGATGTAGATTGAAAAAGGACAGTTGAATGGAAGAGTCTACATAACCTTCAAAATCCACTCAAGGTGTGACAATTGAATGCAAGACGTAAGTTAGGAAGTATTATTTGATATTTGAAATTAGTATATGTGTATAACAATTATGTGGTAGAAGAATAATGTTAATAATTTTGATTGCGTTTTACGTCATAGTATTGAAATTTCATAATATAAATTATATATTTTTATGTTGGATTAATATATATATTATTGTTATTATTGGTTTTAAGTGTTGTTGTTTTTTTTAAATAATGTATGATGATTTGTTTAAATAAGAGGAATAGCTGCTATGCAATATAGTTTTTGTTTTTATCACTAATTAATTGATTAAAGGTTGTGTTTTCATAATGAAAGTTTTTGGCATAATTTTTTTTTTTTTTGTATTTGTTAATAACAAATACAAGTGTATCGTGATGTTTCACACTTCCATATACATATTACTGGTAATATTTTAATATTAAATAATCTATATCTTTGTATTGTGAAGATTGTTGTGTTTACCGCTAATTAATCTCCACACAAGCGTTATGCACTTACGTATGCATTCTCTCTTTGCATAGTTCGTTCGCATCATTATTATTATATATTATTGGAAATATTTTAACACTAAATAATCCATATCTCATTATTCCAAATACCACTAGCCAATTGAGTAAAGATTGTGCGGAGTGCAAACAAAACTCTGCACAATTAAAGCTCTCCACATAAGCACAAATGTCGACGAACACCTCTTGAAGATCGAGTGCGAAAAATGTGGAGAATAGTGATTTTTCTGTACTCTCGCAGAATCAACTTCTTATGCGCTAAAGACTTTTCTAATTAACTGATTAAAGGTTGTGCTCTCATAATGAAATATCTCTGCACAAAACTCTTCGTACAGTGAAAGCTTTCCATATAAAGCTCTCTGCACAATGAAAGCTCTCCGCACAAGCATTTGTTAAATGGCTAGTATAGTAAGGGAAAAATGTTATTTGCAATGATACAAGTGTGTCGCGATTTTCCACACATCCATTTGCATTTTCTTTCCACATAGTTCTTCGACATTATTATTATTGATAGTATTTTAATTCTAAGTACTACTAGTTAATGTACTAAACGTTGTGTTGAGTGCAGAGAAAGCTTCGCATAATGAAATCTCTCTGAAAATAAAAACACCCATCACCAAGGGAATTATGTTCCATCAATATCTCTCTATTTTAATTGTGTGGAGTATGAAAGCGGAATCGAAACTTTTATTGTAGAAAACAAAAACTGAAAGAGCCCTACCTTAATCAATTTGTATACTGAGAAAATTTGTATATATGTAATATGCAAACGTGAAATATCATTACATTACAAATTACAGTTAGATATTAACTTTATCGCCTCTAATTTTCTTGATTGTTTGGTATCTATGGATTGAGCCAGCATTAATAGCGAAGACAAAGGCTTAAAATCAAGAAAAATTGGATCGATGGTATATTTAGATTGTTGGAACGACTTTGCAAGTATAGAGTCGGGGATTAGAGCCATAATTCGCCAAGTTTATTAGTAGATGTCGCACATGTTAAAGTTTATGGAGCGTGATTATGGAATTGTAGAGCAAGAGCTCAACATTTCTTTAGTTAAAATGGTCGGTGCTTTAGAATTTCTCATCGCTTTGGTCTCAAAGCATGTTGAGATGATTCTATCTGAAGCATAGGTCCATTTCAAGCTTTCTAATCAGAAAATGGCAATATTGGAGTTGAAGCTGGAGCGGCTGCAATTGGCAAATGAAATGTTGAGTTTTCATGTGGATAATTTGGCTCAGGCAGAGGACGTCAATGTTGAGGAGGACGATAATGAAGCAGATGAGGATATCATGGCGCAACATGGGATTTTAGTGCAACACAAGGAGAGTAGCTTTGACTCCGCCAGTGACCAAGATCCCCCTCCTCAGCTTGAGCTGAAAGTTAATGAAGCCTAGGTCACTTCTGTTATGGAGGATATGTAGTGATTTAGACAGTTGTTATTTTTTTTGTTATGTTATGCAAATATATTGTGTTTGTAGGTGTGTTTTGGAGATTGTATGGAGCAAATCAGTTTAGAATAACTTTTGTAGTCCAATTGTGAATTGTGTCAATCCTTCTTGGAGTTTTTGGACATTAGAAGAATAAATTTTGGTTGATGATGTACAAGGTTGTGGCCTTTCACCTTAGTTCCTCATCGAAATTGAATAACAAAATTAATTTCCATGTGTGACATTTATCTATATCACTCTATTTAATTCGTTGGCTATACCCTACGTCAAAGTAAATTGTTGCTAATTTAGTTGTTGCTTTGCTTTCGGTGTCAAATCTTATTTTGCTAATCTTTTCGCAAGCCAAAAAATATTTCTCTAATTTCAAAGTATTTCTATAACTTAATTTGTAGATTTGTTTATTTCCCTTTCTGAATTATGTAAGAATTTATTTGAAAAATCATCTTCGTTCATTGTTTTTTATAGTTTTGTATATGTTATCCATTCACACATAACAACATTTTGGAGGACAAATTACTGAATATTAAAAAGTTAATTAAGGCTAATAATGAAATTGTGATGCTACAATAAAAACTTAAACTCTATCTTCACACTCCACAATAACAATAAAGTATTGTATGTGGAGAACGAGTATGTGTGGAGATAAAGGAGTACGAAGAAGCATTCTGCACAATTAAAACTTTGACTACACTTATGCACTCCGTAATAACGACAAATTGCAGAAATGTGAGCATTCTAGAATAACGAGAAAATGTGAGCCCTACATAAAGAAGCATGGCCTTAAACAATTAATTAGCGGTACAAGTAGGGTCTGCAAGTGATCTGACACTGTTATGACTGAATTGCTACTGCTTTATCTAATGATGCCAAATCTCACGAGAGTTCCAAATATGCAAAAATAGCTTTGAAATGGTGTATTGTGTAAGAAGAACACATATATTTGGAGAGAAGGGAATATGGAGAAGCACTTCACGCAATAAAAAATTTGACTCTACCTTCATACTTCACAATAAGGACAAAATGCACTCCCAATCACAGTTGCATCGATTGTTTTATCATTAATAGAAAAATTAGTAAACGATAACTAGAATACATGCAATAAGAACAAAGTCCATAATCCATGTAATTTGAAAAAATAACAATAGATGCTTTATTATATTCAATGTGATTTTGTCTAGGCATGGTTTCATGGTCTAGTTATTTGATTTTGACGTATTTGTGACAAAAAAAAATATGCAAATAGAAGTGTACGAAGGAGATCTTCACATTGTTTCAATTTGTTATGAGACATGCTAGCTGCAGAAACATGTGCATATACTTGAATTGACTAAATAAATGTCGAAAAGATTATTTTATAATATCAATAGATTCGATTTTATTGATATCAAAGTAAATGTTATTGAGCATTTCAACGATAACATGATTATGTATCATTTTGTTAATCATTAATTAATTCTTCAATGTTAAGTGTGAATTCATTTACAATGTAATCAGTATCTGCATTCTTTCTTCACAAAATTCTTCCACATCATCATTATTATATATTATTGGTAATATTTTAATACTAAATCGTATTCCAAATACCACTAGTTAATTGATTAAAGGTTGTGCGAAGTGCGGAGAAAACTCCACACAATGAAAGCTCTCCGCACAATGAAATCTCTCTTCGCATAATGAAAATTGTCCCCTCAAATCTCTCCGCAAAGTAAAATCTCTCTGCGCAAAACTCTCTGCATAATGAAATCTATTCGCAAAAGTGCGGAGAATAGTGGTTTTCCCGCGTTGTCGCATAATCAACTTCTTATGCACTGAAGACTCTACACTCTAGATTCTTTTTGGGAACATGTGTGGGAGTGCAGAGTGTTAGGGTCCTATATTTTATAGGATGAGCTGGCTATTAGCTGTTGATTTTTGTATATGAGATGTTGTAAATAATCTTTCATTCTGCAAATTATTTCCAAAAAAAACAATAGAAAAAGAAAAGAAAATTAAAGAAAAAACAAAGGGGATACAAAAAATATATATATGAAAAAATACCCCAAAAGAAGTGAGCAAGTCTGAATGCCACCACATTTCAAAAATAAAAGAATATGCATGAGAAATGCTTTTACAAAAAATTGAAGAATGTGTATTCAATTAAAATTCCACATTAGAATTAGATAAGTAGGATGAGTTAGTTTAATCAAATTATTTAAGTGTGATTAATCTTTTTGAATAAAATTAGATTAGTGAGAATAGAAATTGTTTGACCACATAGTTTAATCGTGGTCAAATTTGGTTTAATTAGGATTATTTAAAGTTTGATTGATTAATGACGCTATTTAAACATGGTTAAATTAGATTAAAATAAAGTTAACAAAATAAAATTATCACATTAAACGTGATTTTGTATAGTGGTCGAATAAAGTAATTTGATACGACATGTTGTCGTTTTGTGATAAAAAATGCGCAGCAATGAACGACTGAGGTCTCACCCTCCCAAATCAACGACAGGTGATGAATTCAGACCCCCTGCCCCTCCGACGATTAACCCGGGGGGGGTCCGAAAAGCGGTCTCCCATTTTACCGCCCGTGCAACATGTCCCCCTCTCGCTCATGTGGCTCGTCCCGGTCCCCACTCCGCCCCAATGCCATTCTAGCGCATGGAACACCCCTAGTCGCTATTTCCCATCATTGTCGCATCATGTACCTCCTCCACATCAACTCATCCCCGTTCTAATCTAACCGTTCCACCATTACTCGTTCACGTGATAACAAACCCGCTCTCTTTAACCGCTAAATCGCAATGGTAAAGCCATTTTTGCCTATAATATCAACTAAAACCCGTTTTATCTCCCTCCTTTCGTTGTTTTAAGGTAACAAGTGATCATAACTGTTACAATGCACAATCAACCAGAAAGAGCCTATTTCAACGCCTAGTCAGTGATCCAGACCACCACTGTAACCCGTCAAATGGCCAATTACCTATGCACCTCGGATATTAGTCTTCAACAATTTTTCCTTGATAATTCAAATTTCTTGTTCATTCCTCTTTCATCATGGATCCTAAAGGAAAATCTAAAGCCTCAGATGATAACCCCCTGCTACCCCCTGTCATAGATTTAGATCATCAACCCCTGGTAGACCAGGAATATAAAATCTTGGAAACCAGTTGTGAGTTCGACCTTTATGAACTCCACAATTGGTTAAAGCAGAACTTTATAGACCTCAATGATGAATCGGGTATGTGGGAATCTTCCCTACCCAGATGGGATAATTTTTTGGATGTATTACCTCATCCAATTCATTTTCCCTCAGACCTATCACTTCCCTGAGTTCATTTCATGGTGCCAATTTCGCTATATTCCCAGTTAGAGGGCAATTGTGGCCCAGAATAATGACATCCTCTTTACCATTACAATTGAATCCATCTCCCAAATGCTCCAATTGCAAAGCTCTGCCTCTCTGAAACCATTTACAGTAGATTCCCTCATGGAATTCTACAAAAACCTCACCTTCCCACATAGAGCTAAGATTTTTGAGACTTTTCTCCCTGAGGATGCCCAATTACCCAAGAAAAACCCCCCATATTCATCCTCTATGTTCCCTGAGATGACTAAGCAAATTATTTCTATTGTTTCATTTCTACTTGGCTACCAATTTGATCAGTGGGGTGATGAGGCCATCATTGGTTTCCTATCAGTCTTTACCATAAGTGAAAAGCCTTCCAACTTCAACTACAGTCAGTTTTTAGCAGATGCAATCCATGAGAAGTTCCTCAAATTATCTACTGAGGGAACTTTCAAATATGCTTCAGTACTTGTTTATTTGTTTCTTTACCATTAGGCAGATAGGTTTTAGTTTCCCTTGCAGAAATTGGATGAGCAGGGCAATGCTCAATCAATGATTCATTGGACTTCCTTGGTAAGGAAGAATTCCAATGAATTCACCTTCAGTGAATTTGTTAATCAATTTTTGTACACAATATCCTTCTTATTAAACAACAACGTGGAGCCAAGAATATGACCATAAATTAAGAGATTCCTTCAATTGACTGAGCATACCAAAACAGGCGATTGGTACTTGTACCAAAACTACATAGAGATCAGGGTCTATGGTTGTGAGTTGCCACCTTACAGGTTACCAAAGTTTGTCCCAATGATAATTTTCTCATTGGAGTACATAAGACATATGATCAATATGGATGAGCCGCATTTGTGGCAGCAAAGAAGACATCACAGTTTAAGATAAAAACATAGGTGGGCCCAATAATTTGCAATAGTAGAGCAGAAACCAAAGAAGCATATATCATTCTAAAGCAAATGAATTTCACACTCAATTTTACCTGGTCCTATGACCCCCTAGGGATTATTTAAAAATTAAGAGTAGAACAAAAGACTACTCCATACATTCACACTCCCAGGCCAAAGACTGAGAAATACATGAACCAAGATTAGTGGCAGGAAAACACCCTACAGGAGGCAGAAGAACAGGTAATTTCGACTAATACAACACAAATTCCTACACCACATGAGAAGCAAGACAAGAGACCAAGTGAAGAGTTTTCCCCCATAGTCACAGAAATTCCTAAAAAGGAGTTTCAAATCTACAAGAAAGGGAAGAAGACTATTCCAGCAATGGAAGGATCCTTTGTAGAGGAAAATGTACAGACAATAGTTTTGATAGGCCCTCATGCTTCAAGAAGGATTGAGGATACTTTTGTGGGATCTCCATCCTCTTCAGCCTCCCAAGAGCCATTAGACACCTCTTAGTCAGGGGAATTGGTTCATGACCAAGCTGAACCAAACATATTTGCTAAGTATAGAGAAATCAATAAGAAAAATGAACAGCTTAAAGCTACAACATATACACAGTTTTGGAAGCAGACAACCTCTTAACAGCATAGGTTGCTTTCTACCTTTGACACAGAGAAAGGGAAAATGCAGATAACCTTCTTGCATGCTGAGGTCCCTTTCCCAAAGACTCATGAAGATTATAAGAAATCATTTTTTTCCTTTTGTATTGATCAAATTCATCCAATTGATCAAATAGATCCGCACAAGCAAATAGGGGAGATGTTGAACTCCACTTTAACAACTTCGGCAATGGAAGATTCTAGGCTGCAAGCCTCTATAAATAACATCCAGTCTCAACTAAAATTAGAGAAAGTCTCTTCTCTAGCCAAAGATACAAAATTCAAATCATTGGAAGACATTGTAATCAAATTGGGATATGATCCCAACAATGTGAAAGCAACAGAAGATATTATCAAAAGGAAAAATATTGACATTGCAGCACTTAAAAAGCATCTCAATCTTCCCTCCACAAAAGACCCACAAACTAAGGAAGTCAAAGAATTAGAGAAGGAAAAAGAAGACATGTTTAGGATCATCATTGAACAAAGTGGACAGATCAAAGCACTGGAGGTTGAAATGGGGAAATTGTTAAAGGAAAGAGAACAATCCACACAATTGGCATCCATTCCACTAACAACAATTCCCATTGCATCTACGTCAGCAATAGGGGCATCCACTTCAACAACCATCAATGAGGAGCAATCTATAAATTCTTCAGAGGAACTTATCAAGGCAATGGATGACCTATCAATCAGAGGACAAGAAATTGAGAAGCTAAAAACTCAGCTGAAGAACCTTCAGGAGCAGAAGCTAAAGGTTGACAATGTATACTTAGTTGAACTATAGAAAACTCATAAATTAACATAGAAGATTGAACAACTGCAAAGTGAGTCTGCAATGGCACAGACATTGGCACAGGCAAAAGAGAGTATATGGATAGAAATAAATGAGGCCATGACTGAAATATGGCCCTCAATTCAGATTATTTTTGAGCAAGAGGAGTTAATACATAGATCTAAAGAGGTAATTGAAGAAGTGAAAGTAGATTTAGTGCAAAAGCTAGGTGAAGCCACTTCTCTCATCAGAATTTTGAATTCGAAGACTAGGGAAGAACTAGAAGAATTTGAAATTACATACATAACAAAGACTATTTTGGAGGTGAGGAGGGTCCTTACAAAAAGGAACCTTATGCTGCAATTGGAGAACAAGTGTCACAATATGGAGTCCAACATTCAGAAGTTCCACAGAAAATTTAATGTGCGAAATCATAAGCGACCACCAAGTTTGATAGGGATTGGAGAAAAACTGACGAGTTTAGAATATTATCATCAGGAATTGTATGCCATTGCAAGGGATAAATCAAAGTTTTCCACCATCAAAGGAAGCATCACAGGAAAAGCCTTCATGGAAGCTTTGGATTTTGATTTGCTGATCAAACATGAAATAAAGCACTTGTTCATTGTTAAGCCCACTTTTCAAAAGTACACTGAGGTGGATGAAACCTACAGGAAACTTGTCAAATTCCCCACTCCAAGTGAAGACAGATGGGAAAAATTGTGCAAGTTACTTGGATAAAACAATTTTTACTTTCAAATAGCAAGGAAACACTTCTTCAGGCCAATTCATCACCTACATCCTCGAAAATAGTGCCAGAGAACTAAAACACTTTCAACTGCCTATTATTTTGTACTATGTTTGTAATCGATTTAGTATATTTTGTAATAAATCTTGAGATTTTTATTCAGTATAATTTTGATCATTTCTGTACAAGTACTTCCCAAGTCAAAGTACAAATGTTGGGACTTGTGTCAAGAAATCACATTTTGATGTAAAGCTGTTAACTGAGCTGAAAGTGATCATTTCATTAATACAAAAGATTGTTCTAGGATTCATGTGTCAGGCTATTTGGTGATGTATTTGTTGATTTCGGGTAGCATCGGATGTTATCCAACCATGAAAATTTGTGGAGACGCTAAAGCACATGAGATCTCCAAGACCCAAAAATGGTTTGAGGAAATTCCACTCGGTTAGAGAGATATTAAAACAAGTAATATTTTTAATGGGTTCCTAAGTCTAAACTTAGGAGAATAAAAATATTAATGGGTATTAATATAGAATTGGGTGAGAAGGTTCTAAATGACATGGATCAAGCCAAATCTAATCTTAGCCTTTCATTAGAGATTTAATCCCGGTCATTGAAGACTCAACAGAAAAAGTATAAGAGGAGGCTTGAGGGTCAATTGGAGATACACCAGATTGATCAGTCAGTTCGATTTTCTAGAGCAGGGTTTGCTAAGAGAAATCGAACCAGTGATCGGAGTTGCAACGTGGGGTAGTGAGTGCATAACAGAGAGGCAGAGATAGTGCCGGAAGACCAGTGCAGAGGCAGAGAGGTAGACACAGAGCTAGCAGAAGCTACGCAGAGTGCCAAAGGGCCTGCGTGAGTGACACAGAGGCTGCAGAAGTGACTTAGAGGGCCAGAGAGCCTATGCAAAGCATCAGAGGGCTGATGCAGAGGGTTTCAGTCTGACGCAGAGGCCAGGAGGGCTGATGTAGTGCCTTAAAGAGGCGTTGGAGAGTTTTCATGGAGTAGACTTTTCGAATATTTGCTTTCGAAGGGACGTATTACTGCCAGATTAATTTATCTGTTGGGTGAGCCAGTTTGGCACCCTTTTGCACTCAAGAAAGCTGATTAATAACAAAACCCTCAGAATTGTTGCACCGGTTTCCCCAAGTTGGGTTTTTCCAAGGATGATTGTCCAAAAATAACGGTGTCCCTTGTGTGTTTCTCTATTTCTTTCAGTTGATGATCTGTAGATAGTTGAGACTGCATTTTTGTTTATTTCAGTATTTATATGGTTAAATAACTTGTTAAGTAATTAAACAAGTAGGTGAAATAAACCAGATAGTGTAGGAAGAATTTCTAACGGGTTAGAATTAGAAATTCCAACATGGTATCAGATCATTGCAGATCACAGGAGAACTGAAGGCTCCAGCTATATCAGAAAATTTGCAGCAGAAACAGTGGTCCCGAGTGAAAGAAGTTGTTCCTAAGCAGAAAGTAGCAGAGAAGGGGTGACGCAGAGGGCTTGTGTCATTAGTTCGAGCCAGAGAAGTGTCTAGCACAGAAGCAGTGAGAGGCAGAAGAGGCTCATGAAGAGTCACGTCATCTTTCTCAGACAAGTAGTAGTGACGTAATTGGCTAGTGGAGCAATTAAGCCACTGTTGGATTGCGCAGAGCCAAGAGGCTTAGTTTCTTCAGCTGTTGGGGTCTAGGAAGCTGTGGCCAAATTGTGGGTTATGAAACTGGTGGGGTGTTGTTGCTGTCGAAGTAAAATAGTAGCTAACTAGACAAAACCAAGGTAGAGGGAGTCGCTACCTAGGCGGATTTGTAGCTAAGAAATCCATATCAGTGTTGCAGGAGCAAAGGAGATTAGAGAGGAGTGATTCGACTATTGGTAGAAGGATTTCAAGGAGGGAAATCAAGACTCAAAGGGAACCTAGAAGAGAACTTCCAGGAGGGAGGATGAGAATCAGAGGGAGTTGAAGAGAGAACTTCCAGGAGGGAAGTAGAGACTCAGAGGAGTCGAAAAGAAGAGCAGAGATGGCCATGAATAGACTGAGGGATCGGGATAGGCAGGATGGGGCATCCAACTTTGTCATCTGGAAGGCCAAGATCCTGTCTATTCTGGATAAACATCGCATCATGGCCTTCGCCTTGAGAACCGTGTCTATCCCAGTTGATCCAGTTGATAAAGAAAAGTATGAGGATGTGATGGCCAAGGCAAAGTGAATAATCCTTGATGGGGTCAAGGATCATGTAGCTTAGCATATTGCCAAGAAGAATACGACAAAGGAAATGTGGGATACCTTGACGACATTGTATCAAGGCACTTCCGTGCAGAGGAAGATGCTACTGGGGAATCAACTATGGTCATATCAGATGTAGAAGGGGGAGCAGATAGATCAATTCCTTAGCAGGTTACAGGAGATTCGGGACCAACTGACTTCCATAGGGGCCACGCCGGATCAAGAGTTAATAGTGAGGACCGCCCTGAACATAGTCTCTGAGGAGTGGGAGACATTCATCCAAAACATTTTGGGTAGAGCGAATCTTCCAGGATGGGAAGAATTGTGGGCATCTCTTCGCCAAGAAGAGATCACACGACTGACCAAGGTGGGAAGTAGCGGAAAAGGAGCCCGGGTCAAGAAAGAGGAGGAAGAGGATGTGACTCTGGCATCTGCGAGATGGCAAGGGAAGAGGAAGAAGAAGGAAATCTCTAAGATAAAGTGCTTCAACCGTGGGGAGCTGGGCCATTATGCTACCCAGTGTCCTAGGAAGAAGAATAAGGGACAAGATTCTCACTGCAAGGCAGCGCCAACTAAGGCGGAGAAGGAGGCAGAGAATGATGACGATTGTACATGAGTGTTCATGTACCTCTAGAGAAGAGGTGGGCTAACATCGAGTTGTAGTCAGGAGGACTACAAAATATGTGGGGCGGGATCCTTGAGGTACCCAACCTCTTGGATCATATCTGGCTACGAGAGCCTTGAGAGAGTTGCAGGATGACGGATAGAGCGACAGAACAATGCTAGAGTGCAGTAGTCCCTGGCAGCACAGAGAGGGTTGCAGCAATGCGAGAGGCATAGAGGAGGTTGCAGCAGTGCAGGAAGGCACAAAGGTGTTTGCAGCAGTTTGAGAGGCACATAGTTGTTACAACATCGCAAAGGCAGCAAAGGGAGCACATGATAGAAGCAGAGAGAGCTTCTACATCAGGAGGGCTTCTAGCCTGACAAGAATGTCAATAGTTGGGTAGATCAGTTACCATCATCTCAGTAATTGAGTTTCATTGCAATAGTAGCAGTGGTAGTGCTATGGGTAGCACAATGCAGCATGATGAGAGAGGGCTGCAATGTTGGGAGGAAGGACCAACAACAGAACCGGTGTAGAGGAGATGCCGTACAGATATAGCAGTTGCAGTGGTAGAGCCATGGGAAAAAGTACAGGATGTAGCAGTATAGGTACCGGTGTCGGAGGATCAGAGTGATGTTCAGTGATGGAGCATTATGAGAGCACATTCCTCGCTAAGAGGGAGTTTTGATTTGGCGTATCATCGGATGTGATATAGCCATGAAAATTGGTGGAGAGGATAAAGCACATGAGATCTTTAAGACCCAGTAATGGTTTTGGGAAATTCCACTCAGTTAGAGAGATATTAAAATAGTTAATATTTTTAATGGGTTCCTAAGTCTAAACTTAGGAAAATAGAAATATTAATGGGTATTAATATAAAACTAGGTGAGAAGGTTCTAAATGACATGGATCAAGCCAAATATAATCTTAGCCATTGATTAGAGATTTAATCTCGGCTGTTGAAGAATCAATAGAAAAAGTATAAGAAGAGGCTTAAGGGTCAGTTGGAGATACACTAGATTGATCAGTTAGTTCGATTTTCTAGAGCAGGGTTTGCTAAAAGAAATTGAACCAGTGATCAGAGTTGCAGCGAGGGGTAGTGAGTGCATAGTATAGAGGCAAAGATAGTGTCGGAAGACTAGCGCAGAGGCAGACGCAGAGCCAACAGAAGCTACGCAGAGGGCCAAAGTGACTGCGCAGAGGGCTTGCATGAGTGACGCAGAGGCTACAGAAGTGATGCAGAGGGCTAGAGAGCCTGCGCAGAGCATTAGAGGGCTGACGCAGAGGCTAGGAGGGCTGACGCAGAGGCTAGGAGGGTTGATGCAGAGGCTATGAGGGCTGACGCAGAGGCTAGGAGGGCTGACGCAGAGGCTAGGAGGGCTGACACAATGCCTTAGAGAGGCGTTGGAGAGTTTTCGTGGAGCATACTTTTTGAATATTCGCTTCCGAAGAGAGGTATTACTGGTAGATTAATTTCTCTTTCAGGTGAGCCAGTTTGGCACCCAGTTGTACTCAATAAAGTTGCTTAATAATAAAACCCTCAGAACTGCTGCACCGGTTTTCCCAAGTTGGTTTTTTCCGGGGACGATTGTCCAAAAATAACGGTGTCCCTTGTGTGTTTGTCTATTTCTTTTAGTTGATGATCTGTAGATAGTTGAAACTGCATTTGTGTTTATTTCAATATTTATATGGTTAAATAACTTGTTAAGTAATTAAGCAAGTAGGTGAAATAAACTAGATAGTGTAGGAAGAATTTGTAACGGGTTAGACTTAGACATTCCAACAGTATTTCCTTTTGTAAACTTGTATATCTCTATTTTCATATGTTTTCTTATCTGAGTTGTTTAAAAGAAGAAGAAGGGTTGAATTTGTTTAATCCCACTCTGTCCTGGTGTTTAAGAAATTTATATGTTTGAAAACTAAAGTTAAATATAGAATTCATGTTAAAATTCTCTATGTTTAATGGAATCTGAATCTATTCCTCCCTCTCACTCCACAAAGCTTTAAAGATCTAATAACTTGCCTACCTTTCCCCATTTCAATCTTTTATAATATTTATGTTTTTGATCACCTTAAGACTTTGACTCCATTTCCCAATGGCCTTTCCTTGTAGTTTCAACCAAACATTTCAAAAAACCAAACTCAGGACCTAATAACTAGCCTAAAATTCCAAAAGCAACAAATCTAAATCTAATTGAGAGATCCTTCTCTGAGTTTAGAAGGGCTAGCTTCTAAGCTTGAAATTGGTTTTGTGGTTATCTCTAGGTTTCTTTCACAGCCTTAAGAAAGTACAGGGCGATAACACAAAGCTTTGTTTGATTGCGTAAAAGTTTAGAGCTAACATATAATGCCGCACAATCAACTTCTCTACACTTCAAATCCAACATACAATACCAAATCTCATTTATCAAATTTAATGTCGCATATTGTACTCATTATTTGCACAATTTAACGTTAGTGTTTATAACATATTTTATTATATATTCATTCTAATCATAACATGTAACATACAAACTATTGAAAGCATTTAGTGCTAGAGCATGTGAGAAAGGACAAGTGTGTTATATGCAAAAACTGTGTCCAAATGGTAATGTTTAAGAAGATGCAAAAACTTGGATTCACACTTAGCACTGAAGAATAATTAATGCTTAGCAGTGATATTAATATCTATTCAACAAATTGATATGCAATTAAGTTATCGCACAAGCGTTTAATAACATCTACTCTGATAAAATTGTATCTATCAATATTATAAAATATTATTTTTGATATTTATTCGGTGAATTCAAGTATACACAGTGCTTTTAAAAGAGTGGCTTCAGCTGGAGACGTTGTTAGTGCCGGTAATCGGTAGTTTGTATCTATGTGTAACCAGTCAGAGAGGTTAGTCATAGACAAAGGATATGTGGAGGAAGTACAATTTACGAGTTAGAGATTAGGTTGGAGGCCAAGTGATGGTTATGCGAATGGATCTGCATCCATTTCTTTGATGGTAGATTGAATCTATTTCCGAGGCTATTTATCGACTAAATAGTTTGAGACTTATTTCTATTATGTTGTGCCTATATGAAGGTGCAACATGGAGATGGATGGTGTTATTTAGTCTTAGCTTTCTGGTGATGTTCAGAGCATAATGGTTTTTGGCAATGTAATGATCCTGAAAGTTTCTTGAATCCTGAAAGTTTTGTTAAGTTGTTATCAATATTGTAATATTGACTTTGAACATTGTTGATTGTTCAAGCTTTTCCTTTTCCATCTTATTTGATTATTTTAGTTAATTGAAAGCAATGTTGAAATGCAGGAACAAATAGATAAACATAAGAACACGCATCTGTTTCTATTGTCTAATCGATTTTTTTTGTAAGCTTGGCAGATCCTTTCTATTCCTTTTCAAAAAGTAGAGAAATTTTACATACACATCTAACAGTGTTAGATGGCCTCAACCCGCCCACTGGGAAACCGAGTCTGTTGGCCATCTAACTGCATTGTAAGCCATCCAAAATTTAAAGGTTCTCAAACTGTCTAGTAATGCAATATAAGTTTGAATATCCTTATTACTCCTAATATCTATAGAGCTAAGACATAAATAGAAAGTTTGTAAATCCATTATATGAACTACACAAAATTTTTACAAAGCGTGACCATGCTAATCATCATGTTATTCATAAGAGGAATCAAAAGGCATCGTATCTTTGACGCTAGAACTCAACAACTCTGTCTGAGAAAGGTAAGGGGTGTGCTTCTTAATCCATTTGAGTCGAACATTTTGGAGTTGGATATGGCGCTGGATCAATTGAAATTCTTTGTGAATTCTCTGAAGATCAGAATCTGGTTTGGGTGGGCCAACAGAACTGAACCTTATTGATTTTACCAGGATGTTCTTCATAAGCCAATATAGATAAAATATCTGTTGGAACTGAGTTTATCTTCCACGAGAGTGACCAGGGTCCTGGACTAAATATTTTCATTCCTCCAGGTCTAAATAAGAGTTCTCAACTTGTTGTTTTAGATCTATTTCCCAGCTGGATATCAATTTACAGACAGGGGGAGGTGTATTACTATAGGATAAGTAAGCATCTTCCTGGGACTTCCCTACATTACCTTGACGCCCTCTACCCCTGGCTGGCAGAGGATGGGCTTGCCCGCCTCCACGCCCTCGACCTATGTTGCGGCTTTGGGCTTAGTCTTCCTAACCATTGTTCCTTGTCTAGGAGGAGGGTTGAGCCATAGGAATGGCTTGCAGACCACACAAAGGAGCACGATACCGAAACCAAAAAATGCAAAGACCAACTCTACCCACAGAGAGGCTGGAAGGCACAAGAGCTTTACCAGGCCAGAAGTGATATAACCTTGAAAACATGAGCATACATGATATTGAACAATAGTGAGCAACTGAGTTAGTGAACCCATAATCCTCCTTGACAAGGACCATATTTGTTTGCTTTCCAAACCCAGAAGCCCTTTGAAAACATAAATTGTTGTGGGAAAAGGTAATTCTTCATACAATTAACCTACGTTTCCCAAAGCAGTTGGTTTACGATTAATGAAACTAATATCTCAAAAGACCATAAACCCATAACACTATATAGGACCACAACAATAATTGTAGAGTACAAAGCCATTAGAGAAAGCAGAATTCCAAAGAGCACAGAAAGATTGGCAAAGAACATAGGTCAGAGAATGCATATAACAATTCATTCTTCAATAACAACCCAAGAACCCTCAATACTTCCCACACTTCTAAATTTAGAAACAACCATCATAATGTTCAACCAATGACAAAGAACTAGGTCTAAGAGGAGGAAATTAGAATTAACTAAGAGAGCATACCCGCACCAATTTTTTGCCAACTGGGAGGCGAGGAAGCACAAGAGCCACCCGTCCACAGCCACGCTTGGAGCTTGGAGGAATCACTTACTCAAAGTAGATGACTACACAATAGTTCTAAAACAAGACCTCAGAGCCAAACTTGGTAATCGAAACCCACACCTCCTAAAACTCTTAACAATGCTCATTGTCAGCTTTCACATGCAGGGAGTTAAATGAGAGTCATCATTCGACCACCTTGCTTTTTCCTTCATGTTTACTCTTTCCTTGGCTCGGATCCCACCAAGACCACTACGCCAACTCGCACCCTGATCAAGGATATTGTCTAATCCACTTAGAATAGTAAAATTTTGCAATTTGATTTTCAAAGTGCATAGCTTACAATCAAAGCTTTGATTGTGTAGAAAAATCTTATAATGGTTTTAGAATGCTAGTTTTTAGCTTAACACAAAATAGTAGAAATCGTACCAAGTTATAAATTTTTACTTAATTGACTTAATTGAGTTAATAGAATTCATTTAATATTTGGATAATGTGATAAGATGATAAGGCATCCAAGTCACAAATTGACATCTAAGATTTGAAATCACTCCATCCTCCGCATAGTAAAATTTGGTCGATAATAAAACAAGTTTACATAGTAAATGTCTTGAATACGTGTTTGTTCACTAAATAAATACCAAAAAGACTTGTATTTATTGGCATGGGAGATTAAGTTAATCAAAATATAATGTGATTTAGGATATTATTAAAATAGTGTCTCAATATTGATTTATAAAGCGTGCAAAACAAATCAATCATGAAACTAATCGTATCAATTGGACTATCTCGAGTTGGAAATTAAGTAAAACATATATGATTTAAAGCAACCAATTTCATAACAATTTTTTATGATTAAAGATTAGGCAAATGAGTACTAGCCATATTGATGACACTCATTATTTAATGAATACCATTAAAATCGATAGTAGTTAAATGTTGTTTCATAACTTAGATGTCAATTCGTGATTTAGATGACTTGTTGCCTTTGATGGATTATATGTAGGCCTGTTGCATATGAAAGCAATCTATTAATGTTCATTTTTTTGTAGACCCGTTAGTAAGTTCTAGGCAACTGACTTGCTTTGTTTGTTCTGAAATTGTTAAGTGTTTTCAGGTTTTGCTTTATAGTTTGTCTATTGTTTTTTGAATTTTTTACTAAGAGTGAAACAAATGGTCCAACGGAACAATGGCATAAGCACACAGGAAGAGCTTCATGCAGAGAGCCAAGATATCTTAATGCCTAACCAATGTATCTTAATGCTTATCCAATATATTTTAATGCTCATGGATAAGATATTGGAACTTTAACAAACGCTTATGTGATTCGAAGATGGACTAGACGCCGTAATAAAATTGTTAGAAGAGCTCTCTCAAAACATGAACAGAGCAATCAAATCACCATTTTGGCAGCATAATTAGTAGAGGCGTTTATCTCCAGAAACAATGGTTGATTAATAAGATATAATTACCAAATATTATTATTTATTCTCGAGACAAAAAAAAAAAAAAAAAAAAAAAAAAAAAAAAAAAAAAAAAAAAAAGAAAAGAAAAAAGAAAAAAACCCGTTTCGGACAATTTTGGAATATTAAATAGGTGTATGTATAGATGAAAAACATTTTATAAGTTATATCGTTGATTTACAAATTTGTTTCAGCTCTGTATGATAATGCTTTATTTAGATATTTGTTTAAACCTTGCATGAAATACCATTTTTTTATAGAAAGAATTGCAAATATGACAAATCAATACAACAATGTAAAAAATCACGTTGGAAAGAAGCACACATAACACATGGCAATGAAAAACATAGTAAATGATATTAGTAAGTAGCATAGTACACATATTAATAGTTGATAGCCAGGGGGGAGGGGTTTAGAGGGGTAGGAGAGCATTATGCAGAGTGTGAACGACAAAGTGACCAGGTGTGTGGGCGAACAAATCTCCTTGCACACTATGTATCAATGATAACAGTTCACCGAACACGTTAACATATGTTTTGGAATATACACGTATGTGTGCATGCAAAGTATTTTGTAAGTTATGTGGTATTGCTCTATACCTCACTTCTTGAAATAAGTATTTGT
The DNA here is from genome assembly GCA_031772625.1 of Pinus tabuliformis. Taxonomy (NCBI): domain Eukaryota; kingdom Viridiplantae; phylum Streptophyta; class Pinopsida; order Pinales; family Pinaceae; genus Pinus; species Pinus tabuliformis. The sequence continues at coordinate 1,053,634,659 of CM062816.1, read as the reverse complement.
TTTACAAATTTGTTTGAGTTTTGTATGATAATGATTCATTTAGAAATTTTACATCGCAAAAAAATAGATATGACATAAAACAATGAACTAGTTAGACATTAGAGTTAAACTGAAAAGCATGATAGTCGTTGTCAAATATTATTAAATGCAACTTTTTCTTTATAGAGATGTCAAACAAGTATTAAGTATCCATATTCCCTAGATTAATAGTTGCAATAGGCATTTCCATAAGGAGAAATGGATTGGTTTAAGCAAGGCACAAAAATTGAAATTCCATTTGTTGTAGATGTGGATTATGTGTTGAAGTAAGAAAATCATAAGTATGGAAGACATTGTTTCATTGCAAAGAGTGGAGTACTAATGTAGAATGCAGAATGTGGAGGCCTCCGCATTTCATAAAAGCTTCCGCGCATTTGCTCACCTCTGCACATTTTCGCTTATGTCATCATAAAAAAGACATAATTGTCGTTAATTATAGGAAATGTTGATGGGACGACTCCATTAATTAACAACAATGTCACTAATTAAGGACCAAGTTGTAATATTGTTTAACTAATTATAGAATTTGCAAATTTGATAAATCAATAAAACAATGTAAGAAATCAGACTGCAGGAAAGCAGATACGACACAACATAATGAACCAAGTACACATAACAACAAAAACATAGTAAATAGTTTTAGTAAATAGCAGAAAGTAGAAGACGATGCTAATATTGCAAGTACGGATATGCGGAAGCACATAAATATGCTTGGCGCTCCACCCTTTGCCACTAGTCAATATTACATTGCTTGATAATGCAAACAAAGTGAATAGTAGATCAACTAATTATAGCATGAAACCAAATCCCAAGCATCCAATAAACCAAAAGAGTTGTTCGATAATAATCAAATTCTTCAACCAAAAAGTATCAGGTAATGTTAAGTTTGCTTGACAATGCAAGAAAAGAGAACTATACCATTATTGGATTGGTCGACAATGTAAACATAAAAAATCGCGATTGTAGACACCATTAATTAACAACAGTGCACTACAACAAATCCATGTTATTAGCTCCTTTTTTTGCTTCCAAGCACTGCTTTAGTGTATTTTTCTCCACTTTTTTGAAAAAATTGGCTCTATTTATTAGGATGGTGCTATTTTTGGCATTGTTTGCACATACCAAAACATTTAGGTGCTAAATAAGGCGAAAATATTGCTGAAAATAGTGCCATAAATAGCATCGGAAATAATACTAGAAGTAACGCTAGAAATAACACTAGTAATAACATCAGATTTAGCTCCCTTTTTAGTGCCCAAATTATTGCATTATGGAATTAGGGATTTGGGGTACATGCATTAAGGGTTAAGAGATTAGGGGTTTGGGTTTAAGGGATTAAGGGTCAAGAGCAAAGGGATTTGGCGTTTACGGGTAGGTAGTTTAATGATTAATTATTATGGTTTAAGGGATTAATGTTTAAGTGCTTAGGGCATAAGGGTTTATGGATTGATGGATTAGGGCTTAAGTGTTTAATGGTTGATGGCTTAGGGGTTAGGGGATTTAGGGCTTTTGCGTTAAGGGATTAATGATTAACTAGGGTTGAGGGATTGAGGGTACTTTAAGGATTAGGGATTACGGATTTAAAGGGAAATACAGGCTTAGGGGTTAGGATATTTAGGGCTTTATTGGAACTCTCTTAAAATGTCATGGAACGTCTTCCAACATGCCCATCACTAATGTCATCCACCAATGCCACACGCTGAGAAATGAATGGGGCCAATGTTGAAATTTCTTCAAACTATTATTATATGTGGTTAGATTTGACATGGTTAGACTAGACACATGGCTTGACAATATGCAAGGGTTTGGAGACTCAAGGATGCTTGATGTCCAGAAATAATCTTTGAGATCATCCACATTTGCATCAACGTTCATCCTGTCGTCTCATTGTCATCATTTGCCATTCCCATATGTGGAATATCTATTGAAACCCCCTTGAAATGTCATGGAATGTCTTCCAACACTCCCATCACCAATGTCATCCATCAACACCACACGATGAGCATTGAATGGGGCCAACGTTGAATTTTTTTCAAATTGTTCCTATATGCATCGGAAATTGACATGGTTAGAGTAAACAAATTCCTTGATGGTATGCAAGGGTTTGAAGACTCAAGGATGTATGAAATCCTCACATAATCTTTGAGATCGTCCACATTGACATCAACGTTCATCATGTAGTCTTATTGTCATCATTCCTCATTCCCATCTATCGAATCTTCGTTGAAAATCTATTTAAATTTCATGAAATGACTTCCAACACACCCATCACTAATTTCATGCACTGACGCTGCATGATGAGTAGTGAATGGGGGCAACGTTGAAATTTCTTCAAATTGTTCCTGTATGCGTCGAAATTTTACGTGGTTAGACTAGGCACATGCACCCTTGATGATTTGTGAGGATTTCAAGGCTCAAGGGTGCCTGACATCCCTGCATAATCTTTGAGATCATCAACGTTTGCATCAAAATTCATCATGTTGTCTCATTTTCATCATTCCTAATTCCCATCTAGGGCATTTAGGAGTTAGAGAATATGTTTGTATACATGATTAGGTTATGGATCATATATGTTACTAGTTAACAAGTATAGTTGTTATGACTGAGAGTTTATTAGTGATAATGGTTACACTTCAAGAGTTAAGGGTGATAGGGTTATGGTTTTTGGGATATAGTGGTTATGGTTACAAGCTATATTGGATACTAGATGCTAGAGGTCAAAATTAGTAGGAGTTCCAGGTTATAGGGGCTTGGGGTTATAGTTGTTATATGTTATACAATTTAGAGGTGATAAGGTTTGGGCATCACGGGGTTAGCAATTATAATGGTTATGGATTTAGGATTGATAATAGTTATAGGGAATGACCATGGGGTGTAGCGTATTTAAGGTTTTTGTCTTAAAGGATTAGGGATTAAAGGTTTATGGCTTAAGGGTTTAAGGGTTTGTTATCACCTATTAATTTTTTTATAATTTTTTACAAAAAAATTATAATTGGGGTCAAATTGTTTGAATGTTATTGTTATACATTGGGTTCATATACATGGTTATAGTTCCTTTTATAAAAAAATATTGGATTCCTAGACTCAATATCCAAGTGAAAACAATTTTACTCCAACACATACCAAACATCACATGTTAAACATGAATAGCAACCAACACAAGGCACCCAACATTGGAGTGTGTATATATATATATATATATATATGCACTACACGTCAAGATAACATCCAGGAGTTGGGATATTTAAATAACGACAAGTCTTTTACTCTATTGCATGTGGGATAGTTCAAAGCGCCAAAGGCCAAAGTACCATATTCTATTACATGGGAAGTTGGAGATCATTGTTGCATATGTGTTGCGGATTTTGAACCAACCTAAAGTATAAAACACCATTCAAATCTAGCATTCACCAAGAAACAACACATGTCCCTTAACAAATTCAGTGTGAGATTCTCTTATGGTGTTAAATATCATTCGTTTCTTGTCTCCGCACTCAATTGCCATCGTTTATCTAACAATTAGATCAAATCAACGGATACAACAATTTGGTATTTGCTAACTTTATACCAAGCACTTTATTTATAAAGATTTTTTTTACCCAGTAAAAACACAGTGTTTTGTAGTTCCTTACGGGTCAAAAGGGATTTATTATGGGTGACAGTGAACACTGTTAAAACGTCTTAGTCAGTAAGAATTCAACTTTAAAAGTTGGTTTCTTGTTCCGTCTTAGTGTTTTAGGAGTTGAAAGAATGGAATCCTTTAACAAAATTGTCTCTATCCACAAAATCTTTGATGTGGACCAGAATAAACTAGTGGACCAAGATTGGGATGTTTATGACCCAAGTTTGTCATGTACTAATCAAAAGCAGATCCCTTAATTATTCTTTCAGCCAGAGGATGAAATTAGTAAGGGGTATAAAGTTTGGGAGTCGTGTTTTCCATTGTGTATAGTTCCTCAGGTCATTCATTTTCCCGAATTGTTTATATGGTGATCTAAGAAATATCATGCGTTTGTTAGATCAATAGTATCAAATAAAACTTCAAATATCCTCATTTCCTTAACTATCAAATTAGTTCTCAAGAAGATAGGGTTACAATCTTCAAATCTTATGAATGAAAACACCGTAGAATTAAATGAAGAAACTCTCATTCAAACCTTCAGATCATTAGCCCCATGAGTAGAACTTACATTTGTCCAAAGTGTTCTAAATTATGAGACTTCTCTACAATCTTTAATCTACCCTATAAAATCCATTTGGTTTATTAAACCAGTGCATATAATTTTCTCCATGATTAGTCAAATCTTGGGTTTCAATCATGATCAGGCCGTCACTAAAAGTTTATTAAGTTTTTTATGGTCTTTGTCATTGTCGGTAAAGTTCAATTATCCTAAATTTATAGTAGAAGAAATGCATGAATAATTGAGCAGTTTCAGCACCCTTTAGAGCTTCAGATTTCAAGCCTATCTCATCTACTTAATTTTGGATAAATCCACTGATTAGTTTCAACATGTCTTAGAACCATAAGGAATTACTTATTTTGGATTAAGTTCAGCGATTCACAGAGCGTCATGTCTTAGAAACCAATCAAAGGGTTTCTTCAATTTTGTTAACAAGTTCATATCCAAGGTGTATGTATTGATTCATGAAGAAGAATTTCCAAGAGTATACCCAGAGCTGAAGAAATGTCTCCAACTGAGTTCAAGGTATAAAATAGGATATTGGTTCTTATATAAGGACTATACAGTGATAAGGATTTATGGAGCAGAGGTTCAACCCTATAAACTACCTTGATTTTTAACTCCTAGGGTTTATGATTTGGAGATGTTAAGGCAAAGATTAGATTCATATTTTATACATTTTTCAAGCAAGAATTTAGCAATGCCTTTCAAATTTCCAATAATAGTGGGACCTTTTACTGTTAAGAATAGAGCAACTTCACAGATAATTGATCGATTTCTAGCTTGTTTCAATTTTGAATATGATGAAGCATGTCACTATGATCATCATCATATCATTTTAGCAAAAACAAATAAGCTAAGAAGGGTTGAATATAAAAATCGGGGTATTTTAGAAATGGAATGACTAGCAAACAAGCTAGAATAGTCAAATATTGAAAATGTTGATCAAAATCAATTGGGAAATGAAGAAAATTGCTCCGAGCAATCAGAAGGAGTTTCGAAGGAAGGACAAATAGAGACAAAAATAGTTACCCCAACCAAGCTTGACAGTGGAGCTAAAAGGCCATTTACTGAGAATATGATGCAAATAGATGAAGAAGATGTCACTAAGGAAGAAAGGAGAAAGAGGTAAAAAGGTTACCGAGAAAAATATTTGATGCTTGTAACTGATAAGTCAAAGGATAAAGATTTTGGAAGAGATATTGTTATTCAAATTCATGAGCAGTATTCAACAAAAGTTAAGGTTGTTCAGTCAATATATAGTCGACCTATATCAGTTGAAAGGCTTATCACAACCTATTACAGTGAAATCAAACAACAAGGTTACCAGGATAGACAGGAGAAAGTTGAACAACTTAAAAGAAAAGATCCTCCTCATTTACTTATTGTGGTAGATAAAAAAGTACATGTCTTTAAATATTGCAGTGATAGAGCATGTTCCTAAAGGAAGTAAATCTCATGAAGGAGTTAAGACTACTCAGTTCAAATTGAATATGAATCAATTTAATATTGTTGATAAAATTGATTTTTTCAAACAAGCAGGTCAACTCATTTTTACAAATTTGGTTAATGAGTCCACTACAAAATAAAAATTACAGTCAACTATGAATAAATTGGAGAATCAATTGAAGACAGAGAAGGCACAAAATAAAGCTTTGCGACTGGGCAAAGCTAAATTAGAAAGAAAGATTATGGAACTTGATGATGATGCTGCAAGTAATGTTGAAGTTTCAAATTTACCAGAAGCAAAAGATATAAAAATCAAAGTCCCAAAGAAAAATCTCAAAATGCCACATGATGCTTGTCCTCAAACTCCAGAGCTTCTTACAGTACTTCAGGAAAAGGAGGACTTGGAAAGAGAATTACAGGATGCTAAAGGAACCATTGGAGTATTAAGAAATCAAATTGAAGAGTTAAATCAAGAAGTTCAAACACTTTCAAAATCACAATTTGAACATCTCTCAGGGGCTGATCTTGATATTGCATTATCCAAAGAATTGGAAAACTTGACAGTTAAAGATATGGAGTGCAAAAAATTAAAAGAGGAGTTGACTAAATTAGAGCAAGATAATGAACATAAAACAAAGGTCCTTGAGGAATCTTTCGCTAAAAAAATAATAATTAAAGGCATGATTAAATCCAATGAAGCTCAATTTTATTGATACTAAATATGTTATTTGGCACCATCTTGTTGTGGAACTTAAAAGATTGAAGAATTATTTTGCACATGTTGAAGATGAAAAAGAATTGGCAAATTCTTGTTTGACTTAGGCTTCCATTTTTCAGAAGGATTTAGGAGACAAACCTATGAAAGCCATAAATGTTGTAATATTTCTTAACATGAGGACCAAATCTCAATTGATTTTTCTAGGAATATAGGACATGGCCGACCTTGTCTTTCAAGCTAGAAAGTATATTGTGAAAGATGGCTTAATAAAGGATGTGATAGGAAAAGAAAATTATATGTTAAGCATAGTATCATGTTTTAAAGATATCTTCTAGGATCTTTTTGTGCAGGGTCTACCAAGCTTTTGGAATGATCAAGGAGTGCTTATCCTAGATGAAGAGTATTAGGTCAAGTTTCAAGAAAAGAGGAATGACACATTTTGATTCAATCATACCTATTCTAATCTAACAGGTCAAAACATTTTCTACCTTTTAGAAAAAAAATAATCTTCTTAATCAAACAAGAAGAGTCATCAATGATTTACCATCGATCTCTTATGCTTTTCACACAAAATTGGATACTATGTATAGAGAGATGATAGAAGCATCATTCCCATCAACAACCATTTGGTAGAGGATAAATTCATTCAACAAGAAATGGATGTTTTTGGAGGAATCTTATACTTCAACTGATCATGAATCATAGACAATCGCACGATTTATGCAACAGATTGTCGATTTATCATATTTTGTTACCAATATTGGGGTTTTTTCCCAAAGATTGTAGAACTGAATATTTTGTAAATTTTGTATAAATTCTCTCATCACGATGAGGAAAAGGTTGGGATTTTGAGAAAAGAAAGACTATTGTGTGTATGTAAAGACTTTTTTCTGAAATTAATTAAAGTTTGTCAAGATCAGAAGTACTTGAGCAATTGAAACCAAAGATTCATGTGTTGGTATTTTCTAGTCTGTGTTCTTTAGTGATTGTTTCCTTTCAGTATTTCATTTGATGTGTTATCTTCAGTGTTTGAATGTAATCAAAGGATTCATAATTCATCTTTGATGCTCTGTTTTCATCACAATCTCTATTGATACAAAATGAATGGAAGAAGCATTCAAGTAATCCTAATTTTTTCTGCCAACAATTCATATCATATCTTGAACACTTTATTGATATTGCAATAGGTAATTTATATTGACACAAGCAATACTGAAGCATTTCAAAATTTAGGCCATAAGAATAATCATTTTTTAAATATGGATTACAAATAATTTGGAAAATTTAGAAGTCTTGGTCATTAACATCATTGTCTAATGATCACTTTCGATAGCAAAAACGCGCGCGCTGCTGCTTTGGAGCCGTGAAGCCGTCTGTAGATTGCCGCCGCCGCCAAACCCTTGGACGCCGCCATGAGCGGTCCTGGGGGTGGGGAGTCTGCTCCCACCCCTCCTCTTTCCTCCGCAGATGCCTTCCGCAGGCTGCTAACTCAGAAAGGGAAGAAGCACCAGCACGCTGAAGTGCCTAAATTCATTAAAAAGCTGGACGAAATTCCAGAGATCGCACTCCCAGAGGAACAATCAATAAAAATCGCTCTTGCATTGTCTGACAGAGGCCTGGTAGGGCAGTTTATGGGCCGATGGCCATCCACTAAGTCCACGGACGAATGGATACAACGAAACTGGAGGCCACAGCTGGAAAATAATGTGATTTGTTATGCTGTAGGGCGAGGCTATTTCATCTTTGAATTTACCACCAAGGAAGATCGCGACCTGGTTTTCAGAAATGGGCCGTACTTTATGGGAAATCAGGGATTGTATCTCAATAAATGGAGTCCTGATTTCGACCCATCCGTTGATGTCCCCAAGGAGGCGCCGGTCTGGGTGCGGTTACCCAACCTCCCTCTTCACTGTTGGAGCTATCAATCCCTGCAGAAGATCGGGAATGGGCTGGGCCGATTCATTGACAAAGCTGATCACAAGGGCCAATATACTTGTGCCAGAATCTGCGTAGAAGTTGATCTGGAAGCCGGGCTACCAGAAGCAATTAAACTCAAGGTTGGAGAATGGCAGCACTACCAGAAGTTGGACTACGAGCAGCTGCCGTTCAAATGTAGAACTTGTCATGAGCATGGACACTTCCAGAGAAACTGCCCAAAAGCCCCATCAGGGAACACAGTTGAAGAAGAGGGATGGAAAGAAATCAGAAAGGGAAAGGCCATCCCAAAGCCTCCCGGACAGAAAACTACCGGCCCATCGGGAAAGCCTCACATCAATCCAAAAGCCGCTGCTACTTCTAAAGATGGATCTCCATTTGGAGAAAAGATGGATGATAAGGAGAACCAAGAAGGAACCGGAAATAAGGAGAAACAAGGAAAAACAAACGAAGCAGAATCATCAATTCCCACACCAGAGGAAGGTCAGAGGGGAAATGAAGGTAATGAAGAACACATTAGTCTAGCCTCAGACTCTGAAGGCGATTCAGAAGAGAGAGATTCGGAATCAGACAATTCGTTAGCCACTCCAATCAAGACGACCAGAGGGCGGAAATCCAAGAAGAAACAGAGAGAGGAAGAAACTTACAAAGATGTCCTCCAGGGTTCCCAAAAAACTCTCAAATCAATGATGAATACCAGATCTGGGCGCAAAAGCAACAAGGCTCCAATGGGAGCCTCCTCCCCCCACAAAAGTAAATAATGAAATACGTCTCCTGGAACTGCAGAGGTTTAGGCAGCAGGTCGAAAGAGGAAGCCCTGAAAGATTTAGTGAGAATATACTCGCCTGAAATCCTCCTCATCCAGGAGACAAAGCTGGAGGAACTTCCCCTCCTCCAATCTAGTAAAGTTTTTTGGAACAAAGGCCATGGAAAAGCGGTTAGTGCAAGAGGTGCCTCTGGCGGAATAGCCACCTTCTGGAACAGCACCATATATGACTTTATTCAAGAAAAAAGCAGCTCTCACTGGCTCTTCACTCAGCTACTCCACAAGGATTCTGGTCAGCAAGTAAGTATGTTTAATGTTTATGCTCCAGTTTTGTCAAGTGAGAAAAAAATCTGCTGGAATTCGCTCCATACTTTTCTTTTAGAGCAAAACCCCGAGAATATCATAATAGCTGGTGACCTTAATGTCACCCTCGATATTGATGAGAAAAAGGGAGGTTCCATTGTTAGGGATCCTGCCAGAGAATGGGTGGAAGACATAATGTTGGGCTGGGACCTGGAGGATATTAAACCATCTTCAGGGAAATTCACTTGGTCCAATAAAAGAACAGGCCCCAATCATATTGCTGCCCGACTGGACAGATTTCTTGTCCACTCCTCCTTCCTAACCAGCGGTCTCTTGGCATCTTCAAAAATTCTTCCAAATCTCACCTCTGACCATAAACCCATTCTTCTCGAGCTTTCCCTTGATTGCAATCTTGGCCCCATTCCTTTCCGGTTCAGCCCTTTGTGGATCCAGCAAGAAGGTTTCAAGATGTGGTCTCCGACTCTTGGAATAGGCCTGTCCATGGTTCTCCTTTCTTTGTGTGGGAAGAGAAAATTAGGACTCTAAAAAGAAATCTAAAAGCCTGGGCTAAAAGACTGCAATCCCCCTCTTCCAAAAGAAAAGAAAATACACACAGGCTTGCTGATCACCAACTAGAAATGGAGCAAAACCCGGTTTCCCAAAGTATGCTACTAAAAGAAATCGAGCTCCAAAAAGAGGTTCATAGATCTAGCAGGGAGGAGGAAGAATACTGGCGGCAGAAGTCTAGAATTCTCTGGCTGAAATCCGGCGATAAGAACACCAGCTTTTTTCATAAGCAAGCGGAAGCCCGAAAGAACTTCAAATCAGTCTCAGAGATTAAATTCCAAAATACTGTGGTCAAGGATTTCGAAGGCATCAAGAAAGCTGCATACTCCTACTTCCAAGATCTGTATTCGGCTCCTGAAGAACCAGCTATTGATCCCCACTCTTATCCGATCAATTTAATACCCACTTGTGTCAAGGACTCGGACAACGATATGCTGACAGCACCGATTAGTATGGAAGAGCTTGAGGAGGCACTGAACAATATGGAGCCTGATAAAGCCCCAGGGCCAGATGGGTTCTCTGTAAGGTTCTTTGTGACTTGCTGGTCAATAATCAAAAAAGATCTTCTGAGGATGGTCAGAAAATCCCAGAATTGTGTTAAGATAGGTGGTGGCATCAACTCAGCCTTCCTAGCTCTGATTCCAAAAGAGAAAGGCGCCTCTGACTTTAGTAGATTTAGGCCAATATCTTTGTGTAATTCCAGCTATAAATTGGTCTCAAAAATAATAGCCAACAGGCTGAAAAATATCTTGCCAGACATCATCCCTGAAAATCAAGGCGGTTTCATTAAAGGCAGAAAGATTTTGGATAACATAGTGCTGGTCCAAGAAGCAGTCCACTCTAGTTGTCAAAGAAAGGAGAAAGGCATGGTGATTAAGCTCGACTTGGCGAATGCATTCGATAGGGTGAGGCATGAATTTCTGTTTGCTGTGATGAAGAAGCTAGGCTTTTCAACAAATTTCATCAACTGGGTGAAAGCCTGTATTGCCTCGCCTTGGATTGCGCCCTTGGTTAATGGCCGTTCTACTGATTTCTTCCAAGCTTCCAGGGGCCTGAGACAGGGATGCCCTTTATCTCCGCTCCTATATGCTGTCCAAGCCTCGGTGTTAAGCTTCCAACTAGATCATAATCAGCAAATCCAAACATTGCCTGGCCTCAGAACCACTCACAAGGTGAAAGACATTAATCATGCCCAATTTGCTGACGACACTCTGCTGCTTGGAGGAGCAAGCTTGATCTCTGCAAGACATTTCAAGAGGGAACTGGACACTTACAGGCTGATTTCGGGCAGCAAAATCAATTATAGAAAATGCTCTATCTACGGCTGGAATTGCTCGAATAAAGAGCTGTTTGACATAGCAAGACTTTTAGAAATGGAAGGAATCCGAAATTGGGAGTCATTTAAATATCTCGGAATACCAATCTTCAAATCTAAGCCTAAAGTTGCTCACTGGCTGCCGCTGCTTGACAAAATAAAAAATAGAATCCAAGCCTGGGGTGCCTCATGGTTGAACAATGCAGGGAAAGTCATCCTCATGAAATCGGTCCTAATAAGCATGCCTCTATTCCAGAACTCAATCCTCCTTGCCCCAAAAACCTTCCTCAGTAAGCTAGATAGTCTGTTGAGAAGATTTCTGTGGGAAGGTGGGAATAACAATGATAGAAGAATCCATTTAGTGAACTGGGAAATCCTCAGAAATCCCTTTCAGGAAGGAGGCCTCCAGCTGCGCAATTTGGCTGCTCAAAATCTTGCTTTGGGTTCCAAGATTCTTTGGAATTTAGTCTCTGGAAATACTAGCTGGAGTAAAAGAGTCATTTGGAAGAAATACTTCCACGGGCAGCGATTGAGATGCCTGGACAAGCCTCCAAGAACTCTAAAAGGTTCTCCAATATTCAATCTTTGCAATGCTGCAAGGGAACAATTCAGCCAACATCTATATTGGATCCCGGGTAATGGAAAGAAAATCAATATATGGGATGACTCGATCTTGGGTGACCAGCCAATGAAGAATGTAAATGGGCTTGCAAACATTAAAAATTGGCTTCACTCTCGTAATCTGCACACTTTGTGGGACATTTCGAACTGGAAAGCAGCTCCTGACAGAACCTGGGATGGGTGGAACCTGGGAGAGGTCCCCATAATGCTGCAGGGGGAAGTCTCATTATTACTAGATATGCTCCAAGGAAAATCGCCTTCAAAAACCACTGCTAAAGACAAAAGAGGCTGGGGGTCCAGCTCTGGCCATTATACTGTTTCTGAGGGTTACAAAAGAATTATGGTTGTTCCTCATGTTCCTCCAAACCCGGCCCAATGGAAATTTATATGGGACTTTCCAGCTCTCCCAAAAATAGACTTCTTCTGCTGGACCGTGGCACATCAAAGCATCCTCACCAGAGATAACTTGAGAAGAAGAGGGATGGAAGGACCTTCTAGATGTCCTCTCTGCAAGTCTGATGAAGAAACTACCAATCACCTGCTGCTGCTATGCCCCTACGCTCAAGAAGTCTGGAGGGGGGTGCTGATGTTAGAGCCCATCCTTGCTCTCCCAGACAACATTCCTGCCTTGTTCAGAACCTGGGCCAGCTTATCTCCTTTCTGCCTGAAAAATAAAAGTCTTCTTAAAACCAGCTGGATGTGGATCCCTAAGTTTATTTGCTGGAAACTATGGTTGGAAAGAAACAATAGAATTTTCCGAGAAGAAAGCTGCAGCACAATAAAAGTTATTTCTAAAATAAAAGCATTGTTGGGAGAGGCACTGGAAGCCAACACTTCATCAAGGAATGAAACGGGACTGCTCAGAGAAGAAGAGAAATGGTTCAAAGAATTAGCTCCAATGCTAAAGGAAAGGCCCCCACAAGCTGTTCCCGTTCATTCCAGTTGGGAGATTAGACTGGAAGAACAAGAGTTTATCAAGTGGAGATCGGCCTTGGAAGATCACTGTTTATTCTTCGATGGGGCTTCTAAAGGAAACCCTGGGGTTGCTGGCAGCGGGGGAGTTTTATTGAGCCCAGGAGGCTCCCCGGAACTGAGATTCCATTGGGGTCTTGGAATTGAATCTAACAACAGAGCGGAGGCTCTGGCTCTGTGGCAAGGGCTGACACAGGCGATCAAAAGAAATATCCTTTCTCTCTCAGTCTTCGGAGATTCAAGACTCATCATCCAGGCCATGATTAGTCCTAAGAACTCTCACCAGGTCCAGTTAGCCCCCATCATCAAGAAAATCAGACTTCTGCTGCCCAAATTTAACAAAATCTCATTCTTTCATATCCTAAGGAACCTCAACTCTCTAGCTGATACTGAGGCCAACCTTGGTGTCCTCTGTTCTCGAAGATCCCTGGTAATTAACTCATCAGAATCATCTTGCTCAATACCTTAAATCTCCAGCCCGATCCTTCTTTTCCTTTTGAAATAGGGGTTCTCTGCTCAACCATTTTGTAATCCGACATCCCAAGGCTGATCCAAGATTCCGAATTTCTTCTGTTACTTGATTTGTCCCTGTTTCTCCAACGAATTTAAAGGTTCCTAAAGGGTATATCTCAGTGAAGTTTTGCATTCCCTCTGTCTCTCTCTTCTGAAGGATAGGATCAGAAATCTCAGAGTCAGTCTTCCCTGGGAAGTGGCATTTGTGACTTCTCCCAAGTTCTGCATTGGAGACTCAAGTCGTTGATGACTTCCTCTTACTCTGCAGTCACTCAGATTCGATGTCTGCTGGGATTGCACTTAAAAGATCCGCAGATAGCCACCAAAAGCGAAGTTCTGATACACAGCTAGCTCAAGATCGGACTAACGTCTTACTCCAGGTTCTTCAAACATCCAGGATACACAGAAACAAATCAATGCAACCACACGTTTAATGAAAGGATCCCTCTGCTCCTTTGCATCTGTTGACCGAAACCTGCCGGGCGACTTTTCCATCCGTTTTCTGAAAGGACTCAATACCTCATCTTGCTGCTGCTGAACGTATTCATTCCAGTGAGATCAAATCTGCCAGATCGAATCCAGCATCCTTCCCTTTGCTGCACGCCCCTATATGCGCTCAGTTATGGAGGAAAGCCGCAGATTTCAGTCACAGAATCAATTCCTGGGGTTCGAAAATTTCATTGCAAGGATTCCTAAAAGCTCATCTACTGGAACTTAAGTGCCACGCCCAAGCATCAGGACAAAGCCAAGTACGCACTCCTTCTACAAAATGGGGGACGACAGCGACAGAGACTCGAGTTAATAAGTATTGACAAACAAATGGAAAGTGCCATCGGTTATTTTGCAGAGAAATCCCTCTATTCTCTGAGGAGCAATCTGTCATTTGAGGACTTTACATGGGGCGACGTCTCATCTACAGCCAATAAGCCGAAGTAGTTTATTTCTCCACTCCAGACCCTCGTTTTGAACAGCATTCCTCTCGGATTGGATCAGCATTCCCTTGCACTCCTCTGTTCTCTGTCATGGACTCACCTGAATTGTAAAGCACGCGGTAGCTGATTTACCGCCATTTCAATATAACCGTTAACGTAAAAAAAAAACATCATTGTCTACAACAATGTCATCCAGTGTATCATTGTCAATGTTCATATGATCTTTCAAGTTGTTAATATTATCATCATCCTCATCTTGACTTGCATCATCTTCATCGTCATTGAAATTTGACTGTAGACCATCCATGTTGTTACCATATGTATTTGGATCATCATTTTCTATACCATCCATATTGTTGTCTTCCATAACATCATCTAACTCTGCATTGTTGTCTTCTTGTGCCTGGAGATAACCATCTTCAACATCATCATGGATGTCAATTTCTTCGATGTTTTCTAATCCATCTCTCTAATTTTGTTGGCCATCATTGTTTTTCCCAGTATCCAGTAATGCATCATCAAATACATGCCTTAATCTTGGATGATAATGTATGACAAATATCCATTTCGAGTCCAAAATATCTTCATATAAAAATACTTGTGCATGAACGAGTACACACATATATTAGACGTATGTTATAACAATTTAATTGATTACTAAACACATGTATATATTCACAATAAGAAATGTATTAATAGATTATTGATCACTACCGCTTCTTCTTTGAGTTAAAGAAATACTTGTTCACAATGAATTGGTAGAACATAAGGTTCCTTATCCTCCTGTAGGAATTTTGAGGAATCTATAGAAAAAAATCCACTATGGGTTGTTGAGTCTTGAAAATGTCATTCATTTCCATTACACTTTCACTATTATGTCCATTATATCACCTCCATTTCACCTCCATTTCACTACTATGTCACCACATTCATCCCACTTTCATTATCATTGGGCTACCTTTATGTTTTTCCAATATTTATTATTTCTAAGCCTTTTAAGTGAATTTGTGGTTAAACATTAGAAAATAATGTGCATATGCTTATACCTAACAAATGGGTTGAGTTTGTTGACATGTGTAGGTTGAAAGGAGACTTCTAGAAGACCCTTATGTGGCACTCTAAGGCCAAATTCGAATTTGGTTGGAAAGAATCATGGGATCATGAGGATATGTGTCACATCTGCTAATTGTATTGTAACTCTAAAAGACATGTGTCTTATCAGTTCCTATTTTGATTAAGACTCTAGAGGTAGAGGGAGAGATTCATGGTTTATCATTAATGAGAAGGCTCTCATCTTTTTGTATAAATAGGAGGTCTCTCTCCTTCATTAGTTAGTCTTTTTAGTCTCTTTTTAGTCTCTCTTTGGAGAGCTTTGTTGTACTTTGCACTTTTGAAGAAATTGAATAAAGCTTTGATGTTCTCAACATGGAAGGAGATGTGAAGTAGATGTCATGGAGCATATTAGGATGTAAGTAGATTAGATTTCATTTTGTAAATATTGCTTTGTAGAATGTAAGGTAGATTAGATTTTCATTCATGCAATTTTAAGTATGCTTTGATTTCATAGGTAGAAGGGGGCCCCTGCCTTGTACAGTTTGAATTATTGCATTTTATTTTCTCCCGGGATTTGTTTTTATGTTTATGTATTTGCTTTACAAACTAATGGTATTTGAAGTTGACAGGTTCAAGCTGCTGCCTTTGTTTTTATAGCTGATTTTTAATTTTATTTCTCAAAGAGCTGCTAACACATAAATGATCTTCATCATAAATTGTTATATTTTAAGATCAAAATATCACTAACTTGCAGCTGGCTTTGAGTGCTTTTCAGACTGTTCTTTCACTACTTTCTAACCATACTTTGCATAGTACATATGGCTGAAGTAGAGAGTTAGAAAGAGCAAAATATTATTACTAGTCTTTAAAGTAGATTTTTGGTTTTAAGTGCTTCTTAGACTAATCTTTCACTACTTTCTAATCATACTTTGCATAGTACATATGGCTGAAGTAGAGAATTAGAAAGAGCAAAATATTATCATTAGTCTTTAAAGCAGATTTTTCTCACTTTTCTAATTCAACTTAAGCTACTTTCTATCCGTGCTTTACACAGTACATGTGCTTAGAAGCATCGAGTTAGAGAGAGATAATCATTATCTTTGGTTTTAAAAGTGACTTTCTTTTCTTTTATTTGCAGTAGCATGAATGGTGTCTAGTGCCATTGGAAGTGGTCATTTACTTTCAAGTCATTTCAAGTTCTTTGCTTTCAGTTTCATTTCAAGTTATTTCTTTCAAGCTCTTTCTTTGCAAGTTTAAAAGTTTGATTACTTTCTAGACTTATTTCTAACTACTTCCTAATCGTGCTTTACACAGCACATGTGTTTGAAGCAGAGTTTTAGGAAGAGTTGAACATTATAACTGGTCTTTAAAGTGGTTTTTTCTTACTTGTCACCTTAGAGCTTGACTACTTTTTGGACTTATTTCTGACTACTTCTTAATCGTGCTTTACACAGCACATGTGTTGAAGCAGAGTTTTAGGAAGAGTTGAACATAAACTATAAAACAACGAAGTAAGAGAAAGGTTAACTAAGCACATATAGTGCACCACACTTCATCAGTTTACGATACCCGGATTGATAATTTATGTAGAGCAATTTAAGACATTAAATTGACTAAACATGGGTATCATGTCTTCATGTCCTCTCAAATGCTTCATACCATTTACACTTAAAAATACAACATTTAAAAGAGTGGTAATCCAATCAATAATTTCTTGTATTTTCCCGATATATTGTAGATTCACTTCAATAATATTCTTACCTTTTGAGCTTGATCGACTGGATTTCTTGAAGTCAACCATGATGTCACAATCAAAGGATCATCTCTTTACATGCACATATTCTACACGATAATGTCGACCATATGCCCACATTGTTGGATATTTCCTTGCATGTGAAAAACCATTTATTTCGGTTAAAACAAATATAATGACAAATATTAAAATAGTTAATAGTGTCAAAACTGTAAGGAAACAACATTCTGTTAAATTCCAATTGTACCTTTATTTCACATCCTCTAGACATGTTGATTTCATCTTCTAATATGTTTGAATATATACCTGCATCTTCTATTTGATTTTGAATTTGTTCAGTAACCCATTCTAGTGTGCAATCTTTGCTCCATTCCCCTTGCAGATCAATAGGAAATGGGGCATTCCTTGGGTTTGACCTCTTAAATAGTCTCCTTGATCCTAACACTCCTCTCTTTTTATCATACAAATAAATCCATTTGTTGATAAAGTCCATGTGGTACAGAATGAACTTGTCGAGTATAACACTTTCATCTACACCTATTACATGTCAACATGTTTATTTCAAACTCCAAAGGCCATGTTGTTAATTTGAAAAATAAATTAATGATGGCAATAAAAACAACGACAATGATCATGAGTTTACTTACTAATTTCTACTTGAACACCATTAGATTATGGTTTTTCTCTATCGATGATATCTAATGCTCATTATTCATCCCATAAGCATGGCCCATCTTCAAAATCCTTACCAAGGAATTCACATAGGAAGAAAAATGCTTCATTCAATTCATACCCTCTAGCGATGCAACCCTCTCGATGTGCCTTTTGTTGGACATATATTTTAGAGTTTTCATATACCTCTCAAAGAAAAGCATCCACCTCATCGATACGACATCTGTCATTTCAATGTCATCGACTAGGTGAATAAGTAAATGAACTTGTAGGTCCATCAAACTTGTAAGGAGCCCCTTCTCAAATACACATACAATTTCTACAATTTCCTTCTTCCATTTTAGCTCTTCACATCCGTGGATCTCCTTGGATGTCACCCACCTAATATAAGAATAGTAAATTAGTATGAAACTTTAAACAAAAAATAAAATGCAATGCGATATATCTATGTCTCTCACACATGAAAATTCCATATCGCACACCTTGCAAATGTTGACAATCAACTTATGTTATTTCTCAAGTCAACAGTAAGACATGAATCCCCCCTAATTGCCAATGGCATGATATTCTCTCAGACACATTTATCAAAGGCCATTAATTATTTTTGTCACATAATAAAATATCATAATATATTTAGTACCTAATTAATTTTACCAATAAATGTTAAATGATGATATATAATACCTTCATAAAATCATGAAAAACACATGTTTTAAATCATGTGGTATTTCCATCAACTGCAAAAGTTTTATCTAACGATGACCCATAGCCAATAGGTGTCCTTATTGAATGTATGAAATTTTTTAGTTGGTCTAACTCTTACTGTTTCAAAATCCATGGAGCTTCTACATATTTTTCATTTTCCTTGTTTGGCCACAAATGTTTTCTATCAAATTTCGTATGCGAAAGAGAAATATCTCTCCTTGAAAACAAGGTATCCTTCTCTTTGCCTGCTATATGTCGAAATATTGAATCTGGGACATTTTTGAAGATGTTCATAGGATCTAATAGGTGAGATATTAATAGATCCATCCATTAGGGGAGCTCATAAAATATGGATTTCCTTTTCATCCCTTATGGCATCTTAATTACAACTTATTATGGTTCTTTAATATAATCACTCCCATAAACAAAATCCTGCCAAGCTTTCAATTCAACATATTCATACTTATTAAGCTAATACATTGGACCCATAATCATGTGTTACATGTCATTTTGTCACCATGACACTTGACCGTTAAAATGGACCTCTCGCCATCCATAAACATGTTCCATTGCACTCCCTTAGAAGTCAAATAATAAAAAACTCTTGAAGAAGATGTGAATTTTGGGTAAAATGGATTTATGACTTGTTAAGTATTGTTAGGGTCCTATAATATAGGTAATTAAAGTATGTCTATCCATTTATTTATTTTGAGAATCTGCTGGTAAACTTTAGCCTATGAATTCACTAGGTATTATAATCTAAATTGTCTTTGTACAAAGGTCTCAAATTGGTCAAGTCATTGAAAATATGTGTGTCAAAAGAGGTCCATTAGTCTTGATTTGAATTTTAAGGTCCCTAAGGGGTCATCATTGAGGTGTCATCAGTGACTTGTCATGAGTGAGTGTTGGAAAATTGATGGTGGTTGTGCTATTATTGTGCATGAATGTTGGCACTGATGTCAACTAGACTGGAAAGAATGTGTGCTGCAGCAAATGCATGGCTCAGAAGGATTCCTATGGTAGCTGCAGGCTTCATGTAGAGGATCATCATGGTGGGTGTGATTTCATCTGTACAAAAATTAAAAGAGCAAAGAAGTTTACAGTCATCTTCCAAGCAACAGAAGGACTCAAAGCCCACATTATACCTCTCCATTGGAAAGTGCTTTGAACAAGATTTCCAACGATATGTGGAAGTCCAAAAGTGGAATCCTAAATAAAAAGACAAGGCCTGCTGAAGTTCAAATATTTGAAGCCTTAGGAAGGAAGGAATATCAACATATCGAAGATCAGAATGTTAGAGGTCCAGCATACCGACGCATCAGAATGTTAGAGGTCTAGCATATCGACGCATCGACATATCAAAGGTCAGAATGTCAGAGGTCCAACATATTGGCGCATTGACATATAAGAGACCGGAATGTCAGAGGTCTAGCATATCGACACATCAGAATATCATAGGTCAGCGTATCGACACATTGCAATATTGGAACATCGGAACATTGACACATCGGAACATCGACTTATCAGAGTATCAGAACTTCTTAAAGTGAGGAACCTTTAAAAAGTTGCGATATCGATAAAGTGCCGATATTATTAAAAAATGCCAAGGAATGCCGATAAATATTAATGAAGGATTTTGTTGCAAAACCAAAGGTTAACGTGCCCTCTTCTCTCTCCTCTAGCAAGACACATGGCAACATATGATTGGTTCCGATAAGCTACAGTGGCATCTAACGACAACATGACGTGGCAGTACTCCAGGACACATGGCTGGCATATTCAACCTTATTGAGTAGTCTAAAGGGCCAGAAATGGGTGACACGTGTCACCTCTAAGGAGTTAGGCACATGGAGTGATGCGCCATATTGAAGGTCGACATATCGGAGGTTAAAGACGTCGGCACTTTAGAACAACTGGAGTTTGGAAAAGTTCTGATAAAGGGGGCTTCCAATATTGGGCTAACACATGGTCGTGAGAGTTCAAAGAACCAAGGGCGCAAAGAAGTTAACAAAGGAAGAATGGCCCCCGACAGGAGTCTGAAGGCTTAGCACCTTAAGGCTAAGCAACAGGTCACAACTCTCGGTCCTATGATGAGAAATGCAGGGAGGGCTAAGCAGAAGGAGCCAAGATGAAATCAAAACTTCGCAGAAGTTATGATACAAAGGGGGCTCTAATATGGCATTAAGCCGATGGTCACTGACCTGGTCATATGAGAAAGCAAATGCCAAAGGAGCTAAGCACCAAGGGAATCAGGAATATCAGAACATAACACCATCGTGAAGTAATGATGTGGAATTTCTCCGATAAGACAATATAGAGAGCTAATCAAGTTTGAAAGGGAAGCTCACATGTTTTGTGAAAACAACTTCAAGCACTCCAGATTCCAAGGCAGAGGATTAGCATAAATGAACCAATTTCCATATTTGAAGGCTGGAGATTTTCCAATGATTGTTTTTATCTTTATTTTATTATTCAGTTTTTTTCTCCGATAAGACAATATAGAGAGTTAATCAAGTTTGAAATCGCAGCTAACAAGTTTTGTGAAAACAACTTCAACCACTCCAGATTCCAAGGTAGAGGATCAACACAAATGAACCAATTTCCAGATTTGAAGGCTGAATAATTTCAAATGATTGTTTTTATCTTTAATTTATTGTTAAGTTTATTGTTTTGTTTTGTTTTTGTTTGTTTGTTTGTTTGTTTTTCCCCAGAAATATAGCCATCATCAGCAACAAATTTCCTTCAAAGGTTCAATAAAACAACCGAATTTGTCTAGAATTCCTATTATTTATTTATGTTTCATAAATATCTATATCTTTGTTAGATATTGTTTTGCAATCAACTCCTTTTTGGAATCTGAAGTTAGTTCAATAGGAAGTCTATAAATATTTGTAATAAGACTTAGAAAGGGTTGGATTATGTATGAAGAAAAGAGCTCTACCTTGATGTAGGTTGTGGATTGTACTCAAAGTAATCAATTTTCAGAAATACAGAGGCAGTTTTGTTTCAGGATTCTTGTGTCAAACAAATGGTGATGTTTCTCTCATGTTAAATTGTTCTTTCTTCTTAGTTTCTGTATGGTTTTCCCTCCTGATTGTTGCAAGAAGATTAAGAGTTGAATTTACTTAAGTGTACTTTGCTCTGGCTTGTTTTAAACAATCTTAATGTTTTCCTCATGAGATTAAATATAAAATTCATTTAAATATGCTTTATATTTAATTGATCATCTACTTTTTCATCTCAGCCACACCATAAATATCTTAAGATCCAAGAGTTTGCCTACCTTGCCCTGTTACAGCTACTCTGTCAATTTGTAATTGATTACCCAAAAGTTTATGACTCCATGCCCAATGGACTTTTCCAACATTTTTCAACCAAAATTTTGAAAATCCTACCACGATCTTCGATACGTAGCCTAAAATCTTTGAAAGCAGAAATTAAATCATACAAAGAGAGCCCTCTCTAAAGCTGGAAGGGCTAGATCCCAACTTTAAAAGTGGTTTGTGGTTACCTTTGTAGTTTTCTTTCTCAGCCTAAGAAAATTACAGAGTGCTAACAAGTATGACCTGCGCACTTTTCCTTGTTAGTTTCTGCGCATTTGTAGCTTCTACCCCTGAACTGTGCAAAACTGTGATATGTCTTCCACTATAGACCGTGTAGATAAATCAAGGAAAAATAAAAATAAAAAGCGAATTCTAGAAGTATTGTTGGTCGAATATATCTCAACTGAAAGCTTCTATGTCATATCTATTCGAGCCATACCCCTCAGATCATGGAGCTAATTCCCTTTCATCAAGGAACCCTAATCCCCCAATTAGAGGATCTCATCCTTCTCTTTTGGATTTGAAGTTTCTTCCTCTTGGCCTATAAATTAACTAGAGGATAGAGGGATTGGGAGGTTAAGAAAATATACACTTATGTAGTTGGATTTAGATTGGAAGGCTTATCAGCTAAGGGGAGGTTTAGAGGCATTTGGGGGGAACCACATGACATCAAGGCAGAGGTTGTAAGGCTCTTATTTATCCTTCAATTAATACAAATGAATCCTTTTTCTCATTGTATTGCCTTATTTAAATGATGAATGATTTATCCTTATTTTGATATTCATTAAGATAATCTCAATTTCTAATCTCCTTGATTATTAGGTTAAGCTTGTTTGAATTGTTATGATTGCTTATGCATTTGAGCTCTCTTATGTCTGTGATTGCAGGTCTTTTTGAGCATTGGGAGGCTTCATTGAGACAGAGCAAGGATATTCATCAAGCATTTCACAAATAGGTAATAGGCTTATTCTCCTACTCTTGTATTGACAATTCGAACGAAATAAGCTTAGGGAAAGAGTTATTCAATTGTTTGTTTGTTTCTAGTTTCGTTTAGGATCTAGGGAGATCACTCTTGTCAGTAAGAGGCATTTATCTACCATAACAAATTGGCGACTCCGATGGGGAACGCTACTGTTCTCTTCTCTTTCCTTGGTTTTGCTTTCCCATGTTTTTTGTTTAGCTGGACCCGAGTCTTGGTAAATTTATGATCTTTTTTATTTTTTCTTTGACTTCCCAGATTTGCGCAGTTTTTGTTCACCCATAGAGCACATATTTGCACATTTGTTGCCTCAGCAACCAAACACATGTGCACTGAACTATACTTCTCGCCTGTGTAATTCGTATAAATTTTTGAAAAATTAGGTTTTCTCTCAATCAGAGTCTGAATTTTGATTTCTGAAAGAGTCATTATATTTGTTTTGATTGTCCAATACCTTTTCTGAACTTGCTTGAGTGATTTGGTGAATTATTTTTGGGAATCAATCCCTTTTGCAAAATTGATTAGGGTTTTGACTGGATTGTTTGCTGATCGATAAAAAAGAGATATGTTGTCCTTAAGATCACTGTATTCCTGTCTTTTTCTATCAAATACATCAGATCCATTATCAATCTTGCTTATTTGTGATGAAATTCTTTGTTTAATCGTAAATTAGGGTTTCTCTGAAATTGTTATGTTTTGTGAAGAATTGCTTTCATTGTTGAATGATAAAAAGGAAATCATTTCTTTTCAGTTTTGAAATCTTTCATAATTACATTCTAACATCATTAAGTTAAAGCATTCATTAGGGAAATTGAATTTTTTCCAAACTCTTGATTGATTTTTGTGTGTTTCAAAATTTCAAGTGATAAATGATAAAAGACATTTTGGGTTTGTTTGATCTCTTAGGAAAATTTGAAATCTTAGTTTATTTCTGCACCTGGATTACATCAAAGTGAAATTGGTTGTCTTATGAAAACAATTTTGGTGAAGTTGTGAGCTTTGCATTTTATTTGTAGAAAATCAAAGAAACTCTTACTTTCCCTTAATTATGATTTCATTGAACAATAGATAACAAATTGCATGTTCGATTGCATTAGAATTTCGAGTCGAGTCATAATATCACAAGTTTCCTCTCATTACCTATTGAGTAAATAATAACTTAATAACACAACGTTAATGAAAATCAAATAGAATTTTATATTTTTTAGGGCTCTTACCACCTACGATAGCTTAAGTGTATGGATTTAGAATAGGGAAGTGAGTAAACTTTCCAAAGCTACAGACAAACAATAGAATCTTGCAATAGGGAGAGAAATCCAATTATTTCAGTTTTACTGTGGGAAGCTCTTTTTATACATGAGTTAAGCACGATATCATGTCGGATCTGGTGAAGTGATTGTACCCACTTCATTTGCTATGATATAGAAATTTTCATGTATTACAACGGTGCCGAAAGGTACTTGGGGTCACCTGAAAGTAAACTTCCAATTAACCATGTTGAGGAGCTTTCAAGGGGATTGAGCTTTGTTACTTTTCCCTTGCATGTACGTTCGATTTATGACTATTCCACTAGGTAGAATTGTTGTAGTTGGTAAAATTAGTGACTATAATCATAGGTAGAAATTCCCACTATTGATCAACAGATTATGCAATATACTATAACACAATACAAGATCTACTTCTACAACACTTTGCGGAAGCTTAATCGAATTGAGCAAGATCAAGTGAACACATATAACTGATAAGAAGAAATAAATCACACATAACACAGAAGAAATAACCCAGGGAAAGCCTTAGCTTAAAACCCCAACTCTGTATTATCATACAAGTGGAAATATAGTCTACATTACAAAAAGAATCAGCTCACAAGCTATCTTGCTCTCTTTGCAATCCCTCTGCTGCTCATAGACAGTCAAAGGCCTCTCTCAAACCTTCTCCTCTGCCCTCCAAGCCTCCTATTTCTTTGCGCAATTTTCCTTGGGGTCTAGTTCAACCACTTGTGTGAATTGGCCTCTTCACACACTCATTAACCTCTGATCTAACTACACAATCTTGAAGGAGATAAATCCTTCTCCATGGATGAGTTTCCTTTATAGGAAGAATCCATCCAACTGATAATACACTGTCCCTCCTCTGATCTCAACTAGGTCTTTGTCTGAACTGACATGCATGAGTTATTCACGAGAGAATATTCAGTTATCTAAAGTGCAACAGTTATATGCAAGCACGCATTAACTAACTGAACTCACATTAATTTAAACAAATTGTTTAAATCAATCTAACTGGACTTGACTCAGTTAACTGAGCCAACTAATTACAACTCAAATTAGAACTCATCCTTATCTCCTTAACTGATGGATAAATTCCTCAATTAATGGAGAAACTGTTGCATGTCCTCACATAAACTTCATGTTTGATTTTTCACAACTAATTAACTCATGGTGAATTAATTAATTTATTTTCAAACATCTGTTAAGTTCAAATTCGAATTTTACTTCACTATTTTAGTTTAGGGACTGACTAAAATAGGAATCCATCACGAACTGCTAAAAATAGCAATGTTACTTTTAGCACTTCCATTTTTCATTCCCTGTTGCTCAATCCAGCACTGGTACCCAAATTTCTATTTATAGTAGTGCTATTTTTAGCATTTCTTATTGCCATTTTCAACACTCCCTATCAACAAGAAAGGCTTCAACTCGAACCCGATCCTGAACCTTTGGAATGTTCTGCATGCAACACTTCTTCCAATTGTGGTTGCTCCAGCAACTCTAGAAACAAAAAACTCCCCATTGACCTCTCTGTTGGGCAAGAAACATACTCTGATGCTGAAGCTCTACCTGCTGCTGACAAGTGCTCCCTCTCTGACCTCTGAGCTGCTGCAACACTCAATGCATCTCGCACCATTGCACACCTCTTTGTGCCATCCTGCATTGGTGCAACACTCCTCTGCCTCTCGCATTGTTGCAACCTGCTAGCTCTTCATAGTCCTAGGACTCCTGCACTATAGCTCTACCTGCCACTCCATTCGCATCTGTCTCTACCCACTCAGCTAGTCCTGCTACTCCTCGTCGGGGCTCTCGTAGCAAAGTAGAATCAAAGAGGTTGGGTACCTCAAGGATCCTGCCCCCATTCCAACCTTCTTGGGACTGTCACTCTACATTACCCCACCTCCTACTTGGAGGTATGGATGCATGTGATCCCTCTACCCACCTGGCTCGAAATTTCCCCCTAATGGAGGTCTCTGCATGAGTGGATGCCTTCACTCTGTCTCCTCTCGGCTTCCCCAGTTGTGGTTGCTCCACAACCTCCTGAAGCTGCTTCACCAATCATGGCTCCTCCACAATCGTCTGAGACTTCTTTTGGCACTGCATGTTGAGAGGTAATGTACTCTCCCTCTCAACCACCAAGTCTCCATCAGTTTCCTTGCTCCTCAAGGATTTGCATGCATATTGTACCTCAAGTGCATACAGGTGCTTGACCCGTGAACTGATCTGCTTCACTTGTCTTGTGGTGATGTGTCTAAGGAAAACCTTTCCCTTACTGTTATAGACATATTTGGGCACTGCAACCCCAATCACATATGTCCATAAACCAAGGGATTCTAAACCCTAAAAGTGTTTTTTCATACCCTAAAGTAACAAGGTCAGCTGATTACATCATCTCCTAGAAGTTCTCCATGAAAAACTACTCGAAACTGGTCAAAACAGGACCATACAGACTACTCCATGCATAGGGTGCGATGCATCTCACCTATTACACATGGGGGGTGTGATGCATACTGGAAAGCCCTTCTGTAGGGTGCAATGAGTGACAACAGACAAATGGTAGAAGTAGTTTGCTAGGTGGAAACCCAGAGAATCTTCCAGAAACTGCTAATATGACACTTGCCTCTCTGAATTCGCCCAGGGATGAGTAAGAGATCTGAAATCTCCAAGTGGAACCAAGAACTATCAGTGAAATGACACTAATCAAAATCCCAGAAGCTGACTCACTTTCCTGTAAACATCTATATATGGATCCCTCATCCAAGAGATCCAAAGGCTGGAATTTTGTAATTTGCAAGGAAGTGCTGTTGGTTTCTCTTTGAAGACATTGTTGGGTGATCTTACTTTGTATGAGGTGAAGAGGGCTTTCATGCTGGGAGGATGATGCTGGATCAGACAGCCTGGTTGTAATCCTCTCTTCTACTACTTCTATCAATAAAGCTATTTGAGTTTTCCTCCATATGCTTGTATCTTGTTTATGTATGCATTTATATGGTTAATGTACATCTGATCCTACATTATTTATGGTTATAGATCTCTATGATTTGATGGTATTTTGCTGCCTTGGCTCTACAGGTGTTCTTTGAAGCGGGACAAGTGAGGAAGGAGTGGCGAAAGCTCTATCAAAGGAGAGAGGAAAGAAGCAAGGAGACTAGCGAAAGACTGAGGTTGGTACTCTATGCTTCTCTCTCATCTATCTCTCATAAAGGGAAACACAAGTAACTTTAATTTTTTTGTTTCTAAGATAGCTACCCGTCTTAGTGGGACTAGCAGCTCTGAATAGACACTAGTTTTCCCGATAACAAAATGGCGACTCCACAGGGGAGTGAATAGTTTGTTTGTTTCGTTACTATTGTTTGCTTTATAAACCACAGACAGAGCCTAAAGTTAAGCCAGCTAGCCTTCGAACTGCATTTGCTATGCAACTGCAAAGTAGATCAACGCTGCTTCAGTCAATCTCCGGGTTGGTTTATGGACTGAACATCTAGCTTTCAAACATCCTAAGTGCCCTGGTGGTAGCTCAAATAACCTCATTAGATCAACCCCTATACTTTGTGTTTACTGACAATCATTAGCTCAGCCTAAATCCCTGAACTTAGCTGCAAACTATGAGCAAAAACCAATCTCAGTCTTGTCCCTGGACCATTTCACCATCTCTTCTTGGCAATCTGGATGCATCGCACCTCCCGTGTGCTGTAGGTGAGATGCATCCCTGTTTCCTTGTGTTACAAGTGCGATGATCAGATGAGACTATTTCTGCCTCCAGATTTTGGTTTTTTCTTCATTGTCTTCAGATTTATTCAGTAGTTTTGTTGTCTGTGATCAGTATATCTCTGTTGAAACCATCTTCCTTTGCATTATTCAGCCTCCATCGATAAAGAATTATGAATGTTTTTAATGTATTTTTTGTCATTTACAGTTCTCTTGTGCAATAGTAGCTTAATCGAACTGTCATCTTTTGATTTGAAAGTGTCGCAAGTGTCGTTTTCAGTCAAGAAAAAGAGTATTACAAAGCATTCCTCTTTTAGACAGTTGATTACACTTTTGCCATTATATTTGATTTGAATCATTAGTATTTCAAGTGTCGAAAGCAATTTTGAATTTGAAATCGCAAAGTGTTGTCTTGGCTTTACTTTCGTTTTTTGAAAAGAAAATTGTTAGTACTGTCGCTTTGAAAGAAGATAGTTCAGATCTATACTTTGTTTTCTTTTTGTCATTTTCACATTAAGGAAACTGAAAAACAATACATGCATGTGCATTTGCATTAAGACTGCATGTTGTAGTTGATTTAGGAAAAGTGCATCAAGTGTGTGCTCTCTGCTCTATGTCGAAAGAATTTCATTTCTCTTTCCTTAGCAGCTAGGATTTTCATTGCAAAAAGAAAATAAACGACTGTTTATCATCTTAGATTGCATATTTAGGAATTGTATATCTACATCATGCGGTGAAACTTAAAGGCAGACTTCTTAAGAAAGATCAACTGTAAAATAAACCTCAATGAACATAAAAACACTTTGGAACCTAACGCACCACATTTAGAAGTCTAGGCTAGAGACTTATTCTGGCGTCGTAAAGCCTGGTAACTATTTCTTTCATCGTAGGTTGGGTGATTCCTCCTCTTTGAGACGACAAGTGCCAGTACGGACTTGTGCTCCCACGTACCGTCGAGTATATATTGGGAGACCATAATAGGCTACATCCTTTATCCTTAGGAAGCCATGTCTGCCGCCCTATCGATCGCAATGCACTGAACACAACATTCAGGAAGATTGACTGTCGTACCGTAAAAAGTATTCTGCAGTTTTGCGATTGGTTTGGTAATCCCTATGTCTAGATTTCCAGAGTAGTCACTTTCGTTCCTTTTCAGACTCCTTAAAAGAAAAGGTCCATCTGAGCACTTGTCACTTTAGGCTCATTAAAAATCGAAGGCGACTAGAGTCATCTTTAGCTTTTTCTCGACTCTTAAAAATTTAAAAAGTAAGTTGTGTCAAAGCGTCATAAAATTCATTTAATTCGGAATAACATTTTCCCCTTTTTATTTTGAGTTGATCAAGTAATCCGCAATCGTGGAAGAAAGTCAATCAAAACCCCATCGCTCGTGGAGACTAACGAGTCCATCGTCTTTGATTTGAGAAACGAAACCATTCCGGGCCAAGCGATCTCGTTTAACTGGGTCAAAGTCCCCTGGTTTGTTCGAAACTTGTGTTTCAACATCCTCAGAGACTCCAGTTACTCCAAATATTTCTGGTAACCCTGCCTCTACAGAAGAAGTTCCACAGTTACAAGAGGACACTAGAACTAATCCTACTGTAACAGTAAACACATCTATTCCTGAACCGGTTCCATCTAGGACTGATTCGGAAAGTGTTAACCCTCCAACATCTATTGCTGCAGAGTGTGCACCTTCTTGGGCACCAGAAATATTTTATGGACTTGACGGTCTACTTCTTCCACCTGGACTGATTGCGATAGAAGAGATTTGATCCGGATTTAAACAGGAACGCAACAAATTACAGAGATAACCATATACACAAAGATGCAGCAAAAATAATACTTCATTTCATTAATGGAAAATACTGAAATATGCTTACAACCAGAAATGGAAATAAACCAGCTAGGGCGATGGTAGCTTATCTTTGAGAAGAGATGTGGTGGCTACATGCCTCTGAACTGTTTCGAAGTCTCTTTACACTGAGGCTCGAAGGCCTATTTATTATTGAGAAACAATGGAAAACCCTTCACATTCCAAAACCTAACCCTAGAAGATGAAACGCCAAATTGTGGGCCCCGTTTTGGGGTGAGTTGGACAACCAAATTCCTCGGGTCGCGAATTGGTCGTATTATCTCCGTTTGACGCGCATGATAGCCCGTTGGAAAGATCTCTCTGAGGACTACGACGGAAAAGACAATTTTTATCAAAAAAATCGTTGGCGGTGGATTTCCCAAAAAACGTCGTTTAGGGCCTCAAAACGGCTCCGGAAGTTTAGGACCAGAAAAACTGCTAAAAATAGTAAACTGTGCTATAATTAAGGAAACTGAAAAACTGAAAGAGACAGTTGTGGGGGTCCAAATGGGATAGGTGGGTGGCCACCAACGTCCACCTGGATCAAGATTATGGAGGATCTCCCATCCAGTACCCCATTGCATTTTGGAACTAGGATCCACCTATATCCTTCTAATTCAAAAGATAGTCAAACTTCATCGCAAGTTCCTGTAGAATCACGAGGAAGTCTTTTGGATAGACTCAATATGTCTATGCAACCATCGACATCTAGGACTGTGTCATTTGATACAACAATAGTAGAACTTCCTGCCACTACTCTGACAATGTTCGCTGGTATACCATCTGTCCCAACTAGCTCTCAACCTCCAGATGGAGTCCACCCAGGAACTGTTTCGATAATATGGTCTGTTCCCGTTTGTTCGTCCAGAACAATATCCGGAATTTCTAATTTTGAGTCTCAGCAAATTGATCCTCCTCAACAATATCAATTTGGGCAGTCTAATCTACAAGGACCAATTTTTCCTTTGAACACTGGATTGCCGCCATATGAGGGGTAGTATGCGTTTTCATTGTTCCCTCTAGGAGAACAACCATATGAGAGTTCACAACAAAATTCGGGTCAAGTCGGAATTGCATCCAGTGGTTGGGTGCCAATACTGCGTCAACAACCAAGAATTGTATATTCAATGCAACCAATTCTACCCGTGTCGAATATTCCCACTACACCAGCTATTGTAACCGTGTCGCAAGTACAAGCGATGCCTGTTGTATGTCAACCTCAAGTCTCTCAGGTCGTAATACAACAACCTCTTGTCTCAACGACTCAACCACAATATCCGATTAATGGCTCCTTAACTGAAGCGACTCAGCCTCAAACGGGTACTATCACCCCTCATCTTGGTCAAACATCCAGTATTGGACAACAGCAAGTGGTTTCACAACCATGGCTAGTGCAATATCAACAACTGCAATTCCAACAAGCTTACCGAGGACCTGAGCAAAAAAGCTTTGCGGGTAATGGGCAACCATATATTCAAAACGGTCACCATCAACCATATCATAATGGTTATGCCCATCAACCTTATCAAAGTTATCAACATCAAATACATTATGCTAGTATGCAAAGACCCACTGCTCAGGCGATCCCATCTTATCCTTGGTATGCTTCACCAAACTTGAATCAACAGTTTCCCTTCATCGCAACGTTGGAATTACCAGATCTAAATCGGCTAACAAATGATCCAATTGCTTATGCCCCTTGGTGGCCGACGATTCCTCATAAACTTCCGTCAGATATTCCTAAATTCAATGGAAATCCAGGTGAAGATCTGTCGAATCATGTGATGACTTTTCGTCTGTGGTGTTCGTCCAACACTCTCAACAATGATTCGATTAGGCTTCACCTTTTTCAGTGAACGTTAACTGGTCCAGCGACTAAATGGTACATCGAATTGCCTAAAGCTTCATTCGATAACTTCAGTGCCCTTGCCACAACCTTTTTAACCCATTTTCAGTTACGCATAAGGTACGAAACATGAACGAAGCTTCTTACCAATTTTAAGCAGACAACAGCCACTCACATATCTGATCATATTCATGAGTGGCGACGTCGTCGTCGAATGGTAAAAACATATGTTCCTGATCAGCTGCTAGCTGAATGGTTTATTAAGTCATTGTTACCTTCTATTACAGAAGATGTGGCTAAGGGGGGAGTTGTCACTAAAGAGCAAGTAATTGCTCATGCGCAATATCTAGACTTGATTTATACTCAGTCTGGCACACTCTATGACAAAATTCCTAATGCTCCCAGACCAGAGTTTTCCGTTCCTCCTCCTCCTAAATCAAGCAAAGACTCTCATGCCGACGATGGCGTGATAGGCACAACCAGCACAAAAACCGCGAAGGCTACATCTAAGAAGGCCCGTACGGTTTCTGGTCAAAATGCAAATGAAGAACTTCTTGCCTCGGAGGTTAATGCCATGTCAACCGACAAAGGCAAAGAACCAAAGCAACTAGGGGGTAAGAAGAAAGGGAAAATAAAAAAGAAGAAACATGATGATTCGTCTCCTGAAAAATCTTCTGCAAACCCTTCTGGGCAAAAGAAACCTTCTTCGACATGTCACATATGTGATGAAGACCATTGGAGGAAGGACTGTCCATATAAAGTTGAGATTAAGAAATTCTTTAAGAGTTAAAAAACCTTAGCATTATTGACCGATCCGTTTCCAAACCCAGAAACCAATCTGGTTGCTAGCGACAATGCTTCCCCATCCCAACAACCTAGTAGTTCGACAACAACTTCAACCGAAGTTGTGCCACCCATCATTCCTGAGCTAACAATAAAGCCGCCAAAGGGAGTAGTACACAAATTGGCATTTAATCCTCATGCCCGAGCAGCACAAAATTATAATATAATAGAGGATCTGGCCCAATCACCGTCCACTATGTCGACACTTGAAGTACTGCAAAATTGCCCCTCCCAAAAGCAGGCTCTATTATTAGCAATAGGTGGGATTGACCTAGCAGATTCCAATCTTGTGGCCTTTAATCATAAAGGATACGAACCTTAGTTACCAGCTCAACTCGCTTTCCTCATTCAAGTAAAGCCCTCAAGAAAACTGTTCATCGAACAATTATTGATGAGGGGGCATCTACATGCATTATGTCAATGAGTTGCTGGAAAAATTTAGGATCACCACCCTTATCAAGATCATCAACGAATTAAAAGCATTCGATGGATGGACATACACCCCATACGGGATTTTAAGTAACTTGCAAGTTGAACTAGGGGGCAAAACAGTAGAAATTGATGTCGAAGTTATCGATGGAAACCTCGACTACAACATCCTACTGGGAAGGCCCTGGATTTATGCTATGGCTGCTATTGTGTCAACATACTTTAGAAAGATTTCATTTCCTTTTCAAGGAGGAATTACAATTGTTGATCAACAAACCTTTCTCCCCAACAGTTCACAAGTTACGGGAAGCATTCCAATGATCCATGGAAGCTCTTGTTCGCTTCAAAATATCGGAGTAGGCCTCCTAAAAGACCCTACTTTAATGGGTACTTTTACCCTACCGCCTCCGAGTAATCTAGCGGAAGTGGCCACGGTGGAAACCTGCAATATGATATCTTCTATATCTAAAAGATTCAGAAGATTCCCGAACATTTTGTCAGCATGGATCATCGCCAAGTATCGCCACTAATCCCAATAGAAATATTGTAGCAATCAATTTTCTTGGCCTGGGGGGCAAACCCAAATCAACGCTCATCGAGTGTTTGGATAGATAGGTCTAAGGAATATGGAACCTCTTCAGATCCTTGGTTGCATGTACATTCTACAGACGAAGGAATCATTCAGCCAATGATGATAGGAGAGGCACCATGGGAAGATTACCACCATCATTCCCATCTTCCGGATTACCACGAAGATTATTCCAGCAACCTTAATCATCCTTCAATTTTTTATTTTCTATCAAATATTGTAAATATGGTGGATTCCGAGGATAGTTCTTATCTTGTGTCGACCTCGTTAAAAAATGAAACAAGGAGTCATGAGGATAGTTCTTTTACTGTGTCAATTAAAAAATGAAACAACTCCCTTTCCAAGTCGAGTCTTTCAAATATCTTGAAGGTAAACCTTCATTCCAACCACCTTGTTGAATGCAATGAAGCTTGGGGGGCATGCACCTCGATTTGCGTCACTATGCTGGGGGCATGTGAACTTATAACAAGCATAGTTTTTCGTTTCAAGCTTGTCGCATGGTTCAAGCTCATTAAAAAATGAACCAGGCTACGAGCAGTTTTACGCAAAGTTCAAGCTCGTTAAAAAATAAACCTCGCCATGAGCAGTTTTACGCGAAGTCCAAGCTCGTTAAAATGTAAACCTAGCAATGAGCAAATGTTTCCATAGAGTTCAAGCTCATTAAAAATGAACCCCACCTCCGGTAAATAACCATTTTGATCGCATGACTATCAGCTTTTGAACCTTGGTCGTGTTCTTACCATCACCTCCACTCCTTTTTAGCCGATCATACACCTCCATTTGATTGTTTACCCTTTTGAGGAACAACTGCAACGAGTGATTCTATTAGCCACCCTCTTTCCACTGGCGTGATTGGAATGTTCCAAACTTTACCTGGAACCAGTTGCTATCCAAAAAAAAAAATCACTCGTTCCTCAAAAAATGAGTATCCTTTAAGCTCTTTTCATCTGACTCATAAAATATGAAAATATTGCCGAGCAATTGGCCTCTCCAGCTCGTTAAAACGACTGGAACTGCCATCCCTCCTCTAGATTTTAATCTTTTTGGACCCGAGGGATTATTACACAAAAGGATCAAGCGCTTGTCTTGTTCGACTCGTTAAAACTATCGAAAAGTCATCCCTTTCGTATTATTTTACACTTTTTTGGACTTAAGGGATTATATTACGAAAAAGGACCACTAGAGTTGCCTTTCCGTCCCTTTTAGACTCTCTAAAATTGAAAAGGACCGAGTTATCTTTGTCGTTAAACTCGTTAAAACAATAGCGGCAAACTTGTCCATGCAGACAAGAGCGAGTTTCACTGTCACCTTCCAGTTCGAAAAACCTTGGATCCTCATTATAAAGCATTTCACTCGACATCAAAAGATTTACGACCTCATGCTTTAGGGGGCAACTGTTATAGACATAT
This sequence comes from Pinus tabuliformis, assembly GCA_031772625.1. Taxonomy (NCBI): domain Eukaryota; kingdom Viridiplantae; phylum Streptophyta; class Pinopsida; order Pinales; family Pinaceae; genus Pinus; species Pinus tabuliformis. The sequence goes on along the minus strand of CM062816.1, from coordinate 1,053,599,916 downwards.
TTGGGCACTGCAACCCCAATCACATATGTCCATAAACCAAGGGATTCTAAACCCTAAAAGTGTTGTTTCATACCCTAAAGGAACAAGGTCAGCTGATTACATCATCTCCTAGAAGTTCTCCATGAAAAACTACTCAGAACTAGTCAAAACAGGACCATACAGACTGCTCCATGCATAGGGTGCGATGCATCTCACCTATTACACACAGGGGGTGTGATGCATACTGGAAAGCCCTTCTGTAGGGTGCGATGAGTGAGAGCAGACAAATGGCAGAAGCAGTTTGCTAGGTGGAAACCCAGAGAATCTTCTAGAAACTGCTCATATGACACTTGCCTCTCTGAATTCGCCCAGGGATGAGTAAGAGATCTGAAATCTCCAAGTGGAACCAAGAACTATCAGTGAAATGAAACTAATCAAAATCCCAGAAGTTGACTCACTCTCCTGTAAACATCTATATATGGATCCCTCATCCAAGAGATCCAAAGGCTGGAATTTTGTAATTTGCAAGGAAGTGTTGTTGGTTTCTCTTTGAAGACATTGTTGGGTGATCTTGCTTTGTATGAGGTGAAGAGGGATTTCATGCTGGGAGGATGATGCTGGATTATACAGCCTGGTTGTAATATTCTCTTCTACTACTTCTATCAATAAAGCTATTTGATTTTTCCTCCATATGCTTGTATCTTGTTTATGTATGGATTTATATGGTTAATGTACATCTGATCCTACATTATTTATGGTTATAGATCAATATGCGTTGATGGTATTTTGTTGCCTTGGCTCTACAGGTGTTCTTTGAAGTAGGACAAGTGAGGAAGGAGTGGCGAAAGCTCTATCAAAGGAGAGAGGAAACAAGTAAGGAGACTAGCGAAAGACTGAGGTTGGTACTATATTCTTCTCTCTCATCTATCTCTCATAAAGGGAAACACAAGTAACTTTAATCTGTTTGTTTCTAAGATAGCTACCTGTCTTAGTGGGACTAGTAGCTCTGAATAGACACTAGTTTTCCCGATAACACTTACTGAAGACTACATCATAGCCTCTGTCTTCCAGCATCGTGATCGACACCAAATTTCTCTTCAGTCCTGGTACATACTTGACATCGGTCAAGGTAATGCGAGCTCCATGCTCCCTTTGAAAAACAATCGTGCCTACACCTAAGACAATATACTTTTCATCATTACCCATCGCTATGAGTATCTAGAGATCTTTCTCCTCCAAAGTACTGAACAAACTCTTGTCCTATCAAGAAACCAACCACTTCCCACGATGGATGAAACCATGCATGTGTACAGTGTGAAATCCAACTCGAACTGTGAGGCTAGTGCCTCACCTTTTGATCCTTCCATGGATCCCTTCTTGGATTTCCTCAGTGGACAATTTGTAACAAAATGGCGCACCTCATGACAACGGAAGCATCGCACTTTTGATTTGTCAAACTTCTTCCCACCTTGGGAAGAACTGGATTGGGAAAGAGAATCCTTCTCCCCGTTCTTCACCTTATTGGCTAAGGCGCAATTTTCTTCATCCTCTGTGGATTAAGAACCATCTCTGGTGCTTCTTCTTATCTCCTCCTACATCAGACCTGACCAAAGTCGTTCCCAATCTGACAGTTTCTCTCTTCCATTAACTGAGTCCTGGTAGCTATGCTAGCTCTTAGGAAGACCAAGGAGTGCAAGACTCACCATGTCATCATCAGTTGTCACGATCCCTACACTTCCAAGCTCATCCCTACATGTGGTGAGCTTGTTCAGATACGTAGAGATCATGTCACCCTTTTCACACTTGATCTTCCGAAGCTTTTCCTTGAGTGCCATCTTCCTCTGATCGCTGCTATTTTGATATAGATCTTTCAATGTTTTCCACATTGAAAACAATGTCTCCTTGCCATGGAGACTCGAGACTATGTGGTCTCGAACTCCCTCCAAAAGAATCCTCCTTGCTCTAGCCACACATTTCCTCCATTCCGCCAATTCAGTAGCATCAATCGACTTGGGGACTTCTTGATCAATGAAGTCCTTTAGACCGTTATCCTCCAATATTGCTTCCATGCGATCCTTCCAGGTTATATAATTCGAACTGCCATCAAGGGAATATTCGAGTCTTAAACCATTGAACGCCATAGGTGAAATAGAGATGTGATAAGAACTCGATTTCTATATTCAGGAATCACAATCTTCGAACTTCTCCCTTCTTGTATATTGTTCTTCCTTGATAACCTGGCTCTGATACCATGTAGAAATTCCCATTATAGATCAATAGATTATGCAATATACTAAAACACAATACAAGATCTACTTCTACAACATTTTGCGGAAGCTTAAACAAATTGAGCAAGATCAAGTGAACACATATAACTCATAAGAAGAAACCAATCACACATAACACAGAAGAAATAACCTGGGGAAAGCCTCAGCCTAAAACCCCAACTCTGTATTATCATACAAGTGGAAATATAGTCTGGATTACAAAAAGAATCAGGTCACAAGCTATCCTGCTCTCTCTGCAATCCCTCTGCTTCTCATAGACAGTCAAAGGCCTCTCTCAAACCTTCTCCTCTGCCCTCCAAGCCTCCTATTTCTTTGCACAATTTTCCTTGGGGTCTAGTGCAGCCACTTGTGTGACTTGGCCTCTTCGCACACTCGCTAACCTCTGATCTAATTGCGCAATCTTGAAGGAGATAGATCCTTCTCCATGGATGAGTTTCCTTTATAGGAAAAATCCATCCAACTGATAGTACACTGTCCCTCCTTTGATCTCAACTGGGTCTCTATCTGAACTGACATGCATGAGTTATTCATGAGAGAATATTTAATTATCTGAAGTGCAGTAGTTATATGCAAGCATGCATTAACTAACTGAACTCACATTAATTTAAACAAACTATTTAAATTAATCTAACTGGACTTGACTCAGTTAACTAAGCCAACTAATTACAATTCAAATTAGAACTCATCCTTATCTCTTTAAATGATGGATAAATTCCTCAATTAATGGAGAAACCGTTGCATGTCCTCACATAGAATTCACGTTTGAATTTTCACAAATAATTAACTCATGGTGAATTAATTAATTTATTTTCAAACAACTATTAAGTTCAAATTCGAATTTTATTTCACTATTTTAGTTTAGGGATTGACTAAAATAGGAATCCATCCCGAACTGCTAAAAATAACAATGCTATTTTTAACACTTCCATTTTTCATTCCTTGTTGCTCAATCCAGCATTGGTACCCAACCTGCTATTTATAGCAGTGCTATTTTTAGCATTTCTTGTTGCCATTTTCAACAGATTTTACTTAAGGCGACGAAAGAGGGGAGGTCCTGTTGTACCTGGAACAGACATTGGCTAGACTCACTTGGACTTTTTGGAGGGCAATATTTTCTCGAGATGGAATAAGCGAAGTTACTTGCCCCATATTGTTTCATTAAGCAGGTTGTCAGTGTAACTTGTTACGATCGCTCATATCTATAAAACTTTTCACTTTTATCTTTGCAACGTTGGATTTCATCACCAACTAATAATTATTTATCTCTGTGACAAGTTAGTTTATATGTTTTGAATTCCTAGATTTATTAGTGTGTGTTACCTTGTTTATTTTTTAGTTTTTAGAGGCTTTAGGTGTGATTTTGATATTGTGTGAATTATTAATTTTAAAAATTCATCATGGCTGAATTACCGAGACAGTCATGTAGAATGCTAGGCCAACCCCTTGAATATACACCAAGTCAGCTAGAAAAGATTAAAATTGAAAAATCAAATTCAAAAGGATTCGGGACTACAAATGAACCTAAAACTTCTGATGTACAGGAACTGGAGTAAATAAAGCAGAAACATATACTATTATAGGACATGAAGTAACAAATCTGAATTTGATCAACCTCAAACAATATAATCACACTCAGAAGTAACTGATCCAATAATTACTGAATTTATTCAAACAAAGTTAGATACTGGAGAGAGTTTGGATTCACAATTAACCGAACCAGATATCGAAGAACCTGAGTCTAATGTTTCTGAACCTGAGTCACCTTTAGCTGCTTTAGCCAGTACTCCTCCACATTCACTGTGAGTAAAAATTCTTACTACCGATAGTCTACCTCTTGGTCTTATTAGTATAAAAAAACTTACCTCTGACAAAGAAGAAGAATCAAGACATACACTAGTTTCTACCGATGATCAGATAGATACTCTAGAACTTCTATTTTCCACTTTTGACCTGACCCTTGGTATTTTATGCCCTTGAAATTTTTAGGTCAAGGCATTCCATCATACACTACTCCTTATTCTATTATATCGGGCTTTGATATGTCTAAAATAACTTTTGGGGAAATGTCATCGTATACTTCTATGTTTTTTACTTCTCCAGAATCACTTTTATATGGTGGCCCATCAATCCCTCTTGGATATCAGTCTCTTATAGGGACTTATTCAGGAGCTTTTCCTTCAAATCAACCTTCAACTATGTCAACTGTTTTAACAAATTCTATTGCCTAAGGCTTGGAATCTCATCAATATATAAATCTGATTTCCGACAATGTAGGTAATCCTCAAGTTAACTCAACATGTGGTTATTACCCACATGGGGGACAACCATTGTATCCTCCTCCTGGAGGACAACCTTTAGTCGGATCTTATCCTATGGTTTGAGGGCAACCTCCTACTAGAAATTATCCAGGTTATGGTCAGACACCTCAAGGTGGTTTAGGTCAACCTATTGTATCTCAACCCGTTGTTGGTAATTTGTATCCTGGGATGAACAAAATCTGGAATCCTTCATACAATCAACAACTAATTCCTGTTGCTCCTCAAGTGCCAATTTATCAACCTATTCAACATGTTGTACAACCTATTCAACAAATGCATGTTCAAGATATTCCTATTCAAGTCCAACAACCTCTCTAGGGTAATCCATTAACACATGTTCAACAAATGCTCCAGCAACCTGTCCCAGGTACTCCACAAACTCTGATTCAGTCTGCTGTGCAAACGTTTGTTCAAAATCCAGTTCTGATTTAACCATCAACTCCACCCAGGAGTATCACAAGTAACTATTCCAATTACTTCTCAAGTAACAATGCAGCCAATTAATCAGACTATTCCTTAGGCATTTGTTTATCAAATTATTCCTATGGTTCAGTATATACCCCAAATACCCATGGTACAACCTAGTATACCATATATGTAAACATCGTGTCAAGGGCAGGCTTTTCAAGGTCAACCCTAGAGTCAATTTTTTCAAGGCCAAACTTTTGAAAGTCAATTCTTCCAAGGCCAACCATTGCAGAGTCAACCCTTTCAGGGACAATTTATCCAAGGTCAAATGGGTCAGGGTCCTCCTTTCTAGAATCAACCATACCCCGGTCATACTTTTCAAGTACCAATTCAACCGCAATTCGGTATGGCTCATCCTAGATATCTGGGAGGTATGCAAATTCCAACTGCTCAGGTTATTCTAGGATATCCTGGGTATCCTCCTCCAGGAACAAGAATCATCCCTTAGGGTTATCAATACCCGCAATACAATCCTAACCGCCAGTTACCATTTATTGTGGCTTTGGATTTACTAGATCTATCTCAGTTAAAAAATGATCCCATTTTCTATCTACCATTTTGGGCGACATTCCCTACGAAGTTGCTTACTGACATTCCAAAATTTGAAGGTAAATCAGAAGAGGACCCATTAAATCACGTCATGAATTATCATCTTTGGTGCTTCGCAAACTCATTAGTCGATGATTCCATTAGGTTACGTCTTTTTCAAAGAACCTTAACTAGTTCAGCAGCTAAGTGGTATGTTTAATTACCGCGATCTTCTTTCAACACTTTCAATGCCATAACCACTGCTTTTTTGACACATTTTCAATTACCCATAAGTTATGATAATGGTACTGAACTTTTAACTTCTCTAAAATAGTCAATGTCTACCTATATTTCAAATCATATTCATGAATGGAGATGAAGACGTCGTTTAGTTAAAGTTTATATCCCAGATTAGATCTTAGCCGAATGGTTTATAAAATCACTTTTGCTGGTAATTACTGAAGATGTTTCCAAAGGTGGCATTGTAACTAAAGAGAAAGTTATCGCTTGTGCCCAGTACTTAGATCTTTTTTATACTCAATCTGGCACTTTGTATGAAAAAATTCTAGATTTTCCTCATCCAGGTCAAACCAACCCAACTCTTACAGGATCACATGCCGCTGATGGTGTGATTGGTTATGTTAGCCAAAAATCTAAGACTAAAAAGAAAAATTCTAAGAAGACTCAGATTTTGGCCTTACCAAATTCACCCGAAGAAGATCCTTCTCTTGAAATTACTTCTGAAATAAATGTCGTAGATTCATCTACTGGCAAAAACAAGCAATCCGGAGGTAAAAAGAAAGGAAAAGGAAAAACCAAACAAGACACTTCTCCCAAGGAGAAATCAAACAAGAATGAACCGTCTGACAAAAAGAAGAAACCTCGCTATCCTTGTTTAATCTGTGATGATGATCATTACACCAAGGAATGCCCTCATCACACTGAAGTTTCTAAATTCGTTAAGGGTTCACCTACTCCCATTGTTTTGAAGGATCCATTTCCTTCTCAAGACAGTAAGATGGTTTCCCATAACCCATATTCCTCTTCCACATCGGCGGACATCATGATGATGTCTTCACAAGTTATGGTAGCTACAAGGTCCAAAGACTATGGATGTAAAAGTCATAGTGTATATGTAAATGTTTCCAATTCACTTGGTCATTCTTCCACATCAGTTCCTCCTCTTTCTGAACTTTACAAATTAAAAAACCTAATCATGATATGGTAATTCGACCGCCTCCTAAGGGTGTTCTTTGAAAGTCAACTTTTAATCTTCATGCTAAAGCTGCTCGGAATTACAACATTGTTGAAGATCCAACTATGTCACCTTCAACAATGTTAGCTCTTGAAGTGTTGTAGACTTTCCCAACACAAAGGAAATTAATGTTATCAACCATAGGAGCAGTTGATCCACAAGACTCTAATCTAATTGTTTTTTATCTCAAAAATCATGTACCCAGACTCCCACATCAACTGGCCTTCCAGATACTAGTTTTTGTCAAGACCAAACGAGTTTTTCGAACGGTAATTGACAAAGGAGCGTCTACATGCATTATGTCTATCGCTTGTTGGAGAGCTTTAGGTTCTCTGGCTATTAATTGGTCTCCCACAACTTTGAAATCCTTTGATGGAAGAGGTTTTTGACCTTATGGAATTTTGGACGACATGCTTGTAGAATTAGAAGGTAAAACAATTGAAGTTGAGTTTGTTGACGCTCAACTTGATTATAATCTATTACTAGGCTGAAGTTTGAATTACGCCATGTATGTTGTGGTTTCATCATTTTTTCGGATGATTATATTTCCTCATAAAGGAAAAATTACAAAAGTAGACCAACTATCCTATTACACTTCAGACCCTAACTCTACTGGTAGCATTCCCTTTGTTGGAAAATCGATTACTGCATATGAGGATGTTAGTGTTTTTCTTCTGAAAGACTCATCTCTTATGGGAACTTTCGTGTTCCCTCCACCAAATCTTCCTCATAATGTTTCCCAGGTCAATATGTTTACATCAAGCACTTTTGAATCTTCAAATCCTTGGAAAGTGCCTTCAGAGATAGAATTAGCCTTGTATGGCTATCATATGCCTCTTAGTTCTTTTGAATTGGCTTATGAGGCAATTCAATCCTTTTCCAACCCGTCATCATCTAAAAATTATCGAGTTAATACGATCATTGATGATTATTCCCATTTGTCACATTTAGAACGAATATCAATACCTCATCCTTTTGATAAAGAGTTTATAATTGATGAAGGCATTATGGAGGTAATAACTTTGGATGAAATGCCATGGGACGATTACCATCATCACTCATATTTCTTACCCTGCCTTGACAAAGTCGAGAATAATTTTTCGTCTATGTTTTCACCTGAGATTGTGAATAATCTCGAATGCCTGATGTCTATTCTTCATTCTGAATCTAAAAATAATTTAGAAAACATATCGACAAATGTGCCAATAAACATCTCAGTGAAACCAGGAATTATTGAGAATATCCATATATATGCTTCTTGTTCTTTTGAATAAATTCAAACATATAAAGCCCTATTCCACGAATTCTGCGATTTTTTTGCTTGGTCTTATGAAGAAATGGCAGGAATCGATCCTAGTATTGTAGTGCATGAAATTAAGACTTATCCAGATGCCAAACCTATTAGACAAAGATTGTGTCTGGTGCATCCACGAAAAGTTGCTGCTATAAAAGCTGAAGTTGAAAAATTATTAAAATCAGGATTTATTTACCCTGTTCCTTTGACTGATTGCATATCAAATATTGTACCAATTAATAAGAAATAATGAACCATTCGAGTATGTATCGATTACAGGGACATTAACAAGGCTTTTCTAAAAGACAATTATCCAACCCCATATATCGATCAAATTGTTGATGATTGTGTCGGAAACAAGGTTTTCTCTTTCATGGATGGATTTTTTGGTTACAACCAAATAAACATACTCCCTGCTAATTAGCATAAGACTGCATTTATCTGCCCATGGGGAACTTTTTTCTATCGTAAAATCCCATTTGACTTGAAGAATGTTGGCGCAAAATTTCAAAGAGTGATGTCTTATGCATTTCATGATATCAAACACATTGTCCAACCCTACCTATATGACCTACTAGCTCACTCACAAAAATGACAGGATCATCCATCACATTTGAAAGCAATTTTCATTAGATGTAGGCACTACAATATCTGTTTGAATTCGAACAAATGTTTTTTTTGCATACAATCTGGTCGACTTATAGGATTTGTTATTTCGAAAGAAGGCATTATTATCGATTCTCTTAAGGTAAAGGCAATGCAATTCTAAACTTGCTTTCTCCTTCTAGTCTTCATCAACTCCAAGTTTTGGAGGGGAAAGCAAACTTTTTACGTAGATTCATACTTGACTATGCCGAGTTGACCAAAGGGTTTACTCGAATTTTGAAAAAGGGCATTCCTTTCATTTGGAATGGGCTTGCTGAAAAATATTTTGATGCATTGAGATACGTGTTGACCCATGCATCGTTATTGCATCCGCTTGATTATCATCGAGATTACTTTCTATATATAGCCACGTCAGATGCCACCATTGGCACGGTATTAGTACAAGATGATGAATTTAACAATGAACATGTGATCTATTACCTAAGTCAAAATCTCACTAAAATTGAGATCAAGTATGCACATGTGGAGAAATTAGAATTGGTAGTTGTTCAAGCTTTTCAACGTTTTCGTCACTATATATTTTTGCGAAAAATGAGAGTCATTTTGGATTGCAACCCTATGATGTATATTCTTACCAAAAAATTGCTAGGGGAAAATACTCCAAATGGATAGTCATTTTACAGGAGTTTGATTTGGAATTCGAAAGATCTAAATCAAAGAAATCATTAGTTTTCGCTGAATTATTATGTGACTTTCCCTATACTGACATAGAAACAATAGTAGAATATTCTTTGGCAGATGAATCTCTCTTTCTTATCAGTACGTCTGATCCTTGGTATGGAGATATCATCACATATCTTCAAACCCAAACTTTTAGGCCAAAGTTTTCTCGAACTAATCATTGTCGCATTTGCTACCAAACCCAACAATATAACATTGTTAGTGATACTCTTTATCGTCACGATGTTGACTCTATATTTCGACGATGCTTAACTCTTCAAGAGGCTGAAAAAGCACTAAATGATTGCCATTCTGGAGTGTGTGGTGGTCATATGTCTGGGTATGCCACTGCCCAAAATATATTGTGCAGCAATTATTTTTGGCCTTCCATGTTTAAAGATTGCATTATTGTAGTAAAAAAATGCCATAATTTCCGAGTTTATGATCACAAGATGCGAGCGCCTCCAGCTCCTCTTCACCCTATTATAGCTGTCGGTCCTTTTTCAAAATGGGGCATAGATTTCGTCACCTGTAACCCTCACTCGTCTGGGGGGCATGGGTATATTATCCTTGTAGTTGATTACTTTACGAAATGGGCTAAGGTGATTCCTACATATAAGGATGACGACGAAACTACAACAATTTTCATTTTCAATCATGTGATTGCTCGTTTCAGTGTCCCACAGGCCATTGTTATAGACCATGGTAACCATTTTCACAATTTTATGATAACAGAACTATTTGCACAACTTGGCCTACACCATGATAGCTCTACCCCTTATTATCCACAAGCAAATGGTCAAGTCGAAGTTGTTAACAATTTTTTAACAAACATGATTAAATAGATAGTTGGCATTCATAAAGGAAACTAGCATACCATGCTTTTTTCAGCCTTGTGGGCATACCGTACTACTGCGAAAACATCTATGAGTTTCACTCCCTTCCAACTTGTCTATGGTTTGGAGGAAGTTTTACCGATTGAATGTGAAATTCCATCTTTGAAACTAGCCATCGAGTTATTACCAGCTACCTCTGCAGAGGAAGAGCATTTTTTTCACTTAGCACGTCTAGATGAAACTTGTCGTGAGGCCGCACTGGCTAGCGAGGCTCATAAAAAACAAGTCAAAGCTCAATTTGATCAAAATGTGAATCCTCGTTCTTATGTAGAAGGTGACCTAGTCTTGGTCTATGATCAAGCACATGACAAATTAGGTGCAGGTAAATTCGAGCCTATGTGGCATGGCCCTTACATTGTAAAACATGTATTAGATAAAGGAGCCTATGAGCTAGTCGATTATGATGGTGTCTCTTTGGGAAAGCCCAAAAATGGCCTTTACCTGAAGAGATATTATGCATAAAATATTTCATGGAGATTTGTACATTACTTGTATTATAATTTTATAGGTGTGTATGGTAGTTTTAGCATTTTTTACAGTTCACTACTACTTCTCTTACTTATCTTATTTTAGACTTGGATTTGCAAATGTCGACGTTCCATCAGACTTAGATTGGATTTGCTGATGACGCTAATTGTAGTACTTATAATTTTTCTTCTGTAGCCTGGGTCATTTATTCACCCAACGATGAGTTAGTTTCTATTCATGGGATATGCCTTGCTCAAACAACAAACAACATAGCAAAATATAGTGCAGTAATTGAACTATTATTTGATGCCATCTCATTTGGAATTCGACGTTTGATTGTTAGGTTAGATTCACAACTCATAGTATTACATTTAAACAATGCCTACACAATAAAAAGTTCATCAATGTTAAGAAAGTTTTTACGGGTTCGTCTTTTGGAAATGCAGTTTGATTACATTGAATATCAACACATTCCAAGAAATTTAAACACATTAAACCATGCATTAGCCAATCACGTGTTAAATAGAAATTTGCAACATTTGTAAGTAAAAGCAATATCCATCCATATATTGAGCAAGATAAAATGAAATCAAAAGTAGTAGTCTCCATTAGATAAAGTCTATAGAGAGTGTGTTATACAAAAAATATGTCATCCAAGGAAATAAGACCCCGTGGCCTTTATTATTCGAATATGTTGATATAAAAATCAAAATGTAGCCCTAGAAGACTAAGTAGCTAAGCATGATGATGATCATGATAGCATACTATAGCACGAGCAAACCAGTGTAACAATCGCCTGAGTGGCCCTGGAACCCCAACCACGTGCCTTTGGTACCGGAGAGGAAAATCATCAGTCCCAGTCTTTGGGATATCTATAGTCAACCTCTCTAGGTTGTGTTCCGTCATGGTAAATACCTCTACTACCTCTAGTTTTGGTGCTACAACTGCTCTAGGCTGGTCACCCCGCCTGTCAAAACGCGGTAGCCCTGCAAGTCGAACTGGACCCACATCTGAATATGAATTTCGAATAATTAGCCTTGAAAGGAAAAAAACACAAAAAAATTAAAAACTTAAAAAGAAACATCAAAATGAGAAATTTTTACCTAGGTCATCCCACTGTGTCCCTACTGGAAGTGGGATATCTAGGTCACTCCTGTAGTCGATCCTTGCATATTGGAAATCCTCGATCGAGATGATCTGTTGAACCATCCATACAAAAAACTCAAGGGAATATCTCACCACTAGACCATTACCTCCATGACGAGCCATAAGAGAAACCCACATCAACATCCATGGATCTCAAGGCTCTCCCTCATCCACAAAAATCTGTTGTGGCTCGAGGAGTGGAATCCTCTTTAGAGCGAAAGAAATCAGAATGGAACCATAACCGAAATTCTTCAATCTACCATTCTTAGCTCTGGTCAATTGTGCTTTCATATTGACAACCATTGCCTCACACCAGTTAAATAATGTGGACTCCCAACATTCCATGACGGTCTGCATCTGGGCGTTTGTGGCCAAGTGAAGAGCTGTGATTCCACACAATTTGCTAACAGTGAGAGTTATGGTCCTCAAGACTAGGTTCTCAATAGTCTGAATATCAATCCTGCCATCCTTGAGCTATGCATTCCCACAATATCGTCGTAGGTATCCAACAACAGTACCTCCACCCAAACTTTTCCCATATAAAGAAATATCAACCCCTCTATGGGAGAGCACAATCAAAAAGTATATATCATCAACATCAATGGTGACACGATGGTCCCCGATCATGAAACACTGATCTTGGACATCCCAAGTTCTCACCAACCATGTCATGAGCTTTACCCGAGCTTTCATCCACAAAAGAATCTAATATTTGTAGAGGCCAAAAGTTCTCAAAGCCTGCAAAGTGGCCGTATCATCCAAAGCTGCTAAATCTTGGTTCTCATGTTATCTCCCCCTCCATTCCATTTTTGAAATGTAAAAATTCCTAAAAATGACATTTAAAAGGTGTGAGCTTAACATTTGAAACAAGTTTTGTATTTTTTGGTGCATAATTTACGCATTTTCAAAACCCTCGGCGCTTGTGCAACCGCTTTTTGGTAATCAGAGTGCAACTGTGCGAATCCTCAGGAGAGTTTCTGCATGGACCACGTTTCCCAGTACACCAAAAATTACTGGCCTGTGCAGACCCAATGAAGATTTCCCGCATAAGCGAGAGGGCAATTTTTTTAACATAGAAACCCCCCCAAAAATTAAATGAAAGCCTAAAATTTAAATTTAAACAAATGAAAATGTAGATATTGAAGAGATCTCTTACTTGGAGGGAACAATTCGTGATTTCGTCCCCTGGTTTGCTCAAAATCAGCCTCAAAATTTTGGTGGTAAAAATCCCTCTTTCTGCTTTGAAACTGGTTAAAAAGAAAATGGTAAAAATAAAATTACTTTTTGACCTTTTATAAGTTTTTGGGTGATTAAAATATTATTTTTTATGCCTAGGACCTTTTAAAAGTCAAATTTTTAGTGTTTTTTACCCTAATATTGAGTAGTTATGATAATTTATTGAGTTTAATGTGTAGAACAGATTACATCATAAAATGGATCATTTTCACTGTGATCAGACTTTTATCGATTTCATGCTCTCGAAAATCACGAAAAAGCGAAACCTTAGAGTCCTCTTTTAAGCCCTTTTAAGACTCTCGAAACATGAAAAGATTGTTGAGCACTAGATTGTTCGAACTCGTAAAAATAAGTGAACAACCATCCACTCAGTATAATTTTACCACTTTTAAGGACTGAACTGGACTATTTACGAAAACGTTATACGTTGACTAATTACGGTCAATAAAGTTATCTCCTACATATTTTATCCTTTTTCGGGCTTGAGGGACTAAATTTACAAAAAAGAACATTGTGGAGTTTACTTATGTTTTTCTCCCGACCCCTAAAATTAAAAAACATCGAGCTTTACTTTCTGCAGGCTAGTTAAATTTTTACGGTAAAAGAACTGAATGAGTTTTCTTTTTGTGTCTGTTTCAAACTCTTTAAATATGAAAACGACATCGAGTTACTCCTTTATTGGACTCATTAAAAATCAAACAATATAGGACTCATTAAGAATAATGAGACCGAACCACTCCTTCTTAGGGTTCGTTAAAAATACTTCGGAGGACTCATCCGAAGGAAGAGCTTACAAGACAGGCATATGTTATTCTCCTCAATCTTGTAAAAAATAAAGAAGTACTTGCCAGTAATGGTGGGGGAAAATTGGGAAAAGGTATTCATTTTACGTTCATTATAAAGGCAGTATGTCGCTCTTGAACACGACACTCTGTCACACCTGTGTCCGGGTTGGGAAATCCATTTGTCTTACAATTAATCGAACCCCATTGAAAGTCTTTAGCTAGTTTTGAGTATTATCATTGAGTAAAATTCCACCAAGTCAATTGTCATGTCACTATGTGTTCAAGAGAATTTAAACCTTAGTTCATATTCCTTTGCAAATTTTAGCCTTCAATTGCGTCGGTCACCCCTGAGTCATTCCTTACAACTATTCTTCTAATATGAAAATCACTCGTGAATGATCTCAGTTAATTAATGAAGGTATTACAGACTTATGTGTTGGGGTGTGTCTATGTTATTTTAGGCAACAGATTGATAAGATTGCGAAATACACAGACACTGAAACAGTAAGAGAACACAGTAAGCAAACACACAAAAAACTTAATAAGGAGTTCACCCAATCCTCCTGGGCTACGTCTCTTCATCCAACCTTCAGAGGTGGCCTTTTTATTGTGTCTTAAAAAGCAGAGTTTTACAACAGTGAGCTCAAACTGAGTCTCACTTTAACAGATAATGATCAGTAGGACTGTACTTGGATCCCCTAAGTCTCTAGAGTACATAGACTCCCCCTTACTGAAACTCGACCTCAACTGGTCTTGGTGGGATGAGTCCAATTTGGTACTCAATACCTGACAGGTATACACAGAGGAGTTGCTTGAACCTCTCAAGCCTTCTTTAGAGTTCATAGACTCTCAGACTCTCTCTGCCTCTGTCTACTCGATGCTACCTTTGCTCTGCAGGTCAGCTCGGCTTCTCTGTTCTCGCAATTTGCTTCTCTCTCTCTCTCTCTACTCTCTTTTTCTGCTTCTCCTTCGTTCTCTGCTTTCTCTATCTATTCATGGCTTAAAGCCAATCGTATCCCTGATTGTTCGTTTCTGCTTTCCGACTTTCTGGATCTCCTACCTCTGTTCGCTGGAATTCCCCTGCTCCGCATCATCATCTTTGTAATGTCTCACAGAGAGGTGGCCACCTGTTTCCTCATGAACTGAGTGTCAATTCTTTTGAATGGTTGTTATTTCCGTTGCTCCAAGATTGCCCGCGAAACTGATTCCTCTGCCAACTCATCAGTCATGTCGGACTTCAAATCTCATGTACCTCAGTCTATTTCCCCGTCAAATCTGGTCTTCCATCGGGTTGATTCTCTGCCGTTGATCTGGAGCCTCCAGATCCTACCGTCTCCGTCTATATCACATGGGTAAGTCGCTTGACTATTACTCACATGATGTAAGTGGTTTTCTCTCTCATTCGCTGGACGCGTGTCACTCGGTGTGTGGCATTGCGCTGAACTCGGCCAAACTCGCTTACCACTCAAAGTGCACGCGATATCCTACCGGTTTTGGGCGCGGTACCTGCCTTCTGACGATTTCTGCACGGTTTCCTATTTTCCTCGTGACCGAGCGCTCGGGGTTTTCCTTTGCTGAGAGTTTTGCCTTGCGATACGCGATTAGCGCTAATCGCGTATCAGAAACTGCCTCTGTTTTTGGATCTGGGCTTCCGATTGCCAACTTGCGTCCATGCACAGTCTCCATGGGCCAATGGTCAGTGTGCTTTGACCGAGGGTCCTCGTTGTTCCGTGCTGGCCACAAATTGCCATTGCCGAGAGGTCATTTTTGATAAGCTCGTTATTCATAAGATTTTTGAAGCTTGACATAATTTGAAACAGTCATGGAAATGTTTAAGGATCCAATTCGGATCACGACCTTCCCATTGAAAAAGCTTTTGGACCACCAAAAGTTAGTTTTCAAGCATCGACTAAGTGAGGGTATAGCTATCTCACTTGTCCAATCTCTATCCATTTTGCATTGCTTGGCTTTGAACCCTTGAGTCCAATCCTGAGGTACTCAACATCTCCCCTGCGCGTCGTCCTCACCTTCCTGTCCAGAACTGTGTCTTCCTGCAATTCATTGAGATATTCAAGTAACAGATCATCAATAGAAGGCAATTGACTTTGCTCTTCAGGATCTTCAATTAATGAAGGTTCAAATAGTCTCAAACTGTCTACATTAACAACTGAGTAGATGTGCATGTAAGCTGGTAAATCAAGGCGAAAAGCATTCTCACCAATTTTCTCAAGTATCTTGAAAGGTCCATACCTTATTGGCTTTAGCTTTTTACCTTCACCTTGCATTCTATCCTTGCTGATATACAGCTAGACTTGATCACCAACTTGGAAACTATGCTCCATCCAATGCTTGTCATGCCTTGCCTTGTATTTGGCTTGGCTATTTTCCAGCTATTCCTGTACTGCCTGGTGGATCTCTTAGATTTGTTCAATGAACTTGGTTGCCTTGTCCACATCACTATGTCCATCAACTACTATGTCTTTACCAAAGACAAAATCCAAGGGACACCTTGGTGTGAAACCAAAATAGGTCTCAAAATGAGATCTTTGTGTAGAAGAATGTTTTGCTCGGTTGTAAGCATGCTGCACATAACACAAATGTTCGTCCCAAAGTTTGGGATGCTTGCTGCAATAGCCTCTGAGCAACTGGATCACTGTCCTATTGACCACTTCTGTCTGGTCATCTGTTTGTGGATGAAAGGCTGTGCTTTTCTTCAGTTTGGTGTCCATCAGTTCCCACAGACTCGACCAAAACTTCCCAACAGATCGGGTGTATCGGTCAGATACAATGGAAGTGGGTAATCCAAAATGAACCCATACATGCTGAAAGAACAACTTTTCAGTTTGTTCAGCTGTAATCTATTTATTACAAGGTATCAAAATACACATTTTGCTGAACCTATCCACAACAACATATAAATAGTCACGACCTTTCCTAGATTTATGCAGTCCTCCAACAAAGTCCATGGAAATACTTTCCCAAGGATGAGAAGGAACTGGTAGTGGAGTGTACAAGCCTAGTTTTCTATTGTTGGGCTTGCTTTTAGCACACATGGTACACCCTCTTACATATCTAGAAATTGTCTCATTCATTTTTGGCCAATAGTAAAATCTTTGCAGCTATGCAACCATTTTACTTACCCCAAAGTGACTTGATATTAAAGAAGTGTGTGCTTCTCGAATTATCTTTACTCTTTCAGTTTGTGGAATGCATAGCTTCCCACAATGATACAAGAGTTGGTCTTTAGTGTGATAATCCAATTCTTCTACTCATTTGCCTTGACTTAAAGTTGCATATACATCTTTAAAATCTATATCTTGAGCATATTGTTCAATGTAGCTCTCATGCAATACTGAGTTATGCTTAAGTATAGTAGATGCATTAATAATAGGTCTAGATAACATATCTGCAAATTTATTGTGTATGCCCTTTTTATATTTGATGACTAAATGAAATTGTTGTAGAAAACCCATCCATCTATAGTGTCTTGATTGCTGCAGCTTAGTTGGGGAGTGTATATATTGAAGTGGTTGATGATCAATATGTATAACTGTCTCTTTGCCCATTAAGTAATGTTTCCAATTTTTCACACTCTGTACTAATGCATACAATTCTTTATCATATGTGGGATAGTTAACTACTGTAGAATTAAATGTCTCAGAATGATAACATATGGGTTTACCATGTTGTATCAACACTGCTCCCATGGCATAGTCATTGGCATTTTTTTGGATCTCAAATGGTCTTTGAAGATCGGGCAGTGCTAGTACTGGTGCTATACTAATCTTTTCTTTCAAGGTGTCGAAGGCTTTCTGCTGTTTTCCTCCCCACTGAAACACCTTGTTCAATCCTGTCAAAGCATGTAAGGGAGCTGCAATTAAGGAAGAGTTAGAAATGAACTTTCTCTAATATTGTGCTACTCCTAAGGAGCTTCTTACTTCTGTAGCAGTTTTGGGTTTAGGCTAGTTTATAATGACTGCCACCTTAGAGGGATCTATCTTCAATTCACCACCCCCCACTATATGTCCCAAATAATTCAAAGATGTTTTGCCAAATTCACATTTTGAGAATTTAACATAAAGTTTTTCTCTTTTCAAAACATCTAATGTCTGCTTAACATGCTTTAAATGTTCTTCCCATGTTTTTCTAAATATAAGAATGTCATCCAAATATACAATAACAAAATCATCAAGAAAAGGTCTGAGTACATCATTCATTATTCTCATGAAAGTAGTAGGAGCATTAGTTAAGCCAAAAGGCATAACCAACCACTCGTACAATCCCTGCTTTGTTTTGAAAGCAGTCTTCCATGCATCTTGTTTTGTGACTTTGACCTTATGATATCCACTATGCAAGTCTAACTTGGAAAAATAAACAACTTCTTTCAATTGATCTAATAGATCATCTATGCGAGGAAGGGGATAACGATTTTTGATCGTTATCTTATTCAGTGCTCGGTAATCAATGCACATTCTCCACGAGCCATCTTTCTTTCTCACCAAAACAATTGGAGACCCACATGGTGATGTGATAGGTCTGATGAACCCCTTCTCGAGCAACTCCTGCACCTGCTTCTTGATTTCTGCATTCTCTAAAGCGGACAACCTATACATTCCAATCTTAGGAAATGGAGCATCTTGCTGCAAATTAATATCATGCACTATTTCCTTTTTGGGTGGCAGACCTTTAGGTTCTTGAAACAAGATATCATATTCTGAAACAACTTTTTCTAAATCAGCTTGCTGTTTAGCATCATAGCCCTCAAATACATTGGTTTTATCAGGTTTCTTTTCCTTTACAACCATCAGTAAATTTTTTTTGCATGAATTTACCATTTATTTCATCTGCCCTAAGTTTATGAGAGTGCAATTATTCTTGAGCTTATGAGCTCTTACAAAGTATTCGATTCCATCTTTAACGAGTAGATACTTGTTCTCAACTCTATAGAAAATAGTTTTTCTATCATACAAGTAAGGACTTCGTAAAACAATTCCACATATATCCAGAGGAACTATATCTAACTCAACCTCATCTGCAAATGCTGACCTAAAAGAAAACTTAAGTTTGCATTGTCTAGTCACTTGTAGTTGTGCCTTATCACTTAACCAACCTAATGGGTATGGTTTCTTGTGAGGTGTAGTCAGTAATACCAACTTCTTTACAATTGCTTCAGAAATTAAATTTACTTGTGAGCCACTATCAAACAAAGTATCAATCTTTTGATGCTTGGAAATAACTTGAATATGGAAAAGCTCATGTCTTTTTCTCTCATTTTCTTCATCATTAATAGATTGTGCAGAATTACTAGTAGATGCTTCAAAATTTTTACCTTTTATACTTGTGGCTGCAATGGTTGCTTCATCTCCTGAGTCCGACCCCAAATATTTCTGAATAGTTGCAACAGTCTTATTCTTCTTGCCCTCTAACTTCTTAGGTTTCAGCTCTGGATGCAGAATCCAACAGTGCTCATCATCATGCCCATCCTTCTTATAGTGAGTGCATGAAGACTTGCTTTTCTGTGTAGTGTTGGCCTTCCTCTCTTTCCATTTCTATTTTCTTTTCTCCTTATTCTTGCTTGCAATGGGCTTCGATGATCATCCAACTTCTGGGTTCCCATTCTTTCCTCTAGCTTCTAGATGCGTAGTTTGAACATATACCTCATCTATACTAGTGGGATTAACCATGAGGATAGTGTGCCTCATGTAGCTGTGTAGAACACCTATGTACTTCAACAGAGTCTAAGGTGAGTCTAATGAAATTCCTAGAATCAAAACTTTCTTCCTAAATTCTTGGGTGTAACCTTGTACACTTTGCCCTTTCAATTGGCGAAGAGTTTGCCAGCTCATCATAGCTTGCTGCATGTAAGCTAGTGGATATAACTGATTTTTTATTGTAGAAACAAATTCACTCCAGACAGAAAGAATCTTACCATGTTTCTTCATGTCAGCTTGGGTCTTGCCTTCCCACCATACCAAGGCAGTGCCTCCAAGGCGTAGGCTGGCCAACTGAATCTTACTCTTTTCTGAGTCGATACTCTGGAATCTGCAATAAACATCAATTTGTCTGATCCAATTATCCAGATTCTCTGCATTCAACTCTCCATCATATATTGGTAAATCAAATTTAACATCTAATTTAATCAAAGATGTCTTCTTTTTATGTTCAGGGCTATTAGGAGGTGTGAGAAAGCTTTCTTCTTTCCCTTTGCCTTTTGAATGGTCATGGAGGAGAGATTCTTCTTCTCATTTTTCTTGTTTGGAGCCTTATGAATCTTCATCTTTATGTTTCCTAAAGTCCTTAAACATTTCCTCTACCATGGATCACATGGCCAAGAAACTATCTATAAATTGGGGATCTGGTCCCAAGGGACTTTCTTCTGACATTTTCTTCTGAGGATAGACTCTTCCAATCTCTAGGTTACTTTTGACCAACTCTCCTTCTCCTAATTTAAGCTTTGATCTAGTTAGCATTCAACAAAAAAATCCAGCACAAGCTTGTCTAACCTTAAACAACCTAGAGCTTTGATACCACTTGATCTGAAAATCACTCGTGAATGATCTCAGTTAATTAATGAAGGTATTAGAGACATATGTGCTGGGGTGTGTCTATGTTATTTTAGGCAATGGATCGATAAGATTGCAAAATACATAGACACTGAACAGTAAGAGAACACAGTAAGCAAACACATAAACACAACAAACTTAATAAGGAGTTCACCCAATCCTCCTGGGCTACATCTCCTGGTCCAGCCTTCAGTGGTGGCCTTTCTATTGTGTCTTAAAAAGTAGAGTTTTACAATAGTGAGCTCAAATTAAGTCTCACTTTAACAGATAATGATCAGTAGGACTGTAGTTGGATCCCCCAAGTCTCTAGAGTACACAAACTCCCCCTTATTGAAACTCGACCTCAACTCGTCTTGGTGGTATGAGTCCAATTTGGTACTCAATACCTAACAGGTATACACAGAGGAGTTGCTTGAACCTCTCAAGCCTTCTCTGGAGTTCACATACTCTCGGACTCTCTCTGCCTCTGTCTGCTCGATGTTGCCTTTGCTCTGCAGGTCAGCTCGGCTTCTCTGTTCTCGCAATTTGTTTCTCTCTCTCTCTCTCTGTTCTCTTTTTCTGCTTCTCCTCTGTTCTCTGCTTTCTCTGTCTGTTTTTGGCTTAAAGCCAATCGGCTCCCTAACTGTTCATTTCTACTTCCCGACTTTCTGGATCTCCTACCTCTGTCCGCTGGAATTCCCCTGCTCTGTGTCATCATCTTTGTAACGCCTCACAGAGAGGTGGCCACCTATTTCCTCACAAATTGAGTGTCAGTTCTTTTGAACGGTCGTTATTTCCATTGCTCCAAGATTGCCCGCAAAACTGATTCCTCTGCCAACTCATTGGTCATGTCGAACTTCAAATCTCATGTACCTCAGTCTATTTCCCTGTCAAATCCGGTCTTCCGTGCTGGCCACAAATTGCCATTGTCAAGAAGTCATCTCTGATAAGCTCGTTATTCATAAGATTTTTGAAGCCTGGCATAATTTCAAACAGTCATGGAAATGTTTAAGGATCCAATTCGGATCATCTTCAAAACTTGACATTGTGTTTCGTGTCGTAATTTCTCCTGTGACAGGTCGCTTCCTATCGACATAAACTGATTATCTAGGGAGTTGATCTAGAAATATTCAATACCTTGAGGCTTGCATGCCTTAATAACAAGTTTTTTGCTTTCGACGATAGGTTCTCATCATTGGCCTTCGATCGAATGATTCTATGAGTGTTCAAATTCAGATCATCTTTTCACACTCTATAGATTGTACTGAGAGTAACTTGAGAGCCATTGTCAATATTGGTGGTTTCTCTCACACTGGTTAACGATTCATATCATTGATCGGTAATCAAGTGGTTTCTACCATTTTGACTTTGAGACATTCACTCACATGGCTAGATTCATACTACGAATCGAGAGATGGAGATCAAGACCCTGGATCTAGTTTCATCAATCCAGGTTGCAAGGAGATATATATTCATGATTATGTAGACAAATTCATAGTTGATGGCTGTGTCCACACTGTGTCTACTATGGATATGATTTTTGTGTTTTCCATACTTGTTCATTGAGTTAGTTTTATTTTGAGTATGGGAATGCCTACCTTAGTGATGATTATATATTGCATTGTAATCCTTGAATGTTTCTTGCATGTTTCCAACCATTGTCTTTGATCCAATATTTGGCATGATAAAGCACTTCAATATTTAAAAAAATATTTTTTAGACTTCGTGCTTTAGGGGCAATCTGTTATACATCATTTTGTCACCATGACACTCTACCGTTAAAATGTATCTCTTGCCATCCATAAACATGTTCTATTTCACTCCCTTAGAAGTAAAACAATGAAAAAACCCTTGAAGAAGATGTGAATTTTGGATAGATTGGGTTAATGTCTTGTAAAGTATGACTTGCGCGCTTTTCCTAGTCAGTTTATGTGCATTTGCAGCTTCTATCCCTTAAAACTTGGCAAAACTGTGCTCTATCTTCTACGATAGACCGCGTAGATAAATCAAAGAAAAGTAAAAATAAAAAGTGAATTCCAAAGCAATGTTGGTCAAATATATTCCAACTGAAAACTTCTAGGTCATACTTATTTGAGCCGTACCCCTCAGACCATGGAGCTAATTCCATTTCATCAAGGAACCCTAATCCCCCAATTAGAGGATCTCATCCTTCTCTTTTGGATCTGAAACTTATTCCTCTTGGCCTATAAATTGACTAGAGGATGGAGGGATTGGGAGGTTCAAAAAATATACACTTATGTTGTTGGATTTAGATTGGAAGGCTTCTCAACTAAGGAGAGGTTTAGAGGCATTTAGGAGGAATCTCATGACATCAAGGCAAAGGTTGTAAGGCTCTTCTTTATCCTTGAATTAATATAAATGAATCCTTTTTCTCATTGTATTGTCTTATTTAAATTATGAATGATTTATGCTTCTTTTGATATTCATTAAGATAATCTCAATTTCTCATCTCCTTGATCATTAGGTTAAGCTTGTTTGAATTGCTATGATTTCATATGGTTTTGATCTCTCTTATGTTTGTGATTGCGGGTCTTTTTGAGCATTGGGAAACTTCATTGAGACAGAGCAAGGATCTTCATCAAGCATTTCAAAAATAGGTAATAGGCTTATTCTCCTACTCTTCTATTTACAATTCGAACAAAATATGATTAGGGAAAGATTTATTCAATTTTCTGTTTGTTTCTAGTTTCTTTTAGTATCTAGGGAGACCACTCTTGTTAGCAAGAGGGATTTATCCGCCATAACATCATGGGAGGGCCTCTATTTTCAAATTTTCCATCAAATGGATTGTTATGGAGATTTCTAAACCTATGATCTAGTGGTAGAAAAAACTTCTTGTTTGCATAAATAAATTTATGTAGATATTTAGAATACCACCCTTGAAATTGTTCCGCACATCTTGGACACACAACTATCCCCTTTGTTTGAAGCCTTGCAATTAAATATGTAAGGTTAATAACATCAAAATAAGTATGAAAGTTGGGATGATAATAAATTATGAGTTTAAATACATTTTTTTTTTCTTACCGGAATAAAAACCAAGTCATGGGAAATCATGAATAGTCCAACACAACATACCATACGATATGAATGACTTATTTGATGGAGGACATGATATGTCATACATTCTTATGCCTTTCCATAACAGATGCATCTCATCAATAAAAGGCGCAAGATAAACATACATGTTTTTAACTTGATGTTTTCTTGGAAAAATGAGAGTTAGCATAAGGTGATCCTTTATAACACTCATCCATGGGGGGATATTGTATACTATCATCTAACTGACCAATCACTATAATTTGAGCTCATGAAAGAGATTGGGCACACTCCATCAATTGCAAGACCAAATATGATACTATGGGGTTCATCTTTGAATTTTCTTGGCCATTTTCCCTCAATGTGTTTCAATGCTATGGAGTCGGTCTAAATCGCATGAATCCATATTTACTCCTATTCTTTGCATGTCATTCCATCAATTGTGCAAGTGACTTACAAAGAAACATTTGTTGAAGTCTAGGTATAATTGGCATGTGATGTAAAGCCTTCCATTAGATAAATTTTGAGGTAAAAAATGGGCATCAAAACAAAAATGTACAACCAAAATCAACTTTATAAGAACCAATAGGAGTCAAGATGATGATGTCAACCACGGGGGATGATTCACCATTTTTGGAGTAAAAAAGTAACAAGATTAATAAATAAATAAAAATAAAAAACCATTTTTTCAACTCGTATTTTCAACTTATCTACCTATGGTTTTACTCAAATTTCGAGCAGGAGAACTCGTTGGATTCAAAATTTAATTCCTTATCCAAAGAGTACCCATGTTGCATACTTTCGATGGATCCTGCTAGATGAAAAATGAGAAATACATGAAAATCGTGATTTTCCTTTTTGCCTCTAAAATTTTATAATGTAATGTAATCTTATTTTATTATTTCCACTATTATTTTATAATATTCCTTAGGTGGCCCATTTTAGGCCTCAAAATTTCTCTAATGTTTTAAATTGTAGGACCTTGTACATTTGTACGACATGTATTCTCTTTGCATACAGGGCATTCTACCTTGTCTTGATATTCATCTATGTATAAAATGCAATCATTTGTACATGAATAATTTTCTTATATTCAATCCCCAACTCAACCAACAACTGATGCGCCTCTTTGCAAGTTGATGGCAACAATTATCTTTAGGAAATATTTTAGTTTTTAGTGCCCTGTAAGATTGCCAAAGATTAGATCAATTGAATGTTTTACTTATGATGAAAATGTTTGATATGTCAATTTATATTATGATTGTTCATATACAATATATCGTTTTAAAGTCCCCTTAAAGAAATATAAATGACGTTGATTACTGTTTATGAATTACGTACACCAATTGATAATGCATTGTAAGAAATATATTTCAACTCACTTAAGTAGGGTCGTGAATCCTTTGTCCGACCAACCAAATAGTGACTTGATTTCTAATAATAGTAATGTGCATGCCATTTTTGAGGTTATACTTGCACCTGATTTGAACACAGGTGTCTTTGTTTCTTGCTTGATGGAGTCTTTCAGGTTGTTATCATTAACATTACGTTGGTGGTAATTACCCCTATTGTCATTGTCATTGTCAACCATATGATCATTATTGTCATCATTGTTTCCATCCGCAAAGAAACCTGTAAGCATTTCATTCAATCCTTCTTCATGCACTACATTTTCACTATCATGATCATCATCATTAAGGTTAGGTGCCATGCCATTAGTGTATGTTAATCTCATCGGCTGTTCAAATTTCTCAGGTGGTAGAGTTCTCTTTAAATATTCTCTTTTCGCCTTGGTATGGTTTAAAGGATGGTTTGGATCATCCTATCCAAATATTAATAGGTGAGCTGGATCATCTTGGGTATTGGTAGCCATTCTTTCATCATCATCTTCTACCTATCGACAAATGCAACCATTATTTAATATTTGACAAGAATTTGATAAATCATAATGTATCAATTTCAAAGAAATATAATCAAATATCGCTTAACAAATCCCATCCCATGTACTATAGTCTTGACTAACCTATTCTTCAATGCAATCATTTGTTGTGTCTGAAGGATCAATTGTCATATCCTCTTCCACCGACAATGTTCTTATGATTTTGACAGTTTTAGGTCCACACCCATGTACATATGTTTTTTTTTTCTTTTGCTAATTGAACGCTTAGGTTGTGTACTTACTCCAATCTCCATCTAAAATATCAACAACATGCATCAATTTATTTCAAGGTTGGATAATACATTATAAATTCTAATAGTACTACGAAAAAGGATGGACGTATCACAAAATGCTTCCTAAGTTAAGTCAAAATTTGATTACTTGATCTTGCAACATCTGGTGTGTCCTAATTTGATATGACACGATCTATTGCCATGGCCTCTTCTTGCCCGTATAATACATAACATAGTCAATGATGTTTAGTACACTAATTATGTCATTTCAACTAATATGTTATCCAACACAAAACCTCACTTTACTCATATATTTGACATATTGATATCATGTTTTGGATTTGAAAAAGACAACATAGTTTATATAACTTTATCTCATATATGTTGTAGCATTTGTGAGTTCATAAACACCATCCTCCTTTGGTTGAGGTTGCTTTATCTTCTTACCTTTATTGTATTTTCATATTCCGTATTCGATTCTATGGCCACCCACTTTCCTCTCATTGATTTAGCAGGTCTACATCGTCCATGTCCTTTGTCCATGGCCTCCTCTAGATCCCGTAATACACAACAATGCCATTAGTCACATAACATTTATGTGCTTTGTTGTTTCTCTGTCCAATTGGCTAAATGCACAATCAATTTAAGCTTAACTGGTTTTCACTGCACCTTTCTAACTAAAATGCTCCTACTTTCAATATATACCCTTTTTGTTAATTTCTACTCCCAATATGGTGACATGACACAACTCTTATAAATTTTATATGAGGATTATGAAAACTAATGGACTACCTTTTTTTTTTTTTAAACTTAATTCAGACCCTTTATACATAATTTTAAACCACCAAATATCTATATTTTTGTATATTAAAAAAAATCCTTTGACCCTATATGTTAGAGAATATATTAATTTCAAATTTTGATTTTTAAGTCTTTTAAATGAACTTGATATATAATATAATAATTAGTATAAGTTAACTTGTGGATGAGTTATATTTTCAGCGCCACCATCCACCCTATGAAGGAGTAAAGAGCGAGTGGCAGGATCGAAAATGTTTGTGTCACATATATACATAATCACGAAGCAACACAACCATTAAAGGCGAAAATGTGTGTATGTGACTATAACTAGTGGATTGTTACATTATGAGTCACTAGCTACTAAAATAAAAATAGAAAGTTTGAAATCACACCAAATTCATTAGTGGGCTAGGAAAATATGACATAAAACAACCTCCATTGGTTAAAACACAATTTATAGGGCTTTACATCAACCAACATTTCAACTTATCCGTGTGCCTATGCACATTGCACATCCAATATTGGTATTCAGACCTTATAAAATTTGACAATAACATGGAAGCCTCCCACATCAACATTGAAAAGTGAAAATATGAAAATGAATAAAAATTAGACGAAGATAAAAAATGTAATATTATAGGTGCTAAATTTGGCACAATTATTGAAAAATGCAGGCAATAAATTCTCAGTTTGATTTTGCCTTGATTAAATTGAGAAAATTCGAATTTCCATATCAGCAGACGACTTAGATGCAATTAACTTATGTGAGATGGCTTGTGTCACCCACTTTAATATGTAAATTCGATTTGGAGGAATCAGAGTTTAATTAAGCATGTGTGATTGCTAATTTGTAGCAATCAAGGTCAGTTATCTCAAGTTGTTTTCAGTTAAACTAGTTCCAACTGTTGGAAGCACTAGTGGAAGGTCAATTGTGGAGTGGGACTTCAATCAAAGTCAGTGATCATTCAGTCAACCAATCAATCAGCCCAAAATATCTAGTGCATGTAGAGAGTTCAAAGTCCCCAGTCGTGGTGGAGATTCCAAGGCAATGTAACATCAATTGTAGATTAGTCTTGAGTGTCCATGTGTTGCATGCAATCTGATGATCAACCTTGGGAATTGCGTAATCCATTTTGGAGATATTCCTAAATATTTGGGGCCTAATTTCTCAAGGAATTGCGTAAGGAAATAAGGGCTGAAGCATAAGCATAAATTGACTAAGTTTGGGTTAGAGCTTTTGAGTGAGCAGAGAGATAGGTTATTCACTTGCAGGTTGTGATCAATTGAGCAAAGCTATTGTAATACATATCTATTCATCAGATGAATGCAAGCAGACATTGGGTTTTGTAGCAAATTGTTTTCCTCAGAAAAAATATTGTGTGCATGTGTGTTATTTCTTATTGCATGTTTGAGATTTTTGTTCTAAATTGTGAATTAACTTCCGCAGAGAAGTAGAGTAGGTTTGTGTCTTGTGATTTTACTTGCACCATAATTTCTACAACAATTAGTGCCCCAAACCAGCTACTTTTTTTAGCTAATAGTCGGCGCTAAACTTGTGCTAATGGTGCTCAATTTACCACAGACTATTCAACCAAATAGAAAAAAAGGCCCACCAATCTATAATCCGAGCAATGGATAAACCTATTGTGTATCCCAGCTATTCAACCAAAAAAATGTCATACATTCACCATATTTTCATTCTCATACTCACCAATCGCAAATCGAGGGATATTTTATGTTCTATGCAGAGTTGGAGCAGACCACAGTTGGAGTAATGTGTTCAGGCTATGAAAGCAAAAAACTAATCAATTGGATCTTTGTTGATGTTGGGCAAAGACATTGATGGACCTCTCCTCCCATGTTGTGGATTTCAATAAAAAAATTTGATTTGTGGGTGTGATTCGACCTATAGCAGTCACGAAATCAATTTGTGCATCTCATTCACCCCGTACCAAAGACGAAAATCAAACCCCTATCCATCCTTTTTGCACTACTATTGTTTATAAAAATTAAAGGGAAGAGATGAAACATGGGGAGAAAAGAGAAGGGATGTTCCATAATCTATAGGAAGAAAAATTGCCCTAGGACGCCAAAAAATATCAAGCAACAGAGGGAAACAAGTAAAGGGTTCTGATTCTTGCCAGAATGAGGTATTTCATACTCAATTTATAGATTTATACATGTTTCCATTACTTGTTTGAATTGTATTTTTTAGTTTTAAATTTCAAAATTATAAAAGAAGAAATTTCCTATGTATATATATATATATATATATATGTATATAAGATTTATTTTTATTTTTTATTTTTATTTTTATTTTTTTAAATAAATTTTTTATTGTACATATGTAAGTACATGAAAGTGAGAAACTAAAAGAGGGATTGACTTCTATATTGGGGATAGAAGTAGTGAAACAACTAGAAGGTATGGACTTGTCCATGCTTGCCAAATACATGGAAGAATGATCTACTAAAGGCATTGAAACAATCCAACCAAAGCAACCTTGTCAAAGTGAATCGATTGATTCCCCATCAACTCCTGGATCGAGAAAAAGGTGTAGGAAAAAATCAATCACACTAACCTCTAAGAATGTGGAATAGGGATGAAAGGCATCCAATGTCCCAACCACTCCCGGGACACAAATTTCTTCCACCACTAGTACATGTTATGCATCTTGTATTGGTACATATAAAATTGCGGTAGAATATGATGTTGTCTCCGGGAATATCAGAATGACATATGCCAGGAAAGTGTTCAATCGTAGGTTGAAGGAATCATGCCTTAAATGCTTCAAAGATCATCTACATCTTCCATTCTTGAAGATACCCATGTACCTTCAAAAGGAAGTCATCAATGACATGGAGACTAAGTTTGGGATAGGTTGGTTAGTAAAACAAGTCAAGGAACAAATGACTCAAAACTGCAAGAGATTCCATTGCAACCAAACGAAAAAGATAAAACAAGTTTCTCCCGAGCTAAGGACCAAAAGAAGGCCAATTGATGTAAGCGTGAAAGTATGGAAAGGTCTTGTGAAATCATATGATAGAGTATATGCACGGAGGAAGTCTACGCGAGGAGAGCACACAAGTATTTAAATTTGTTCATAAGATTATTTCAAATTTAGTAAATTATTTTTATATTTTACTGGTGCATAATTAAATTGAATTAATGTATATTTCAAGACAAGGCCTCAAAGGCCAGGCTTGCCAAATTTTGTGCCACACATCACAATGGCCTAACAGGTTTAATATGCAAATTTGTAAGTATATTTAATATTTGAAATTATATATATATATATATATATATATATATTTTTTTTTTTTTTTAATTTTGTACAAAAAAGTAAATGATTGGATATTAATTACTTTAACTAGTCCATCTGCCATGTTTTGGCAAGAGCAACAATATGGCCATTATCCATCACAATTGGAATTCAATATGATATAAGACAAAAAGTCGTATGATTTTGTTATCTGGATGGAGAATAAGGTATCATTAATTGACTTTCAATAACTTAGTTGGATATTGTTATGTTAATATGTCAATTTTCATTTCTTGTGTTGAGTTGTTTATTTATGTGTAGCTTGAGTTCTTTTGTGCTCCCATCGATCATAACACTTGGTGTAGCTCCTAGAGACAACCCTTGGGCTAAGAAAGTTTTGTGCCTAGGACATCCATATAATTCCTTGAAATATTTGTACGCTTTGCTCAAAATTAAACTGAGATTTATACATATGGACAATATCTTTGCCTAGAGGAGGACCTCTAGATGTAATGTGAGCCAATATTTGGAGAAATTAATGAATAAATTCAACTAACATCCTTATCTATGATTACAACCTTTCAATTGATGTTTTATCATGGAGAGAAGGACATAACGAAATTCTGGATTTAACGCATATTCTAAACAAAATCATATGCATTATATCTCCAATAGAGAACTTGAAGTGAAAGGAAATGAGAAGTGAAAACCGTGGAGCGCTTCTTTAAGATTTCTTAGATAAAAGTTACAAATCTTTCAACTATTAACATTACATTGATAAATATGTTAACGAAAGAAATCAACAACTTCATTACACAAGTCTTAGAAGAAGAAAGTTACAAAGAAAAGAATACATATTGTAAGCATCAGAAACCATGAATCATTTGAAATTTCTACATTAATTTCCCAAAAAATTTGAGCACATTACAAAGAAGGATTAGCTAGAACTCCCTCCTGGAGCCAAAATTTTGATCCCCTTATGAGTTCTCCTATATCCATTTTAAGGAAAAGAAACATGTTCAAGAACGGTTACAAAACACATTTGAAAAGATACAACTGTCACTTTAGCTAGTTGTCCTACTATCAATTGTTCTAACCATATCTTAACTGAAATAGATACATCATAACAAAATGAAGAGGCCACATGCTCAAATATTTGCATGGGCAGAGGGACTTGGCCCCTGGGACCCAACACTAGGGTCTTGGACTCTGCTGCAACTCGTGGAAGGAGAGTTTCACATCTTCCCCACAAAATTTTGTATGGAGTTGGGCATTAAGACATTCTAAGAAAATCCACTTGTAGCTTTGATAGTTTGGTGTAGTCTGGAGTGGACTCAAACAAGTTTTTATTAACAATAATAATTGGAAAACCCTCTACATGAATTTTACTATTGTCTTTCCTTTCAATACCATAGTCTTCTCTAAAGAGGTGTCTAATCTACACTTTGCTGCTATTAACTCTTGTTCATAAGATTCTCGGGAACTTAAATTTCCGTCTATACCCCAATGGGTTGGTAATCCAACTCTCTTCCTCTAATCAAATTTGGAATCAAAAGTGTTACAAAACTATTCAATACGTCTAGTTTATTTTCAACTTGAACACGTAGTTGATTATTGTCAATAGATTTGTTTATCTCTATAATTACCTCAACTCTATCAACAATGTGCATTTCCTTCAAGTCTGTTTGAATTTTTTGGTTCAAGAATTTGATAATTTTTCTAGCTCTTTGTGGTTCTATTTGAGTTTCTTTCTTGCATGCTACCAAAACTTTAGTAACAGTAGAAACTACTCTCTTTATTTTGGAACAACCTAAAATAATTTCCATGTAGCCCATACTTGTTGGATGATCTTATCCGAAATGAACTGTCTGGCATCAATTAGAGACATGTTCCCTTTCGGCCTACTCTATAACTCTTTTACCTCCTCTTGAGTTGTCTTGTACTTTTCAGAAGTTTTTTCTACCTCTAATTTATTCGATCTCATAATTTCCATGTAGCCCATACTTGTTGTATGATCTCATCCCAAATGAACTTTCTAACATCAATTAGAGACATGTTCCCTTTCAGCCTACTCTATAATTCATTTACCTCCTCTTAAGTTGTCTTGTACTTTTCAGAAGTTTGTTCTACCTCCAATTTAGCTGATCTCAGTGCCATGTCTGTAGTAGCCCACTTTTCTTGAAGCAAGCTGATTTGATCATGAAGTTTTTTCAATTCTGCCTTAGAAATGGCGAGTTTGGTCATCACTTTTGTCAGTTGTTTTGAAGGATCATCTGATTCGGTAGAGACTACAAGTGAAAACATGATATCTAATAGTGCGCTCTAGGTCTTGAACTTTCTCCACATAGGCTACTTCAGCGGTGTGCACAAAATCTGTTGCAGGCATCTTTAGGTTCTATTTCAATGACTGGATTTCAACCTTTGTTCCTTGTATTAGGGATTTAATTGCTTCTATGTCCTTTGGGTCAACGCCCAACTTGATAATCAACTCTTTGAAACCTCCGTTTTGTACATATAGGGCCCTAGAATATGCATTTTCCTACTTGATTATGTTGGAGGCCTTTTCTAAAAGTTTCTCCACTTTACTGATTGATAATTAGGCCTTGCTCATATCATGATATATCATCTCACTAGTCTTCCTATGTAAATTTTTTTTTACACGTAGAGGGATATCTGCAGTGTTGAGGGATAAGTCCAATGTTTTCAATTCGGCTCTTGTGGGGAGTAATTGGGCAATAGGATGTAGTAAGGAAAGTCTGAGCTAATTCTTCTCAAGGTCCATCACTGAAAGAAATCTAGTCTGAGAGGAACTTTTATATGTATAAAACTGGATGGTACAATTTGCATTGGGTTTTCTAGGATCATGTAAAAACCTAGTTGATTAGAGGTAATTCTTGTTAATTTCACATGTATTTCCTCCTTATGCTCAAGCTATAGCCTAGCCCCATATATATCCATTGGTTCAGGCATATTTTTTTTTTCAAAATTCTATCTTTAGCTGTAGGGGTCTCAACCGTCAATTCTGAATTGATAGGGCAAGCCTCTTGGTTTGCCTTGCACTCTGTTTTGGGTATGCTTTCATGGGTGTAAGGGGATGAGTTGACACCCTTTATCTTGTTAGAAACAATATGATAGGGTTCATATTTCCATCTTTCTCCTCACTCAAAATGGAACTCTTTCATTTTGTCTTCAACCTGAGTTAGAGCTTGTCTAGAATTAACAATGAATGGACCCACAATATTCCCTAGCTTGAACATGTATCCTTCACACGTAGGAAGAAAGTGAAACCAGTCCACATACAAGCTCTGTCTAATAAATTCCAAAGAGAAAACCCGCATGGGCATGAATATTGGTAGTCTATAGGGTTTCTCATGAAATCCATACAACCTGATCTCAGTGAATTCCTAAAATAGGTACCACTCCCCCACTTTAGCATCTTTGCTCAACTGTAGTAACTTATTTTGTTGTGGGAGAACCCTTGGAGGTGATGCACCATTCAAAATAGTGTACACAATAGTCAGAAAAGTGGATAGAAAGGCATAGAACCCTTGATTTTCATACTTTCTCTTAACTATACTTGTCCATTCGACCACAAATTTTCTTTGATGTTTAGAATCAAATGTGTTGAGACCTAGGTACTCAAATTTGTCAATATGAACATATAAGAATAAGTAGACCAGCATGGAGGGATATCTTGAAATATGGGCAACATTTAACTTCTCAAACTAGAGATTAATGGATTTAGCTAGGAATGTAGGTATGTATAAATAATGAGTGTGGTCTAACATGTGGCTCAGAAACCCTAAGGATGACTTAGTCACATTGGTGGTTTTTTCTTCCCCAAGTAGCACCAAAACTGAGGTCAAGACCGTTTGTGCATCTTGAGAAAGTATATACATAGTATAGGTTTTGGATGGTTGAGGGGTTGTTGTCCTTGGTAGTGAAGTCATTGCAAACAAGGCTAGTTTATTTATTTATTTTTTCTAATAATTGAGTGAAGTCTAGAGTTAGT
Organism: Pinus tabuliformis; assembly: GCA_031772625.1. Lineage (NCBI taxonomy): Eukaryota > Viridiplantae > Streptophyta > Pinopsida > Pinales > Pinaceae > Pinus > Pinus tabuliformis. The sequence continues at coordinate 1,053,566,080 of CM062816.1, read as the reverse complement.
GAGTCTTCGTTGAATGGCTTTGGGTTTTGGAGATCAAGAAAACAAAAAGCTTTGTGAATGAGGTCTGACATGACTTCAAGAATAACTTCTCCTGTGGAAGATGCAACACAACCTATCTGAGGAACATACATAGAATCCATTTAGGTTGCGGACTTAGGAAAGTGGTAAGTGGCTGGGGTTAACACATAATACAAACCAAAATTCACTACGCTAAAATAATCTCGTTTTCTTAGAAAATCTCCCCAAGAGTCACGACAAAACTAGTTGAATTCCAATGGACACCTCGAGTCATGTATCTCATCTTCAGTATCCATGAAGGGTTCTTGAGTGGAGGGGTTAGAGGTTGCATGCTTTGGGGTGATTTTAAGAGACTTATTTAACTTCAACATGATTATAATTGAGTCTAGTGCAGTGTATAAGTAGTTGAAACTGGAGGAGAGTGGTGGAAGTCAGACTGTCCTATTCGCGAGATGACCTGGATGTCGGGAGTAAGGTGGTTTGTGGTTTGAAAAGGATGGGGAACGAGAAAGAATTATAAACAAAAAAATTTCCTTGTTTGAGTTTGATAAGAGTGGGAAATTCGATGGAATTTACGCGAGACAAGAGTAATGATGCACCAGGGAAATGACATGGGTAATGAGGTAGGTGAATGACTCAAGAGGTGGATGGCAGAGGACGTGAGGTGGAGTGGGGTTGATGTGGTAGGTAGGATCGCTTGGAAAATGGAGAGGCGACAAAATGAGAACAAGGGCAGTTTTGCAAAACTGTTTACTACCCTGCGCAACTGCCGCCCATGGTTTTCCAAAAAATGACTTGGGGTGGCGCAATAGAACATAGTTGTTGATCGGCTTATCGACAATATTAAAATCCATGTTGCACCACCCCCTTCCTAGATTAATGGTCATGCTTCTTTGTGTGACACATTTGTGTACAATTCTACTGCCAATGAACGTATCCCTATTCACCGTTGAAACTGCATGGCACTTAACTATTGGTGCTCTTTGCTGTGGGTCCCTTTTTAGAAACTTACGCCCAGGTCTATTGGTTGCTCATTGGTGGATCTATGGATGTTTCAAATTTTTATTTTTATTTTAGAGTATAAAATGATGTTTGTCGTTGGTCGTGGTTGCTTATGACCAACATCATTCTATTAAAGGAGTGTAGCATATTGAGTTCAATCATTCTGAAGTCTGAAAAATTTCTTCTTAAATCCTCAATTTTATTCATGGATACATTTTCATATTTTAGGATTGTATGTTTCTTTTGCTAGTTACAACTTACATGCAATCACAGAGAAATAAATCACTCTTGTCAGGTTCTATAAATTTAGTTGTTTGTCTCACAGTGTCACTGGTCTGTTAAGAAACCAGAAATTTATCGTGTGACACTAGAATTTAGTCAAGACATGGCATATGATAACTGCATCCTATGTGATTTGGAAGGGTGTAATATATGAAAGTTTTTTTAATTCCTACTATGGGATCAGTTACAGTAAGATTCCATGTGCTAGGGAACCAAATTAGTTCTATGTTCAACCTATTCTTTCTATTCACGTTACTAGAAACTCCACCTCGAGGCGTTGAAAATGTGTTTCTTCTTTCAAAATTGTTTCCTTATACAAAACTATGGAAAAGTGTTACTGGTTTTTTAGATTTTTGGAATGTTGTATTGGCTGTTTCATATACTGCCAAGTTTTGAAAGTGTACTTCAATAATCATCTAGTCTATGTTGAGCTTAAATGCCCCAAATACCTATAAACTAGTTATACCTGTTTCCTTGCAATTATGACGAGTGTTGAGAGTGCATAGAACTTGACCCTATTGTTTGAGCCATCTCCCAATCCCATTGAAAAAGAGAGTTGATCAATAGAAAACAAAAAATGGACTCACCCAACACTGCACTATCCTAGATTGCCTTGCAAGGCACCATCAAAATATCCCCAAGGCATTGTCTCATCAATCTTTGGGGGCTCAATCTTCCCAGGAATTTGTTGCTTTGGAGTGATTGTTTTGCAAAGCCCATGGACAAGAAATGACTAGAGAACGATAGGATGTATGTCTTGGATTATATTATGCTTTATATTACCTTAGATACCATGTGGCAGTGTCCCCTTGATACTCAATGAAATATGTTAAAAATATGTAAGCATAAAACCAACATAATGCCCAAAGAAGGTTGATAGGATAAAAGAGGGTTACGAGTCCACAATAGGCGAGGAAATGGATACTTGGGGGGATAAAAATTCCCTTGCAGTGCGTGAACTCGTGAACTCACTAGCACCTAGACAATATGTGTCCAAATATTAATCCACTGGAATTTTTGTTGAGAACACTTGTATCATACAGAAACAAAGCTATATGAGGTATGATTTTCGTTTCGACCAGGTTCAAATTCCATCCTCTATGAAATTCATATTATCCTCCAAGTATACAATGTCTCCAACTTCCATCTTGAATCCATAATCTTGAAACCTCATATCAACTTGTATTGATCGAGATGATTTAGTGGCTAATAAATGGAAATTCAAAAATTATGACAAGAAATATATGGTTGTAGTGAGCAATGAGACTTGGGCTAAGATACAAACTTGGACACCCCGATCTTCATGATGTGCATTGGTTGTATTTGAGCCACATACTACCACATCAACTCTCCCAAAACACAATCAACAACTTGGACTTGAGTTGTTAACCTTGCGAGGCAGGATTTCCCAAAGGAAGTGAGTGCATTAAAGGAAAACACCCGAGATTGTGTAAGGGAATGGATAAGTAGCGATGATTCCATGACTTAAATTGTTAAATTTTGGGTTGTTTTGAAACCGTGTGGGGTGCATGGTGAATCCCCAGATGGTTAATTGTATCTCATAGATCTTTTGCTAGATAACATTTAGGGATATTTTTATTCATGGTTGCTTGACCTTGGCCATGGTGCTAGAAGTGGCACACTTCTTAAGGAGGTGGTTATCTTATGTAGCATTAATATCTCCTACATGACATGCATGTTGAGAAGATGGTTGCTTGGCATAGGAGGTGGAGTTGCCTTGGATGATGAGCACTAGGCAATAGGAGGAAAGGAGGTTGAACCTAAGAGCATTGGGATCACATGGAATACCTTAGGAGGATGAGCACTTCACTTGAGGATGCTTGGGTCAAGAGCACATTACATGGGATTGATTATGGACCCTAGATACTTGTGTTGAGGAGCATGGGATGATTATCTTGGAAGGAAATAAGCCTTATGATTCTTGGATCTCTTAGCCGGGATCCTTGTCAAAGTTTGGTAATTCCTAGATCTTTGAGCCTGTTATCACATTTAAAGTCTCGAGTTCATCTCAATTGGGACTTTAGGGTCTAATTTTCGTTAAATTCTTATGAGCGTTGCATTTGTTTTGCAACACCAATTCTAATGATATAAAATAAGGCACTGCCAAAACGAATGGAAACCAATACTATGCATTTTTGTAAGGGAGGTGTTGTCAAATGTGCTGACACCATGTGACGTAAAATATCTCATCCGACAGGTGGCATTATCAAAGTCATGCGCTATAATCATTCTTTACTCATCAAATCAGATTTGCCAACAAAAAAGTTGACGACTGAAGTAAAAATGGGGCATGATGAGTATGATGGATGCGCAAGGGGTTTATTCATTTTATGTCCACTTGTCAGTTTGAATTTCCATATTTTTATGGCTAAGGTTATAACTGCTTTGTGTTTCTCGTGTTGGGTTTCCATGGAAGTAGCTCTCAGTTGTTTGTTCCAAAAATAGTTCCTGATCACTTGTCAATTCTTCCACTGATTTGTGATTTCCAGATCCATTCGTGAAGATGGGAGAGGAATAACATTTTTACAGGGATGAACCGAAGGGAGAAGACTTTATTGAAGATTATTAAGAATAATATGAGCGGTTTGTGTAGGCAGGTTGGGCAGAGTATTGCCACATGCTTTAGGGGTTCAATTACGATGGTGCTAGGTCCTTTGTAGAAAGGTTTAGCAAGAAGGTGGTTAATTTTGCTAACATTTCGTTCCCAATTATGGAGGAAGCCATTACTGAGACAACATGCTTGCCTGATAATGGGGATAGATGGTTTGAAAACCACAACCTTCTGGGTATCAACATCACAATTTTCTTGAAGGAAGAGCACGCAAATGAAAATTGGAGGATGATTGTGCAGAGAGCATGGCTCAAACCCTCCTTGAACGTCACCCTAAAGTTTATACATATGTATTTTACATGTGATGGCAGGCATGATAGGATTTCCATGTACCACTTCAAGTTTTTGGCTCATTTAGCTGGTCAATTAAGAATGAACATGCCATTTTTCTTGTTAAAGATTCTTATGAAAATGTATGCAAAAATTAAAGCAAAACCCAAGATTTCCCCTCATTGCATTTTTCATAAGGTTTTGGTTAAAATATTAGTTGTCAATCATATAAGAAAGATAGGAAGAACTTGGGATCATTTCTTACTCTGGGAGGGTTTATTGAACCAATCGCTGCCAAACCAAAAGCTGTCAAGGGTAAGAAACAAAGGAAGGCCAAGAACTCTATCTAAAACCCTGAAGCTCCAAAGCAAACAATTTCCTTTGTCCTTACCAGAAGTAGGAGAAAAGCTTTGTTGGGTAAACAAATAAAAGACCCTGTTTCTTTTCATATGGCATAAAAAGTGTATGTAAGAAGGAGTAGGAGGGCCCTTAAGAAAAAAAAAATTAGCTTACTGTTGGGATAGGGTCCCTAGGGTCAATTTTGGGTTAGTTTAATCAATTTTTGAGTAGAATTTTGTAAAGAATGTAAAGTCTTCATGAAATGTGGAAGTGGAGCGCGCAACTAAGTAGGAGTCAAAGGGGCTTTAGCCCCTTGTATGGGTAAGTGATAGGATGGTTTTGAGACTCACCCATAGGCCGCGGGCCATGGTATTGTATTAGAAAGGATATAAATATTTGAGTCATAGCGAGTCTAGATATAGAAATTTTTGGAAAAAGAACAAGTGTAAGGGCAAGTGTTAAGGCAGGAAAGCTCTGTTTCCTGTACTTAGGCAAAAGGGGAAGGCTCCTGAAGCTGAGTGCACAGAGACCTTGGCAAGTCCGCGGGCCCTTACAGTTGAGTGCGCAGAGACCTTGGCAAGTCCACAGCTGAGTGCGCAAGCCCCTACAGCTGGGTGTGCAGGGTGGAAGAGTCTGTAATTTGAACACTGAATCTAATAAAGACTGATTTTGGACTGAATCTCTTGCATCTGTGCCTTGTTCTTAATTCTGTTTAAGTTTATGCATTGTTGCTTAATGATCTGTTTTCTATGAAGTAAAGAGTATCCTCTGTGCAAATTTGTTGAACCTTTAATATCTATGCATGAAATAAGTAATGATATGTTTTCGTGAAGGTAGTAGCTAAATCTGTTATGATAACTGTTCGAAGCGAGTAGATCTACGCGAAGACAGATCTAGGTTTATTATTTACTAAGCGAAAGTTGTAAGTCTACTTCTTTTAGGTTTGAAAAGCCTAATCGTAGACCTTCGTGAAGGTCTGGAAGCCATTTGGATAGAGTTGTAGTAGTGAACCATAGGAAGATATAGATTTGTGCGAAGGCAGATCTAAGCTACAAGGGCTTCAGATTACATATCACACGGTCTCTAGATGCAGAAACCTGGTTCTAGCATCCCCCAATATTGCTTCGGGTGAGATTGCAGCTTGCGCTATGCAAGTTGTTGCCGAAAGGGCCAACAATTAGGGTTTTTTTGGTTGGCGCGAATAACTTTGAACCTGGGTCAGGCCCCCTTAAGCCAACAAATGGTTCTGTTGCCGGGACCAAGATCTATCTAAGAGATGTGTGATAAATGGTTTCCTACAAAGAAAGAGATTGAGAAGTGGATTGACCGAAAAGTGCATGCATTTGCGGCTCAAGAGAATAGGAGCTCTAAATTGTCCTTTCGCCAAGAGGCAGGCTCTGTTAGCGAGGAGGTCAACATCACTAATGAGACACCGAAGGATATGGTGGGGGGGAGTACTTAGAGAAAGATGCAAGAATACTAATGATGTGATGAAATATCAGACTTAACATATTATTAATTGGGGGAGTCTTTGTTCTAAGAAGGTGAATACTTAGGAAGGAGTTACCAAGGATAATTATATCTTTGATGCGCCTTTTGGATGCTAAGGTTAGCCCCAAGAAAAGACCATACATCTCCACCTAATTGTTGGATTTTTTGCCAAGCTCCCAAGAGAATTTGTCTATAATTATTCCCTCAGGATTCAAAAGAATCCCTCCCCCTCGTGCCACCCTTGGTTTTTTTTTTTTAAATTATTAATGTAATAAGGAAAATTGGGAGAACTTGGTAGCATTTCTCATTTTGGGGAGTGTTTGTTGAGTCAGTTTTTGCCAAGCCTAAAATCAACAAAAGAAAGACACAAAAAAATGTTTACCACCTGTTGTTGACCATAACCCCCCCATAACTTTTTAGCAAAATCATGGGGATCCTTTATTGAATTTCCTTACTTGCATTAGGTTTTGGTTCATTTGTTTTCCTTTTACCCTCCATTTTGGAAGACTCCTTTCTTTACTGACCTTCTTGCTTGGCTTTGGAGCTTTTTGATTATTTGAGATTTTAACATGTTTGACATGCCCTACATCATGGTCGTTGGAATTGTGATTTTACCTGCTTGATTATGACTCTCTCTCTTTGCTACTTTTTGCATTCATGCTGACATTCTCTTGATGGTCACGAGAAGACAATGTGGTAACTTTGGCTGAAACATCTCCTCACTTTTCACATTGGTTCTTTATTGCCTATACCTATGCTTGACAATATTGTTGATAAAAAGACAAATAATTAATTAACCATATTACAATATTGTAAAACTAATTGTAAATATATTAATCATATATATGTTTTGTGCATAAAATTATATTTTGTTTTTAAATAAAATGTATACTAAAATTAAAATTAATTTAACATATGTAATAAAAAAACATTGTAAACAATATTACATAGATTAGAATTGACCATGTATGTAATTAATGTTATTATAAATGTTATAAATATAATAAACATTAAAAATTAAAAAATAAAAAATAAAAAGAAATAAAAAATAAAAAAACATCTATGTGCTTAACCCCTAGCACAACAACGCACACAATTACCAATATTTCCCCATCTACATTAACTTTATTTCCTATCCATTTCCAACCTATCTTTTCTCCAAGACACCTGGTACCATTTACAACGAACACATACCAATATGAATTATAATTCGGAGACACCTGGTCATATTGTATATTTATATGTACATTTTAAAATAAGAATATATAACTTATTGTAATATAATTCTAATTTAATAAAAGTAATATTAATATTAATATACAATAGTTTTAGTATTAAAATATTAATATACAATAGTTTTAGTATTAAAATATTAATATACAATAGTTTTAGTATTAAAATTAGTGGTATTATTAAATACATTTGTGGTAAAATAGGTAGATAATTATATTTACTTTATAGAATTAAAATAGTTTATTAATACATTTGCTTTTAGTAATATTATAGGATAATATTAAAGTTTTAATATAAGATTTATCTTAACATAATAATATATATATAATTTAGCTAACATGATATTCTAATTAGTAATAATTGACATAACCTTATTTAGTAATACTAACATAATTAACATAAATATAATATATGAAATTTATATTAATTTAGATTAATGACTAATGTAACTTTAGTATTAGAATAACATTAATATAGTTGTACATTAGGACTAACAATTAGTGTTAACTTGACATAGTAACGCATAGGTTAGTATAATACATCTAGGCTAGACTAACACTTAGATTGACATAGGCTAATCCTAGGTGTGGTTTCGCTGAGCCATTAATTCAGCTTAAGGATTTAACTCTTTGGAAGAGTTTTGCAAGAAGGTCAATATGATATTTCTCTTCTTGTTGGTAAGAAATAAAAACACTATAACCCGATAGAGACAGAAAGAAGGTAATTGGACCTAGTCATACAGTTGGAACCACCATCCCAAACGGAAAAGGAGTTGCTTTAAGTTCTCGACCGGGTGGTCTCCCTTATAATGTTGAATGGTCATTTCGGACCATCAACACAACCCTTTCCAGACTGCTGAAATTTGAAAACAATCAACCTCCTTTGTCATTACCAGAAATAAAAGGAAAGCTTCTATGGACAAACACATTGAAAACCTTGTTTCAATTCCTATGATAGAAAAAGTATATGTACGAAAGAGTAAGAGGGTTCTTGAGGAAAATCCTTTAGCCTCCGATCAACAACAGTTTCCTAAGTTGTGAGAAGAGAACCTTACTGATAAATTTCGCAGTGATAAACATGAGGAGGGTTTAGAAGTAAAGCTCAATGATACAAGGGATTTAAAGGGTCAATCCAAATCATCCAAACCTGTACATATAAAGAAGGAAAAAGAGCTTACTTTAGTTGAGATGTATGGAATGAGAAAAACCCATACAAGGCCCACAAATAAGCTTAGGATCAACTCCAAATTGCAGTAGAATTCAACCTTAAAGGATCAAGTCATTGATCTTGATGATACACCTTTGAGAGATTTAATAATTAACAAAGAGGAAGCTTGAAGTTCCTCTAAAAAGAAGAAGATCCAGAAACAAAGTAAAGGAGAAAAATAGGGCCCCAAGGCCAAGAAAAGAAAAAAGACAAAGCAAATTAAATCAAGAAATGTGGCCCTATTTTTAGAAGCAGCAAAAACACTAAAATGAACATCAAAAGGGTAGCGCTGCCAAATGTTTTAGCAATATTTATCTTTGATTTTGTTTTTGAGAGAGCTCCCAAATATTTTGGTAGCGTTGTCACTATTTTGGTTTTGAGTGTGTATCACCATATTTTGTCAGGGCTTGAATAATACTCCCTGGCAACACAATTTTGATAGCAATAATGATATAGATTTTGTAAAATATTTTTAGAGGTTATATTTATACAATAAGCATTATCTTGCAAAGATATGGTAAAGCGAGATCAGAGACAAAAGGAAATCACTATTTTAAGTAGACCAGTCAATATCAAATCAGGATATTGGGGCAATAAACAAGGAGTTTTCCATATTTTGTTCAAGATTGTGAGTAACCAATTCATATCCACATCTTCAACAAATTCTATAGCTACAGGATTACTTTTTTGCCACCACGGATTATGTTTCAAAGTGTCAACGCATCACTTGTTCCTTGAAAATGTATTTTTCAAGGCAGCGGCGCTAGAGCTGAGTGAGTAGGTTGCAGTGGAGGAAAAGCGGGAGGGATTGAGGAATAAGGAAGGCAGATAGGTAGACAGATCTTCACCTACCTCATCTCATAGCGAGAATAGTTTGTAAGAGCTTGAAAAGATAGCGAAGGTGCAACACCACCGGGTTCTATGGGTCGGAAGGCAGGCCCGGATCGATCTATTCACTAACCTTTCCCGCCCCGGCCGCTAACGAGGAGAATAGATTCTATAATCTACATAGAGGTTGGTTGGTAGGTTCTGTTGTTGTTTTCAAGTCTATTATAATACCGTTCGCGGAGTAGCCGTAGATGCGGGTGGCCCACCTGAACCAGTATTAGATATGATCATCTGATATGACGGTGAAAAGGCAGAGGATTGGAATTTGTAAAAGGAAAAGAAAAGGTTAAGGACCTCCCACTTCTTTTCGACTTACTTATAAATGAAATAGGTCGAGGTCATTTATGCGCCGGCGTGGCGTAAGGTCATTCTAATAAGGCTGATAAGCCACCTCCGTAAGTAGAAGGAGGGGGAGCAACGTAAGCAAGCGAGAGCCCAAGCAGTGAGAAAGAAAGAAGCCAGGGAAGGAGGAAGCCACCGGGAAGAAATGGGAATAGGCAAGGGATGAAATAAGAATAGATGGGGGATATGTGGTGGGAGGACAGCTCCAGCTGATCTTCAAGATGGACAACCGATGGGGCGAGATAGATATATAGGTTTATGGTGGAATGTGAGGGAAGTTATATGTCGATTGAATGGGAAGTAAGTCATTATGACGGGTGGATTCACATTCCCTACCGGTCCTTGCCCCCGCATCATTTCCTTAGGTTATTCCTTGTTGATAACGGGACGTACTCGGGAAGTCATCAAGATATGTATATATTTTTAGTATTTTGTAATTAAAACTTTCCAAATATTATGGATCTCAAAGCTTATGTAATTTTTCTATAAATTAGATCAAAATGTATAGAGAAGGGTTGGTTTTTGAAAAACAAGACGTGTGTTGTATTTGACTCCATTTCAATATTAATACATATTTCAAGGCACAAGTATTTGAACTCTTATATCATAGATGATTTTAGTGATGCCTATCAGTCAATTTTCCTAGTGATGTTTTCCTATGCAATTCAATAAGTGTTTTCCTATGCAACTCCATAGGAAGCAAGTCTTGGCGCTATTATAGTCTCTATTCCCAGCGCTATTTCTATCGTTATTCCAGGCACAATTTACGGTCGAATGCTCAATTCAATTTTTGGCACTATTCTTGGCACTATTTCCAGTGCAATTTACAATAGAATACCCGATGCTATTTCTGGCGCTATTCCAGGTGTTATTTCCAGCACTAAATCTGGCGCTATGATAAACATTCCTGATTGCGCCCATTTTTACGGTGGAAAATGTGTCCAATTTGTGAACTGAAATAGACTAAATTCCGCTGCTATTTGCGTATTCTATTGTAGTGAATTGAAAAATTATTCATCGATTATCCCATGTAACCAAGTTGTAATATTGTCTAACTAGTTATAGAACTTCCAAATTTGATAAATCAATAAAACAATGTAAGAAATGAGACTGCAAGAAAGCAAACATGACATAGCAACCACACATAACAATCAAAATATATTAAATAGCATACTACAAAACATAGAACCTGCACAAAATAGTTTATTGAAATACGTTCTTATACAATGTCATATTAACATTTTCATTAGTAGAAGAAATCACCTTGTTTGCTCTAATTATTGCATTCCTAATATTGTTCCCACATGTATAATATATTGCTTGAGAATGTGAAATCAGATCCCAATCATCTAGTAAAGCGAAGGAGCTGATCGAAAATAGTCCAATTCTTGAACCAGAAACTATAAGGAAATGTTAAGATGCTTGGCAATGCAAGCAACGAGAATTGTGTCATTACTGGATTGCTCGACAACGTAAACAAAGAAAACTATCATTGTATATGTATAATCACGTTTTGATGGTTAATTGTAAATGTGCCATTTGTCTCGAAATTGGACAATCAATAACAACTGATTTTTTCGTAGAATAATACTCATAGGAAACTTTTCTTAGTTCAAGTAATATTTTTTCTTGTTCCATGCCTCTTAGAACACACACTATTTTAGTCTTGTCATTTGCATGGATGATATAGTTTAACCAATGAAAATAAATGAAGTGAGAGTCATGGTTGCAAGTGGTGCAATAAAGCATAGTTTTATTCATAGTTCTAGCACTTGTAATTGGACTACTGCATTTCACAAATATTATCTCAAATGGATTCGTATATGCAATAGTCACTGTCTGGTGTCCTTGTAAGTATTGTAAAATTGATTTAGAAAAAAAAGGCTTAGTAACATGAAATCAAATGTCTTTTAATCCCTTTTTCTTTGTCTATGTCTATAATAAAGCTTACCGTGCATATTCCACTTGGAGAAGAAAGCAATTTTCTTAGATTTTTGGATTTCTTTCATGTTTACAATGGACATATAAACATCGATTGTGAAGTTCGGAAAACTTTTTCTTGTTTTCTAACTATACTTTTAGCAAGATCAATGAAAAAATGTTTTCTTACAATTCTATTTGAATTCAAAGACATGTCAGAACAACTTTATCGTGTACTTGAACCTGTTACATATGCAACATATGTAAAACAATACATGGAAACCTTATAACACATGGATGATAACTTTGTAACAATGAAACATTCAAGTAAATCAAAGCTTACTGTTGCCTTGTATTGTTCTGCATTGTTGGCTTTGATTTCTAGTACATATTGCATTGTTGTGTGCATTACCAAAATTACAATAACATCGATTGTGCCAATTGGAAACAAATCTTCATTACACGACAAATTTGCAATCGTCATATTTGGAAAGAATTGGTACTCTGCACAAATAAGACAAAAAAATTCTTCAGTGCTAAAAATATTTAGAGAAATAGTTTTTTCACAATCACCATTGTCGCATTTATGCTTTGGAATTATTTCAAACTCTCTAATAGAAAAACCGACATTTGCAATAAGTTTTGTCTCATGTTGTTCCATAAACTATTTTTGCACAAGTAATGTTATTTTCATTTTTGCTTTTTTATCTGTTAAATATACACAAAGTATTGCTTTTGTCTTGTTTTCTTTGTCAAAAAAAGTTCGATATGTAACCAAGACAATGCCATAAAAAATGATCTTAATTATATTGTTACTGGTATCTTCGATTAATAATGGCATAAACTTGATTTCTTTTTGTCTAGTCATGAGCATTGAATTGAAATTAATTCAAAGAAAAAGAACAAAAATGAAAAAAAGAAATATGATGTACAATTAACTAAACCTACACATAACTACCTATTTGCTTTTGTTTCTATGTTGGTTTCTATTCCTCTCGTTTTGTCTGTTGCGATATCTATTTCCGTAGTACTGCTCATTGCTATCTCCACACCCTCATCCATCTCTACTGTGACATCATTCAAATTCAATATCTTTTGCCTATTCACAAATAATACATTGAAATTAATGCTTAAAAGAATATTATAATTGATATTAAGTAAGAACTGACTAATGAAAACATAATTAGATAACACAAAGTCATTGCTAAGGTACATTCCAATATTAAGTTCATAGTTACCAGATAGAATCTTCTTTTTATAAATATAACTAAAATTCTAAATAGAATTTACTTTTGAACAAATACAATTGTTTTATAAAAATGTTAAAAGTACTTTTCTCCTTGTAATTGTTGTCCTGGATCCGACCTTTAAGTGTTATAGGTTTCCTGAAAAATTGAAAAAGCCTCACTTTTAGTTTTTATTTTTATTTTTTTTAACATGATCGGGTACTTATATATTATAAAACTACTTGGAGCCAAATCCAGTTACATAAGTGGATGGAAGTAGATAGAGAGAAGTCCAAAATGGGTTCACAGACCCTGACTTCTTATAGACAAACTTGAGTAGTGTAGATTGGAAAAGAAAATGGCTGTATAGCCTTACAAACAGACCTGCGAGAAGACAAAATTTGCTGGTCATTAGTTGGATTACTAGAGCTGATTGACAGAGTCATCAATCTGGGGTTCTTTCTTGACGCTTGCTCTGGCTGAAGTCTCAGCTTGCATACTCTGAGTGATGGATTTGATGTGGGCGATTGCCTCTTCCATGTGTTTGCATTTTTCCTTTAGGCTTTCTATCTCTGCCTTTTTTTTTCCAGCTTCTTTCTCTTTAATCTACTATCTGCCTGAAAGTCCTCTTTGAGCTCGTTGAAATGTTTGACAAACCTTGCAATCATAAAGCAATGGGCTTTACACAGCGAGCAGTTGCTGTTTCCAATCACTCTATCCAGAGGATTCTCGGGCATCTCTCGATTTTCCGGAGCCTCAGCAGGCTCTCTATTTTCCGAGATCTCTGCCATTTCCAGGGAACTGATATGGAGGGAGATGCAGTGCGGGAACAGGGAAAAGGAGCTGGGGTGAAGAGGAAGGAGACCAGCAGGAAAGAGGGAAAAAGCTACGAAGGGGGAACAGAGCAGGGGAGAAATCACACTTAAAATGGAGAAGCAGGCACAGAGATTTACCAGACTGTCGTGGAGGAGAGGAGCAGCCGAGCTGAAGACGATATTATGATCTTGGAGATTGCTAACTTCCCTGGGAGCTTTGGAGAGCGATCTCACCACAGATTTGAACGGATAGCGGCCTCTCTTGATGCAGAACTTCCTGAGCTGATTGCTAGAGATAGAAACTTTACTCTCCTGCGGAAAAAGGGACGTGTTTCTGATGTGCTCGTAGAGAGAAGGATTGGTGAATATATAGAGCGGAGTGGAAGGGTGATCGGGCCGAGAGTGCGACTTGGGCTCAGTGATCTGGCTAGGATTAGCCACCAGCTTGAAATCTTTGCAGCAGTCTAAGGAGATCTTGAAAGGAGTTCTACCTAAATTCTGCATGGGAGAGTCACGAGAAGGCTGGGATATCGAGATCCTGTGATCGGGCCAAAAATGATGAGAGGTGGGCATGGAGAAGGGGGGATCGAAATTCGAAGCCTGGCATGCAGCGTGCGATTTGACTGATTTTGGCCAGAGATCACAAGAAGGAGGGTGGGGAATGATGAGACAAAAGGTTGAATGGATGCTGGTATGACTGGACGGAGAGTTTGACAGGCGACTAAGCCGACTACGGGATTGGTTTTTCATATGTGAGATCATTTTCTTTAACTTGGCCGATCTGTCTGTTGGATGCCTTTGTGGCGTAATGATCCGCTTCAGTGTTGTTGTCTCTTAGTACATGTTTGAAAGTCGTGACTCCCATTTCTTTGACATTATCCTCAATCCTGAGCTTTACATTATTAAGGGCCTCTTTTTTGAATTCTGTTCCCGCCACCATAGCTGCAATGACGATGGCCGAGTCTCCCAATATTATTGGATTCCTGATTCTCAGCCGATTCAGAATGAGAGTGCCTAAGTAGAGGCTGTAAGCTTCTGCCAGGTTGTTGGACATTTGGCCCAAACCCCATTCGTAGCTTACCAGAGTTTTGCCTTGGTTGTCCTTTATGATACCCCCTGCTCCAGCTTCCCCCAGGTTATTTTTGGAGGCCCCGTCGAAATGCAAAGTAGGGCGATTCTGATCCAGGATCCATTGACTTACTTCTTCCCTTGTGCCTCTGAGCTTCCAGTGTATTCTTCTCGTGCTAACTTTGGGGTGTGCTAGTTGATTGTTGCTGTAATTGATGCTGAATTTGTTATACCATTCCATCTCTTCTTTGTGCCTGCTTGATTGGTCCGGAGGAGCGACCAAGTTTGCGCTTATTGTTTCAGATATTAGCGCTGTTGTTTTTGCCAATATGCGGACAAGGTTGGGCTTCTTGTCATTAAAAATACAGTTATACCTAGCTAACCAGATTTGCCAACTAAGGGTAGATGGGATGCATTTCCACATACGGATGATATTGTTTTTACCTTTCTTAGGAAAAGGATAACATTTTACCCAGTTTTTTTGAAGGGAGGATAGCTGATCAAAAGTCTCTTCAATTTTCATTGGTCTAACTATCTGAGTCCAACAACTTTGAGCGAAGGGGCAGTGGAAGAATAGATGATGGCTACTCTCCTCCTCAGCGTGACAGAAGCAGCATATTGATGGCCCCACGATCCCTCTTTTCCTTAGATTTTCAGCTGTAAGCACCTTTCCTTTGAGGAGAGTCCAATTGAAATGTTTGACCATTGGGATGCATTCTGATTTCCAGACAGTTGTGAAGAGGTTCCATTTGGCTATTGAAGTGGTTGCCTGGAGGAATTTGTAACCATCTCTGACAGTGAATTTCCCACCGCTTGGGTGCCATATATACCTATCTTTAGCCCCTCTGTTGGTGGGTGCTGCGCCTGTGAGGGAGACCTTAAGATTGAGCCATAGTTCTCTAAGTTCATTGGGGATTTGAAGATCCTTCCAGCCCTGCCAGGTGTTTTGGTCCCAAGTTGAAATATCATACAAGGAGGTTAAGTTTTTAGCTTCCATCCAGATGTGCAGAGGCCTGAGATTTTGGATGTGGTTTCTTGGTCTAGCGCCCATGATTCTATCAGTCCAGATATTGACCTCCTTGCCACTTCCAGGCACTTTGGAAATGTTCTCTCTGAACCGAGGGAGGACCTTTTCAATTAGCTTCCAAACAGGGGTGCAAGATCTTTCAGCTATTGTTTCGGTAAGTAGATTAAAATTTGGTCCATTCAGGTATTTCCTCTTCAATACTTCCACCCACCAAGAGCCTTTGCCGGTGAGGATTCTCCAAATTAGTTTAAAGCCCATAGCCCGGTTGGAGAAGCTCAGAATTTTAATGGCGAGCCCACCTTTGTCATAGGGAAGGATGACTTGTTCCCATTTGACAAGGCTAAATTTCTTAGTTTCTTGCTTTCCCCCCTGCCAGAGAAAACTTCTCATTAATAATTCCATGTGCTTATGTGTGCTGGCGGGAGCCAAAGTGACCGCATATTGGTAGATGGGGAGAGCAGAGAGAACAACTTTTATAAGGGTCAATCTACTAGCCAGATTTAGCCAAGAAACTCCCCAACTTTAAAGGAGACCTCTCATCTTTTCTATGTGTTTGGCCCATATCTCAGCCTTAACTGTTTCTTTGGCTAAAGGCAGACCAAGATAAGAGTAATAACTCCAGTTCCTTTGCACTGGAATGTCCAAAATCAGAGAGATTCTTTGCCTGATTTGATCAGGGACATTCCAGGTATAGATCTTGCATTTTTTGTTATTCATCATCCCTCCAGAGGCAGCTAGGAAGGCGTCCAAGACTTTCTTGAATCTTTTTGCCATTAGGCTTGAGGCCCCCCCAATGAGAAGGGTATCATCCACGAAGAGCGAATGATTAATCTCTTTAGTTCCTCTTTCTATGCCAATTCCAGTGATCTCTTTTTGCTTACGGAGTTTTTCTAAGTGAATACTCAGAGTTTCCGCCATTATGATGTATAAGAAAGGGGAGAGAGGGCAGCCTTGCCTCAATCCCCTGGTGCTTCTAAAATACCTGCTTGGGCGACGATTAATCAGAGGAGCAGTCCAAGGATTGGAGATACAACCAGAGATGGTGCTTATGAAGTTGTTTGAAATCCCAAACTTTTTGAGAACTGCAGTTAGGAAGTGGTGGTCGACTCTATCGAAGGCGTTTGCCATATCGAGTTTGATTATCATTCCTCGTTCCTTCCTGCTGATGCTGCTGTGAATTGCCTCTTGAATAAGTATGACATTATCTGTGATTTTCCTGTGGGGAACAAATCCCCCTTGGTTCTTTGAGATTAAATAAGGAAGGAGCTTTTTGAGCCTATTGGCAAGAATTTTGGTTACAATCTTGTAGGAAACATTACAGAGGGAAATTGGCCGGAAGCGGTCGAAAGAACAAGGGTTAACATCCTTAGGGATGAGTGCAATATGTGAGGATTTTGTGTTGTCTCCCATCTTGTGATTTTTAAAAACGTTTTTGACCTTCCGCACAAAGTCTTTTTTGATTGTGTCCCAATGGTTTCGGTAAAAGGCTACCGTAAAACCATAAGGGCCCGGAGCCTTGTCCTGTTGCATACTAAATGCTGCCTCCCTAATTTCCTCTTCTGTGACCTCCTGATCCAGATCTCTGTTTTGAGGGTCTGAGATTTTGATCTCAACTGCACTGAGGAAGTATGAGCTATCCGACTACTGAGGGGCTGCTACTAGAAGAGATTTAAAGTGGTTGAAAGCAACCTCCTTAATTTCATCTTGGTCACTGAACTCATGCCCTTCTGCCTCAATTTTATCTATCTGGTTCCTGGCGCACCTGAGCTTTATGTTGTTGTGGAAGAAGGAGGTATTTTTGTCGCCCGCCTTTAGCCATAGGCACCTCGATTTCTGCCTTTGTTCCTCTTCCTCAACTCGATTTTGTCTGTATAGCTCCCTGTACATTTCATTTTCATGGATTATATCTTCATTTGTGGGTTGGCTGTTCTCCTTTTCTTTGTTCCACTGCTCCATTTGCGTATGCAGATCCGTTTTTTTCCTCTTCTCCGTTGCTGTGTTTTCCTTGTCCCATTGTTTGATGACTGCTCTTAGGGATTTTAATTTGGTTTCCCAGACGTAGTAAGGCGATCCCCACACTTCCTTTTCCCACTGATTTTGAACGAGGGAGCGAAAGTCTTCTTTGTAATCCCATATTTTATTGTATTTGAAGGGGAGGGGCCCCAGATTTCTCCCTTTTTCCATGTTCATCACCATAGGTTTGTGATCAGAGGCCGAAGCTTGAATGATTTTGCTCTTGATGGAAGAGAAGCTTGCTGCTATTCTTTCCTGCACGAGAAATCTTTCTAACCTCTCTTCGATATTGTGGCAGCCTGTTCTTTTGTTACTCCATTTGTATTTCCCGTTGAAGGGAGGTATGTCTATGAGATTATGAGACTGGATTATAGCCTCCAGTGCCTCTCTTGAGGGGTCCGAATGAAAGTTTCCTCCTAACTTTTCATCCACATTCCTTATGAGATTCAGATCTCCTCCCAGAATTATGCTACTATCGTGGGAGGACTGTAATTCTAAGGATAATAAGTCCCAACATGTTGCTTTGTCCCTGTAATGGTTTGGAGCGTAGATGTTGTATATGCTGTAGACTTCTTGAGAAGCTTTGTTTCTGAGTTCAGTTCTTATCCACCAGTTGCAAGATTGGAGGTTGATGTGAGTCCATTTATTCTTGTTCCAGAGTGTTCTTATACCTCCTGATGCACCTTCTGATCCTATTGAGTAACCTTCAAAATTTTTGAATCGTTTAACTTGTTTTTGAAAGTCTTGGTCTGAGATTTTGTTATGAAACCAGCTCACAAAAAGATAGAAAAGAGAGATCCACGCCTTAGAATTCAGCCTCTTCGAGGGGGCAACCTCCTTTACATTACATAAATGAACAATTCTTGGATGATACAAATGACAAAACCTCCTTTCTATATATAGGAGTCTAAGGAGTCACAATATAATCCAGCCGACCTAACAATAATAATATAAAGCCACAAAAATAACAATAGAGGGATTCTATGGGGCACAGAAATAACAATATGGGGGTAATAGGGGCACAACAATATAAATAGGGGGTATAACTACAATAGTAATGGGGTAATCACTAGTATTATAGGGACCCAACATGCCCCTCTCCTTCAAAAAAAGTGTTGTCCTCAACGCTTCAGCAGTTCTGGATACTTCTGCATAAAATTCTCATCCTCCCATGTGCAATCTTCAGCGGATAAGTTCTTCCACTTGATAAGATACTCTGAAATTGATCAATTTCGTAGTTGTCGAGTTCTTGTTTCTGTGATTGCTTCCGGTTCCAATATAATTTTTCCTTCCTCGTCAAGTTCTGGCAATATTGTTTGAATTGGGAGCTTGTCACCTATAACCTTCTTTAAACATGAAACATGGAAAACTGGGTGCAATCGAGAAGCTGCAGGAAGCTCCAATTTGTATGCCATAGTACCAATCTTTTCCAACACCTTGTACGGACCATAATACTTTGGTGATAATTTATTATCCTTCTTAGCTTGCTTTAGGGACATTTGCTTATATGGTTGTAGCCGTAGGAATACCCAATCACCTACATCAAAACTTCTTTCACTGCGATGTTGATCTGCCTGTTGTTTCATTCTATTTTGTGCCAACACGAGGTTATCCTTTAAGAGTTGGAGGACTTGTTGTTGATGTTCGATGTGATGTTCCACTGCTTGAACCTTAGAATTTTCTCTTAAATATGATGTGATGGATGGTGGTTGATACCCATAAAGTGCCATAAATGGGGTCATTTTTGTTGCTGTATGGAAGGAAGTGTTATACCACCATTCAGCCAGAGGCAACCATTTGACCCATTGTGTCTGTTTATTAGATACAAAGCAACGAAGATATCCTTCCAAACATTTGTTTACTATCTCAGTTTGCCCATCAGATTGAGGATGATAAGATGAGCTATGAGCTAACTGAGTACCAAGACAAGAAAATAATTCTGTCCAAAAATTTCCAGTGAAAATGGGATCTCTGTCACTTACAATAATCTTTGGGTTTCCATGTAGCTTTTGAACTGTTTCCATAAATGCAGTAGAAACTGTACTGGCTTTAAATGGATGTGATAATGCACAAAAGTGTGCATACTTGGTAAGTCTGTCAACTACCACCATGATGACACTCTTTCCCTCAGACTTGGGTAAACCTGTGATAAAATCCATTGAAACCTCCTCCCAACGTTGGCTTGGAATGGATAAAGGTTGTAATAGACCTGGTGTCTTAATTGTTTCAACTTTATTTTGCTGGCAAACCAAACATTCCGCCACAAACTTTTGAATATCTGATTTAAGGCCATCCCAAAAAAATTCCTTCTTAACCCTGTGGTAAGTTTTTAAAAATCCTGAGTGCCCTCCTAAGGGAGAAGTGTGCAATTCCATAAGAATCTTTTGTTTTAGCTGGGAATTCTTACAGAGGTATAAGCGATCTTTGTACCATAACGAATCATTTTGCCAGCTAAATGTATCAGAAGTACTGGAATCTTGTTGTAGCTTTTGAATAAGTGCCCACACTTCTTCGTCGTTCTTCCATTCCTCCCTTGCTTCGTTTATCCAATCTGGTTGGATAATAGAAATGGCACACAACAATGCTTCCACATCCTCATCCTTTCTTGAGAGTGCATCTGCCACCACATTTTGCTTCCCTTTTTTGTAGATGATTTCAAAGTCATAACCCAACATCTTTGTGACCCACTTTTGTTGCTCTTCAGAGGATAATCTTTGTTCTAAAAAGTATTTAAGGCTATCATGATCCGTTTTTACCTTGAAGTGTCTTCCCATTAGGTAGGGTCGCCATTTCTTAAGTGCATGGAGTATTGCCAACATTTCCTTCTCATAAATAGCTTTGCTTAAAAACTTTCCCTTGATTGGACGACTTTCAAAAGCAATGGGTCTTTCATCTTGCATTAGAACAGCACCAATTCCATTTCCTGAAGCATCACATTCCACAATAAAGGTTTTTGTGAAGTCCGGTGTAGCTAAGACCGGTGCTTGGCACATTGCCTCTTTAAGATTTTCAAAGGCCTTTGTTGCTTCCGAAGTCCATGAAAATGAATCTTTCTTCAATAATGTTGTTAGAGGTGCTGCTATTCTCCCATAATTCTTAACAAACTTGCGATAATACCCTGTCAACCCAAGAAATCCTCGCAGATGCTTTATGGATGTGGGGATTTTCCATTCCTTAATGGCTTTAATTTTGCTAGGGTCTACCTTAACTCCTTCATGAGATACAATATGACCCAAATATTCCACCTCCTGGACTCCAAAGAAACATTTGGATCTTTTTGCATATAATTGTTTCTCCTCCAATAGTTGTAACACCCTGTCAACATGTTCAACATGATCCTTCCAAGACTTGCTGTAGATTAGTATATCATCAAAAAATACTAACACAAATTTTCTAAGGAATGGTTTGAAAATTGAATTCATCAAACCTTGAAATGTTGAAGGTGCATTGGTAAGGCCAAAAGGCATGACCAAAAATTCATAATGACCCTCATGAGTTCTAAATGCCGTTTTCGGAATGTCTTCAATCTTCATTCTAATTTGATGATATCCCGAACGAAGATCCAACTTGGTGAAGTAAATTGATCCATGCAATTCATCCAGTAATTCATCAATAACAGGAATGGGGAACTTATCTTTAATAGTGAGCTTGTTGAGCTCCCTATAATCTGGACACATGCGCCATGATCCATCCTTCTTGTGCACCAATACTACTGGAGCTGAGAAAGAACTTTGACTCGGTTGAATTATACCAGCCTCTAGCATTTCTGCAACCATACGTTCAATTTCACTTTTTTGGACATATGGATATCTGTACGGCCTGATGTTTGGAGGAACACTTCCTGGAATCAGATGAATAGCATGATCATGATCACGCATAGGTGGGAGACCTTTGGGAGTCTCAAATACCTTGGAATGATTGTCCAGGACTTTTTGGAGATCTGGAGAAATAGATGATTCCAATGTGGAAACATCTAGCGAACATAATTGTGCAATTACACCTCTTTGCTCCTTTTTTAGAAGCTTTGTCATGCCATTAGAGCTGATTATCTTTCCTGGTTTCCCTGCAATACCCCTTAATTCAACTTCCTTTCCTTCCACAGAAAATTTCATGAAAAGTTCTTGAAAATTAAAAGCTATTGTACCCAAGGATTGTAGCCATTGGACTCCTAGTACAACATCAGCACCTCCCATTGGAATGGAAAGCATTGGGCTAGTCAATACATATTCTCCCATGGATAGCTTGATATTATGGCACTTTCCAGAACAATTTATTGTTCCTCCATTTGCAATCATCACTTGACACTCTGGTGCTGGATATAGGAAGCAATTCAATTCTTTTGCTACCCTACAATGAATAAAATTGTGGGTGCTTCCTGAATCAATCAACACTATTACCTTTTTCTTCTTGATTTGTCCTTCTATCTTGATGGTTTGAGGAGTGGTAATTCCCGCCAATGCATTACAAGATATGGTCGGATTTATTTGTTCTTCATCTAGGCTTTGTTCCTGGAATATATCCTCTTCTTTTGACCTTTCTTGCTCCTTTTCTTCTTCCTCTTCACAATCTATGTAGAATAATTTCTTCTCAGCACACTTATGACCTTTTGTGTATTTTCTATCACAATTGTAACAAAGCCCTTTTGCTCTTTTTTCTTCCAATTGTTGTGGTGTCAACCTTGTAGGTTGTGGAAGACTATGGGCAACAACACTTCCGTCTTTATAGTTGTGAATGGTATGCTTCCTACTTGCCATAATTTTGCTTTCCATTTTTCTTGCTAACCTGAATGCCTTCTCTAATGAATCAGGTTCCCAAAGGCGCACATCATGTTGGATATTATCCTTTAAAGACCCTATGAACACATCAATCCTATGCTCCTCTGGAATATCTTTTACCCTTATGTTCAATTTTTGGAACTCCTCAATGTGCTCCATTATTGAACCCTTTTGTTTGAGACTTATCAATTGGCTAAAAAAAGTGTTGCTTTTTGTATCCTCATAATGTGCTATCAATTCTTCCGTAAAAATTTCCCAAGTGATAAATTGTTTACAAGAACAAAGCCATTGATACCATACAAACTGATTTGGTTCCAAATATAAAGTTGCCATACGTACCTTTTGTGTGTTTTGCACATTATTGAGATCGAAGAATTGCTCCATCTGTAATATCCATGTGGCGGGATCCTTGCCATCAAACTTCCTCATATCGATTTTTGGAACATGGTGAGTCTTCGATCCAACATTAGAGTCTATGGAATCATGATTAACATTTCTTTTGTTCTCATCATGAGTTTCCTTTACTACCTTTTCACCATTAGTGACCCTTTCTTGTAGCAACTTCTTCAATTCTTCCATGTCTGTCTTCAAATCTATCTTCAAATTTGCCATCGAATCCTCCATCTTAGCTTCCATGCCCTTTATCTTAGATTCCTTTCCATTTTCCTTAGCTTCTGTTAGCTTTTGTGAGCGTGACATTTGTTGCACTTGTTCTTGTAATTTTGATATATCATGTAGCATTTCTTCCTCTTCTTCATGAGTCATGCTAGAGCTTTCAGGTTCCTTACTAGGTGTTTGCATTTTCTTTCCTCGGGGCATCAGTTACCGATAATAATGCTTTACTATGCCCTTTGAATTCCGTTAAACCAAGCTTACACAAAAATTTAAAAAAAAACTACACACCTTTTTTCACTTTATAGAAGTCTGATATTGAATCTGATGTATCTCTGTAATTTCGGATCATCCAATTCTGAAATTTCTACCTGTAGTAGCCTTCTGCGTCCTCTTTCCAATGCCACAAGTCTGAGCCAAATTGGATTCTCCAAGGAAGAGTTATGTGAAATCTCCCACAGTGACTTGCTTTTAGACTGGTTCAATAGAGCGAACTTGTACGACGTGCCATGAGTCCTGTTTCAACCTTTGAATCTGGAACACACATACAAGAAACTACAGTCCGTCCTCTTTCTGTACCTTCTTACGAAATTTCAATCCGATCCCCAGAGAGAAAGTTATGACGATTTTCCCCAGGTCACCTGTTTTTAATGTAATTCAGGAGTCTAAAAAAAGACCAACTTCCTCAGATCATATCTCCGCAAATATCGCGCGAAACAATCTGAAATTCGGACCCAAGGTTCACCCACGATGACTTGTTTGGAGCAGCGAAACCCTAGAATCCAAAGCTCTGATACCAAATGTTATGAAACCAGCTCACAAAAAGATAGAAAAGAGAGATCCACGCCTTAGAATTCAGCCTCTTCGAGGGGGCAACCTCCTTTACATTACATAAATGAACAATTCTTGGATGATACAAATGACAAAACCTCCTTTCTATATATAGGAGTCTAAGGAGTCACAATATAATCCAGCCGACCTAATAATAATAATATAAAGCCACAAAAATAACAATAGAGGGATTCTATGGGGCACAGAAATAACAATATGGGGCTAATAGGGGCACAACAATATAAATAGGGGGTATAACTACAATAGTAATGGGGTAATCACTAGTATTATAGGGACCCAACAGATTTTGGTCTCCTGGATCAGGACAAAGTCTGGCTGCTCCTGATTTATTAAGTCACGGACTGCATTTATTTTTAAGGAGGAGCCCATCCCCCTACAGTTCCAAGAGACCAGATTCATCATTTACCTGTTTTTGGGTGAGTCCCGCTTCTCTCCTTGGTTTTTTCCCCACTTCCTTTTTGCCTGTCTAGATAGGAGTCCATTGGTTGCTGTGCTCCAGTAGCCATCTCTTTTGCTGCTGCCTTGTCTCTAAGTTCCTTATTTGTCTTTCTACCTGCCTTTCTTAGGGGATCTGAGGGAATACTGGTTTCTTTCAGTTTATTTCTGGTGAGTATTCTCTCTATTGTTGGACGAGGGGAGGGCAGAGGGATCGAAGGTGAGGAGATGACAGCTAATGAGTTGTTGCGAGGGGAAGGGGGAGGAGAAGAAGGATCTTCAACTTCCAAGGATTCAAAAGGGTTGGAGGTGGAGGGAAAGGAGGGAGCTGAGCTGGGTGGGGGAGGGGAGGGAGGGGGGGGGTTTTCCATGGAGGGCTTAGAGCTGGGCCCTTGAGAGGAAGAAGATTTTTTCTTTTTTACTTGTTCCCATTGGCCGTCCGGGGATTCTTCATTTTCAATGGATTCATTCGATTTTGATTTGCTACATCTATTTGCAAAGTGTCCGTATTCATGACATACCTTGCATTTGAAGGGCAGTTGCTCGTAGTCCAGCTATTGGATGTGCTTCCATTGGTCGACCTTGATCTTGATGGCTTCCGGCAGGCCTTTCCCAAGATCTACTTCTACACAAATCCTGGCGCACGCATGCATGTTCTCCCTTGGCTCGGATTTGTCGATATATTTGCCGACTGCATTCCCTATTGCCTTTACTGATTCGTCCCCCCAACAGTGGAGCGACAAGTGTGGGAGGCGGACCCAAACCGGAACTGCGTTTGGGATGTCCATTTCCGGATCGAAGTCTGGTGTCCATCTGTTCAGATAGAGGCCTCTTGAGTCCATGAAGTAGGGGCCGTTTCTAAATATGAGATTCCTGTCCTCTTTTGTTTCGAAGATGAATGTATAATAGCCCCTTCCACAAAATCTGATGGCTATTTTCCCTTGTGTCATTGCGATCCAGTTGCGCTCCACCCATTTTTGGACTGATCTTGGAGAAGGCCAAAGGCCAGTGAACTGTCCTACTAGACCTCTTTCAGCGAGGGTGATTGCTGATTTCCTTGGCAGAGATGGAGGGAGAGATACCTCGGGGATTTCATCCAGCTTCTTGATAAACTTAGAGACAGAGGGGCGAGTTTTTGCAGAGGCATTATCAGGGATCAAGGAAGCGAAGAGCTCTGCATGGTTCTCTGGATCTGGAGGGTGGGGGGGGGGCGTTCCCAGCCATTCAAGACTGAGAAGCCAGCTCAAAAGGGCGAGATCAGGGAATGGGCCCCAGCATAGGGCGGGGCAGGAGGCCCGAGGATGGAAGCGCAGCGCGCAGGAGAGAGGAAGGCAACGACTAGCGGCAGCCTGCATGGCAGAGCCTGGGGAGCAGAACCAGTCAAGCGCGGGAGAGAGGTTTGAAATCGCCTCCAGCGGCCGTCTCAGATCTAAACAACCTTGCTTTTAGTTATAGTACATTAAAATACATATAAAAAACATTCGGCCGTATAATGTAAAGATAATCAAATGACAATAAATATAAGAGAAACGCACCTCTTAGCAAAGTTATCATTGTCTTTAACGATATCTGATATGCTTATGTTCATTTCTGTTTCTCTCATGATATGAGTTAGATCAAATGTATAGAAATAAGAAAAATAAGAAGTTCTAATTTCATAGCATGGAAGTAATTCAAATGTAAGAGCTATACAACAATAACGTATCTTGTGTAAACATGTTTAGCACTATCACATTATCCAGTTTTTGAACTTTGTACCTCATTACTACTGGATTGTACGATATATTGTATAAACATTTTAAGTACTCACATATATAAGAAACAATGCACTGTTTACATGACAAAAATGCTACACGTGTTACACCTTCGTTCGAAATGATCTTGCAGAGATAATCCCTACCAACATGCAATTACCAAAACAACACCGTATAGCCTAGAAAAGGAGTATGTTTGTAACCAACTCATCCAAAAGGTGGTGTAACATGCATTCGTAATGTGTATGCTAAAATGATTGCATGATGAACACTTGGAGAATGCTTCTACATACAACATAACCAAAATTAGTGGTTACAATTATCACACTACTTTATAATTATTTAACATACGTATTATATAATCAATATACTATGAGGTTCACTTCTATTCGATTTATTAAAATAAATCTTAAAATAAGAAAATACGTAAAAGTTTTTAATGGAGAAGAGTTTAAAATTAATTGTGTGTTTGCGGAATAAAGTCCACTCTACAAGCCCGTTCTACCGTACATATCCTGTCCTCCGCATATTCTTCTTTCCATATAGATTCACATCTCCCACACATACCCCGTCCTCCACAGATACTTCGTTCCACATAATTAAACTTGTAAAATAATAAAAGATAGGCACAATAGCAATAAATGTCTTTCTCTCAGTGACATAGCACTAATTGAAGAACCTCCCCGCACGATGGTAGCTCCACACAAGAAAAGCTTCAGACAATGAAACATGCTAAAACCGACTAAAGATTCTTAATTGAAAGTACATGCTGAAAGTGACTAAAATGCTTATGGTTATTGTTAAAGAAGTTACATTGTGCAAATGTGTAAAGATTATATGGAACCTTAATATTGGCTTACCATCTCTAGAAATCAAGCAAAATCAGAGCCACATGGAAAAACCAAAGCTACCAATGCCACATTGCTATTTTGGTTAATTAGGCTAGTTTTGCGATATGCAGGGGAAAAATAAACACTATGGGAGAACTACACCAAAAGCACTTTGCGAGCAAAATTGGGAAGAAATATGCGAAAGTAGCTTTGAAATATTAATTTAATGTGAAATATGAGAAAATGAACACAAGTATAACATATACAGTTAGAGAAAATGGTACACAATGATAACTTTGCTAAGAGGTACGCTCTCTCACACACACCTCATCCTTTGCACATCCTTGTGCACAACTAAATGTATAAAATAATAAAAGATAAACATAATAGCAATAACTTTCTTGTTGTCAGTGACAAAGCACTAATTGAAGGAACACACCCCCCAACTCTTTCAAGTTTTGCATATTATGTTCCAAATTAAAGTTTATTTTCCAGTTAAATTAAATTTACATCTACGAAGTAAAATTCCCTCTGCACCGTAGTTCTCTTGCATATGCCCCGTACTTCGCACATCCTTCTGTCCAAAATTCATAGCTCTATGTAACTACTCTTCCACATAGCTAAATCTGTAAAAGTCTTAAATGGAAAAGAGTTCAAAATTAATTTCATCTCATTTGATTACTTTTATCACATTATATAGGTTTGTTTTTTTTTCTATATCTTTTATGTACTCTATAACATGTAACATTGTATACAGAAAGGCACACAAAAATGTATACATACATACGAAACATTACATAACAATGTTTATGTTGCCTTTCCCACAAAACAATTCTTCTGCACACAAGAGGAAATTCACTTAATATTGCATAAAAGTTCAAATAAGAGCACCATCATTGCATTTTTTGATAAGCAATAGCAAATGTAAATTTTTCAATAGCCTTGCGTCAATGTTTGCTAAATAGTTTTTCACGACTACTTCATGGTTTGAAAGTCTTTCCACTCCACAACTTGCCTCGTTTTTATCAAATTTGATATTAGTATTAATTAGTTATGCATATGCATATTAAGTATGTTTTCAGAAAACTGAAAGAGTATTTCGACTCCATAACTTGACTCATTTACAACAAATTTGCTATTAGTATTAATTAATTCTGCATATGCATATTAATTATGTTTCTAGAAAACTGAAAAGAGTCTTTCAACTCCATAATTTGCCCCGTCTACTTCGAATTTTCTATATCCAACTGTTTTACATATATCAAAGAGAATAGGTAACTATATTAAGGATCAACACAATCTTTAAGCACTCTACACAATGTTCCATACATTTGCACAATATGTCAACGTTACTTGTTTCGCACCTCCGCACAATAATATATGAAAATTTATATAAGTGATAATATGACGTTAAAGTTAAATTTAAATTTTATTTCGTCATTATCAAAGTTATATAAGTCATCTTCCGCTTCTTCAAGTTTATTATTGTGTCCATGTCAAAAAGCCTATTCAATTCCTAGTAGCGCAGGATACAAATTGTTGTCATCTACTATTTCTGTTACTTCAAAATCCACTAGAGAACTTGCTCCTTCAATATCTATGTCACACCATATAAGCCCCCCATCGTAATAATATTCTGTTGATTAGCCATGCGCAACTAAATAGAAGACCACTATAGTGCAGGTCTCCCCATCCTGTCCCATGTCTGCTTAGGTAGGACATTTGCATCAGACCCCAGATCCAAGGTTACTTGTTCCATTTTGTACTCTCATATCTGTGCATTCAAAATCATTTCACGTCCCGTTCGCTTCTTATGCTTACCTAGTTTCCTTACAACACACTGTTCTAAAGGAACCTTAATCTTATACACACACTTGTCTATTAGTTCTTGGAGCCCTTCTACTACCTTTTGATCATGCAACAACTTCATACAGGTCTTCAGGAAAGTGGCTAATAGTGAAGGATCCACTTCCTCTACTTCACTGTTCCCAACTGATTTTTCTTGACTCTCGGATGTATAAGCTTCAAATAAATTCTTTTTAGCCTCCATAAAAGATTATTTAGCTCAGTTGAGGTCAAATCCGACTTCCTTTTCAGAAGCCCTGTGATGAGCCTCGGTATTGCAACAAGAATGCTGCAAATCCCAAGGTTACTGACTTTTAATTATCAACCTAGGGTTTGTACAAACTTAAGATGTATCAACACTATATGTGCAAGATACAATATATCCTTTCTTGGCTGTCAAGATGTATTGGAGTGCATGTACTGAAGCCAAATCCTAAAATAATTGTAGAAAATGAAATGCTCGAAATGGAAACCTTAACCAATTGCAATAAATAAAGTACAAGGAAAGAAACATATTCTAATTGCATAAAGATCATGAACTCAATGTAAAATAAACCCAACTCAACCCTATTTATCACATGTGATGATTTAAACTAACTGAGCATGGAGTCTGATCTAGGGAGTATTAACTGTTATGTGCATGTGTGAATATAAAAGAACTCTTTTTTTAATCTTTTTGTTTTATAAATGCAAATGCTAATCCTCACTTGTTCTTTGGCAGGGGATACAAGTATGGAGGAAGAGTGTTAAAATGATTTTGATGGCTTGGAGGTCAAGTAGGGGCCTAATCCCAGCTTCAACGATGTTTTTTCTCAATTCAGGCTCAAAACAGGCCGCTACAGGATGTACTGGTTCTCCTTCAGGATCTCCTAGTTCTCCTACAGGATCCCCTGATTTACTTCAGGATGTTACAAATTTACTATACGAAATTATAATTCATCGAATAACCAAGAAAAATCAAATCCAAATTGGATGGGACACATTTTTTTATTGACTAGGATGTCGTAGGTCCCCATGCCAAGTGGAATCACTCAAAACGACCTCTATTAACCCATGCTAAAAAATAACATAAAATTACTAGTCGAAAATCTAGACATTCGAGAACCAGTGAGCTAGTAAATCTATAAAATGCCTAACCTAATCAAGTGAAAATGTAGTGGGGTAGTTTTTGTTATGAACTAGAATGTTTTTGTGATCTAATGCAAGTGGAAACAACCCGATTGAAGCTCGTTAGCATGCTAAAAAAATAACAAAAATTTACTGTTCTTTGCCACAAAGGAGTTCCAAAAATCTAGATTTGGGAATAAGAAAGCTAATCCAAGTAGCTCAATGATTACTATGACCTTCCAAAGCTTTTCCAAGGATGAAATTATGCTTGTGATCCTGCAAAAGAACTTACATAAACCATTTAACCCAATCCTACAACAAGAAATCATTAATACTAAATGCATAAATAGAAAGAAAAAAACAAGAGATGCATGTGAATAAGAAGTGAAAAGAAGGAAAGAAAATGATACAAAAGGGCTCTGAGGCTCTTGGGATGGCCAAGCCCAAGGAAACTCAGAGACCTATGGAGGAGAACAAGATTTAGAAGCTGAACATGACACCAATCTTCATTATTTTGATCAATACAATTACATCCCTGCAAGAAAATACAATGGAGCTGCAAAAATACGAGTTCTCTCCACAAGAACACTAATGAAAATCTATCCCTAGAGGAAAATTCGACTTGGTACTTATACAAAATGATTAGGAATCATTCCCCATGAAAGGAGGAAGCTTTCCCCACCAAAATCCCTTGATTAGTGGATCTGGTTCCCAATACTAGGAATCTGCATTAAATGGCACAGAACACATTCCTAGATTTTCTCAATCATTGGAGTTCCACAATCTGTACCATAATTCTATAATATCTTGTTGATTTATTATTTAATATTAATCCTCCTATAGTAGTGAGCAAGTCCCTAAATTATCTCCCCCTCCAAATCTTCATAATCTGCCCAATATTCTCATAATATTCCACAAAAATAAATAATATTAGGCACAGATACACAATTATTCATAAAACTTCCTAATGAATATATTAAAGTTAAAAATACATTATCTCATGGAAAAAGAGAGGTTCAATGTGTTGAAGGATGGTCATAGGCCTTAATTTATGTTTAATTTAGAGGCATGGGCCTTAATTTATGTCTAATTTAGAGGCCCATCATACCCCCCTGCTGAAAGTGTTGCTCATACTTTAAGCAACTTAGTGACCTCATTGTGCCTCATTCATGGCCCTGGTGGCCTCTTCCTTGTGGATCCCTCAGCCCTTTCTCTTAAGAACCTTGGCTGTAAGTTTTGCAAGGACAAGCCCAAAAATCTATATGTGCATAGAAAAATCATTGTTTCTTAAGACCATTCCTTGCTTTCTTCCCCTTATTCAAGATGGGTTCTTGAATATTTTTCAGTTTGGCAAGGTCTTCCACATCCTTATCAACCTTCTGCTACCTTTTTCCACCATTTGGACACCTATAAAACCTTTAAAATGCCTTTAGATGAGAACTAGGACATCTTGTAGTAATTCCTGTCAAAACTACTGGAAACCCTGTTAAAACTACAAGAAACCCTGTTAAAACTACAGGAAACCAGTTTTGAGCACAAATGATAGTCTGAGGTTAGGTAAATCCCTCAAATTGACTCCCATGCCTTTCTCCCATTTTTAGGCCCTGGAAAAAAGCTAGAAAGAGATTGGAGATCTCTTGGAAAACCTATTTTCATCACTGCAGTTTGAGTTCTATTTTGATGGTGAATGCCTAATTTCTTTTTGTTGCCTTCTTCTGTTTTGTGGCCTAGGTGATTGCCTAATGGCATTGGAGTTCTTTGTTTTGATTAAGTCTCTCTTAGGCACTACTATTTTTTTGGTTTTTGTGGCTTCCCTGCAATTCTAGCTTCCCTCTTAGAATTGTTATATTGAATCTACAACTGTGGGAAGAAGTGTCTTCCCTAGGTCTGATGGAATGAACTAGAACAACAAAAATCAAGGACTATAATTTCTTCCTTAAAGTAAATGAAAAATGGGATGAAGCCTACCTGGAATCTGTCACAAGATTCGTTCCTCTCTTGGCTTGTATGCTCCAATCCTAGCTCCGATTGCTATAATTAGAACTTGCACAATTATACAACACAAGCCAAATATCTATAACATCTATGTAGCATAATATAATCACTTCATTCAATAGATCAACATGGTATTGAAATAAATGAAATCATAACATCACATATAGGAAAAAAATGTACTCCTTGTATTAATAGAAATGGAGAGAGTTATAACCAAATATAGAGTTGATCTTATAGAAGATCCCCTCCAAGTTGACTCATCCTTCCTTGTCACAAAGTGTATCTCTATGTTACCCTAATGCATGGAATAATGACTCTCACAACAATAGCATGAGGGTAGAATCTATCTCCAAAAGCCAACCCCTAGCTTGTGGATGGCAATAAATATATAGAAGAGGACGATATGTTAGGAATTCTTATCCATTTACCAATCTAGTCTTGAGATCCACTCTTGATGGGAGGATGAGCTCAAGGGATAAGGGGTGAAATATCCAAGGTAGGATAAGATAAAATTCAAGATTTTCTTCCAAGGTAAATGGTTATGAAAACTCCTGGAAGCTTCTGGAAGGGGAAGCTTCAATATTCTTTTTATTTTTCTTGAATTTCTAGAATCAGCACAACCCCAACAAGGGACAACCTGATGGTGATCAATGCAGGTCAGAGAGGGTCAACTTGTTGGTGAACACCGTCTTTCAAAGGGCCAGGGTGCATTGGGCCTTAAAATAATTGAAATGAAGCAGTTAAAGACAAAAACTTTGGGATTACGGAGATTCATGCTTAGGGCTTTGTGCAATGATGATGCCAAGGGGTAAAAGGATGTTGATTGATCCAATTAACATGCCTATTGACCATATGTGACAAAATGGCCTAGAAAAAGAATTATAACTGAACACCAAGATTTTTTGATACATTATACGAAATGCAGAGGTACACATTTTTAAATTGTCTAGATTTATACATTGTATTGAACATAGTTAATAGTTAAAAAGAGACTTCATTTGATATTAGATACTAAGGTTGCTATGCATAAGCGTAGTCAATGTTTTCTTTGTACGAAGTGTGGAAGTGGAGTCAAATTTGCTTATCTCTGCACATAGCTCTTGTTGCAACCTCCACACTTCACACATGTAGCCCTTCAACAATGTGTCTTGAATACTAAGGCTATTTTTCCTTTTGCGAGGTAGAAGTGCAAAATGCAAAGGGGTTGTTTCTAGAATGCTTATGTACGGTCCATACATTGTACTGGACATATTTAATAGTAACATTAAAAGGAGAGTTCATTTAATATTAGAGCGGGGCCCAAATTTTATCGTGTGCAGTGCAGAAGGGTAGTGTATGATTTCTTTGTGCATAGTGCAGAAGTGGATTCAAAAGTTTTATTATACGAAGCGCTTATGTGATTTTTCTTATCTTCACACGTAGTTTTTTTCGACACTTCCGTACTTCGCACATGTGGTCGTTCAACAATATGTCTTAGAATTATAAGTAAATGTAAAGGTGTCGAAGATTTCATTAGGTGACAGGACAATTAATGTTTTCATTGTGCGGAGTATGGAGGGGAAGCAAACTT
Source organism: Pinus tabuliformis (assembly GCA_031772625.1). Lineage (NCBI taxonomy): Eukaryota > Viridiplantae > Streptophyta > Pinopsida > Pinales > Pinaceae > Pinus > Pinus tabuliformis. The sequence continues at coordinate 1,053,532,533 of CM062816.1, read as the reverse complement.
CCATTTTCAAAGCTTTCAATGCACGTAATGCATATCTCCATTATGGCAGAGTAAAGGGATGTGTGAAAAGCAATATGTGTGGCAGAATATCATTCATTGTTTATGAAATCTCTCTGCACATTGAAATCTCTTCACACAATGAAAAATCTCCACACAAAGCTCTACCGCTAATTAGTTGATTAAAGGTTGTGTAATCTTCACAATGAAAGCTTTTCGCACAAAACTTTCTACACTTTTTTTTGAGTAGTAACGCTTCATTTTCGGCGAAGTTTTTATTCTTCTTAAGATCAAAACATTTTATATCAAACAACTGTATTCCCGAAAATCGAAATCACATAAAATCAATATATCAATTTCATTTCAAAATATAGAAAAAAGCTTCCATTATGCACAATAGGGAGATACAGGGAAAGCGTGATAAAAGCCTTTCCCAGACTGCCGCAATTTGCACAAATTTAAAATATTGAAACAATCAACATTATTCAAGATTCATAGAAAACATAAGTATTTCAAAATTAAAAAATCTTAACTACATTTATATTATGTATTATTGGCATATGTATGCATGACATAATACCGGAGCTAAAAGCATATGTCTCTAACATTAAGCCATATGATCATAGTAACATGAACTATATCGAGTTTCAAATTTCAATCATCATAGATATGATTAAAATAAATACAATACACAAAATATACATTTGAAATAACTACAACAAATCCCTGTGATTAGCTCCCTTTTTTGCTTCCAAGGATTGTTTTAGTGTATTTTTCTCCATTTTTTAAAAAAATATGGTGTTATTTATCAGGATGGCGCTATTTTGGAATTATTTTCACTGGGAAAAACATCTAGGCGCTAATTTAAGCAATAATAGTGCCAGAAATAACACCGTAAGTAGAGCCAAAAATAACACCGTAAATAATGATGGAAATGTGGCGAAATAGTTAATTATTTGAGGTGTTAGGGGTTAAGTGGATAGAGGCTTTATGGAATTATGGGATTTTGGGTACATGGATGAAGGGTTAAGGGTTAGGGGTTAGGGTTTACGAGATTAAGGGTCAAGAGCTAAGGGATTTGGTGCTTACGGGTTAGGTAGTTTAATGGTTAATGGTTGGGATGTTTCAAGTTTGGATGGTCTGTCAAAGCTTGTTGTTACAAGATTACATTTCAATTCCTTTACTGATTTGGATTAATTAAGGTTCTAGGAGTTGTTACACAAACAATTGCTTAAGCACACGTTTCCTTTCCTAATTAGACCGGATCTAGGAAATCCAATTATTCATTCAATTAATACATACATCACCCTACCATAATACAACATGATTATACCATTCTGACACCATTACTTTTTACAATTAAATTGATATAATTGCTGCCATTAGTACCAATATTCCTTCATCAATATTACTTTTTTCTTTCTTTATTATTCGTGCTATTACATTCGAAGTTCTGTGTAGTCATTCAGAAACTCATTTTGATTTAAAAGTTCTAAATTAGTAATAAGGAGGAGTAACCACCAGTAATTCCAATACCTTGACATTCTCCCTTGAAAAAGCATCTGTGTTTGCTAAAGAACCTCTGTAACAAGTTCCTAGTATTGTTGAGTAGTGTGCTTGTGAGCAACTATGGGTGGAGCAACGATCAAACACGAACCTGACTCTTTTAATGTGCTGTTACAACATTCAGAAGCATTGAAATTTTTTCGAAGGGCTAGATGGATGAGTTGTTTTGAAAAATTACAGGGTTTCAGTGAATTGGTCGCTTTAGAATTTGCCCAAGTGTTAGTTGAACAACACTGTGGTCAGGGGCTTCATAATTTCTATTGCAAATGAAGTTATCACAAAAGTGATAGGGATGCCTAGGACAAGAGAATGATGGTTCTCAAGGAAAGTGGCCAATCCTGAAGCTAAGACCATATTATTACAGGAGGGAGAAGAACTGATGCCCAAGCATATGGGTTTTGATATAAAATCTCTTCCTCAACCTTGGGAATATGTAACCCTCTCCATCCAAAATTTCATTACCTGTGAGGGCCATTTTGGGATTATTTTCAATTATCACTTTCAATTGCTGGCACACCTAAGGAAAAGGCAGTTCATTAATTTACCATACTACTTGCTAAAGTCATTACAACACATGGCATAGGTTGTGAAAGGGGAAGAACATATAGAAACTTTCGTCACTAACCATGCGCTCACTAAATTAATCATCATGCATTTATTACAGAGACAAGGGAGCTCGTGGCATGCTTTGATAGTGAGACATTGTGTTGGTGCTAATGAGGAGCATGAAGAGAGTGCTGAAGCATCACCTAGTGCTGAAACAACCCCTAGTTTCAAACAACACCAAGTACTAAAGCAACACCCAATGCTGAAACAACACATGTTGCTGAAACTGCTACATCTTCCAAAAGAAAGACAATCGCAGGCTCTAAGCGGAGTAGGGATGTTACACCTCCTATGTCTGGTTGAAGGAAACGCAAGAGGTGGAGTTACATTAGAAAAAACCCTAGTTAATCCTCACAAGGAAAGGAGATGTAGATAGAAGAACTTGTGGTGGTGTCTAGTGAGTCATCAGAGGAAAGGTGAGATGGGTGCTCGATTGTAGAGGAAGTGTTGGAGGAAGAAACTACTGGAATAACAACTGTGCCTCAAACTGGAGCTGAGGAAGCGAAGACCCCTGAAGGGACCAGGGGAGTACCAATAAAGGTAATAGTGCATAAAAGGAAAGTGAAAAGGAAAATTGGTGGAAGAAACCTTGGAAAAAGGGTGCAAGTAAATGTTATACCAGAAGAGACTCAAAAACCTACTACTACAACTAAGGGGGAATGTGCTGATATAACTGGACTTGATGGGTTTGATGAGCAATAGGACAAAGAAAAACAAGGGAAGTTTGCAGAATAAGGCCCCTTTACATTTCAAATCCTGACTTTTACACTAGATCCTGAACAAGAATCGGAGAAACAACAGGAGACAGAAGGACCAGTAACAAAAAAGGAGTCAAAAGAAAAAGAGGTTGTTACTTCACTAGGTAAGACGAAAATTGACCCTCTCATTCAGATTAAAAATCTAAGAAAGGAAATTGAGGAGTTAAAGAAACAACTTGCCTTGGTTAAATAACAAATTAATTTTAAGAATGAAACTTGATTGGATATGTTGGTAGATGCTATAGAAAGGGTATCGTCTACTGTCTCAATTTTTTTTGTAAGGGATGCCAACAAATCCTTGGGGAGGCTAAAATCACAGAGACATTTACTGTTTTAGATGGAGTACAAGTGAGGGAACATGACAAATAATTTGGACTTGCTATACCACAAGACCCTGCAGATGATGATGTTGTTACACAAGAGCCAACAATCGAAGTAGAGAAGGAAGAAGAAAAACAATCTGCTAATGCACACGAACATGTTTATGATGCTGCTATTACATAACAGTCAACAATTGAAATAAAGCAGACTAAAAATAAAAACACTGTAATACCACAAAAACCTATCAATTATGCTGCTATTACACAAGAACCAATAGTTGAGATAGAGTAGCAGGAGGAGAAAAGGGATCAGAAGTAGGATGCCTAAACAACATCAAAAACAACTCAAGTTAATTTGAATATTTGATGAGGGTATTAGAGCAGTGGGAGAAATTAATGCTCTTTCCTAAATATGAAGTCATCTTCCTAAAGAAACATGAGAAAATGGTCAATAAGCTTAAGAAGGAGTGGACTGAAAAATTAAGAATTGCAGAATTTTTGAAAATTCAGAAGGAGAGGAATCAAGCAATGAAATAGGTGAAGGAACTACAAGGAGAGGTTAATCTGTTACAACAAGAAAAGGAGCTCATTTATGAGATCATTAATCGCTTATTATGTGGTAGGCTTACTTATTCCTCTTATCCTTTATATTTGCATGAAAAAAATTATCGCTTCTAATTAACAACCCTGAAGGAAAAGCAACCAAGAGAGTCAAGGGAGATTTCAACTTCCTGGAAACATTTCAAAGTGCTAATTTCTCATAACAACATTTTTATGTGATTTGTACCTGCATGATCTCGCTTGCTTTAGGGACGAATCATCCAATATGTTACCCTATGTGGGAGATGTAAAACTCAAGGCTTTTGTTTCTTTTATGCAAAATTAGACAAGCTGGAAAGTTGCCCATGATATTGTTACAACTAATGAAGAACAAGTATAATTGTTTATTAGAGGAGAACCTAGTTCAGCTGAAGCTTTTGCACACAAATAAAATAAAATATGGTGGTTTCCAACCACTAAGCCACTACTGATGGACCATCGAGAATCAATTCTACGGAGATGCCAGAGAAATATACAAGGAATGAGAACTGGTGCCTTAGAAGGAAGCAAGTTGAGATGGGATTTTTCCCGAAAATAATTGAAGAAGGGAGACCCCTATTGTTATCAGAATTTTGAGCAAGCACTTTCCAGAGTTCATTAGTATGTTGATTATATTAGGAGGAGTGGTGCAGGATGGATAAGACTTAGATTCAATTTCCCTCTTGTTTGGTTACCCACCTATTGGTATCAACATCCATATAGTATTACTGATAAGTTTTGGGAGGGAGAATTGGTTATTTCTCAAGGATACAGGGTCAGAGGTGAAGACATGGTAGGAAAATACAACCTCACACAACTTCACTCTCAACATGTTAGGCATCAGTGACATGAGTCTGCATGAGTACATGCATAAGCTTAAGCTAAGGGGAGATGCTAGGTCACAAAATTGTAATCTTTTTCCTACTTATTTTCATATTTCTTTTATCCCTTTTTGAAAAACAAGACCATATCTTATTACTGTAACAAGCCTTATTCATCTAAGTATATCCTTTTTCACTTGTTGCTTTCTGAGTCCAATTCTACTTATAATTTGACATTAGAACTACTTTCTTAAGTTTATTTTTATCATAAAACTAATGTATGGGCTGTGTCAGGTTTGAATGGTATGTCAAAGATTGCTTTTACAGGCTTACATTTCAGTTCCTTTACCGATTTGGATTAATTAAGGTTCTAGGAATTGTTTTTGTTACATAGATAGTTGCTTGAGCATGTGCTACCTTTCCTAATCAGACTAGATCTATGAGAGCGTCAAAGTCAAAAGAAACAAATAATCACTTGGAGATATTTGTGGAGCATCCAGATCATTTGGTTGAGATCTTTTGTAACTCTATTTGTAATTAAAGGAAGCTGTTATAGTTTTACCCCTTCCATGGAAATCGTTGTGTAACTACTAATATATTATTTTATTTTAAGATCACACGAGAATCAAAATATTCTCATGATGATCTTCTCATTGTAATTAAGATCTATAAAAAAGAAGACTGTTTATTGCCGAGGACTAGAGCGAAGAATTGGAGAATATGATTGGAAAGGGGAAACACCAAAGCTCTGTAATCTTGATACTTTTATTAATGAAAATCTCAAATTTGTGGTTCAATAATTTTCTCTGAGTAGTTTCTGTGTTTTTTAGTGCACCAACCCTTGCTAAGGAAGAAGGGTCCTCCTTCTTAGCAGGGATCACTGGTCAGTTAGAGTAGAATACATAATTGCATAAATATTTCTCAGTTATGTGATTGATGTTACTATTGTTATTACAATTAATCCTGTGTGTAATTTAATTAATTTCAATAAGCTTTGGATGGTGTGATAGCTTAAGTCCTGAATCAGTCCCTCAGTTTAGTGTGGTAGTGAATTATTTTCTTTGCTGTTACCATTTGGATTTCACTTCCTTTTATGTGTGCATATTGAATGAGTGATGATTTTCAGGAGTGCTCTGACAGTGGTTGAATGATAGATTGGATAAATATTTATTAATTATGTGATTATTGTTACTGCTGCTGTTACAATTAATTCCGTGTGTAATTTAATTAATTGTAGTAAGCTTTGGATGATGTGACAACTTAGGTCTTGGACCAGTCCCTCAATTTAGTGTGCTAGTTAATTATTTGCTTTGTTGTTACAATTGGATTGCAATTCTTTTTATGTGTGCAGATTGAATGCGACGATTTTCAAGAGTGTCGTGAGAGTGGTTGACTGACAAATTTCATAAATATTTCTCACTTATGTGATTGTTGTTATTGTCATTGTTATAATTAATTTTATGTGTAATTTAATTAATTGCAGTAAGCTTTAGATGTTGTGACAAATTAAGTCTTGGACTGGTCCCTCAGTTTAGTGTGGCAGTGAATTATTTTCTTTGTTGTTACAATTTTGATTACACTTCCTTTTATGTATACAGATTGAATGAGTGACAATTTTCAGAAGTGCTGTGAGAGTGGTTGAATGACATGTTGCATAAATATTTCTTAGTTATGTGATTGCTGTTTGCTACTGTTACAATTAATTATGTGTGATTTAATTAATTGCAATAAGCTTTGGATGGTGTGACAACTTAAGTCTTGGACCGGTTCCTCAGTTTAGTGTGGTAGTGAATTATTTGCTTTGTTGTTACAATTTGGATTGCACTTCCTTTTATGTGTGCAAATTGAATGAATGATAGTTTTTAAGAGTGTTGTGAGAGTGGTTGAATGACAAATTGCATAAATATTTCCCACTTAGGTGCTTTTTGTTACAATTAATCTTGTGTGTAATTTAATTAATTGCAATAAGATTTGGATGGTGTGACAACTTAAGTCATGGATCGGTCCCTCAGTTTAGTGTGGCAGTGAATTATTTGCTTTGCTGTTATAGTTTGGATTGCACTTCCTTTTATGTGTGCAAACTGAATGAGTGACAATTTTCAGGAGTGTTATGAGATTGGTTGAATGAAAGATTGCATAAATATTTCTCATGTATGTGATTGTTGTTAATGCTGCTGTTATAGTTAATTATTTGTGTAGTTTAATTAATTGCAATAAGATTTGGATGGTGTGACAACTTAATTCCTGGACCAGTCCCTCATTTTAGCGTGGCAGTGAATTATTTGCTTTGCTATTACAACTTAGATTACACTTCCTTTTATGTGTGCAGATTGAATGAGTGATGGTTTTCAGGAGTGCTTTGGGAGTGGTTGAATGGCTGAGTAGCTTATTCTGTAGTATTTTTCACAATGAATCTGCATGGAGTGTGTAACAACTTTGTTGATTGTTGAGTGTGTGTGTGCAATAAATTAGGGTTGAGATTATTTTATACTAGTCATCATTTGCCTTAGCATAGACTTTGCACAACAACCTTGTAAAAATTAAAGCCTATTTGGATCGATTATTAAATGTAAGAGAGAGTCGACCAACATTAAAATGAAAACAGTATAAAAATAATGAAGTTAACAAAGTTGGTTATTCAAATATGATCTGAAATGCAAACTTGAAGGTGATATGAAAATTTGCAAGTAAAATTATATGTCTTTTAGGCAATGGATCACTTTGCAAAAGCACATAAAATAATGTTTTTAAAACTCAGTTAACAACATTAAAACAAAGATAAATATACCATATACAATAACATAAGACAACAAAATGATAAAGGAGTTCACCCCACCTGGGCTATATATCCCGGTCCAGCTTCCAATGTTGGGCCTCTTTCATTAAGTGCTAAAACTTGTGTTTACATGGATTTAAAGTGCTCAAAATGTAAAAATAATGTCTCCAATGGCTCCAGAACAATTAAAAAACTAGAAGCTGGGATCTTGCTGGGCTTAATTTGGCCAGAAACTGAAGAACTTATGCTCTAGAGAAGTTTTGCTACTGACTGCTCTACAAACTAGTTCTTCATCTAACTGTTCTACAAATTACGCCTTTTCTAGAACAACCAAGCGACATTTTTCGCTCGACGCCAGTGAGATTCATGCGTCTGCAACTTCTCGCTTACTTTAAAGTCCCTTTGACCCCTTCGGGTGGAAAAATACGACCACATGGGCCATACGCCCGGGGGCTGGGGCTAACTGCCCGCCCCCACTGGCATAGACCCCATGACCCCGCGTCGTCAGTCCTATTAGATCCACAAAACCTGGGGCTAGTCCCAAAACTGCACATCTATCCATCCATCCCACACCCATGGTCCTATCTGTGCCATGTGACTTCGGTATTGGGATTATCCCCAAGCCCCTCTCCTGCGAGCGTTCAATTTTTCCAGGGCTTGGTCCTGTGGTGGTTATGTGACCATGGATTAGGGCCTATCCCTAGCCCTCTTCCCATTACCAATTGTAGTTCCACGGTCTTGTGAATCTCCATATGCCCTCGACCTGGCCCCATACCTTAGCTCCCGACTTGTCAACACTCCAACGCTCTCCTCTGATCTGCCTTCAGTTATAGGATATGTGGTTAGACCTTGGGCTAGGGCTAAGCCCCGAGCCCTTGGTCGCTCTGCCCACTGTCTCGTGGGTTTTTTAGTGACCAGGGGCCAGGGGCTTAGCTCCGGTCCCTTCCCCCAACATTAATGCACCAAAACTTTATATATCAATTCACTATTATGAATGTTAAGAACCACCCAACAGTATAGCGGTAAGGCGTTGTGCTGCCATGCTCGAGGTCTTGCATTCAATCCTCCCCGGTGGCAGTTCGACCTTAACAAATTTTGCGCAACCCCAGGGTGCCACGTGACAGCCTGTGATTGGGCCACGTGGCACCCAACCATTGGGCCAACAAAATCCACCATAACCAATCAAAACTTGCCAAATCGAATGAATCAAATGAATCCACTTGGAAGCCTTCCATTGGCCTGAGGTACAATCAACCTGCTATGTCATCGTATGAACTGCCCAGTCAACAATCCTGCACCCAACCTGCAAAAAATTTACCTATTTGGGAAAATGACTAGAATGTGATATTGAGAGCATACGATATTGGTTTTGAGCGATTCAATTTGTGTTGGATTCAGGTCATTGAGATCTACGCTTTGGCACCAATTTCAAGCACTTTTGGACACTTTGAATTTTGAGCACTTTACTAATCCCTTGGATCAAAATCATTGTGAGATACAGGCATTAATATTTTATTAACTTTTATGTCTTCATGAACATATGTCAATACAAAATGAATGGAAGAAGCATTCAAGTAATCCTAATGTTTTTAGCCAACAATTAATACCATATCTTAAACCCTTTAATGATATTGCAATATATAATTTCTATTGACACAAATAATACTAAAGCACTTCAAAGTTTAGGCTATAAGAATCGTCATTTTTTAAATGTGGATTACAAATAATTCTGAAAATTTAGAAGTCTTGGTCATTAACATCATTTTCTGCAATAATGTCATCCAGTGTATCATTGTCAATGTTCATATGATCTTTCAAGTAGTTAATATTATCATCATCCTCGTCCTCAAATGCATCATCTTCATCATATTTCAAATTCGGCTGTAGACCATCCATATTGTTACCATATGTATTTGGATCATCATTTTTTATACCATCCATATTGTTGTCTTCCATAACATCATGTAACTCTATATTGTTGTCTTCTTGTGCTTGAACATAACCATCTTCAACATCATCATGGATGTCAGTTTCTTTGATGTTATTTGATCCCTCTCTCTCATTTTGTTGGCCATCATTGTTTTGCTCAGTATCCACTAATGAATCACTAAATACATGTCTTAATCTTGGATCACAATGTATGAAAAATATCCATTTTGGGTCCAAAATATCTTCATAGAAAAATACTAGCACATGAATGTGTACATGCATATATTAGACGTATTAGAATACATATTGGCATGTGTTTTGACTATTAAAAAGTGTGTTGCATTTATGGCTTGAAATGGTTGGTTATGTTGTTGATAACATACAAATAAATAACATACTTTGCAAGTTCAAAAGCATTGAAAGGATCTATAAGGAATTAAGCTAACTCATGTCAACAATTGTCATATAAATTTCTTTTATCAAAAGTTTAATGGTCACATGGAAGACAACCTGTGTTGACAGTTCTGTACACACTGTATGAAGTGTTGGTTACAAGTCATTCATTATGTATGTTGAGGATTTTAACCCTAGTAAGTCTTAAAGCAAAGAATATGTAAGTTTACATAAGGGGATTCTTAGCCTGCTATGATAAGTGCCCTGGTGTTTGATCTACATTGTTCACTTGACCAGATTGTTCTAAAAGATCTACGTACATTCTTGAGTGGGGAATGTCCTCATGGGAGGAATTGATTTACATTGTATAGTGGTTAAACTTTCGTAGGTTGGAAGCCACCCTCGGTGTGGTACTGCGATGATGAGATGTTGTGGAAGCTCCTTGTGTGAAAGGTTGGTAGCAGTCATGGAATTCAAAGTGTTAGTGTCTATTCCATAAGGGATGATGAGCACATCCCTCTTAATATCTGAATTCCCCTGAAACCCTTAATAAACACCACAACATCGACTGCAGGGTCACTATAACCCATAGGAGGCACCTTGGCGGGTGGCAAGAGAGTTGGATGCCCTTCATGAGTCCAAAAGCTCTTAGAAGAGGGTGGCCGAAGGGTCACTAGAGAGCATGAAATGAAAGAAAATAATGGATGTATAGATTGTACAATACATCATTAAGGTTTCTTAGATAAAAGTCACTGGTATCTCAACTATTCATATAACATTGATAAATTTGTTAAAGAAAGAAACCAACAACTTTATTACACGGGTCTCAGAAGAATAATAACACAAATTCAAAGTTACTACGAAACACCTCTTTGGTTGCCCACTTTCAAGATTTGACAAGCAAGATGAAATGACTTGCTGTTACAACATCCGATGTTACAACATCTGATGTTACAACATTTGTTGTTACATTATTTGTTGTTACAACATCTGCATTTACAACATTTGCTTCTCAATCCACTGTTACCTAACGGTTTGTGCTTCTCAATTTGTTTTCTTGATCCCCCAAGTGTTGGTGTAGTGTTGGGTGGCAGAAACACCTCTTTGACTGCCCACTTTCAAGCTTTGACAAGCAAGATTAAATGGATTTCTACCCCGTCAATTGTTACAACATCTGCTGTTACAACATCTGTTTTTTTCCCCAAGAAAAAATCACAACTTTCATTAAGATGTCGAATATTACATGTTGTAGATGCTTAAGAGCATATGCTATAAGGGTGGCTATGGTGACTGTCAAAGTGTAGCTATTCAAAATTTCCCAGGATGGGAATCTAATAAGTTAATGCAGCTGATAGATGTTTGTAAAAATATATACATGGAAAAACTAAAATAAATATATACACAGTCATATCTGAAAAATAACGTCCAATCATGGCTTGTTGTCCCTATCATGTGGTTGATCATCATATGGTCTATGAAAGTATTGGTAGAAGTCCTGGTCTGTCTGCTCTTGAATCAGCTAGTGCCCCCGAGGCTGGAGCGCAGCCTCCTTGGATAATCTGTTAGAAACCTGGTTGCGCTCCCTGTATATGTGATGACAAGAGATATAGTAAAAATGATATTTCAGAAGATATATCTCATCCAATATATGCCAGAGCGTGTGCACATGACATGTTGATTGATGATTAAACAAATTTATGATGAGTTTTGGATCTCCAAAAATCTGAATGCGAGTGTAGCCCTTCTTAGATGCAAAATAAAGCAAGTGTTTAAGAGTAATAAGCTCAACAAAATTATTTGTTCCATCTCCCAGGCCCATCTGTATTTTGTAAAAATGATTATCAGATATATGAAAAAGGACACCCCCCACATCCTTGTTGTTGTGTTGAACCATCGAAGTAAGCCCAAGGGATGTTCCTATCAATATTCTTTTCTATGATCATGTGAGTGGTGTGGGGGCGATCATCCTCCGGGATGCTGTTGTATATTGAGATGATATGTGCAGTCGCTTGAGGCCAATGCGGTATATGATTAGAGAAAATATATATGTTTCTTTGTAGCCAAATGCACCAACTGATCAGTAGAGGGATATTCCTAGCCTTGTTGGGATGAGCAGTAGACCACCACAATTTCCAAGCTTCCAAAAGATTGTTACCTTTCCAGTGCAGGGAGAGTTGAAGGGATGTAAGAACATTGTGCCAAATGGATATGGTGCAAGGGTAGTGCAGAAAAAGGTGATCAATGGACTCAGATGCCTGCTTACAGAGGGTGCACTAGGTAGGGCCATGAAATGTTTGCCTCTGAAGATTATCCCTTGTAGGAGCTTTATTGTGAAGAATACACCACATGAATAGTCTTGTTCTGGGTGGAGCCTTCAACTTCCAAAGTGAATGCCACCATCAATCAGTGACAAGGGGCTTGTGTGCTGCGAAGATGAGGGGATATCCATCCTTTGGAGAATATTGACCATGCTGTGAATGAGCCCAGATAAGCTCATCCTCTCCCTCAGTGATCCTAACATGTGATTCTGAAAGTGCATTAATGTAGGAGTGCCAATCATTGTGCCAGATATGAGGGATATTAAGTTGTTCTGTAGTTTTCTAGGCTTTTTGGAAAATGGAAGTATTATCTGGATCAATGATATGTGCAAGACGAGTGTAACCAAAGGTCGAGAGGAAATGAAGAAGCTCAGGTGGGAGGTGAAATGCGTTCCCATAGACAGATCAAGGATCCATTCCCAATTGAACCAAGGATCCAGATCCAATTCTCCATGTGAGACCATCCTGAACATAGGAGAGTGAATTCAGAACAACTCTCCAAATGGTTGAGATTTTTCCCCTGCTCCTAGAGGGTTGCCTGATCCAATCCAGAAGATGTAGGGGACTTATGTATTTCTATATGACCACCTCAGTCCACAGATTCTTGGTCGTCATGACATGCCATCCCATTTTGGCAACTAAAGCCTTGGCAAAGGCAACAATATTTTTCATACCCCAACCTCCCCATTTCTTTGGAAGGGCAATGTGGTCCCATCTGACCCATGCATATACATTCCCTTTGTAATTTCCCTTCCATAAGAATCTGTAGCAAAACTATTGTATCCTGTTCAATATGCCTCTTGGGATCCAAGCCAAAGACATCTAGTATATCAGAGTGGCTTCTAATACAAATTTGATGAGAGTGAGACGACCAGCCCGGGACAACCATTTGTGGTGCTAGATATTCAGTCGCCTTTCAATTTTAGCCACAAGCCATATCCAATCAACAATCTTATATTGTATAGGTTTGAGCCGAAACCCAAGGTATTTAAGACCTTCTTCAAATGGGAGAACAAAAAAAGGAAACCGTTGGCAGACATAGTGAATTTCATGTGGTGAACAACTAGCCGCAGTCACATTCGATTTATGACAACTACATTCCATACCAATTTTGAAGCAAAAATATATGAAAATAGTCGAAAGGGTTATGGTATCACCAATTGATCCATTTAGGAAGATTAGTACATCATTAACAAAAATTAAATGAGTAAGTATGTAACTATTGGTGATTTTGATACCCTGTAATCTACCCAACCTTTTCTCCTTAGTTATAAGTTGACTCAGTCCTTCCATGAACAACAAGAAAAGTAGGGGAGAGAGAGGACATCCCTGTCTAAGTCCTCGCTCAGCATGGAAAAAAGGAGAGGCATAAAAATTAATAAGAACACTATAAGAAACATAAGATATACAACACATGATCCATTGGATGAAACCAATGGGAAACCCCAAATGTGTCAAGAACATTCTCAGGTAAAGCCAACTTGTACGATCAAAAGCCTTTGCTAAGTCAATCTTAAGAATCATACCTTTGAGCCTCTTGATCTTGATGGAATGTAGGACCTCCTGGGCAGTGCCAACTGCTTCATGAATTTGACGATGATTGAGGAAGGCAAATTGTTCTGGGGAGATATGTTAAGATAGAATAGGCTTAAGATGATTGGCGATGATTTTGGCAATAATATTGTAAATACAATTGTAGAGAGAGATGGGCCTGAAATCAATGAAGGTCAGAGGGGAGTTAGATTTGGGTATGAGGGCGATGAAGGTAGAGTTGAAGGCATCATGCACGTGTCTAGTAGCTCGACATTATTCAATAACCTAAAGCATGTCATTGCCCAATACTTCAAAAAAATCAAGATAGAATTCAATTGGCCATCCATCTGGGCCAGGGATCTTATCTTTCTTGAACCATTTGAGGGTTCCTTCCAATTCGCCCATAGTTACAGGTTTTGTGAGATCCTTAGCAGCTTCTTGATCAACAAAATTAGGAAAAAAACCTGCCACTTAGATAATTTCAGCAAGTGTAGCTTCTTGGGACACTTTAAAGAGCCTACTAAAATGAGAGGAGCCGAGAGTGGCAAGATGATTAAAGGATTGGACGCGATGACCAGTCTCATCCTCTAGGTGCCAAATCATATTGATAGCATGACGCCCATTAGAAAATTGGTGATGAAATTTAGTGTTTTCATCCCCAGATTGAAGCCAAATGACAACTCCTTAGTCTCCAAGTCTCTTCTCTGTCCTTAAGAATTCTGGTTCACTTTGCTTCAAGATATATAAAGCGCTCTTTTGCCTCAGCAGATTCAAATCCCCTTCCATTTACTCCAGCCAGGTTTGCTAGTTCAAGTTCAATATCAATCAGGTGTTGGCCATCCCTGGATCTTTTTTCCTTGGCCCAATCAATAGTTTTGTGCTTGAGGCAGAGGAGCTTCTTAGCAAAACATTCAGTATGGGATTGACCTGGAGTTAGGGGATGGGATTTCTAGAAATCCATGACCATATTGGTAAAGTCCGCATCCTTTAGCCAAGTAGAATTAAAATTGAAGGGGGATTTTGGCTTATGATCAACATTTGCAAATTCAAGATAGATTGGAGAATGATCAGATAATCCCCCCGATCCCACCCATTGTCGATACATGGAAAACCGAACGAGTAGAGATTCTTTGATGAGGAATCGATCCAATCTATGGGCTAGCATAGCTTCCCCAGTTCTTTTGTTGCACCAGGTAGGATGGGGACGAGCCATAGGAATATCGATAGAGTGTTGTTCATTCAGGAGGGTATACACCTGTGCATTCTGCCTCCACAATTCGGCATAGCCAATAGAGAAATTGAGACCCCCCCAAAATGATATTAGCAGCTTGCATGAAGTATGAATTTAGGAGTTTTTCCCAATAGGTGGCCCGATTAATACATGGTCCATATATATTTATCATTATCAAGTCTCCCCCGAAATCAGATGAGAAAAAATCATCCCCAATAAATCCATCTCCCCCCCAAACATTTAACATCATGACAGCCCTAGGATTATATCCAAATTCATTGCCTCCAGATCGGTCCCGAACATCGAGGGCATGAAGTGCCAGCCAGTAACAAGGGCTTCAAAGGTAGGAATGATATGACCAATGAGTGCAAGGGTTTCCTATAGAAAAATAAAATCCACCTTCTCAAGTCCAAGCAATCTTCGAAAAGCTAGTTTTTGGGTAGGACTAGAGAACCCACAACAATTAAAGGATAACCACTTCATGGAGGACCAAAGGTAGGGGAGGTCAAAACTCTAAGGACCTTATTAATGGGAAGTTGTCAACCTTCTGCTACATCTAGACTAGCTTGGATGATAGCTTTGGATATATGAGAGTGACGACCCCTGGACGGTTTGGATGTTTTTTGGGGGGTGGGTGGGAATGATGCCAAGACCGCAACAATCGTTTGAAGAAAATTTAACCATCGAGCGGAGATTATAGAAGTGACTTAGCCGAGAATCCATGGAAGACTCAGAGGGTGAAGCAGAGATTAGGACATCAGGAATGGTAGGGAGAGCGTCTGAGAAGATGGGAGGAGAGGAAATAGGGGAGCAAGTAAGAGGGGTGTGTAGAAATGCAGGTGCAGAGATGCAGTGTGTTGAAGATGAAATATGATGAGATTCAGAAATAAAGGGAGTAAAATGAGGGTGAGCGAGGGAAGGATTACCTGAAGAGTTGGCTGTCGCGGTTGCCCAAGATCTGGTGACGCGAGGAGAGGGTGGACGAACAAGTTCTATGCCCGGTCCATGTGCGAGATCCTTTGTAATAGGGGGGTGTCCAACATGCATTGCAATCCTCTTGTTTTGTGAGCGATAAGGCATGTCCACTGTGTTTCTTTCAGGCTGTGGTGTGAAGGCAGAACTGGAAGCAAGTAGAGGGAAATCCTTGTAGAAGTGGCCAATCTTGTGACAACAACGACATTTGTAAGGAAACCCTTTGTAGTCAAGAATCCGAAAATGACTGGTGTTCCACCATTGAATGCTAATATTTTCATCTAATCCTTCCTGTGTGTCAAGATGAACAAGGATGCATTCCATGGACATGTTACTAGTTACTACATATGATTTTCCATAGTCCAAATAAGTTCCTATAGTGTTGCCAATGCACTTGAAAATATCTTTTGACCAGAAATGTAGCGAGATCCCACATAGACGAACCCAAATCAGGCTGGCCGCCAGATGTTCATGATCTAGGTCAAAAAGGGGACTCCACCACTTGAGCAACATCGGGGCGAGGTCAATATGCCAATATTTTGATAAAACCCAGGGGATGTATTTAGGACGCTGGAATCGAAGTGCAAACCATCCTCGAGATAGAGTGACCACAGATGGAAGATCTTCGAGCACTTGTCCCCATATCTCCAGTATCCATTTCCGAAGGTGAGCCATGTTGTAAGAGCACCCTCGCACACACCCTACCATAACTTTGTCAGCAATATCAAGTACGTCCCCCATCTGCAATCCGTTGCCAAGTATGAGTGAAATACTTTTATTTCCAACCTTAATGCCCTTAAACTTCTTTTTCGTCCAGGGAATTTTGCCCGCAGGGGATGAGATAGGGACTTTCAAGGCAGAACCCTGAGCAACAGATACCCTAATACCTTCTCCTAGGTCAGGAGGCGGAAGGGAGGAGCCCACGAAGAAGCCAGATGTGATAGGGTAAGACACCAAGGGTGTGGGGAAGGAGACAGGTGGAGCTGCAGAGAGGGAGAAGGGAGGACCCATGTTTGGAGGTTAGATGGTAAAGGATCCTTAGATGAGAAAGTACTTGATAGATCTATCGGGTAGGAGGGGCCAGGGGGTTTAAGACAAGAAGCAAGAAACTGTAAGGAAGCTGACGAAGAAGGGGAAAAAGAGGACCCCGGGAAAAATGATTCTTTAGGAGAACCCATGAATGATAGGGAGGAGGGTGAAGGGTCGAGTGATGACACAAAATTCTAAGCCAGGGAACATGGATGAGAGAAAAAAGGCGCTGAAAAAACCATAGGGTCACCCGCTAGAGAAGATGGGAGCTGCAAGGAGATGGGGGAGGTAGCAACAGGCAGATGAGGTGGCGAAACCGTCTAGATGGGAACCGAGTCATAGGGGTCCTCAAAATAATCTACCAAGTCATCCTCCATCTTAGTCGACAGATAGTGATAGTTGATCCACAAAAAATGCTTCCCGCCGACAGATGCCAAAAACCACTGTGTAGTAGCGTCGTTACAATAACCCTAGAGCTAGGAACAAATGTGTGTCAACGAGAAGCAGCAGGCACCAAAACAAAAAGGTTGAGATCTTAGCCAAAGTCAACTGTAGCGTGAACCCTAGGAAGTTGAACGTGCACGTCGGAGTTCAACAAAGCCATCGCCTCCGCCGTATTACTTAAGCTTATGTCGATCAACTTGGTGCATTATGTTAGGGTCCTATAAATTATAGGATCTCAAGGTGATTGAGTATTATGTATTTGTGATTTCATATTGTACATAAATTACAATATTCAAATGATTTCCAAGGAAAAATAGAAAAATAAAACTGAAAGTCCAAGTCCAAGTGCCACTATTGATAAGTTAGCTCTTTTATTCCATTTTCAAATAAGGATTGTGTGCAAATTGTTATTGAATGAGACAATGATTAAAATTTTGTTCAAGTCATACAATTTAATCATGAATGAACACATTTAAATTTTTGTTAAATAGATTAGTGAATGAAGGTTTACCAAACAATTTAAACTTGGTAAATCAGTAGCTAGGTAGAAATAAAATTGACTCAACAGTTTAATCTGAGTTAATGGCGAAATAAGTGATCGGATAATGTAGATGTGCATAAAAAGAAAAATGTTTTGGGTCTACTAGCTTAAGTGCACCCTGCAAAGAAAGAAGAGAAAATGTTAGCTTAGAAAAAGAATGGAATGCAAAAGGGTAGGTAGAAGCACTATGGTGGTTAGAGGAAAAACATGAAGATTTTATCCTAAAGTCAAATGTCAAGTATTATTTTCATGTATAGAAGAAAAATGCAAAGGAGTAAAGGTTTTACTCTAAAAATTAATATATCAATTCATTTTGGTGTATTAATCCCCTATTACTAAGTTTTGATACTCCAAAGTCACCCCTCCGCTCATATTCTCGTCCACCCAGCTATTCCTATGTTTTATTACCCCGCCATAAACTGCAACTATTCTCCACTATGCATTAAATTAATTTCCGCCGACTCCACCCAGTGCCCCGTCACGTCGCATTAACACTTCGCCACCTCTCACCTCATCTGCAACCACCTCCCACGATCCGACGACCCACAATGTATTCCCCCCCCCCCAACCATCTGAACTTTACTGTCAGGGGTGGGATTCGAAATGGGTGGTATTCGAAACCGCACCCGCCACTACGTGTCAACACTACAACATTTCGGACCCCCCTCGGGCAAAACCGTTAACCTCCTCCCCTCCCCTCCAAAAAGAAGTTTCTCCGCCTCTCAATACCACTCTTCTACCTGTTGCACTCCTGCCACTCACTTTTCGCCACGTCATTTTCCCATTGATTCCACCAATCACATCCTCTCCCTCCAAAATTAAGCCGTTAAGCAATCAATTCACTTAACCATTAATTCAACAGACCCGCGCCACCATCAACAGGAAAACCAAAGTGTTATATAATCCTTCCTTTTGCTCGTTAACCGATTATTGAGTTTTTACATTTCCACTGATATCGCTCTATTACAGGTGCACCACTGCGAACTACAAACACTTCACCAGGCCAAGAACATTGCCTGCTCACTCAATTTCAGGCTATTACCTCTATTCTTGTCCACAAATCCTAAGTCCTCTCTATGTATTGAAGCCTGCAATCTAGTTTTCACTACTGTCCTTAGCATTATCCAAAGATTCATCCAAAAGATAAGGGACCAGAAGAACCTGTCAATCCTCTGATCTATCCTCCCATTGATTTTCACCACATCCCTTTGGCTGACAGAGACAATAAAATCCATGAAACTCTCTGCGAATTTGACCTTTTTGAGATGTATTGCTGGCTTGAGGACAAATATATTGATAACTCCGATGAAATTCAGTTGCAGGAATCCAATTTACCCCACCATATTTTTCGTCGTACCCACAACACCCCATAATTTTTTATGAAGTGTCATGCATGTTATTTTCCAAGCCAAAGAGCCATCATTGCCCCCACTAGAGAAATTCTGTTTACTATCACTCCTCAAGCCATATACCAGATGATGCAAGCCCCTACAGTAGAGAATGCCACCCTCTTTTCCTATGAAGCACTTGTTGAATTGTACTAAAAATTGGACTTTTCCAAGAGGGCCAAAACCCTTAAGCTTTTGTCGATAGAAGATGCTCCATTACCAAAGAAAAATCCTCCCTATCCCTCCTATATTTTCCCTGACTGAGAAAAGCAAATTATCACAGTCATCTCTTACCTCCTTGGCTACTACTCATATCAGTGGGTAGATGAGGCCATCATAGGATTATTGTCCATTTTCTCTGCTAATTCTAAGCCCTCCATCATGTTTAACTTTAGCCAATTTCTTGCAGATTCAATTCATGAGAAGTTTATCAAATTCCAGACTGAGGAGGTGTTCAAGTATGCTTTTGTGTTAGTTTATATGTTCTTATATTTTCAGGGAGAAAACATCAAGCTTGCTTTACAAAAGCTAGATGAAGAAGGGAACCAACAGTCAGTCATATTTTGGACTACTATGGTGATGAAGGAACAAAAGGAATACACATACAAATAGTTCATAGAGATGTTTGTACATCTAACAATCAATCTCTTAGATAGCAGAACAAAATCAAGGATTAGTGAAGAAATTAGAAAGGTTTTGCAGCTATTAGACCAAGTTCAGACAAGGGATTGGTACCTCTATCAGAATTATACAAAATTGAGAATATTTGGGTGTGAGATTGCCCCTTACAAGCTGCCTAAATTCCTCCCAATGAGGATTTTTTCTTTAGAGTACATAAGAGGGTTATGACCCCGCAAACATCAATGCCGCAGAAGAACTTGTAAGGAAAAATAATTTAGACATAGAAGCATTAAGGAATCAGTTGAAATTACCAGTGACAGAAGATCCTCTGGCCAAGGATGTTGAAGAAAGAGAGACAAAAAAGGAAGACATGATGAAGCTCATCATGGAGCAAAGTGCACAGTTGAAGCAAATGGAGACAAAGATGGAAAAGATGATTAAAGAAAAAGATCAAGCTGCCAAAATGGTTGTTGTCCCTTTGGAAGCACTCCCTATCACAACCATTCCTACAACCACATCTTCTACAACAAGCACAGGGGTTGTTGCAGATCAGTTGGAAAATGCAGTGTAGAAAATGTCTCTCTAGACTGAAGAGATCAAAATATTGCAGGCTCAAGTCAATCTTCTACAGTATCATCAGACAAAGACTTGTACTTTTCATGAAGCAGAGCTATAGAGAGCTCAAAATTAGATAGAGGTATGGAAGAAGTCAACAACTGAGTCTTCTATTGGCTGCAAACTGGCCCATGTTAAAGAAATTATATGGAACAATATCGTTGAAGAAATAGATTAAATGTGGCCATGTATCCATATTATATTCGAGCAGAAGGAATTGACAGAGAAAGCCAAGCAAACCATTTCCACTATGAATGCTGAATTGGGAGAAATGCCTGCTACAACCAACAACATCATAAAGTTCCTCAATTCCAAAAACAGATATGAGCTAGACGATCTAGGAGTAGATGATGGAATAGAAACCATCTTGGAAGTAAAGAAAGTTCTAACAAAGAAGAACTTGGTTGTACAACTGACAGAAAAATGTCACACTCTAGAGGTAGAAGTTAACAGGTTTTTCACTAAAATAGATGCATTGAACAAGAAAGGTCTGCTTTCTTTATTTGTGATCAATGACAAATTGATGACCAAGGAAGATTACAAGAAGAAGCTTCAAGAAATTTCAAAGGATACAACTAAGTCTTCCCACATCAAAGGTACTATGACAGGGAGAGCTTTTTATGAAGCTATCAACAACATCAGTTTTATCCAACATGAGATAAAACACATTTTTGCAGTAAAACCCACTTTTTCTCGGTATACTGAGGTAGATGAGATCTACCACAAGGTAACAAAGATTGTTATTCCAGATGAAGAGTGGTGGGATAAGTTGTGTGAATTCCAGGATTAAAAAGATAGGCCAGCTTCACCAGTGCAACACCCAAATAGTAGCCACTCAACAACTTTTCTCCTCCAAAGCAGTGCCACATGTCCAGATCACTTCACCAGATTCATTCGTTTTGATCACATTATTTCATTTCTGTTAGTTCGAAGTCAATAATAGAATGTCGTGTCACTAAGGCATTAATTGTAATCTTTTTATAAATTTTGTTTAAATACTTCATTCCGTCGAAGTATTGAGGGTTGGTCCCTGATCATTGTAACTCTTTCTATCAAGCACTCTACCTTTTTCACATTACTGGAGCACCATTAATGAGAATAATTTTCACAGGGTACTTGTGTTACGAAATACTGGTGATGTTTTTCCTAGTGTAATTGTGTTTTCATTGTTATTCTGCTTATGTTATTCATGTGAAATCTAATTGTAAAACAGGAGATGTGAAAAATAAGATATGTTTTTGAACACCCTATTTGGATTGCGTTTACAATCTGTATGTTTTCTTTTGAAAGTCTGATTGATATATTCTTAAATTCTTCTCAATCCCTGTTGAATCACACCTTTTATCCATCCCATATTTTAATTTAAAGATCCAGTAAATCTAGCTAACTTGCCTTGTGATTACTCCTTTGAACTTTTGGTGCAACATTCCAGTTTATTTGATTCCATAGCCCAATGGAAAGAAAGTGATTTGATCAGATCAACCTGTTAGAGTCGGTCTAGTAGCCCTCCATCAGCGATCAAAGCTCTTTGCATTTGCATAAATAGGTGTCTCATCAGTGTCATTCTTTGCATTCCGTTAGGCATGCCATAACCATGATGGAGGAGCTGGTGTCTTTGTCCCCCTCTTGGCACCGCTGGATCAAGTTGTTTCAGTCATTAAACTGTTCAAGCTTACTTGCCTTTGTCTTTAGGTCAAAATTTTTAGGTCTAGGGTTGAGGTCAAATTTGTCTTCAAGGTCATGTCTCTGAAGGTCAATAAGTACCCAGCAAGCCAGAGGGATGATTTTTAAAGTGTTTTTTCAAAAGATTCTATCTTGTACAGTTAATTTTCACCTTGGATTTAAAAACCCTGTTTTTAAAGCCAAAGTCATTTCTCAAAAATTTTGTGAAAATTGTAAAAAATTCAAAATGATTCAAAGGATAGCATATAACCCTGGCTCCCTTGCCAAGATCCCTCAGATGCTATCCCTGCAAAAATTATCAAAGAAAAGCATCAAATCAATCAATTTCAGGACAAAAGGAAACCAAAAAAGTCAAGTTTATAAAATGTCATGGAAAAACATTATAAAGTGGGTTATGACATGAAATTAATTCAAACAAGGCTATAAAAGCCCTAATCTCCCTCCATCACAGCAGCATGACACCCCCGTGACTAGATATGTCAGCTCTTCTCCATTGGTCACTTATCAGAGAGGCCAAAGGGCCTTATTTGCAGCAGCTCGACGAGTATTTTCTCCACAGCAGGTGGAAGGGGTCTCGCCTTCTTCATCAGCTCAGCGAGTGCTATCTCCACATCAGGTGGAAGGGGCCTCGCCTTCTTCAGCAGCACAGGCAGCACAGAGGGGCAAGCAACCCATGATCGAGGAGGGAATGACCGGTGATCCCGACATTGATATCATTGATCTTGATACCCGCTCTCCTACCATGGAGCTTCATGAGGTCATTCAGCAAAAGGAGGCCGAGAACCGCTTGTTGCAGCAGAAGTTAGAGATGGCACAATGGAGGATCACCTATTTAGAGCAGCGCAACAAGCAGTTGGAGGATGAGCAAACTCTTGATGAGTTGTGGAGGATTCGTAGTGACCGCAACTTGAATCGAAGAAGACCCGGTGATTTAGTACCCGTTGAGCGAGAGTCTATGCTTATCCGGCTCAATGCTCATTTGGAGAGGCTGTTGGCCAAGGCCAACCAAGATAAGAAATTGCTTAGAAACATGAATAATCATTATTGGGCACGGATGCACGTGTGCAAGGCGAAGATGAAAGTGCTCCAAAGGCGATTGGTCAAGGCACTAAAACGAAGAAAAAGGTCCGACTCCCTTCACATCTTGGCCGAGGCTTCCTTGAAGGAGCATGGCACTAAATAGCTCAGCCCCAACACAAATTCCAAGAAATTTTGAGCATTTTGGGTCATTTTTGGCTTTTTCAGGCAAAAAACAGGTTTTGTCCCCTCAATGGGTCTCACCCCCCGCGCGACCCTTTCATTTGGCTACTCCGTTCCGGGAAAACTCAGCATTTCTGGATTTTTCATGAAAAGTTACACATGCTCACCCATTGCCAAGAGATTTTATGAAGTTTTGGGCCTCCTGAAAGTCAAAAAACAAGCAAAAATTGACTTTCTGCCACATTTTTGACACACAGAAAGCAGTCTTGGGAGATTGCAATTTTGGAGGGGCAAATGACAACCAAATTCAGAAATTCTAGTTGGGTTGGAAAGTAGACTCAAAGACCTTTCCAACAAGCCTACTCTTGCTTCATTTGGACACCTGAAAGTGCCCCAAAAGTGCTCTCAAACGCGCGCGACCCGTCAGGATTTGGCGCGCGACCCGTCAGGCAAATTGCTCAGGATTTCAGCGTACAGCTCAGCAAAACGCAGTTTTGACTGTGTTTGACTTTTTGGAGTTGATTTTTATCCTTCTTGTTGTAAATGATGTAAATTTATGACACTTTTACACTTATGTATCTCTTCTGGAAGATTCATTCATGAGATAGGTGAAAATTAAATGAATGAATTGGTTTCCTAGTTTATAGAGGCAAGTTGTTTTGACTGCCTAGTTTTCAGTGCTTAGTTTAGAATTGGTTGAAACAACTCCTAGGATAGTGAGCTCGACCCCAAGAGGCAGGGAAAGATGTTAGATGATCTATATTATGTACTCTCTTGCTCATTTTCATGGTTGGACTCTTGAGGGAGAAGCTCTTATTGTATTACTCACTGTATCTCTGCAATTTTTGACAAAGGAAGACCAGGGTTTTGCAGTCCTTTTTGGGATTCTTGTGGTCACATGTATTGATGGTGTGTTTCTCTTTGTACTTGTAAGTGTGTTATGTGAATCATTTCCTTACTTTTCTTTCTGCACATTAGGCAAATGAAGTGTTAAAGTAGAACTCATGACTGTCATGCTCTGCTTTTAAGTTTGCTTAATATCAATGTTTTCGACTGTTTAAAGGGAATTCAAGGTTATTGCTTGCTCTCTTTAACTCCTCACCGGTCATTCTCATCCATCCATCTCTATTAAAGGCATCAATACTGTTTCCTACCTCTCCCCAAAGAACCCCCTACAAAAACTGTGTCCAATCCCCGCACCTAAAATTGCCATTTCCCCAATTTTCCACCAAAAACCCTAAAAATCCCAAATCAACCCTTTTGATCAGTTTACTAGCCTAAAATCAGTGTTACCCTATTGGTTATCTCGCCCATTGAAGATCTTTATCGAGATAGACCGGAGAGAGCCCTCTCCTGCCCCGTAGGGCTAGCTACGAGGCTAAGTGGTTTGATGTTGCCTTGAGGTTTACCTTTCTCAGCCTGAGGTGAAATTTCAAGCGCTAACACAACCAACCAATCAACCAAATTTAAACAAACAATTAAGTATAATCATAACTAGCCTAAAATCAACCTAAAATTCAAGTTAAATCATAAAGAGAGAGCCCTCTCTGAAGCTGGCAGAGCTAGATCCCAACATTCAAAAGTGGTTTGATGTTGTCCAATGTATTTACTCCCACAACCTCAAAAATACAGAACGATAACATAGTGGCGACCATACTGGGGAAAAATACATTTTAATCCAAAACATTATTATTCCCTGGTTTAAAAATCAGTATTTCAGTAAGTAATTGTTGTATCAATATGAAATACATGATCTGAGGTTGCTTTTGTAGATATCTGTTAGATTATAGATCTTGATTTTGATTTTTTGTGTGATGATTTTTCATAACCCTGGCTCTCAGAAGAATTTATACTAGATCTCATCTTGATCCCAACCCTGCTAAAATTGTAGATGACCCTGAGAAACTGGTGAGAAAAAGAAGCCTTACCAAGAGTCAAGGTAGTAATAGTCCCCTGTCTAGATTCAATTCTCCTATGGAAAATACCCCTTTGTCAAGATCAAATTCTCTTCCAAAGAAATTTGAAACTTTACAAGAAATAGAACTTGATTTTCCTTTTCAGCAAAGTTTGTTTAGATCTAAGTCTCAGGCTTTGATAAATCAAACTGTCGTAGATAAATCCATACTGCAACAATATGTCTCCCAAGCCCAAGACCTTGAAACAGAACCTGATCTTGAACCTTTACAATAATTTTCCAAATTACAAGGTCTAGTTTCAGTATTGGATCAAGCTATAGAAGAAGCTTTCATTCAACAATCTGTTGAATTTTCTGCTTTGACTATTGCAGCAACCTCTTTATCTAGCCAGTCCTCTTAGTATGTACATTTACAGCCTCCTAGTCCTACTAATTATGTAGTTTCAACTTCCCTACCTCTGGTTTCTCAAAATACTGTACCTACTATCCCTGTAGTCATCCAGCCTACACCTCCACTAGGTCCATCATCAACTCAATCTACCAGGACAATTATGGTAGGAAGGTATACACCCTTGGTGTTACCATGCTAGCTAAATTCTATGCCTGCAGATTATCGATCCAAAAATTGTGACCTTTGACAATACTAGTGCTTATACTACCCAACAACATGTAGATAGGATGAGTGATGTGTTTGAACTCCAACAAATGGATGAGGCCGATGTTAAAATGAGATTATTTTCCCAGAGCTTAGGGGGTGATGTGAAGAAGTGGTTTAGGGGTTTACCTGCAAGAAGCATAACCAATCTTGTTGCTTTCAATCATGCTTCTTTAGCTAGATGGGAGATCAAGAAGAACCCACTACAACTCCTAAATGAATATAAAAGGTTAAAAAGAAAACCCAATGAAACTGTGGAAGAGTATTGTGAAAGATTCAATACTGTTTATAATGCCATCCCACAAGACATCAAGCCCTCCCCTGGCCTAGCCTTGATTGATTTTCCAGATGGTTTTGATGTAGATATGGAGTATCAACTTAGGGAAAGAGACCCGACAACTTTAGAAGAAATGCAAGCAAATGAAATTAAAGTTGAAGCCAATATCCTAGCCAAAAAAAGCCAAATTGAAGTCTAAACACATAGTAACCATAAAAGAAGAACCTTCTACTTCTGTTGTTGACCATAAGATTGATAACCTAGTCAGAGTAGTGAATCAAATGATGCAAAGAGTGAACCTTAATGAACAAAATCAAACAAGTCAAAACCAAAATGTTCAACAAACCAGAAACCAGAATTTTAGAAGAAATACTCCCCAAATCAAACAAAGAGAGCAAAAGGGACCAGATCAACAGATTCAACCTCCTTTTCAGGAAAATTACACAGATGATGAGGGGAATATTGTGGAAGATTTGGATGATAACCAAATTAATTTGTTAGGGGTAAATGAAGATGAAATAGTGTTCCTCACTCAATAGGAACAATATCTTTTTCTTATTGCCCAAACTGAAATGGATTCTGAAGAATCAAAGGAATACAAACACGGATTTGAAAATTCTAGAATGGAAGTTCATAGGCAGTATAATCTTAGAAGTAAGAAAAATCAAGATACTACAACTAAAAAGAATGCTGAAAATCCTACTAAGAAGGTCTTTGATTCTGATCCCAAGAAAACAACAGAAAACCCCCCAAAGAAAACTACAAAAACTCTTGGAAAGAAGCGTGCAGAACCTTTTATAAAAAGGACCATTGATACCACTTCTAGAAACACTCAAACTGATCTACCTTTTACCAACCAACAAACTGAACTGGCCACAAAACTAGTTGCTAATAAGTCTGATTCTTCAAATCTGCTTAAAAATCAAACACCGTTCAGTATAGAAAATGAACTTTCAAAGTTGAAAATTTCTATCCCCTTAACTGAATTAGTCAACAAGAATGTATACATGACTCAGGTCCTGAAGGCATTAAACATTGGGGAGAAAACTGATGATGTAAATTTGAGTGATGATCAACCTGAGCTCCTATTTGGGCCCGAGGTAGAAGGCAAACCACAAGAACGAGGAGTCCCTCCCTTTTATGTCAGTTTGAATATTCATGATAAAATACTTCATAATGCTATGCTAGATTCAGGTGCATCTCATAATCTAATGCCCAAAGCAGTCATGGAGAAACTAGGACTAGATATCACTAGACAATACAAAGATTTGTATTCCTTTGACTCTAGCAAAGTCAGGTGCCTAGGTCTTATCAAAGACTTGTGTGTCACTTTAGCCCAAATCCCTGCTAAAAGTCTAGTGATGGATATAGTGGTTGCAAACATTCCCCTAAAGTATGGCATGCTGTTGTCACGCTCATGGGGAGCAAAATTACAAGGAACCCTACAAATGGACATGACTTATGCCACTATACCAGTGTTTGGTCAACAAAGAAGACTATATAGGGAAACCTTAATGAAATACATGGTCAACAGTCAAGATAAACCACATAACTACCCTCTCTACTCTGTTCATTCTGACCTGGACTCCTTCATTCTTTACAATGATGAGGGCATTGATGCACAGGTCACCCAGGAAGAAAATGATATTGATGAAAAACAGGAAAATCAGACTCTAATTGTGCAACAAAGCACTGAAACTGAACCTTTTTGGAACATGAGCTTTGATGGCTCTTGTAGCAAAGTAGGTTCAGGGGTAGGTGTTTGGGTGTCCAATCCAGGAGACAATCATGTAGAAGGTCATTCCTATAAACTCAATTTTCATTGCACCAATAATATAGCAGAATATGAGGCACTTCTCTTAGGATTGCAATTATTGAAGAAGTTAGGTGCTAAAATAATTGTTGTTAAGAGAGATTCTGAATTAATTATTAAACAGAACAAGGGAGAATATGCTACAAAACATCGTAGGTTGAGAAACTACAAGAATGTTGTCCTTGACTTTTTAAGAACTTTTGAAGAATATGACCTTTCTGTCATTCCAAGGAATCAAAATGTATTGGCTAATGGTTTAGCTTTTTTAGCTAGCACATGCCAAATGCCTCATCCAAACAAACAATATACAATGGAGGTTAAACATTGTCCTGCTGTACCTGATAATATGAGACATTGGCAGGTATTTGGAAGTGATAAGCAGATTGAGAATTTTTTGCAATCCAAGGAGGAGTATGAAGACAATAACATAGATTCAGACTGTGAAGAGGAAGATCAGATTATTGAATTTCCAGACTCTAAAGTAGGGAATCATATTGTTGAATATGTTAGTGTAGATAAACAACTTGATGATTCAGATGTGAATATTTTAGTCAGTAGAATTACATGAAATTGATCTAGAAAAAGAAGAATTTGAAGTACTTTAGCTTAAAGATAATGTTCTTCCAAGGGGTCTAGCTCCTTTAGAAGAACTTTTTGATTTTAATGATGTAGCAAAAAAACCAAAAAATGGAACCCATAGGAGCAGACATAGAAGAATGCAATATAGGTAGTTAACAAAATCCCAAAATGATAAAACTCTCAAAATCTCTGCCTATTATCACAAAACAAAGATATATAACTCTTTTCAAAGAATTAACAAATGTCTTTTCTTGGAGCTATGAGGATCTGAAAGCATATGACACTAGCATCATACAACACAAAATCCCAATCAAAGAGGATCAAAAACCATTCAAGAAAAAACTTCATAGGATCAATCCTGTCTTAATGCCTTTGGTTGAGAAAGAAGCAAAAAGGATGTATGATGCAAAAATTATACTTCCTATTAGATACTCTAAATGGGTGTCTAACATTGTCCCTACGAGAAAGAAAACTAGAGAAATCAGACTGTGTATTGATTTTAGAAATCTAAATAAGGTATCCCTTAAAGACAACTACCCATTACCTAAAATGGATCATATATTGCAAAAGGTAGTAGGGTCTAGTAGGATTTCCTTATTAGATGGTTTCTCAGGTTATAACCAAGTCTTAGTGCACCCTGATGATCAAGATAAAACTGCCTTCACTACACCATGGGGCACTTTCATGTATGTGAAAATGCCCTTTGGGTTAATGAACGCTGGAGCCACTTTCCAAAGAGTAATGGATATTGCCTTTGCTGATGAAATTGGCCATTTTATTGTGATTTATTTAGATGACATTACAGTCTATTCAAAAACTGATGAGGAACATTTAGCACATCTGAGAAGAGTGTTTGAAAAATGTAGAAGGTTTGGCATCTCACTCAATCCTAAAAAGACACTGTTTGGCCTTGAGGAAGGAAAACTTCTTGGTCACATTATTTCCAAGGATGGAATTAGGATTGATCCCAGTAGGATTGAAGCAATTTTAAAAATCAGTCATCCAAGAAACATTAGAGAGCTTCAATCTTTTATTGGTAAAATCAATTTCCTAAGGAGATTCATTCCTAACCTGGCAAAACTTCTTAGAAACATAACAAACATGCTTAAAAAGGACTCTGAAATCAAGTGGAGTATTGAGGCTAAACAATCCTTTGAGTTAGTTAAACAAGCATTGACCAAGGCACCAGTGTTGATCAACCCAGATTTTACCAAATATTTCATAATCTTCTCTTTTGCTTCCAAACACACCATTGCAACAATTTTGCAGTAGAAAAGCAATGAAGGCTTTGAACATCCTATTGCACTCTTTAGCAAATCTTTAAGAGATGCATATTTGAAATACAATATTATGGAAAAATAGGCATTAGAATTACTTAAAGCACTAAAATATTTTAGAGTATATATTTTGCATTCCCATATTATTGCTTATGTACCTAATGTAGTGGTTAAGGACATTTTGACACAAAATGGACCTGATGGAAAGCGAGGAAAATGGATTGCTGTCATTCTAGAATATGACTTAGAAATCAAGCCCACCAAGTTAATTAAAGGTCAGGGACTAGCCAAATTGATGGTTGAGTCAAATTTCCATGCATTGGACATTAACTTGATTGATTCATTAGATAATCAAGAGGAACATGCGACTCCACAAATTGATGAGGCATTTCTGAACTCACCCTGGTATGCAGACTTGCTTTATGTTTTATTTAATTTAAATGCTCCTCCTGGTTTGAAAAAAACAAAGGCAAGATTTCTTAAGTTAAAAGCAGTTAAATTTTGCATTATAGACAATGTCTTGTATTGGAAAGATGCTGGGGGTATTTTACTTAAATGCTTGTTGAAGGATGATGTAGATAAAGTTATGCAGGAATTCCATGAAGGTGATTGTGGTGGACATCTTTATTGGAAAACCATTGCCAATAAAATCCTTAGAGTTGGTTTCTATTGGCCCACCCTTTTCCCTGACATTCATAAACAAGTCACCTCATGTCATAAATGCCAGATTTTTGAAGGAAAGAGAAAACTGTCACCCCTGCCATTAAAACCTATCTATGTTGAAAGCCCTTTCCAGCAATGGGGGTTGGATTTCATTGGTGAGATTCATCCCTCTTCCTTTGCCCAACATAAGTGGATTCTTACAACTACTAACTACTTTACCCAGTGGATAGAGGCCACCCCTTCCAGAAATGCCACTGATGTTGTCATTATTAAATTCCTTTAGAACAATATCCTCTCCAGATTTGGCTGTCCTAGAAAACTCATCACTGATAATGCTGCAGCCTTCAAATCTAAAAATATGGTTGAATTCTTCCATAAATACCACATCACTTTGGGACATTCAATAGCTTATTACCCTCAGGGTAATGGGTTGGCTGAGTCATCAAACAAAAGTTTGGTAAATATCATCAAAAAACTGTTAGAGGACAACAAAAAGTCTTGGCACAACAAGTTGGTAAATGCACTTTGGGCTGATAGGCTTACTACTAAAAAATCAATTGGCATGTCACCATACCAATTGGTCTATGGGATGGATGCAGTTTTTCCATCCTCCTTAGGAGTTCCAGTCATGAAAATCATTCAAGAAGTGCAAACTGAACCCAATGCTGTACAAAGAAGGATTAATCAAACTATCCAATTGTAGCTGTCCAGGGAGGAAGTATACCACAAGACCCAAGTTATTCAAGAAAATGTTAAAAAGATCTTTGACAGAAGAACAAAAGCTGATGACTTTAACATTGGGGACCAAGTTTTGAGATGGGATTCAAGGAGAGAAGACAAGGGAAAACATGGAAAGTTTGATAATATTTGGAATGGGACATATGTTGTTCATGCTTTCAGGGGAAATAATGCATTATACCTTAAAGACCTAGATGGAGCAAACATATCGGGAGGTCTTGTGAATGGCAGGATGTTGAAGCACTACATTTCCTAGCCTATAGATTTTTCTTTCATCAGTGTAAATATCATAGTCTTTATGGTTTTGATTGGGTAACTTATTAATAAAGGTTGAAGCCCGCAACGAAGGCCCTAAGCCTGGATTAATGAGCTACCAATAGTATCCTAAACAACAAAGGAATCAGATAAAGACAATACAGAAATGGAGTACTCAAGGCTACTAGTCATATGCTCTTGAAACTTCACTTGGAGAAGTGCCATCCCCAGCTGGAGCCACTGTTAGGGTCCTATAAATTATAGGATCTCAAGGTGATTGAGTATTATGTATTTGTGATTTCATATTGTACATAAATTTCAATATTCAAATGATTTCCAAAAAAATAGAAAAAAGAAAATGAAAAGAGGGTATGTTAGAAAAATAAATAAGAAAAAAAAGAAAATATGAACCCCACAAAAGAAAAAATAGAAAATAAAACTGAAAGTGTTGCAAGTCCAAGTGCCACTACTGATAAGTTAGCTCTTTTATTCCATTTTCAAATAAGGATTGTGTGCAAATTGTTCTTGAATGCCACAATGATTAAAATTCTGTTCAGGTCATATAATTTAATCATGACTGAACACATTTAAATTTCTGTTAAATAGATTAGTGAATGAAGGTTTACCAAACAGTTTAAACTTGGTAAATCAGTAGCTAGGTAGAAATAAAATTGACTCAACAGTTTAATCTGAGTCAATGGCGAAATAAGTGATAGGATAAGGTAGATGTACATAAAAAGAAAAATGATTTGGGTCTGCTAGCTTAAGTGCACCCTGCAAAGCAAGAAGAGAAAATGTTAGCTTAGAAAAAGAATGGAATGCAAAAGGGTAGGTAGAAGCACTATGGTGGTTAGAGGAAAAACATCAAGTTTTTATCCTAAAGTCAAATGTCAAGCATATTTTCATCTGCAAAAGAAAAAGGCAAAGGAGTAAAGGTTTTACTCTAAAAATCAATATATCAATTAATTTTGGTGTATTAATCCCCTATTCCTAAGTTTTAATACCCCAAAGTCACCCCTCCGCTCATATTTTTGTCCACCCACCTATTCCTAAGTTTTATTACCCCGCCATACACTCCAACTATTTCCCACTATGCATTAAATTAATTTCCGCCAACCCCACCAAGTGCCCCGTCACGTCACATTAACACTCCACCACCTCTCACCTCATCTGTGCCCACCTCCCACTATTCGATGGCCCATAATGTATTTCGTCCTCCCCTCACCACCCAAACTTTACCGAGGGGGGGTCTAAAATGAGCGGTATTTGAAACTGCGCCCACCGCTACGTGTCAACACTATAGCATTTTGGACCCCCCTTGGGCGAAACCGTTAACTGCCTCCCCCCCTCTCCGAAAAGAAGTTCCTCCGCCTCCCGATATCACTCTTCTACCTGTTGCACACCCGCCACTCACCTTCCGCCACGTCATTTTCCTGTTGATTCCACCAATCACATCCGCTCCCTCAAAAATGAAGTCATTAAGAAATCAATTTGCTTAACCTTTAATTCAACGGACCCGTGCCACCATCAACAGGAAACCCAGAGTATTATATAATCCTTCCTTTTTCTCATTAACAGGTTACTGCATTTTTACATTGCCACTGATATCACTTTATTGCAGGTGCACCATTCCGAACTACAAACACTTCACCAGGCCGGGAAGTATTGCCCGCTCACTCAATTTCAGGCTATTACCCTTGTTCTTGTCTGCAAATCCTAAGGCCTCTCTGTGTATTGATGCCTGCAATCTAGTTTTCACTACTGTCCTTAGCCTTATCCGAAGATGTCTCCAAAAGACAAGGGACCAGAAGAACCTATCAATCCTCTGATCTATCCTCCCATTGATTTTCACCACATCCCTTTGGCTGACAGAGACCATAAAATCCATGAAACTCTCTGCGAATTTGGCCTTTTTGGGATGTATTGCTGGCTTGAGGAGAAATATATTGATAAATCCGATGACATTCAGCTGTGGGAATCCATTTTACCCCACTATATTTTTCCCCATACCCTCAACACCTGAGAATTTGTTAGGAAGTGTCATGCATGCTATTTGCCCAGCCAATGAGCCATCATTGCCCCCACTGGAGAAATTTTATTTACTATCACTCCTCAAGCCATAGACCAGATGATGCAAGACCCTACAATAGAGAATTCCACCCCCTTTTCCTATGAAGCACTTGTTGAATTGTACCAGAAATTGGACTTTGCCAAGAGGGTCAAAACCCTTGAGCTTTTCTTGACAGAATGTGCGCCATTGCCAAAGAAAAATCCTCCATATCGCTCCTCTATTTTCCCTGAGAGAGAAAAGCAAATTATCACAGTCATCTCTTACCTCCTTGGCTACTACTCAGATCAGTGGGTAGATGAGGCCATCATAGGATTTTTGTCCATTTTCTCTGCTAATTCTAAGCCATCCATCATGTTTAACTTTGGCCAATTTCTTGCAGATTCAATTCATGAGCAGTTTATCAAATTCCAGATTGAGGAGGT
Source organism: Pinus tabuliformis (assembly GCA_031772625.1). NCBI lineage: Eukaryota > Viridiplantae > Streptophyta > Pinopsida > Pinales > Pinaceae > Pinus > Pinus tabuliformis. The sequence goes on along the minus strand of CM062816.1, from coordinate 1,053,498,548 downwards.
GTTCAAGTATGCTTCTGTGTTAGTTTATATGTTCTTATATTTTCAGGGAGACAACATCAAGCTTGCTTTACAAAAGCTGGATGAAGAAGGGAACCAACAATCAATCATCTTTTGGACTACTTTAGTGATGAAGGAACAAAAGGAATACACATAAAAACAGTTCATAGATATGTTTGTACATCCAACAATTAGTCTCTTAGGCAACAGAACAAAACCGAGGACCAGTGAAGAAATTAGAAAGGTTTTGTAGCTACCAGACCAAGTTCAGATAGGGGATTGGTACCTCTATCAGAATTATACAGAATTGAGAATATTTGGGTGTGATATGGCACCTTACAAGTTGCCTAAATTCCTCCCAATGAGGATTTTTTCTCTAGAGTACACAAGACAGATGCTTAATATGGATGAGATCCACTTTGTAGCTGCCAAGAAGAAGTCCCAATTCAAAATTAAAACATAGATAGGGCCTTTCATTTGCAACAACAGGGCAGCAGGGGAAGAAGCAAATAAGCTACTAAAAGAAATGCAATTCAACCTTTGTTTCAGTTGGTCATATGATCCATTTCTAAATTAAGGGTGGAAAACAAATCCATTGCCTATTTTCACACAACCAGACCAGAGATAGAGAAGTATAAAAACCAGCTAGAATGGGTTGAGAACACCCTACAAGAGGCAGAAGAGCAGTTGGTGTCATCCTCCACATTACAGACTCCTACCATGTAGGAGTAAATAGATAAGAGAAGCAGAGAAGAAGAATCCCCTTCAGGGACTGAAATTTTCAGTGAAGGATTGAAAATTATGTATAGGAAGAAGGCCAAGGTTAGTTCCAAACTAGGCCTCAACAAGGATTCAGAGCAGGAAAATATTATCACCACTAATGAGCCACTTGTTTCCTCATTAGTGGGTGATTAGAACCACATTGTCTCCCATTACCTCCACGACTTCACAAGATCAACAAAAACTTATGCAGACCAACACATCTACTATAGTGGACACAAAGAAAAGTGTATTTGATATTTTTAAGGAGATAAGATGAGGAATGAGGCCTTGAATATTAACACCTACAATCAATTCTGGAAGCAGACTTCCAGTTCTCAAAGCAGGCTACTGTTAGCCTTTGATTTAGATAAAGGTAAAATTCAAATGGCATTCCTCCAGGCAGAGGTTCCCCAGCCCAAGGCAACATCAAACTACAAGAAGACAACATTTGAGTTTGATGTAAAAGACATACATCCCATTGAACAAATGGAGGTGCACAAGCAGACTGGGGAAATGATTTTTTCCACTGTTACTAACACTTCCATGAGTTTTTCTAAATTGCAGGTTACATTAGCCAATGTTCAATCACAACTGAAGATGGAGAAGGTCTCTGCACTTTCCAAAGACACCAGGATAAAAACTTTGTAGGACTTGGTGATCAAAGTGGGTTATGACCCTGCAAACATCAATGCCGCAAAAGAGCTTGTAAGGAAAAAGAATTTAGACATAGCAGCATTAAGGAAGCAGTTGAAATTAATAGCTATAGAAGATCCTCTGGCCAAGGATATTGAAGAAACAGAGACACAAAAGGTAGACATGATGAAGCTCATCATGGAGTAGAGTGCATAGTTGAAGCAAATGGAGACAAAGATGGAAAAGATGATTAAAGAAAAGGAGCAAGCTGCCAAAATGGCTGTTGTCCCTTTGGAAGCACTCCCTATCACAACCATTCCTATAGCCACATCTTCTACAACAAGCACAGGGGTTGTTGCAGATCAGTTGGAAAATGCAGTGTAGAACATGTCTCTCCAGACTAAAGAGATCAAAAGATTGTAGGCTCAAGTCAATCTTCTACAAGATCATCAGACAAAGACTGAGACTTTTCATGCAGCAGAGCTACAGAGAGCTCAAAATCAGATAGAGGTATGGAAGAAGTCAACAACTGAGTCTTCTATTGGCTACACATTGGCCCATGTTAAAGAAATTATATGGAACAATATCATTGAAGAAATAGATGAAATCTGGCCATGTATCTAGATTATATTCGAGCAGAAGGAATTGATGGAGAAAGCCAAGCAAACCATTTCCACTATCAATGTTGAATTGGGAGAAATGCCTACTACAACCAACAACATCATAAAGTTCCTGAATTCCAAAAACAGATACTGGATGATCTAGGAGTAGATGACAGAACAGAAACCGTCCGGGAAGTAAAGAAAGTTCTAACAAAGAATAACTTAGTTGTACAACTAACAGAGAAATGTCACACTCTGGAGGTAGCAGTTAACCATTCTTTCACTAGAATAGATGCATTGAACAAGAAAGGTCTGCCTTCTTTATTTGTGATCAATGACAAATTGATGACCAAGGAAGATTACAAGAAGAAGATTCAAGACATTGCAAAGGATACAACTAAGTCTTCCCACATCAAAGGTACTATGACAGGGAGATATTTTTATGAAGCTATCAACAACATTAGTTTTATCCAACATGAGATAAAACACATTTTTGCAGTAAAACCCACTTTTTCTCGGTATACTGAGGTAGATGAGATCTACCAAAAGGTAAAAAAGATTGCTATTCTAGATGAAGAGTGGTGGGATAAGTTGTGTGAATTCCAGGATTAAAAAGATAGGTCAGCTTCACCAGTGCAACACCCGAATAGTGGCCACTCAACAACTATTCTCCTCCAAAGCAGTGCTAGATGTCCAAATCACTTCACCAGATTCATTCCAATTTATTGCATTATTTCATTTTTGTTAGTTCGAAGTCAATAATAGAATGTTGTGTCACTGAGGCATTAATTGTAATCTTTTTGTAAATTTTATTTAAATACTTCATATCGTCGAAGTATTGAGGGTTGGTCCTTGAGCATTGTAACTCTTTCTATCAAGCACTGTACCTTTTTCACGTTGCTGGAGCACCATTAATGAAAATAATTTTCACAGGATACTTGTGTTACGAAATACTGGTGATGTTTTTCCTACTGTAATTGTGTTTTCATTGTTATTCTTCTTATGTTATTCATCTGAAATCTAATTGTAAAACAGGAGATGTGAAAAATAGGATATGTTTTTGAACACCTTATTTGGATTGCGTTTACAATCTGTATGTTTTCTTCTGAAAGTCTGATTGAGAAATTCTTAAATGCTTCTCAATCCCTGCTGAATCACACCTTTTCTCCATTCCATAATTTAATTTAAAGATCCAGTAAATCTAGCTAGCTTGCCCTGTGATTACTCCTTTGAACTTTTGGTGCAACATTCCAGTTTTATTTGACTCCATAGCCCAATGGAAAGAAAGTGATTTGACCAGATCAACCAACCAATAAATAAAATTCAAACAAACAACCAAGCATAATCATAACTAGCCTAAAATCAACCTAAAAACCAAGTTAAATCATAAAGAGAGAGCCCTCTCTAAAGCTGGCAGAGCTAGATCCCAACATTCAAAAGTGGTTTGATGTTGTCCAATGTATTTACTCCCGCAACCTCAAAAATATAGAACGATAACACATTACTTGTCACTCTCAAATAAACTGCATGTTACAATATCTGTTGTTATAACATTATTCGTTACAACATCTGTTGTTACACCATTCGCTGTAATGGTCACTATTTCAATAGTTTCAATAATAGTATTTGTTATAACATCAAATTTTACAACAGTTTCAACATTTTCAACAGTACTGGGTGTTACAACATTTTCAGCAGATTTAACATGGACGTGTTGTTATGGCATGTGTTGTTACAACATTTGCTTCTCAATCCGTTGTTAACTATGTTTTTTATTCTCAATTTGTTTTCTTGATCTCCCAAGTGCTAGTGTAGTGTTGGGTGGCAGAAACACCTCTTTGGTCACCTACTTTCAAGATTTTGACAACTAAGATGAAATGAATTTCTACCCCCGCAATTATTACAACATCTATTATTACAAAATTCCATTTTATAACATCTGATGTAATAGTCATTGTTTCAATAGTTTCAATAACATCAATTGTTATAGCATCAATTTTTACAACATTTTCAAAATTTTTAACAGTAATGGGTGTTACAACATCAACTATTACAACATTTTCAGTGCATTTAACATTGACATGTTGTTATGGCAACTATTGTTACAACATCTTGTAGAAATTAACGTGTAGATTCAAAACTGGTCATGAAATTTACTAAATCACAAGACTTGAAGCTACTCTACTGATCTGCGGAAGTTAATTCACCATCTAAAACAAGATTCATAGACATGCAAAAGGAAACATCACACATTCAGAAATATTTATCAAGGGGAAAGCAATTGCTCAAAACCCCTTACTATCTATATTGCATTAATAAAAGAATTTGGATGAACACAATATGCTTGCTCAAGCTTGGGCACAACTTGCACCTCTATCTTCTATCCTCTGCTTGACTGACTGAACCTGACCCAACACTTAACCAATTTCAAGCCTTCCCAATCTCCTATTTCCTTGCACAGTTCCTTAAGGAATTAGGCCTTTATTTAATAGGAATTTTCCTCCGTTGGATTGTGCAGTTCCTTTGGGCTCATCCTCTACTGCATGCACCACCTGTACAACTTGGAATAGTTTACAACTGATACTACATTGCCCTTGAACTCCAACATGAACTAGGTAACTCGAATTCTCTGCATGCATGAGCTATTTTAGGTTGTTTGATTAATTATCTAGATGATCACTCAGTGTGGTTGAAGTTCCACTTCCACAACTTGACCTCTCCAACAATTAGAACTTGTTAAACTGAACATAACTCAATTTAAATGAATTAATTTGTTATAACTAAAATTAACTCAACCTAGGCTCCTACAATTTAGGAACCCACTGCACACAACTGAACTTCATGTCCCTAACTCGAATTAACTGAGATAGACTCCTATTTTATAGGAATAAACTCAAGTAGATTTAACTTCAACTCATTAACTCAAATTAACTGAGATAGACTCCTATTTTATAGGAATCAACTCAAGTAGATTGAAATTCAACTCATTAACTCGAATTGATTGTTCTTAATTGAGCGACAAGTGCTATGTCACCTTAGTTAACTCCTCCAAATTGTCTTATGATGTGGAAATTCAAATTTCCTCAATTTGATTAAGGAAAAAATCAAAATTGAGACTTTTCTTGTTGCATTTTCAACACTCCCTCTCAGCAAGAAAATGATTAGAACCCACCCTTATCCTGCACCTGTGGGATGTACTGCATCCAACACCTCTCGCTATTGTTGCTACTATTGCAACATCTGCAACTGAGAAGCATATTTTTTTTTTTTGAATCAATTGTGTCTGCAATTGTCTACTGGGAAAATTGTGCTCCTGTTGACTCTGCAATTGAGCCTCCTACTTTGCTGTCAAAACTCCTCTGCACTCCTCAATACCTGATTGATAATGATCCTCCTACTACTGAATACTATGGTTTCCTATACCAAGGGTAATGATCCACGAGACAAACACACCTCAATGGACCCTTCCCAAATTTTTGCAAGTCTTAGAATAAGGATCTACATTGCTCCACCTCACTCCTAGGGGTATAGCTGCATGTTCTCCCTCTGCTCACTTGGCTCGAACTCGCATCCTACTAGAGGCATATGACTGGTCCTCTTCATCATCTTCCTCTTGGTCATCCCAACTTCCAACTGGTTGAGGCTTCCTCTTGAGAGCTAAATCATGCTCGCTCTCAACCACAACATCTCTAATCCTTGCCTTTCTCCTCAAGGCTGTGCATGCATCTTCCTCTAATGTGTAGAAGTTCTCGATCCTGACACCAAATTTCTTGATTTGACATGAAGCAAGATGCTTGAGGTAGGCCTTCCCATCTATGATGACTACCTCATGCCCTTTATCTCGAATCCTCAATTTATTCACCAGTTCAAGTTTCTTGGCTTCATTTCTATTATCGAATAGCTCATTGAGAGTCTTCCACATAGAAAAGGGAGTCTCTTTTCCATGTAGTTTCAAGACTATGTGGTCTCTCACGCCCTCCAAGATTATCCTCCTGGCTCTAGCTACACACTTCTTCCAATCTGCTAGATTCTGAGCATCAACTACTGTCAGTTTCTAGATATCATTATCAATGAATTCCTTCAACCCATTATCTTCCAGCACTGCCTCCATGTGGTCCTTCCAAGAAACATAATTCAAGCTTCCCTCAAGGGCATACTTAAGCTCTAGTCAATTGAAAGCCATCTTGTCAGTCCAGAAGAAAACCTGCAACACTAATCTTCAAATTCAAACCTTCTGCAATGACAACTTCGAAATATCTTCTGTATAATGATTCCAGCTTCGATAACATGTATAAATTAATGTGTAGATTCAAAAATTTTCATGAAATTTACTAAACCATAAGACTTTAAGCTACTCTACCGATTTGCGGAAGTTAATTCACCATCTAAAACAAGAATCATAGACATGAAAAAGGAAACATCACACATGCAAAAATATTTATCTATGGGAAAACAACTGCTCAAAACCCCTTACTATCTATGTTGTATTAATCAAAGAATCTGGATGAACACAATATGCTTGCTCAAGCTTTAGCACAACCTGCACCTGTATCTTCTATACTCTGCTTAAATGACTGAACTTGGCCCAACACTTAGCCAATCTCAAGCTTTCCTAAGCTCCTATTTCCTTGCGCTATTCCTTGAGGAATTAGGCCCTTGTTTTATAGGATTTTTCCTCCATTAGATTGCACAATTATTTTAGGCTCATCCTCTGACTGCATGCACCACTTGTACAACTTGGAATAGTTTAAACTGATAATACACTACCCTTGAACTCTAATCTCAATTGAGCAACTCGAATTGTTTGCATGCATGACCTAATTTAGGTTGATTGATTAGTTATATGGATGATCACTCAATGTGGTTGAAGTTCCATTTCCACAACTTAACCTTCCATTAGTTCCTCCAACAATTAGAACTAGTTTATCTGACCACAACTCAATTTAACATAATTAAATTGTTACAACTGAAACTAACTCGACCTAGGCTCCTAAAATTTAGGAACCCATTGCACACAACTGGACTTCATGTCCCTAACTTGAATTAACTGAGCTAGACTCCTACTTTTTAGGAATCAAATAAAGTAGATTGAACTTCAAATCATTAACTCAAATTGAGTGTTCTTAACTGAGTGACAAGTGCTATGTCACCTTAGTTAACTCCAAGTTTTCTACTGATGTGGAAATTCAAATTTCCTCAATTTGATTATAAGGAAAAAATCAAAATGGAGACTTTTCTTGTTGCATTTTCAACATATCTATTGTTACAACATCCATTGTTACAACATTTTCTTCTCAATCTACTGTTACCTATGTTTGTGCTTTGCAATTTGTTTTCTTGACCCCCCAAGTGCTTGTGTAGTGTTGGGTGGCAGAAACACCTATTTGGTTGCCCACTTTCAAGCTTTATCAAGCAATATGAAATGGCTTTCTACTCCCTCAATTGTTACAACACCCGCAGCTATAACATCCCTTGTATTGGTCATTGTTTCATTAGTTTCAATAGTAGTAGTTGTTATAACATCATCTTTTATAGGAGTTTCAACATTTTCAATAGTAATGAGTGGTACAACATCAACTATTACAACATTTTCAACAAATTTAACATTGACATGTTGTCATGGCATCTTTTGTTAGAACATTTATTGTTATAGCATTTGCTTCTCAATCCAATATTAGCTATGTTTGTGCTTCTCAATTTTCTTTTTGGATCCCCCGTGTTGTATCTTTGTAGACAGTCTTTGGCTAAAGAACTAAGCGAAAGCATTAATGTGAGGAATTGAGAGAAATTTAGAAGGCTAAGCATTCTCACTGAACATTTAATCATCTAATAATAGCAGAGGCATATAGATGAACCTCTATAGTCAACACAAATATATCCAAGTACAACATAGAAGCAACAATCTAAATATTTATGGGCAATAAATTAAACAAATTGTTCAATTTGTAATTCAGTTATGAACATAACTTTGTATAGGGACATCAGGGAGATTGATACTCAAAATAGCCCTTTCCAATGCCCTATATTATTCTCAAATATACGCAGAAACAAACTAAGAAATTACAAGAATAAATCACAAGCACACAATTGTTGTCATGAACGAAAACTAGAAGCCTTTGATGATATCCAAGTTGAAAGTATTGCAACGGTGTTACAAAAACTTGCTCTAGGTGTCAACTCTTTCTTATTAAAAAATAAGGTATATATAGAGCGATTTACAAAATATCCTATCTCTTAAAAGATTTACATTCAAAGTATTCTTTATCCAAATCTTTGGATAATGTTTAAACAATTTTTAACCAATGTTGCGAACATCAGCATTGGGACAAAATCAACAAGGGTTTGGAAAACCAAAAAATCGTGAAAATATCGGTAAAAATTGGTGAACTTCAACAATCAAGATAAATCAAAATATCGGTAAAAATAGACAAACATTGGCTAGGCCAAAAAATTGTGTTTTCGAGATAAAATTGGGATGTTATCAAGATGTTCACAACACTGCTTTTAACTAAAAATAGAAATTTGCTCCAAAAATGTCTGCAACTACGCTTGATTTTTGCACTTAGGTTCAATGTATTTGAAATTGATATGTTCTTGTTGCTTGAAATGCTTAATAGTTGTGATTTTCTGCTAATATGCTACATTAATAAGTTGACTTTATTGAACAAAGTTGACCAACTGTTTTGGGCACAACCCAACTTGGCCTAGATTTTGGCAAAGACTCCGCATTTTGTGGGGCGGAGCACGCAGTGGAGTGTGCAGTGAAGTGCAAAGTGGACCACACAGTGGAGCAATGGAGCGTAGTTTGAGGAAGTAAATATACCACACAGTGTAAGGACTTCGGGGTGGGTCGAAGCCCCTCCTTTTTGTAAAAACACGCTATTGTGTAAGGGATAAATGGTTTTGGGACCATAGTTTCCTTTTTTAGGGAGTCCATGGTATTTGGACGATGGTATTTTGATGGTGTAACTCTTCGATGTAATAGTATATATAGGGTAAAATAATAAGAAGAGAATCATCTATCTTGGAGAAATAGATCAGTGTTATGGTTGTATTACTGTGATCTATAATTTGGTAGAGAAGGCGAGGCTCTGTAGCTGAGTGCGTAGAGGCTTGAGTCTACAGCTAAGTGCGCAAACAACCTACAACTTAGTGCAGAGGAGAAGAACTATTCGGTGTATACATATTCATTATATAAGCAATAGTTCTTGTGGATGTAGCCACGCATTAGCGTGAACCAAGATAATTTGGTGTCTTGATGTGTATACTTTCTTATTATCTGTTGTAGAGTAGTAGTCGTTACATTTTCTTTTTACTTAAGCACAGTGATGATTCATGATTTTATATGGAATGTTAAGTAAGTAATATAATGCGGCGAAGTGAATTATAAGTACTAAGAATAAGATAACATAATAATACCACATCTCCTAATCCTTCAAGGCTACAGAAACCTAGTTCTGCATCCTCCCATAGTCACTTCGGGTGAGACTGCAATCTGCTTGTAGGTCGTTGCTGAAAGGGCCAGTGATTTAGGGTTTTGTTGGTGCGAAATATAGATCAAACCTGGGTCAGCCCAAACCAAGCCAACCAATGGTTTCGTTGCTAGGATAGAGATATGTTTGAGGTATATGTGGATGTGGCACTCGTCGAATAAGGAGATTTAACACTGGATAGACTAAAAGAGGAGAATTTGCGGATCAAGAAAACAAAACCCTCATCTAAAATCCAAGCTTCGTTACAGAAGTATACTTTTACAGATCAATACAGAATTTTCTTCACATCATTTCTTGTTGAGTTGTACGAGTGGATATTGAGGTTGACCGAAAGGAAGAACTATTTTAAAGATGAATAACCTGCAGCGTGGACTCTTGAATGATACAACGAATCAAGAGCACTAATAATAGGATTTCAAGGGTTGTCGATTTCTGGATTGATAACATCTCAGAGGATTCATTATTGAGTTCACTGTAGACTCGACCATGTCCTACAATGAAGAGGAATGATGATTTTTCAAAGGACCGCGAGGTAAGTATTTAAAATCTTTGAAACTTTGGATTTCGATTCTTCTGTGTGAAAAGGGAGTTTTACAGATTCAATCAGATTGCTAGTTTACTTATGTTTGGAAGAAGATAGAATAAATCTTAGCAAGAGATCGAGAAAACGCGAAATGGAAAGAGATATGGAGTAGATACCAAAAATATATCTCGTGGACAAGATCCAAAGACCTTTATAGAGACTGATTATAGTCCTCTTTTGAGTGAATCTGAAATCAAAAGAGAAGAAAGGCACCCTGATAACCCCCAGGTAGCTTCGCAGTATTCACCCTTCTAGTCTAAGAGTTCGTAGAAGCCAGAATCCAGTAATAGCCAGGGTGTTTTTGGATTTCTCCCTCCCCTTCCCCCTCCAAGAAGAAGTATGGATGACGATATTAAGCTACATGTTTTCAAAGGAACTGGATTGGAGGACCGGGAACAAGTTTAATTTTTATGTGAAGCTGTATGGACAATGAAGCAGATCAATGATGAGAATATAGAGAAAGCACAACTCATTACGGAATTTTGAGATAGAGAATTGACATGGTATATGGAGTATTCAATTAATCAGAACAAAAAGTTTGAAGATATTAAAACAACACTGATAAGAGAGTTTAAGAAACCGAAGTCTAAGTCACAGTGCATCACCAAGTTGAAAGAAATCAAACAGAAACCTACTGAGTTTGTTGGGATTTTGATAAGAGATTTAAGGTGTTATTGGATCAAGTAAGATTCAACATAGCTTTGCAGCAACATCAGGAATGGTTTATAGCTATGCTGCTACCGCATATCAGATTGCCATTGACGCAACAAAAGATAGAAAGCCAAGTCGAATCTCTTCAAATTGCGATGAAATTGGAAGCTTCGCCTATAGGAGATACTAATGCAGGCATGCAACAAATTCAGAGTCAGCTGGAGAACCTAACCCTACAGATACAAGACATCAAGAATGTAACAACCCTGGTGAAAATTCCATGTAAAAATATATAAATACCACGGATGATGGGATACGTATTCCAAGCTGGATGGTGGGCAAGGCATCCTGGGGGTGTTCATTTGGCTGTTTATGGCTAAGGAAATTGGCAAAGGCAATGGCTAAGGCATTAAAGAGGCAAACAGGTATTTTGGCACATTTATTTATGAAAATAATGGAAATTAGGAGAAAATTAAGGTGAAAGGTGTCATGTTGCATGTGAGGAGTAAATTGAAGGAAAATAATGGAAAATGAAGAAAATAGAGGCCTAATTAATATAAAGGCTTCTGAGAATCAATGGGCAAGACTTGGTGAGTTTAGCTTTGGAGCTCTCTCATTATTCTCTCTCTCTCTCATACTCTTGGACACTTAGAGTTTTCTTGGAGCACTTATTCATTGGAGCAAGAAAGGCAAAGAAGGCAAGAGGAAGCAAAGATCAAGTAAGGAAAGGCAGGATCAAGCAGCTGCAACAAGCTTCATTGCAGGTATCGACTTGCATGTGTATTTTCCTTGCTAGATTTGGCATGCATGGGATTACATGTGTTTATTTTCTACCATGGCATGGGTTTTTCTAGGTGTGGCAGTATTTTCAGCCTAGCCTTGCCATTTCTTGATAGCTTTGATGAGATGGGTTCTATCATGCGTTTTGTGGGGGATAGCCGGATTGGATACAAAGTTGAGTGGGGTGGATCTCCGAATTGAAAAAAACATGGTGGTAGTGGTTCCTGAACCAGAATGAGGATGCACAAAGCCAATGGCCTAGTAACCCCTGAACCAGACTGTGGGTTGCGATAAAGCCAGATTGTGTGTCTCGGTGGGCCTAGGAATCCTTGCCAGTGAATGGTGGGATATACGGTAAAGTTAAGAGGTAGATTTTCTCTCCGTTGGGCCTAGTGATCTCGGGATGGAATGCACGGTAAAGACTGGAGAGTATGTCTCGGTGTAGGGCCTAGTGATCCTTGGATCAGACTGCAGATGCACGGTAAAGACTAGAGACTAGGAGGCACTTAAATTCCTCACGGTGTAGGCAAAGAACTCTGGTGGCATCCACATTGATTGGTGTTTTTGATGTGTTCTATGAGTCCCACATTCATGCTTGGAATATGGAACGTGGGTGATTGGCTGAAGAGAGACTTGGCTCAGCCAATCTATGGTCAGGTGGAACGTGGTAGTCCCATCACCGGTTGTTTCATTGCATTTATTAATGAAAAATTCATTCCCTTGATTTTCATGTGCAAATGTACTGATATATATATGGATTTTGATGGCTGTTATGTTTATTGTATTTTTGTTCTTATTATGTTGGTTTATATGCACATTTACCCTGGAGGGTGTTACAAAGAAAAGAAAAGAAGTTCAAGAAGAAGTATGGTGTATGAAGTGCATATCGGAGGGCCATTCTAAAGAACAGTCCCCTATCTTCAAAAATTACATGGCTAGTGGGGCACCAAATCCTTTGAATGCAGGGTCCAACTTGTGGTGCAAAATATGTAAGCCTAGAGGTGAACATCATTTAGAAGACTGTTACTTGTTACATAAATATGTACAGACTCTGAGGAATATATATTGCAAATTCTGTAAATTTGTAGGACATTATGAGAATAATTGTCAGGCTTACGGACTAATGATGGAGCGCTATGCTGATACTTAGATAATGCAAGTAGAAGAGCATGAACATGAGGATAATGGATAACGCGATAGTTGAGGAGGTTACCAAGGAAGAGGTCGAGGTGGTGGAGCTAGTCGATGACGTGGACAAATCATTTTCTATAACTGTGGACAACCAGGTCATTTTGCGAGAGACTGTCAGAACCCTACAACGACATGTAAGTACTGTAAAGCCTTTGACCATGTAATTGAAGAATGTCTTGTAATTATGGCAAAGATGCAAGAAAAGAGGAATCAACAACTGAACAGAATATTCAAATGATAACTACTGAAAGGACGACCGACGAACCTCAAATTAGTATTGTCACTAGAAGTGGAGTTATGACTGGTAGTGATAAAACAGATGGAAAGAAATAATCTGAGAGTGCATGGGTCTGTAAGACTGCTGAGAAAATTCATGTTTTCGATATTCAGAAAGAAAAATAAGTATTTATGGAAGTAAAGTGAATTTTTATGGATGCTATAGCTTTGACCTCTAGTGTAAAACCAAAGGCTGATTAGAAAAGTAACCACGACATGTCATCAAATTTGACACATGACCGAGATCCAACATAGGATCGAGCTCTGACACAGGACAAAGATTCAAGAAATCAAATTAGTATTTTAAAGTCTTTTATGCAGACTTGTATGAAATTGTTAAGAGATCAAAATCTTGTAGAAGGGATTCAAGGGTTGATAGATTGCTGTGCATCCAAAGAAACACTACGAAGTGAGATGCGTGCAGTCAATAATTTTCATCGACAAAAGAGAACGAGAATAGAGATGAGGCTTACTGTGCATATAGGAGAGTATGAGATGGATCAAATTATTCTGGATCTGGGATATGTTGCTAATGTATTGACGAAGCAGACATGGGAATTAATGGGTAAGATGAAGCTACAGTGGTCACTTATTCAGTTAAGGATGGAAAATACACAAGATATCTTCTCTTTGGGAAGACTACCAAGTGTCACAGTGGATATTGAAGGAGTTCGCACTACTGCTGATTTTGAAGTAATAAAGATCATCGATGACAGTAACCCTTATCCTGCATTGCTTGGAATTGAATGGGCATTTGACAATATGGCCATAATTAATTTGAATAAGAGACAAATGATATTTGAAGGAAACAATATGAGAGTAATTGTTCCCTTGGATCCATCAGAAGGAGTAAGATATACAAAACCAATCAAAGAAGAATACTGCGCAGTTGACATAGACAACATCTATCAAATGACAATGAAGGAACATGATTGTGTTAACCCTACTACAGAAGGCAAGTTGAGTTGTGAGCATGATAGTTCTGTACCTCAGACTCAGAAGAAGAGTTGGAGAATTGGAAAAATAGGCTGCATGAAGTCTCCCTGAGGTGTTGTGCAAGAATTACTAAATTAGTTCACTGTATGATATTTGAGGTATGTAACCTTCCTTCTTATGATGGCTTAGGTGATGTAAATTCTTTTCTTAATGATTATGAAGAACAAGTTCCAGAAAATAAAAGGTTGCCAACCTTGGATATAGCCCTGAAAGCTACCCTTGCTCGATGGTGGAATGCACACAAGAAGAATATAGGAGGTTGGCAGGAATGTCGAAGATTGATGCATATAAGGTTTGGATAGATAGATACAGAGATGGAAATAAAATATGATGGTGAAACTAATCCTAGGAAGAATATCCAACTATGCACTACAACATGGAAGGGGGTTCCACAATAAGAATGGGTACATGGATTCATTCATACATTAGAGGTAATCCCTAAGAACTGGTACCAAGAAACAAAGCTTCGACATGGTACCATGAACTGGGAAGACATGGTTGATCATTTCATTTTAAAATTAATCTTTGAGGATGATTGTCCATACATAGATTTGGCCCTTCAGACACTCAAGAAGAGGATCTTTGGGAATGTAAACCCACTAACATGGCAACAACCTGATTGGGTTGCGCAGATAGAAAATGCATTGGAGTGCTATAACCTTATTGCAGAAGAAGAAGAATATCCTCACAACATTGACATAGCAGAGTCAGAAGGACACTGCAAAGTTACTGGACCTGAGCTAGAGATACCAGACATAATGAAGCCACTGAAGACCAAGAAGGTGAACATAGGATCAGTAAAGGAGCCCAAGTTTGCAACAATAGGATACTACTAGGATGAAGAGACAAACAATAAAGTTACAGAGTTACTTCGTGAATATCAAGAACTATTTCCCAACAAGTTTTTAGAGATGAAGGGTATAATAGGAGATCTAGGAGTCATGAATATTCCCTGTAAGCCTGATGCGAAGTCAGTGAAACAAAGACCTTACAGGCTGAACCCGAAGTATAAGGAGAAAGTGAAATTAGAGCTTGATAAGATGATAACAAGAAGAATTATTGAACCAATAGAAGAATTAGAATGGGTGAGTCCTATGGTGGTGCAAGAGAAGAAGACTCAAGGAGAGATTGGGATATGTGTTGATATGAGAAAGTTGAATGATGCTTGTTTACATGATCCCTTCCCTACCCTTTTCACAGATGAAGTGCTAGACAATGTAGGAGTTCAAGAAGCTTACTCATTTATAGATGGATTCTCAGGTTATCATCAAATTAGGATTGCACCTAAAGATTGGCATAAGACCACATTTGCTACAGAATGGGGCTCATATCAATACACAATAATTCCCTTTGGTTTAAAAAATGCCTCTACTATATTTTCTAGGGTGGTGGTTTCAACTTTTAAGGAATACATTCATAAGTTTTTAGAGGTATATTTTGATGATTGGACAATATTTGGATTGTTGAGAAAACATGTTGGAAGTTTAAGACTTATGCTCGACACATGTAGACAATATAAAATCTCTTTGAACCTAAAGAAGTGCATATTTTGTGTACCTTTTGGCATATTGTTGGGACATATTGTTTGTAAGCAAGGATTGATGGTGGATCCTGCTAAGATTGATACCATTGTGAACTTGCCTCCACCTAAGGCAATAAGACAACTTCGCACTATGCTGAGACATACTGGGTATTACAGGAAGTTCATCAAGGGGTATGCTCAGATCACTGTGCCTATGGAGAAATTGTTGAAGAATGATGTAACTTTTCAGTGGAATGAAGAATGTCAGAAGAGCCTCGACATATTGAAAGAAAAAATTGTAGTTGCACCTATACTAGTGTTCCCTAATTGGAATAAAGAATTCCATGTACATGTGGATGCCTCTGGTATAGCTTTGGGAGTGGTATTGGCACAACCTGTTACATGAGAGATAGATCATCCTATAGCTTTTGCAAGTAGAAAGTTATCTAAAGCAGAAAATAATTACACCACTACAAAAAGGGAATGACTGGTCATGGTGTGTGCTTTGTAGAAGTTTAGACACTATTTGCTAGGGTCACACTTTAAAATGTTTGTATTGAAGTATTTGGTTAACAAGCCTGTCTTAGGAGGAAAAATTTGTAGATGGTTACTGTTATTCCAAGAATATGACTTCGAGATCATTGTTAAACTAGGGAGACTGAATGTAGGACATGACCATCTGTCAAGATTGGAAACTGGGGAAGAACCAACCAGCATAGAGGATAATCTTCCTAATGCACAATTATTTGCAATCAATATGTTCCTAAACATGAAATACAAATGACTCTAGCAGAGGCTCAAGGGTGCGCAACTGGTGGACACTATGCGGGAAAAGCTACTGCGCAAACGATTTTGAGAGAAGAATTGTGCTGGCCTACACTACATAAAGATGCGAAGGAGTACTGTCAAGCATCTGATGTGTGTCAAAGAACAGAAGAGATGAGATGCCATTGGTACCACAAGTTTCATTGCAAGCCTTTGATAAGTGGGCCATTGATTTTTTTGGACCCATCAACCCACCTGGAAAAAGGACTGGTGCAAGGTACATAATTGCAACGACTAATTACTTGACAAGATGGGCCAAAGCACAACCAATAAGGGACTGCAAAGTTTATTTTTGAGTACATATTGTCTATATTTGGATGTCCAAATATTTTGATGAGTGACCAAGGTTCACACTTCCTAAATAAGACTATTGAAACATTGACTGAGGAATTCCAAGTTTATCATTAGAAAAGTACCCCTTATCATCCCCAGGCTAATGGAATAGTAGAAGTATTTAATAAAATTTCTGATAATGCACTTACTAAGGTATGCAATGTGAATTGAGATGACTGGGACCTTAGAATTCCAACAATTTTATGGGCTTATAGGACCACACATAAAAATTTGACAGGTTAGACACCCTTTAGGTTAGTTTATGGGCAAGAAGCTATGATGCCCATGGAGTACATCATGCCTAGCTTGAGAATTGCAACTTTAACAGATATGGTAGATCCTAATATAATGGAGGAAATAATTTTGCAGTTGCTTGCTTTGGAGGAAGAAAGATTTATAGTAGGATTTCATCAGTAGGTACAAAAAGCAAGAGAAAAGGCTTGGCATGACAGACATATTAAGCAGAAGAATTTCTAGGTAGGAGATCGTGTTCTCCTTTATTACAGTAGGTTTGTAAAGTTTCCAGGAAAATTCAAGATGCATTGGTTGGGCCCATACATTATTATTGATGGAGGTGCAGTTTAATTATAAAACTTAAGTGGAGAATTGGTTCAAGGAAGAGTAAATGGCAGTAGGTTGAAGCTGTACAGGGACAACCCTGGCCCTGCAACTTCATTCTGGAGAAGAAAGGAGAAAAGTCTTAGTGCCACCTGTAGTTGAAAGTGGGCACTAAACTATAAACTACGCTGCAGAGAGAGCTCGACGTAGGAAGATACTTTGCTACAATCTAGATTATGTCGAAGTTCGTAGGAACCTCGGTGTAAGAGGGGTTTCTCGCTACAATATGGGATGTATCAAATCTTGTTGGAAAAATATGACCATTAAAAGGTAAAGTTAACATTAAAACAAGCGGAAAGTTGCATTTATGAGGAAAAATTGACTGAATCTAGCGATATATATGAAATTAATGAACATAATCTGAGCTAATGATGAGGTTAGAAATTTAGATTTGTTATAAAAAGTCATGTCCCACCTAGATTTGGCACTTTATTGAATTGAGAATTCGAATATTTCTATTACGAAGAAGTTGCAGATATTTTCGCATGAATATCCTATCGACTGAAGAATTTATTCATATATTTAACGATAAGGGCTTAGCCGGAGTCATGGAAGTAGCATCTAAAGCAACATCTAAAGCAACATCAACTAATATTCTTGTAACAAGATCACCTGCAGCAGCATCATCCCACACACAATGAATATCCCCACGAAAGAAACCAACCAAAGAGGAGAGAACGAAGAAGAAATAGGACAAGAGACTTGTTGAGAAGCCCAAACAGGTGAGAGATAGCGAGGAAGAAGTAGAGCAAGTGCAAATGGAAATGGATGACGCAACGTTTCCATCACCTCTACCACCATATATTCCATAGAGAAAACTGAATGCAAAACCAGTAAAAGAGTCGAAGGACGTGAAGTATGGCACCTTCACACCTTTATTGTCGGAGTCAGTGCCATTTATTAGAGAAACCGTTGGGAAGATTCCACTGTTGAAGTTCATGGACTATGATTTCAATGACAGGAAGAAATATCCATAGTTCATACCAGAGAAATACTTAAAACAAGTGCACTACCATGAGAGTTGTGTGACGAGGTTAGAACCACAGTAGTAGGTAGCTGGGTTGGTGCAGTTGGGGTCGATGAACATGTTGAATGTGTCGCACTTTGGCAGAAGTCCAGGGAGCACGACCCATGCGAGACAAATGCTCATGCTGGTGCATGATGGATACCTATGGATGGGGAAGAGGATCCCTATCAATCCAATGCTAATATGCCGAATCACAAGACTTCTGTATAAAGGAAGGAACCACACAAAAGAATTTATTGGAAAATATCAGGATAGAGCGCTAGCCGAAAACATGAAGAAGAACTTTGGACTGACAAAAGGGAAGCGAGGTTATGATATCAAATCAATTAGTGATTGGGGAGTTTGCTTCACAACACACATATTGACTAGAAAAATCATGAGAAAGTGTCGGGCTAATGAAGTCCCTGCATAAGTGGTTTCATTAGTTGCATAATGCGCTAATGGGGTTCAATACAACTGGGCCGTATATCTATGCCAAGAGTTTCTAGACAACTGATGCAAGGCTTACGAGAAAGGTACTGCATTTCATTACACATGGTTAATTTTGATAATTTCTATGCTTGCATGGAGAGATCCAAAAGATTCGCAGTTCCCTCTGGTACCCTTAGATGTTTGTGAAGCCACGTTGTATGCCTCGCTATGGTATACCACTAAACCAACACGATCATAGGAGAACCAAATGTTTTTTTATTATACCATATGGACTTACACATGTTGGTGAACTAACACCCTCACCTTTCACCAAGCCTATACCAACATTATAACAATGTTGCGAAGTTTAAGGCTGACTTCCACATAATCTAAATACAGGCTCGCAGGGATACAACGAAGAAATGGCATCCCCTGCCATATTTAGTGACATAAGATGATCTCCTAGCAGAGATACAACAATGGTTTGCAGAGTGGATGATTGTGCTAGAGACACATGCAGAGGACAGTCCAATAGAGGAGGATGCAATGTAGCTTGGGGAATCGAGCGGGAAGGATAAAGATGAGCACGCGTTAGAAGAAGAGGAACAACACGACGAGGGTCACCAGGATCCTCCTGAAGGTGATGAGATGAATAAAGAGTCTAAAAAGACAGAAACATACCTAGATGTCACAGAGAAGAGGAAGGCAGGCACCAAAGCTGCCACAAGAACCAAAAAGAAGCAGAAGGCAGATAAGACAAAGGACATAACACTAGTGGTCCTCACTAAGGGGAACTTGGATTAAATTGGTGATAAAATTCAAGAAGTGACGATAGAATCATGGAACAAGTTAGAGGATCGCTACGATGCAATTTTAACAGGTGTCGAAGGGCGCATTGTAGAACTTAAGATATTGGCATAGATGGTCAAACAACCAACATAGATAGAGGAAAGGCTTGTAGAGGAAAGATCAATAGAGCCTACACTTGCAACACAAATAACACCGATACCTACCGGAGCCCTGCAGTTTGACTCCGCTAACGTACAACAACAGACTAAAGAATGGAGATATGCGAATATTAACATCACAGCAGTGCCACTTCAGAGATTACACAAGCTGCATCAAGAGATAATAGATGAGCTGAAGCAACATGAATAACTCAGATTGAAGTTAAATGTTTAGGTAGAGAGAGAGCGAGCTTCGTTGTAGCATAAGCTTGACCAGGCAATCCAGGAGAGGGATCAAACAATACAACAACGACAGAAGCTGAAGGAATTCGACGAAGAAACATGTCGCGAGATTCCGGACATTGAGGTCTGAGAAGAGGAACCAGTGGAGGACAAGGTCATGAAGCTTGGCATTGCAGTAAAAAGGTAGAAAAATAATATTGCAAAAGTGCAATTTTCATACGAGATGAAGATCACCGAGTTGTAGATGAAGCTACAACCAACTATGCCATAGGATGTGTGAGAGCAGAGGGAGACTCACCTAAAGGCTGCAATGGCCAACATCTCCACAACAGTGGCAGATTGTGGGACGCTTTTGCACAAGATCTTACAGATTTTGACTTCGCTATAGGAAGATCCAAATGTGCAAAAACTACAAGAAGACATTCAACAAAAGAAACAACAACTGGAAGAGATTCAGGAAACTGTGAAGACCTTACCAATCTCGTAGAAGCTTGCCAAGATCAATGAGGGAAATGCCCTCCAGAAGAAGATAAAGGAGTTGAGGAAGGAAGAATAGGTTTTGACAAAGAGAACTCAACCATGGCAGGATGAGGCTCTCCAACTGTCCCAAGCAGTAGATGAGAAGCTTTAAGAGCTTCGATAGAGGGAGACAACAATGATGCAGAAGGCTACAAAACCTGTGACAGAAGCACTACTGGAGGAAGTGCACAACGAAGAGAAGTAGGTCACAGACATTTTGTAGCAGTTCAACAGTGCCTACAACAACATTGCAGCAAAGATCAAAGGAAAATTGGCTGAGTGACTCGGGACGAGTCACATGTGAGGGTTGGGGGCCTGTTGGGCACAACCCCTAGATTTTGGCAAAGACTCCATATTTTGTGGGGTGGAGCGTGCATTAGAGTGTGAAGTGGAGTTCCTAGTGGAGCAGGGGAGAACAATTTGAGGAAGTAAATATACCGCGTGTTGTAAGGGCTTTAGGGTGGGTCAAAGCCCCTCCTTTTTGTAAAAATGCGTTATTTTGTAATGGATCAATGGTTTTGGGACCATAGTTGCTTATTTTAGGGAGTCCATGGTATTTGGACCTTGGTATTTTGATGGTGTAACCCTTCGATGTAATAATATATATAGGGTAAAATAATAAGAAGAGAATCATATATCTTGGAGATCTAGATCAATGTTATGGTTGTATTATTGTGATCTGTAATTTGGTAGAGAAGGCGAGGCTCTGCAGCTGAGTGCACAGAGGCCTGAGTCTGCAACTGAGTGCGCATACAACCTGCAACTTAGTGTGTAGGCTAAGAACTATTTGTTATGCAAAGATTCATTACATAAGTGACAGTTCTTGTGGACGTAGCCCCGCATTGGGGTGAACCACGGTAATTTGGTATCTTGATGTGTATATTTGCTTATTATCTGTTGTGGAGTAGCAATTGTCAAAGTTTCTTTTTACTTCTACATAGTGATGGTTCATGATTTTATATGGCATGTTAAGTAAGTAATCTAATGCGGAAAAGTGAATTGTAAGTACTAAGAATATGATAACATAATTCATTGTATTGGTTAGGTGATCAAACCTGAGGTATTGCGCAAGTAAATAGGGGCTCAAGCAAAGGCTGAAATTGACCAAGTATGGGTTAGAGCTTCTTAGTGAGTAGAGAGATAGGTTATGCACTTGCAGGCTGTGCTTAGTTGAGCAAATAAATTGTAATACATCTCTATTCATCATATTAATGCAGGCAAGCATTGGGGTTTTTAGTAGTTTTCTTTCCTTGGGAAAAATACTATTTGCATGTGTGATTTCTTATTGCATGTCTAAAATTTATATTCTAAATTGTGAATTAATGTCCACATAGCAGTAGAGTAGGTTTATGTCTTGTGATTTTGATTAAAACTTCATAAGAAGTTGTAAATCTACATCATAATTTCTACAGTTACACCTGCTATGAATTAAAAAGAACTTACGGGGACAGATCAAAGCTTATTAGAGTCAGAAATGGAATAGTTCAGAGTATATAAGAGAAAGAAGACAAACAATATGGAGGGAGCGGTATCAAAAATTTTCTCATCTAACATCTCTTACCGACTACTATTATTGCTTTAGGTGAGCTTATTTTCTGAATGTAAGAATTGGATATGGGGACAAGACAATCTTCTCCTTCTACTTCTTCTAACCAAAACACATTTTCTGAGTTTTTTGAAATGAAGAAAAATAATGAGGCCTTGAAGGAAGTAACTTATACTAAGTTCTGGAAGAAAACTTATTCCAATAAAAACAGGTTTCTTTCAGCTCTTTATACTCAAAAAGGCGAATTTAAGTTAGCATTTTTTGAACCTAAAGTTTCTGCTCCTAGAGTTGCTGGAGATTCTAAGACTTTTGCTTTATGTTTTAATACTAAACAGATCTATCCTATAGATTGTTGAAAATGCAACAAGAGAATCTTAATTTAATTTTGTCCTTGAATTAAATTAGGAATAAAAATTGTAATTCCACATCACAAGACAACTTTCATGAGTTAACTAAGTTAAATAAACTTAGTTGGCTCAGTTAATTTGAGTTCAGGGTCTAACTAGAGTCATGTAGAGTGTCTCCTACATTATAGGAGCCCTGGTTGAGTATATTTTGAGTTGTAATTAATTAATTCAATTTAACTAAGTTAAAGTCAGTTAAACTAGTTCCAACTTATGGAGGAACTAGCAGGAGGTCAGAATATGGTGTGTTGCTTCATGTGTTCAACCAATTAACTAATGGTTCACTCATAAATAACTCTTTCATGTCAGATCATCTGAATTGTACAGGTGGCGCATGCATTCAGAGGAAGGCCTATGAGGATTGTGCAATTCATATTGAGGAAATTCCCTAATTAATAGGGGCTAATTCTGAAGGAAATAGGGACTTGGGCAAGACAGATAGAGATAATGAGTAGAGTAGATTCAAATATATTGTTTTAGTAAATTACAATTAGCACTTTGAATCTAGAGGAAGATAGTTTGAGGACTTCGGTTTTGAATGTACCCAAATGTTAGTAATGCTTCACCCCATAAGAACAACGACAAGTCCAAATCATGCATCATGGGCTTAACATATTCTTTGATGGACATGTTATTTCGTTCTACTATGCCATTATGTTGTGGATTATAAGGGTGTTGTGGCCATGACACCCCCACATTTTTCACCAAAATATAGAGACCCTCCATTTTGTATTTTGGAAAACTCCCTTCTTTATTAAAATTTTGACGGCCTAATGATTCTTTTGATCTTTATTTTTCTTTGAAACTTTTGATTACTCAGGATTTGGTTTTTTTTGGCATATCCTTCATTATGATCATTTTGATTGTGACTTTGCTTACTTAATCGTTACTTTGTCTTTATTACTTTTACAGTTTCGACTTTGTGTTCATGATAACACCTTCCTGATAGTCACAAGAAGGTGATGTGGTCAATTCCACGTGTTGCGTTTGCACCTAATGGTTAACTAGATCTCACACATGGATTGATTTTGGTTTCACTTGCACAACATAAACATCCAAATTTCACAACATTATTGCATTTTCCGCCTGGAAGAGTGAAGTCTTACAGTTTATCACTTGTAATGGCAATTTATTAAAGAAACACATAAATACTCATCACGTCCTCATATAACGAAGTTACGACTCCAATAGGAAAATCCCAACGTACCAACTCATTAAAAAGATGTCATATTCATTAACACTTGTCATCCACCGATTATATTATTTCCATGCACCTGCACACGATGACAAGTTGCCACAACTTATTCTTGTGATGGCAAAAAATTCTTTACATGTCAAAATATTCATGCCCTATCATCATTTTGCGATCTATTATCCGGGGAAATTGCAAATATCTAAAAGGATGTCCCCACAACTAATGTTAAACATAAATCATATTATGTGATGATAAGAAATTTGAACATATCACATTCATAACGCGAATATATCCATTTCATATGTAATGGATTATACCAAAATATCTCATGCATCTTGTGATCCTTTTATTAATCACAATAAGACGACTGCTTATATCTCATGCATCTTGTGATCCTTTTAACTTCAACCTGACAATATCACAATCTATACACTAGCATTTGCACCAAATGTTGCAAAGGAAACGCCGTAAGGCATAAATTGAGGAGCAATGACGACATAGGAATAGGAAAATCTAAATAAGATGCAAAAATGTGCATAAATTGAGGAGCAATAGTGACATAGGAATATGCAAATCTAAATAAGATGCAGAAATGTGCATAAATTGAAGAGCAATGGTGACATAGGGATAGGAAAATCTAAAAAAGATGCAGAAATGTAACAATCAACATCTGGGGACATTTTTCCCCACGTCGTACCTCCTTTAATAAAAGCTCTGTCACGATGGTGCACATGCAAGCCTATACAATTTGTACCAAATTTCAGTTTAAGATTGCGTTGACAACAAAGAGAAACCTAGAAAAATTCTTTGGTCTTGTTAAACTGTTTTCATGGCGTACACCCAGTTTGGATACCAGTTGTCCAGAAGAGCACATTTCATTGTATTTTCCTTCATTTCCGGTATAACCAGAATCACCATTGGAATTCACATGGAAAAACAATTCAGTCTCTATCAACGCCATTAAATGCAATACACATATTAGATATAGGTGCACAGTCTCTATCATCTCATGTTGGCAGAAGCAGTAAAAATGATTTCAATTATTGAGAAGTAAATCAGTCATCTAATCAAATCTAGCACAAAATTAACACTCATGCCATCCATCAACATCATGGATTGGTTAAATTTGCAGGTATGGATCCTCCCATATTTTGCTATTTCTTGCTATTTCATGACCCTTCACAGTTTAAAAAATTGATAGCTTCTGGAAGTTGTAATATTAGCAGCCAATCAAATTTGAAATGAATTAATACAATCAAACATAATATGTAGCCCACATTCTGTCCAAATACGATTTGCAGGCTCTGGATTCATAAACCAAAGAAATTTGCAGGTCCAAAGGAGGCTCTTTGAAAATGCTTCGATTGACTTTGTAAGAGTGTTGATATTCATTTGTTATTGTATTAAAAATGGCTGATTCAAACATGTGAATCCACACTTTGGGGTCATCATGTCTCTTACATATGCAAATGGCAACTGATCCCGAGGATAAAAGATTTCTAATTCATTGAATAACAGGCAAAAAAATAGCTTCATTGGAAGGGTGTGCTTTCTCAATATCAGTGCAGTGTCAGCCACATTTGTAATGCCAACAACAACACACAAAATAAAAAATTAGTTACAGAGAGAACCAACCTCAAAACAAATCTCAAATGCTATCACACTAAAACTTCACCATAATTGAGCAAAGCTGAGTTCTCATACCACTGCTCGAGGGAATATTTTCAGAGCTCCAAGGTTGCAAGCCGTCGGCACAGTAACTATCCATTTGATACCTCACAGCTTCTTTGCTCCACTTTCTCCATATGACTGTAAAAATGGCTTCCTCCATGTTATGAGTATTGTAAGGATGCCTTGAGACAACAATATCAACATTGTGAGTTACAAGGAGATTTTCCAAAATTAACAAAGGATCAAGAACAAGCTGTAGCTTGGCATCCATCCAAATGTTTTAAACACAGTTTGGGAAAAGCCTGTGGGAAAGATACTTGGGAATGAGGCCATTCATTACAGATTCCTTGTATGGAAACTCCCTGACCAAAACAATGTGCCAAATTCCGATTCTATGAGACTCATTGGGCTTGATCTGGTATCTAGCAAGAAGTGTGAGAGTTGCATTGTCCATAAACACGAAGAAACAAATGTTCTGTTGTGATTTTCCCAACATACTTGGGTTTTTTAATCTTTCTTAGGCTCCAAATATAGTTGAAATTACCACACCCCCCTTGCACTGTTCCATGACCTTCCTGTCTTCTTCAGACACAAGGAACCCTTGGGTACGGTAATTGGCAAAACCACAAGGAAAATCAGTCCCTTCAGAATAATTGAAATACCTTTTTCTTTCCTACACATCCAGAGTTCCACCGAAGGTCACTGGACCTGCTGCTGAATAGGGGTTTTCAGGTCCTTTCATGTACTGTAGCCGAGATTTACCAAATAACTCTTCTTTATAAATTTGATGAACAATAGCCGATACTGCCAACAACAACGAAACATAGTTTTAGCCTGATTGCTTTAACATACATGCATGCCATAAGGTAATGTTTCTTGATAGATCTGTCAAATTGTTAAATATGAGGATCTCTGATTACCTGAAAACTCAGAATATAAGTGGAAAGACCGATTTGCCATGGCTGTAGCTTTCCTAAGAAAATACTTCTCCGCTTCATAATTTGAAGGGTATTCGAGCAACTGCATTGCAGAAGACAATAGAAATTGTAAATTAATACCCATCATGATTGAACCTTTCAGGACTCATATAAGCACAAGTGCCCACAAAGGAATTGCACTGGGGCAAAGTGTGAGCCAACACAGTTCTGACACCGAAATCGGGAATCTTGACTTCTCTTATTGATCAGTAAATTGGAGGGCTTTATATCATGGTGAACAATTTTGTTCTGGTGCAGGTAATGCAAGCCCTTGAGCACCTGCCTGGCAACCTCAGCCAAATAGTGTTCTGGGATTTTCTTGTGGGTTTGAAGAACCTACGCAAGGGTTCCACCGTCCATGTAGTCCAACACAAAAGAGACTCATATATTTGTACCGTCTCAAATCAACATCTATCCCCACATTGCACCTCCTTCAATAAAAACTCTGTCACGATGGTGCACATGCAAGCCTATACAACTTGTACCAAATTTCAGTTCAGGATTGTGTTGACAATGAAGAGCCACCTGGAAAAATTCTTTGTTTCTGTTTGAGTTAAAAATGTTTTCATGGCAACATTTCATTCTATTTTCCTTCATTCCCGGTATAACCAGAATCACCACTGGAATTTACAATGGAAAACAATTCAGTCCTATCAACTCCATTAAATGCAATACACATATTAGATATAGGTGCACAGTCTCTATCATCTCATGTTGGCAGAGGCAGTAAAAATGACTTCAATTATTGAGAAGTAAATCAGTCATCTAATCCAATATAGCACAAAATTAACACCCATGGCATCCGTCAACATCATGTATTGGTTAAATTTGCAGTTATGGATCCTCCCATATTCTGCTCTTTCATGACCCTTCACACTTTAAAAAATTGATAGCTTTTGCAAGCTATAATCTTAGCATCCAATCAAATTTGAAATGAATTAATACAATCAAACGGAATATGCAGCCCACATTCTGTCCAGATACGATTTGCAAGCGCTGGATTCATAACCCAAAGAAATTTGCAGGTCCAAAGGAGGCTCTTTGAAAATTCTTCGATTGACTTTGTAAGAGTGTCAATATTCATTTGTTATTGTATTAAAAATGGCTGATTCAAACATGTGAATCCTCACTTTGGGTGTCATCATGTCTCTTACATATGCAAATGGCAACTGATCCTGAGGATTGAAGATTTCTAATTCATTGAATAACATGCAAGAAAATAGCTTCATTGGAAGGGTGTGCTTTCTCAATATCAGTGCAGTATCAGGCACATCTGTAATGCCAATAACACACAAAATCAAAAAATCAGTTAAAGAGAGAACCAACCTCAAAACAAATCTCAGATGCTATCACACTAAAACTTCACTATAATTGAGCAAAGTTGAGTTCTCATACCACTGCTGTAGGAAGCTTTTCAGAGCTCCAAGGTTGCAAGCCATTGGCACAGTAATTGTCCATTTGACATCTCACAACTATTTTGCTCCCCCCCACTTTCTCCATCTGACTATAAAAATGGCTTCCTCCATGGTATCACAGGAAACGATAAAGAATACCAAATGTAACCAATTACCTGGAAAAAGCAATAAAGGCCTTGTGCGTTGGGGCGCTGAAGGAGAATTGTCAATATGTCAACTACAAAATATATCCATCCCATGTTATTAATTTATTTTTGCACACAACTTAGAAACTAATTAGAAGCATATGTTAACAATAACATAGACAAACTTTAATATATGCTTCTAATTAGTTTCTAAGTTGTGTGCAAAAATAAATTAATAACATGGGATGGATATATTTTGTAGTTGACATATTGACAATTCTCCTTCAGCGCCCCAACGCACAAGGCCTTTATTGCTTTTTCCAGGTAATTGGTTACATTTGGTATTCTTTATCGTTTCCCTGTGATGCCATGGAGGAATCCATTTTTATAGTCAGATGGAGAAAGTGGGGGGGAGCAAAATAGCTGTGAGATGTCAAATGGACAATTACTGTGCCAATGGCTTGCAACCTTGGACCGAAGAATCGAAGGGACGAGAGCAGCTGGAGAACGCGGGAGCGCTGAAGACCTTCTGAGAGCAGCTGCAGCACCGCCGCCTCGGCCTGGGCCGCGAGGCCTGCCTTCCGGGGCCTGGCTTCAGCCATGGCCCATATAGATCCTTCTCTTGGGGACGCAGAGAAAGCTTTTTCTGACCTGGTAAAGTCTCTGCCCCCTGCCCGACCGAAACCAGCAACTTCAAAATTCGTCAAGAAACTGGATATTCTCCAAGAAGTTCAGCTACCTCCATCTCTTCCTCGAATGGCAGCTCTATCATTAGCAGAAAAAGGGCTCATAGGGCAGTTTACAGGCTTATGGCCTTCACCAAAGACAGTCCAGCGATGGGTGGAAAGGAATTGGTCCGACAAAATACAAGGAAAGATCTCGATTCGCTTCTGTGGCAAAGGCTACTATACCTTTCATTTTGAAACCAAGGCAGACAAGGATTTGATATTCAGGAACGGGCCCTATTTTATGGACTCTCGAGGGTTATATCTGAACAAGTGGACCCCTGACTTCGACCCTGAGCTAGATATTCCTAATGCGGTTCCGGTTTGGGTCCGTCTTCCTCATCTGCCCTTGCATTGTTGGGGAGACGAATCGGTCAAAGCAATTGGGAATGCAGTAGGTAAATACATTGACAGAAGCGAGCCCAAAGATAACATGCAAGCCTGTGCAAGGATTTGCGTAGAAGTGGACCTCGGAAAAGGCCTGCCAGAAGCCATCAAGCTGAAGGTGGATGACTGGAGCTACATACAGCAGCTGGACTACGAGCAAATACCCTTTAAATGCAAGGTATGTCACGAATACGGTCACTTTGCTAATAGATGCACTAAAGTAACTAATCTGGAATCTGAAGACCAAGGAGGACAATGGGAAACTGTGAAAAAAAAGAAAGCAGCACCTCAGTCAAAACAAGATCCATCTTCTGAACATCCGGGCTCCTCCTCCCCCCGCCCCACCTCTCCTCCTCTCAATCCTCCTGGACCTTCCCAAGAACCCTCCTTCCCCTCATCCTCCAACCCTTTCCTTATTTTATCCTCTGATGATCCTCAGACTGATCAGCCCTCTCTGGAACTGACCGATCCTCCCTTGATTTCCTCGACCCCCTCTCAGCCCTTCACCGACCCCCCCCCTCCCAGAACCACCAGAAGTTCTTCAAAAGACATTGGCGCCTCCAGTGACATCCACAAGAAGCCGGGACCAGGAAGAAAGTCAGCCAAACAGCATCGGGAAGAAAGCACGCAAAAGGATATAGCTCTAGGGATCCAAACCCCTATGGACTCTTTCATTACAGGATCCCAAGAAAAAGAAACAGTAGGAAAAGACCATGAGAGGCGAGCACCTCCTCGCTCGAATGCCTCATGATGAAGCTTTTATCTTGGAACAGTAGGGGTATGGGGCACCCCTCTAAATCAGCTGCCCTACGAGATCTTCTTCAAACAGAAAGACCTGAAATTGTTCTGATTCAGGAAACCAAACAAAGTCAGAGCGAAATGCAAAAAATTGTAGATGCCCAAAAAAACTTCTCAGGGGCCAGTAGCAACTCCAGAGGAGCTTCTGGAGGTATTACAACCATGTGGAACAATCAGTACTGGGACTGTAAGTCTTCCGTCCTCAATCAAAACTGGGTAAGGACTAATCTTAGTAACAAGGAAGAGAGCTGTGACCTCATCATTTATAATGTTTATATCCCCAATCATTATCGGGAAAAGGAACAGTGCTGGAAGGAACTGAAGGAAGATATAGACAATGAGCAGAATACAAATGTCATTCTAGCTGGAGACTTCAATTTAGTCCTCCATGCGAATGAGAAAAGAGGGGGCAATTTCACCCCCGACTCCTTCAGAAGACAGATGGAAGTGATAATGTCCGAACATGAACTGATGGATATCATCCCAAAAAACAGAAAATACACCTGGAATAACAGAAGGTTGGGGCCAGGCAATATCATGGAAAGATTGGACAGAATTTTGGTTAATGTCTCCCTCCTTTCCTCCTTTGCTGCAGGCCACACAAAAATTCTCAGTGCCACAGCTTCAGACCACTTTCCCATTCTCTTAACGCTGGACTCCCATTCTCAATTGGGACCAATTCCGTTCAGGTACAATCCTTTGTGGAGAGACAACGCTGAGGCCGAAGCTATCATAGAAGCAACATGGAAGCATCATGTAGAAGGCTCCCCAAGCCATATATGGGAAACAAAAATCAGAAATACAAGGAAAGCTCTCAAGGACTGGGCAAAAGGCAGCTATCAAGAGCCAGAAAAAATTAGGAAAAAAATACAGCAGGACTTGGAGGAAATCCAAAAACAAATAGAAGATCAAGGATTCACCCACCAGCTGAAAAGCAAAGAATGGGAAGCTCAAGGGCAGCTAATGCAAATCAAGAGAGCGGAAGAAATTAAGTGGAGAATTAAATCGAGACAACTATGGCTGAAAGAAGGTGACAAAAACACGGCTTACTTCCACAAGCAAGCCACTGCCAGAAAAACAAGAAACAATGTAAACACTATAATGGATAGTCAAGGCAGCCAACATAACGACCAAGAATCCATCAAAATAGCTGCCTCCCTTCACTACAAAAGCCTCCTCACGGAAAATCAAGGAGAAGCTGACTATTCGGCGCTTTTACAGCATCTACCGGAAAGAATCTCTTCAGAGGAGAATGACAGTCTAAATCGAGAAATAACAGAGGAGGAAATCAGAAAAGCTATCTGGACCCTGCAACCGGACAAGTCTCCAGGTCCAGATGGGTTCCCAATCAATTTTTACAGGGATCATTGGCACTTGATTAAAAAAGACCTTGCAAAGATGATGAGGGGAATTCAAAGAAAAGGGAAAATGGGGGGCTTCACAAACTCAACATTCCTTGCCCTCATTCCCAAGGAAAACCGCCCCACTTCCTTCTCCAGGTTTCGACCAATTTCATTGTGTAACTCCTCTTATAAGATCTTCACAAAAATTATAGCTACTAGGCTCCAACCCCTTCTTCCTTCCCTTATATCCGAAAATCAAGGAGGTTTCATGTCAAACAGGCAAATTCATGACACCATCACCTTGGTTCAAGAAGCCATTCATTCCAGCACATCAAGGCAAGAGAAAGGTTTTGTTCTTAAGCTCGACTTAGCCAATGCCTTTGATCGAGTAAGACACTCCTTCTTGTTTGCTGTCTTGAGGAAAATGGGGTTCAATTCTGCCTTCATTAGCACCATTGCTGCTTGTATCTCAGGTCCCTGGATTTCGCCTCTCATAAATGGGCGCCCTTGTGAAGCATTTCAATCCTCAAGAGGGTTAAGGCAAGGTTGCCCTCTTTCCCCTTATCTTTTTATTATTATGGCTGAGTCATTCAGCAGTACTCTAGATCACAATAGAAGAGCTGGCCTCATCTCTGGTATCAAATTCGGAAACGGAGTTAAGAACATCAATCACTCCCAATTTGCTGATGACACTCTGCTCATCGGAGGAGCTTCCACTACTATCGCAAGGCGCTTCAAGACCCTTCTCGACCAATTCATGGAGTACTCAGGGGGAGAGGTCAACTTTCAAAAAAGCTGCATCTATGGATGGAATATCTCCAATCAAACTGCTCACAGCATAGCTAACATTTTTGGAGTTGCCTACAAAGCAAACTGGGATCACTTCACCTATCTTGGGATGCCGGTCACCCTGGGTTCTTTAAAAGCCGCTACCTGGAATGAAATAATAGACAAAGTCAAAAGGAAGATTCAGCAATGGGGAACTCAATGGCTTAATCCAGCAGGCAGATTAATTCTGCTCAAATCAGGTATATCCTCCTTACCTCTATATCGATTTACTCTTTACCAAGCTCCTGCCACATTTTATCACAAGCTGGAAACTGCCCTCCGCAATTTCTTATGGCAAGGAGGGAAAAAAGAAAAAAATAGATTCAATTTGGTCAGTTGGAAAAGCGTAATCCAATCTCAGGATAGAGGTGGTCTGGGAATTAGAGCACCTAAAATCCTAAATCTAGCATTTGGGATCAAAATGGCCTGGAGGTTAATTAATGAGCCAAAAGCTTGGTGGAAACAGGTCATAGAAAGCAAATACCTTACCGGCAAAAGGCAAAGACTTCTTGAAATTGACATTCCCAGCAGAGACTCCACTAAGATTTGGCATCTCTGCAAGAAAGCAATTCCCATCCTCAAGCAAAACATCTCAAAGATCCCTGGGGGAGGGGACAGCATCAATTATGCTACTGACAAGATAATGGGTCTTCAACCTCTAAACACAATTGAAGAAGCCATCCCTTACATTCTCCATCTCAATAGTAAAGGCATTCAGAGGCTTGATCAAATATCAAAATGGGATGCAGATACAGGAGCCTGGATTAGTTGGGAATTTCCAGTCATCCCTTCAAATCTAGAACCAAGCTTCAAAGTCCTTCAAAAAAATCTCCAGAATAGAGCACCCATTAAAAAAGGAGCAGCAGATGGATTTCGATGGGATCCCACGGGCTCAAGCTACACCATCAAGTCTGGCTATCAATATATCTGCAACAGTATCTATCAGACTCCTATTTGGAACCAATGGAGAACAATCTGGAAATCCGAGGCCATTCCCAAAGTTAAATTTTTCATATGGCTGTTGTTAAAAGGCAAAGTCCTCACTTCTGAAAATTTAAGAAAGAGAGGGATCAATGGACCTTCAATTTGCCCCAACTGCTGCTCAGCAGAGGAAACCATCCATCATCTGTTCCTTGATTGTCCCTTCGCGAAGAGATGCTGGATCAACTTGTCCAACTTGGGCAATATAAATTGGCAACCCCAACAGAACATTGCAGAGGCAATTCAAGAATGGAGAAGGAACTGCCCATGGAAAGACAAGAGGAGCAAGATTGTCAAAAGAATTTGGGCTATCATACCTCACAATCTTCTATGGAAAATTTGGCTCACAAGAAATAAAAAAATCTTCCGAAACAAAGAGAGCAATGTCCGGATGACATGCAACAAAGCTCACATCTTGGCGCAAGAGACAATTGCAGCAAAATACACAGGAAAAATTAAAGCAGCAGATTACTCAGTGGAAGAGAGATCAGTTATCAGGCACATTATAGATCAACCAGGTCATCAGCAGGATACCCAGAGAACAGATAGACAGCATCAGGATCAGATTAGGGAGTGGGAAATTAGACTCCCAACCCAGGACTATAAGATGTGGATCCAGAGCAACAATTGTCCAATTTTATACTTCGATGGTGCTTCAAAGTCCAACCCAGGACCAGCAGGAGCGGGAGGAGTAATATTAAATAAATCAGGGGAAGAAATCTGCAGTTATGAATGGAGCCTGGGGAAAAAAACAAACAACATTGCAGAGGCCTTAGCTCTCTATCAAGGTCTGTTGCAATTAAAAAATCTGGGTATTAGAAAAGCTTTAGTTTTTGGAGACTCTTCTATAATAATTCGCCTCATGAATCGTAACCAGAGATCTCCGAACAGCAGCCTCCAGCAACATATTAGACGTATTAAACTCCTCCTCCAATTTTTTGAAAACATCAAACTTTATCATATCCTTCGCACGCTCAACATGGAAGCAGATAAGCATGCGAATAACGCAGTGGGAAAGCAGGAAGGTGCGTTGAGGCACAACAAAAGAGATACCTTCCAACCCCTGCCATGACTCAGGAAAATCCTGACTTTGCCCAGATTCGCAGGTCCATCAAGTGTGCGAAGGGCATGGCTTCTACAGCATCAGGACAATTTGCAGAGAGCATGAAATGCACAAGCAGTCAAATCCAAGCATCGATCCAAAGAATAATCTACCATCCAAGGAAAACAAATCAATACAGTGCTGGCCTGAAGATCGAAAACACTGCAACTGGAGATTGCATAAGAGATTTCGAAAAATATCTCATCACTTCCGAGGGTCCGGTTCCAGCTAGGCATTCAGTCTATCGTTGGATTCACTCTATAAATATGGGCAGAAGCAAGCCAAGAATTGTCACTCAAGGTTATGCGAAAGAGCAGCTACATCGGCCTGACGCAGGAGCTCTTGTTCAGAATCTCAGAAGAAACCAGTCTCTGGTATTGTTTCATTTTGCTTTGTTTAACTCCACTTTAACTTCTGTTGTGGTGTTTTTCAGGAACCGTCTCTGCAGGGTGGCTCGTTTAGCTGTTCCACCATCCCTGCTCTCTTCGCTCTCCCCTCATCGCCTCTGCCAGCCGCTCTCAATATCCTCCTCTCGCCCCTGCAGCAAGCTTCCCCCAGCTCCCGCCTCCCTCTTCTCCACCGTTCCCTTCTCTTATTCTCCCCTCTGCCCCATCTGCCCCTATAGTCTTCTGGTTCTTTCTGGCTTGCGCGCCTATTCCCCGCCCAATCTACCTTCTACCCTTGTCGCTCAGGAAGTGGGAATTATTACCTTCTCTGACAGCGTCTCCAATCTCCGTCTCCAAGACAGCAATTTCAACATCATTCTAATCTCTCCCGCCTTCTGGACTTTTTTCCCTTATTATATCTTCCTTTCTATGGCGCGCAGTGAGGATTGTTTACACTGTGCTGACCTTCAAGCTGAGCTTGAAGAAATAAGGACTCAGCAGTCACTGATAGAGGAAAAGCAGGGTCTGCTAGCTGCAAGATTAGAAGAGCACGACAGGCGCCTTGATGAGCACAGTAGGAGACTTTATGAACAGGACCGCATCAATACCGAGAAGTATAAAGCAGAAATCCAGCTCTTCATGCATAGGGTGTCCTCCCTCCAAGAGCAATTTGAGCAGCTCTCAAACCGCTGTGGCCATGTCGAGGAATCGCTCTCCACTCTGAAATTCTGGCTGGAAAAGCACACCATCGCCACCAGCTCCTCCAGTGCAAATCATGGAGCCAAAGATGAGAAGCCAGAAGAATCAACAGCAAGACACATACAACACATAATGATTGACTGAATGAATTTCAAATGTATTTTTCTGTTATCTTCCTTTATTAGAATCTATACTAGCGCTACCTCTAGCAGTAGTAGGAAAAAAAGTAATCTAAGGATCAAGGGGGCAGCCTCATTTTGTAAACCCCTTGCCTCCTCTCAGTCTGCGCAATCTATGTACAAGAGGATTCTACATCCTCGTTTTTTTTCAGAATATAATATATAGCAACCGACCATTTCAAAAAAAAAAAAAAAACATAGACAAACTTTAATGTACATTTTGCTGAATTTAACAATAGTATTGGCTTATTAGATTCTGTTTGGAACAACTTAGCAAATGAAACTAAAAATTTTGGGAGTTTTATATGCCATTTATGATTTTTATTTACCTTTGTTCTGCTTGTCCATTGCAAGTATTAGATCAAACTCTTTAAAGTCTGTAGGTGATATAGACCTTGATATAGAAGTTATCTCTATTCCACGTTTCTTGGCTGCATTCTTCATCTTGGGATCTGCAGGACCGCCCTTCAAATAATTTCAACATATTAATATGTGATACCTATTTATTGCATTATAATAGACAAAAATATTGATTCAATTAGCCTTGACCCATGATAAGCTAGAACCCACCTCATGGTAGTCAATAGTTCCAGCAGAGTCAATTTTGAAAGCTGATGTCAATCCCCTTTTCTACACAGCATCACGAAATACAGCCTTTGCAGTGGGACTCCGACAAATATTGCCTTCCAAGAACAAGAATAAAAAGAGATTATTTTCCTGGAGAGATTAGCAAATATTTTTTCAACTACTTAAGATATCTAAACTTGCAATGCTTTTATCATTCCCAATTGCAACAATAGGAGCCAATAACAAATCATTATCCTTGACAAATCAGATAATAATTTTTCCACAGCTAATAATCATTATCCTTCTTGACACTGATATGCATCACGGCCTTGAAAAAGCAATCATGAGCATTGAGATATCAACGGTAACTAGTTACTAGAATTTTTGCTTTGTAAAGGACTGAAGTAATGCATAACTCTACATGAAATATTTAGTTACCATGAATTGGTAATTATTCTACAATGTTTTTATGAAGAAGTTTATAGTGGATATTCTCTCATG
Organism: Pinus tabuliformis; assembly: GCA_031772625.1. Classification (NCBI taxonomy): domain Eukaryota; kingdom Viridiplantae; phylum Streptophyta; class Pinopsida; order Pinales; family Pinaceae; genus Pinus; species Pinus tabuliformis. Next base: position 1,053,462,310 of record CM062816.1, on the reverse strand, counting down.
TGATTGTTCTTTTTGTTCCATTTTCCACTGGCAAGTTAAACTCATGATTAAATATTAAAAAATCAACAACTTATGTAAACATGAAGCGGGCCCACGTATTTAAATGAAACTGAAATGCATCACTCAGCACTAAAAACAGAAAGATGGAAACCAAATCCTTGGCCCTAGATTCCACTAAAATGTTTCAGCTAGATTTAATGACTAAAGACACAAACATTGAGTGCAAAGAGCATAATAAGCCACACTCCTTGGTGACCGGCTCTGTTTTGACATGAAACTGACAACCAGAAACACATAAAAATAATCTAGAAAATACATACTATGGAGAGACCTTATGGAAGCAGTAAATTGGCCATTGAACTTAGAAAGTTCAGGCAATTGGAAGTAGCAAACAAAGTGATCATGTTAAGAGTCAGACCCTTGTTTCAATGGCCCTCCGCACACCATAGCCTTTGATTTGATTTCTTCCTTAGAAGCAGAAGGGCTTATTTGTTAAAGGATAAGCCCTAGTCCATTAAGATTGATCATTAAAGCATCTGCTTTCAGGGGTTGTATGATGGGGAAAATAGTTGAGACAAAGCCAAGGCCTTTCTGAGGTGAGATCTTACTTCCTCTCTCTTCCACATCCAAGGCTGGACCTTAATGTAATGCTCTGAGTTACCAGAAATAACTGGAGAAATACTAAAATACTAAATACACCAAATATAGAAAGGCAGTGTGGCTCAAAAGTATAATAATGATGAGACACATCTACATCTCTTAGAAATGGGAAAATATCTCTCAATAACCAAAATATTGAAAAATCATACACAACTGTGTGAGAATGGCTATAATAATCTCTTGTATATAGTAATTAGGCCCTCCTTATTCATGAGGACCCAGTTCCCCATTAATGTACCATTTCTTTATCTTGTGTCATCATGGCAAAGTTGTACCCTAACTAACAACCCCAGCTGCCCCGCAGCTTCCACCCAATCAAGAGTTGGCATTTAGCCCCTAGACTCCATACTAATTTCTCTAGCAATTTTACTCAGATCTGGTTTTATCGTAAAAACTGCCAGGATTTTGTCAACAGTTGGTCCTTAAACAGCAATGAAAATATTTAATGGTATTTCTGTGCTCAGTATAAATATTTAAGGCTGTTAAAAATATATTATCGTAGAGTTATTGTCTGTATGAATATTACTTACCTTGATGGACTTTGAGAATCTGAAAATGTGTAGAGAACCGCAAATTGAAAGCTCTTGGATAAACCAAAAACATGTCATAGATGGAATGGCAATGGGCATGATAAGCAGCGTGCCTATTGTGGCAATCAAAGCTATTCTACCTATGAGTTCCAAAATAAATCTAAGCATTGTTGTTTGATAAAGCTAACACCACTAATAGTCCCTGGGCAGCTCAATCGGCGGTGGATGTCCTATAAAGTCTTATGTAAAGTTTGTGGTCCAAAATCCTTAATTAACTTTGTGGACAGTGTGTGGGAGCGTGCATAGATTCGCCTAAAAGTTATAGTGGTAGTAGTCACAATTGACTCCATATCATGCGAATTCAAACCTGTACCCGGCTTAGTTGCTGATTCTTTTTTATATATATATATATATATCTATATATATATATATATATATATATATATATATATATATATATATATATATATATATATATATATATATATATATATATATATATATATATATATATATATAAGCAGCTGCTAAAACACTCTGATGATGTATCAGGAATCTAACAATGATAGGACAAGGGATAGCCATGCGGGTCTCTGCGTTGCAGAACTTCAATAGAATTTAAACAACGACGCACATAAGGATAGTGCACAGCCTTTAGTGTCTATGTCCTTTTGTATTTTTGACAGTTGGTTGTCGGTAACTAGCTTAACAGGTTGTAAAGTTGTTCAGTGATATCCACTAATTCTGTAAGCTTCACAATAGCAAGGCAAGGATGACAGAATCCCCTTGCGGGCACCTTAGGCTAGTTTGAAACTCGTCAGAGAGATGGTTGTCCAGTTATGGACAAACGATGATAAATATGTAGTCTATCATAGTAGTATCATTTTGTACAAAAGTAGCCCAATGAGCTATCTTAATTTTGTTGCAGTTCCATAACGTTGGTTGTTACCCTGCATTAGACCAGTTTAGCCTAATTGGTGGATTCCATATATTTCTGTAGTAACCGTGTACTAAATCTCATCGGATGTTCAGGAAACTGTACATCCTAAGTTTTAATAATCCTTAAATTAGAGGTATATATTGCAGTCATTTTTTTCATGTTTGAGTTCCACGGCTTTCAGCTCAAACTTAACTCTTTGATTATCAGGCACCCACCCTGGCTTGAGAGGTCACACCCATAGCATTAATAGCCTAAGGGGATATTGATTCACTAGTGAGGTTGGCGAAGTGTTAAGCTGTCCCCCAAGCTTTCTCACTGTGGGATACCCCATGCATATGGCACCAAGGAATGAGGCTAGGTGCACATCTCAGAGGATTTTAACAGAATAGTTATCCCTTAGACCCGGCACCTCAGTCGGAGGATGCAGCCCCTCACATCATGTTTCTTCTTGAAACGCTCAAAAGGGTAGAAGAAAATTTCTATGTCCTAACCGGACGTTCGCTGGTATTCAGGGATTACTAAAATTTGCTCTCTGCAATCATTGGGTGGATTATATGACTATAAAAATCTCCAGTGCCAGTTTATTATGATTTGTTCTAATAGAAACATAGATGAGAAATTGGGTCAAGGTTTTTAAGAATATAGAAGCTACGAAGAACCTAGCTCCTTTAGTTGAATTGAATAGAACTACAAAAATTTAATTCGCTCAAGTCAGGCATGATACAGAGAATTGTGCTTGGCTTTAGGCTTTGGATCTATAGTGTACAATATACTATAATCTTCTACAATTGAATGGCTGACAATAATGGTAGACGCTATGGAAGCATCATCGCGAACAATGACCGATACTGAATGAACTCGTTGAATCATTGGATGGACGGTACTCACCAAGGCAAACAAAGAGAACTCCAAAAGGCTTGGAGGTTGCAGATGAATCAGACGCCATGGACCTCAATGCTTCTCTTCATCCTCTTGGTGCTCCTCTTCGTCCTCCTGGTCTGCTGCAAGTTCGGATTAAACCTGCAAACTTTTGGCCTGAAATGAGATGATAAGTTGTGCTAAAAATGGGTGAAGGTGCAACAATTTGGGAGGGAGAAGCTTTCAGAGAAAAGAATGAACTACGAAAGAATGGGCAATGAATGAGGCTGCACACCATCAACTTCATTTGCCACCCACGGATTGATAAATCCACGCACTTCTTGGAGAGAGAGTATTCCTTTGTCAATGTAGACCCGTATTTCGATTGCGCTGATTGGTCATTGTCATCAATAAATTGATTACAAGGAAGAACTATACTAGATTTCTCAGCAAACCCATATCTTCCATATACATTGCATTCAAATTCATGACGTTTATCATCATTTGCAATATCAAGATTCACATTAGAGCCTTGGGATTTGTAGTCCTTACCTCTTCCCGTATGTTCTTCCGCACAATCCGAAGGTGTTAACTGCAGATTCTCCTTGCAAAACTCCTCCTGAGAAGCCCTCAATTCCTTGGAAGCCACACAAGCACATTTTCTAGATATATCTCCATCTGCTTTCCTTTCACTGTGTTTGCATTCAACAGGTTCCTTCTCGGGCCGATCATGCCCCTTTGGAACAAGGAATTTGCGGGGTTGAGCCTTGACCGAACCTCTTCCTGACTTTTTCTTCCTATTGCGAGGACTCTTGAAACGAGCGTTGGGACTCCGCTGATTTGGGTTTCCGAGGAGGGGCATTGAGCAAGAAAGTTTCCCTTCAGCAGGGAAAGATTTCTCAGCAAACCCATATCTTCCATCTACATTGCATTCAAATTCATGACGTTTATCAACATTTGCAATCTCAAGATTCACATTAGAGCCATGGGTTTTGCAATCCTTGCCTCTTTCTATATGTTCTTCTTCTTCTGTACAATCTGAAGGTGTTAACTGTAGATTCTCCTTGCAAAACTCCTCCTGAGAAGCCCTCATTTCCTTGGAAGCAACACAAGCACATTTTCTAGATATATCTCCATCTGCTTTCCTTTCACTGCATTTGCATTCAACGGGTTCCTTCTGAGGCCGATCATGCCTCTTTGCAACAAGGAATTTGTGGGGTTGAGCCTTGAAATTGACCAAACCCCAATCTGGGTAGTTAGCAGCACATCTCATAGATTTACATGAATGAATCCCAGAGGCATTAGCCAACGAAGGTGTTTATGAAATATTGGATTTCAGAGACCCACCAGAGCTTTTCACACACCCATTAGATGTTTTCGCACTAAAATTACCATCACGGTTCTCTCCCGCAATGGCAGCACAAGCAGGCTTGAGCCCATTGTTAATATCCTCTTCTTGAGACTTTTTCTTCCTGTTGCGAGGACTCTTGAAACAAGGGCTGGTACTCCGCTGATTTGGGTTTCCGAGCAGGGGCATTGAGCAAGAATGTTTCCTTCAGCAAGGAAAGCACTGGGTTCCAAAGAAAGGCATCGAGCAGGGGAATCCACTGATTTCGGTTTTCCAGGAGTGCCATTGATTTGGGTTTCCAAAGAGTGGCATTTCAAGTCAGTGTCGCTTCAGTTATAACCATATGTTTAATCCAACGATGGCAATTGTTTGAATCATCTAACATTTCAATCAAAGGGATTATAGCAAGACAGGTGTGATAAGAGGGGAGTTAATTTCATAGGGAACGCCTTACGGCGTAATTATCATTATTTCCCAACATTTGATAGCGCATAAGCTTATTAGAATTTGTATGGTTTATCACAAATTTAATCTTCTGCCATGAAATTAATAACTCTAGTAGTTTCGTGTTGTTTTGCAGGTATATTCTAATCGGTTAACAACAATCTACAAATATAGAGGAAACGTTAACAATTGTAATTATTTAATAGGATTTTTTTTTTTTGTAGAATTGGAGAAGTTTTCGAGCTATGAAAATGAGTGTTGTTGCACTATTGTAATATCATTTTCTATTAGAGTTTGAAGCTTCGAAAGGACTGAATGTACGAAGGCATTGGAGTAAATAATAGTTAGTTTTCATTTCTTAGGACTATTATATTTGACTTATTTCTTCATGTTTATTTCAATCTCGTTTAAATCTTGTGATAAATAGTATACTAACGATTGATTTTAGGATTGATTTTAGTATTATTGTTGAAATGATTAGTCTTATGCTAATTGTTGTTATGTTAATGTTATTTTTGCAGGGTTAATATGTTTTAAATTTAGACTAATAATGATTTATGGAGGACAATTTGTAGTAACAAATAACTATTTATTTGTTAATTGCAGCTTTGTCTTGATCTATTTTATGTTTTGTAGAGAGAAATAGGCACAATATAAATTTCACAATGAATTCATAATTAAATTGGATTTAAATATATGTAGAAAATGGTTTTAGTAACTTATTTATTAAAATAATTTCTCTCCATATTTGATTGAACTACTTATATGTTATTGAAATATTTTGATGACATGTAGGTCCATCTTAACTTTAGATCCATTTAGTATCCTTTCTCCTTCCTTTTAGATAATTAGCTCTTGATTAGGAATGAGGTTATCCTTCTCTTGATTAAGATAGAATTTCCTTCTCTGTCACTTAAACTAGGTTGCATTTGTGTTTTGCATTTTAATTCTTTTATTCTTTTAAAGTCTCCTTTTGCAAGAGAAATCCCCATTGTGGCTTGACCGAGCCTTGGCTTTAGTCACAACCAAAGGATCATGTTTTTTCAAAGACGTATCATACAAATGACTCCTTTCCCTTTAGTTTGTTAATCACAATTATCATCACTCATAAACAGAATTAAGGACATCATTATGCATATTATACATAGTAATTAACTTAATCTAGATTAACCCTATGCTAGTCTTAGCACACAGGTAAGTTGGAGACCCATTGAACCAGTCAAGGTTGCCATCCCAATGAAAAGGAGTGTAATTAGGACTTTGACCAGTAAATTCCTCCCATGTTGAGCCATGACATTCCTAGGCATCAACAAGGGGACAATTAGCTCCATCTTAATCCAAACCTGCTTGTAGAAAGAAACAAGCTTCTTTGAGGTGTATTCTCCTCCATTGTTAGATATCAATATCTTGATCATTTTACCTCTCAAGTTTTCCACTTCAGCTTTGAATCCTTGGAACTGTTGAATACCTCATCTTTTGACTTCAAGAGATATATCCATGACTTCCGAGAGAAGTCATCGATGAATGTCACATAGTATAACAAACCTCCAAGTGATTTTACGGGCATGGGACCACAAACATCAGAATGAATCAAGTACAAAGCTTCCTTAGATATGTTGTCACTTTTAGGAAATGGTTTCTTAATGTTCTTCCTAGTAGAATATCCTTTGCATACACCATCATTCTTTATTTATAGTTTAGAAACCCCTGACATTATTTCACTTAATTAAGGTGATGATCTGAAATGAAGATGCCCATATCTTCGGTGTCATAACTCACTTGGGTCTATTTCGTCATGTACTAATGCTTGATTTGGTTGAATCACAAGTCTATAAAGTCTTCCATAACGAATCCCAATAACCCTAACATCATTTATACTATATCCATTTGACCATACACGTATTTTGTGATCCATAAAAGCAACCCTATCTCCTTTATCTTCTAAATGAGAAACAAAGACAAGATTCTTTTTCAAACTTGGTACATAAAGGACATTGGTGAGAAGTATGTGGTTACCATATTCCACCTCTATGGATGCCTTTCCACTCCTTCGACTACACAGTTGTTTTTGTCTCCCAATTCAACCCTTTGAGATAACTTCTTCTCTGTCATGCTTGAAATATTCCCAAGCTCTCCGGTCATATGTCTTGATGCTCCACTATCTACCAGCCACATGTCATCATCATCTGCAAAGGAACATGTCAAAGTAGAATAGAAGAAGAAATCTTTTTCACCTTTGGACTTTTTCGGCTTTTCATCTTCTTATACTTCTGCTGTGGAAGCATGTTGTTTCTGTTTTATTTTCTTGTTAGCCATATTAGGACATTCTCTCTTGTGATGTACATATTCTTGACAACCATAACATTGTATCTTAGATAAGTCTTTCTTCTTCTTAGAGAAAGAAGACCCCTTTCTTGACTTCTTATGTTGAGGCTCAAACTTCTTCTTTCCCTTATTCTTGAAGTGAGCTGCAAGGGTTTGAGCTTCTTCATCTTGATGATCTCTAGTCATCAATTTTGCTTCTTCTTGAGCACATGGTGCCCATAATTTCTCAAATGAAGGAGCTTATTTCTAATTGAGTATGCGTATAACTTGCAAATGCATACCATGATATAGGAAGACCATTGAGTGTTGTAGTCACAAGTTCTTGATTGTGAATAGATTCTCTAATAGATGAAATTCGATCTTTGATTTGAGAAATCCTTATGAAGTATGAAGCCACAATGTCATCATTAGTCATATTTTTATTTCAGAGCTCATTCTTCAAACTCATGGATTGACCAACATTCTTGATAATGTAGAGATTTATTAGGGCATCATACATATTCTTGGAGGTATCATGCTTTGAAATGTAAGGAATAAGATGATCTCTAGTGGAGTCCATTATTAGACTCATTGTAGTAATATGATCCTCATTGAAATTCTCTTTTCTAGTTTCATCGGTCGGTTCAGTAGGATTTCTTGTAACAATGTCCAACACTTTGTTTTTTGCAAGAATAAGATCTATTCTGACTTTCCAAGCTCTAAAGTTTGATGCTCCCTTTAACTTGTTTTTGAATTTCATGGAGGAAGCCACAAATGTCAATGTACAAGGAGGAATTTAATAAAATTCTCTCTCTAGGTTTTATGCAAAAGCGATCTCAATGTACCTTCCTTTCGTCACCAAAGCTCTGATACCATGTTGATTTTCTAGTGCAATTAGGGTTAGCACAATATTTTTGAAATTCTGATAATTACTTTTAATGTAGGTGTTCTCTTAACTTGTTCCAATATATCATTCAACAGTTATACTTTATAAATTTAACAATAAATAACAATATAATATTATAAATCACAATGCATAAAAGAGATACAAGATTTACCCTGGGAAAAAACACAATGGGGAAAAATCCAACAACCTTTTCAATAGAGAAATTCTTCTTGTTCAATGAGAGACACACCTAGACCTTGGGTCAAACCTGATCTTCTCCTCCAAGTCAAATCACCTAAATTTATCGTATACTTCGCTCTTGATCTTTCACTTCCATAATTTCATCCCTTCTACAATACCAGTTGCCCCAGAATTTCATCCCTGCAGCAGTTGCCTCAGTAACCCAGAAAATTTTAGTCCCCTGCAACAGTTGCCCCGAAAACTATCAATCACACAGAGAGATTCCTTCACTCATGCGAGTTTCTAGAGAGAAATAGGTGAGGGAAAGCTCAACCTTCTTCTTTGTCCTCCTTGTCCTTTTCTCACTTGTCCAGAAACTGTTTTGAGAGAGGAATGTGAATTTCACAAATGAGGAGCTCAAGTTGCCTTTATATAGTAGTCTGTCTAGGGTGAATGGACGTGTATCTTGGCTAGGGTCAACTTGACTTGGAGGGAAGCCAACTAGTCACTTTTGGAGCCAAAAGTTTCGTTTCAAAAATTCAAATTTACATCTTTTAAAAGTCGCAATGGGACTGTGACTCAAAATAAATTTTCCTTTGACTCAAGCATTTATAAATATGCTAAGCCATGGAAGCAAAAGTTGTGGGTGTTGTTGCAGGGCGTAGGGATGGTTGTATTAGCGATTTAGGTTGAACTTATCCTCCCCGCTGCTACAACATCGACCACAATTTTCAATGGATTTTGCAGTCTTAAAATGATGGTAGAAATAAAAATACATCTGGGGGCGTATCTGAGTTTACATTGATGTCTGTATACATGGCTACAATAATTTTCCATTATAGATAACATGAAACATGTTGTGTATAAATCCACTAATAACACAGACAATAAGGTCTTGGTTTCAATTCATACACCACTAGGGTTGGAATTTCAAAATGAAACAACAAATTTGACATTTTTTTGACGACTACGTTCATAATTTATGCTTATTTTCATGAAACATTATTGGTTTTCATTATCTATTATCCATGAAATTTATGCAGAGCTTCATTTGAGTGCGAAGAAGTTGATTGTGAAATGTGTTTTCTTTGCACTCCCGCACAATCAACTTATTCCCACTCTCGTGCTAGCTGTGTCTGTCAGTATTTTTGAAATACTAGTTTCCAGTAGCACGTGTATTAACCTGGTGGCTTTTTTTTTCACTTGTTATGATTGATTATTAGCATGCACGTCTAGTAAGTGAACAATAGACATAATACTAATAAAATCCATATAGGGAAATTGTGCATAAATTCAGTTGAGTGAGCTACAAAGAAGGTTGACCTAAAAGATGCAATAACTAAGATGACTCAGGCTAAGTAAGAGGTGCCTGAATCCTCAGTAATTAATCTAGATAGTAATATGGTTAGATTTTACATGTTATTTGTTAGTTGATGGGAATCAACCACTGTAATTGATTCCTCAATGTAAGCCAATGTGTTTCACCAACTGCAACAACGAAAATTTGTCATCCTTGAATGGGATTTATTTTTCAACTAGGATAAGTTGACATGAAGATTGGCTTTGGAGTTTTACAATCCGTGAGTAGATGAATGCGTGAGCACGTCCATAGTCAAAGGGGCGAATCTCAATACTGTGAAGAGCTTTTATTGTGTGGAGGAAGCTTTCTCTTTATAGTGAAAGCTTCTTCCAGTAAAAGCTTCCTGCATATAGTGAAAGCTCTGAACTAATAATATTAATTAGAGATTCGTACATCTCTCCACCCTCCAATCCTTCGTACATAAAGGACCTGCAACTACCTCAGTTTTAGAATCATTGGGTAGAGCAGTAGCATATTAGTGTCAGTGTGAGAGCACTCACCTATCACAAAATTAGTTTTATTTTTTATTTTTTAAATGAATTGCACGCTGACAAATACAAAAAATAATGCCCCCACTAGGGGAATTATGTCCCATCAGATCTTACTCAGCTAAACGAAAACTAGAAATAAGATTTCCAAGAAATTAGAAATTAATTTTTTAATTTACTGAAAATACAAATATTTAGCATTTTACTAAAACTTTAGTTAAAATTGCCAAAAAATAACAAAATAATGCAAAGTCAATACACTTTGACCACTGAATGAATGCTACTATCCTAGCAAGCAAATGATAATAAAAATAACAAATAATATTAAAAAATAGATATTATCCATATATTATTTATGGAAGGAATATTTCACAAATAGTATAATATTATTTGTAATTTTCTTAAACCTCGAATTCCATACAATAAATTGATTTACATCGGGTACATAGTAAATTCAAATATTATAACGGTGGATGGTGCGGAAGTAAAGTCGAGCGTTTTGGTGGGTTTAGAAAATTTAAATAAAATTAAAGGGTATTAAGGGTAAATGTATAATTTACAAGATAAAAACATAATATTAACTATGTAAAATATAATATTAATTTGTACTAGTTTTGAATAAATGAAAAAATAATTAATTAATTAATTAAAATTCACTAAAATATTAGTTATAATTTGGCTTTTATGTAAAATGTTTTTGGTTCCAATATTGTTGAAGGGCTTCTAAATTAGACATAAATTAAGGCCTATGTCTTTAAATTAAACATAAATTAAGGCCTATGATCATCCTTTAGCACATTAAAACTCTCTTTTTGCATTAGATAATGTATTTGTAATTTTAATATATTCATTAGGAAGGTTTATGAATAATTGCATATTTGTGCCTAATATTATTTATTTTTGTGGAATATTATGAGAATATAGGGTAGATTATGAAGATTTGGAGGAGGAGATAATTTAGGGACTTGCTTCCTATTATAGGAAGATCAATATTAAATAATAAATCAACAAGATATTATGGAATTATGGCACATATTGTGGAACTCCAATGATTGAGAAAATCTAGGAATGTGTTCCTTCCCATTTAATGCAGATTCCTAGTATTGAGAACCATATCCACTGATCAATGGATTTTGGTGGGGAAAGCTTCCTCCTTTCATGGGGAATGATTCCTAATCATTTTGTATAAGTACCAAGTCGAATTTTCCTCTAGGGATAGATTTTTATTAGTCTTATTGTGGAGAGAACTCGTATTTCTGCAGCTCCATTCTATTTTCTTGCAGTGATGTAATTGTATTGATGAAAATAATGAATATTGGTGTCATGTTTAGATTCTAAATCTTGTTCTCCTCCATAGGTCTCTGAGTTTCCTTGGGCTTGGCCATCCCAGGAGCCTCAGATCCATTTTGTATCATTTTCTTTTCTTCTTTTCACTTCTTATTCACATGCATCTCTTGTTTTTATTTCTTTCCATTTCTGCATTTAGTATTAATGATTTCTTGTTGTAGGATTGGGTTAAATGGTTGATGTAAGTTCTTTTGCAAGATCACAAGCATCATTTCATCCTTGGAAAATCTTTGGAAGGTCATAGTAATCATTGAGCTACTTGGATTAGTCTTCTTATTCCCAAATCTAGATTTCTCGAACTCCTTTTTAGCAAAGAACAATAAATTTCTACTATTTTTTTGAGAATTCTAATGAGCTTCAATCGAGTTGGTTCCACTTGCATTAGATCAAAAAACATTATATTTAATAAAAAAAAGTACCGCATTTCATTTGCACTTGATTAGGTTAGGCATTTGATAGATTTACTAGCTCACTAGTTCTCGAATTTCTGATTTTTAGACTAAGTAATTTTCCGTTATTTAATAAATCTTTCCCATGTATAGATGAATTTGTAGATAGATGCAGAAAATATTGTGTGTTGTTGCAGGATATTCTACATTGTAGGGAAACCTCATCTCGTTTGCCTCATCTAAGCCTCATCCACCCATGTTGCCAAAGCAAAAATTGCCATTTCCATTTAGCAAATCTATCCATCTTGAAGCCCTTGCTTGAGTTCTCGGTAGTGTCCACCACCTCCATGTCTTATTCTTCCATTATCCACCTTTCCCAAGCTCCATTCCACCTTCTAGACCACTTCCTAAGATTTTGGCTTTCTTTTTGTAATAAAACAAGGGTTCTTGTAGACATCCTGTAGGAACTAGTACTTCCTATAGACATCTCGTAGGAAAACCTGTAGTGGTATGTTTGGAGTCTGAATTGAGAAAAATCATCACTAGAAGCCAGGATTAGGCCCCTACTTGCCCTCCAAGCCATTTAAATCATTGTACTCCTTTTCCTCCACACCTGTCTCCCCTGCCAAAGAGCCAAGCAAGATTAGCATTTACATTTTTCAAGCAAAAAGATAAAAAGGAAAAGGTTATTTTATATTTAATCATGCACACAATAGTTAGCACTCTCTAGATCAGATTCCATGCTCAGTTAGTTTAAATAATCACATGTGATAAATAAGGTTAAGTTATGTTTCTTTTACATTTAGTTCCTGATCTTTATGCAATTAGAATATGTTTCTTTCCTTGTACTTTATTTCTTGCAATAGGTTAGGGTTTCCATTTCAGTTCATTTTCTGCAATTACTTTAGGGTTTGATTTCAGTATATGCACTCCATTACATCATGACAACAAAGGAAGGACACATTGTATGCTGCACATATAATGCCAATACCTCTTAAGTTTGTACGAACCCCGGGTTGATAATTAAAATTTGGTAGCCTTGGGAGTTGCAACATTCTTGCTATAATATCGAGGCTCATCAATTGTAGTAAAGGAAGATAGAGATATGACAAATTGTTACTATTATGAGATAGTTGTGGAGCAACAATTTCTTTTTGGTGCAAAAATGTTTTCCAACAACCCATCATCATTCTATTTTTATTATTCGATTCCAAAGTTTAAGACAAGAAATCAACATTTCATCAAGATCATCAGTCTATTTTTATTATTCGATTCCAAAGTTTAAGACACAAAATCAACATTTCATCAAGATAAAGACAAAGGTTGAAGATGAAGAAAATGGGGGGTAGATTTTTCTGTTTGTAGGAAGAGACTGTGTTGTAAGGAAGCCTTAGAGTCTATTCGCAGTTTTGAAGGTCATTAAACCTTCTAGGAATTCATTCCTTATCTGTAGAGCCCTATGCTTCTTTATTTTTGTGTTTAAATTTCTCATTTTCCAACTCTTTAATTTTGTAATTATGAAAATAAATCTTTGTAGACCAAGTTTTATATATATTCGAGATTAATTAAATACAATATTTGATATAGATACTTTTTAGTCATTTATGCACAAAATATTTATGAATTTACAGAATATGGGGAATGAATTTCAATGAATGACTCTTCTTCATACCTTTTGAATATATATATATATATATATATATATATATATATATATATATATATTCAAAGTAAGTTTCGATAGAGAATCAAGGAAGAGCACGAGAGACAAACTTTTGATCACAACCTTGGGTTTCGTCTTGTGCATTACCATGGAAGTGTTAGGAGGCGCTTCAGGATCTCCCTCCTTCAGCGAAGTTTTAGCTGACAAAGGGAAGGGGCAGGAATCCACCAAACTCAACACTTACAATGCTTTCAAGAAAATTCCAACAAATAATTTGGGAGAGGGAGGGGCAGGTGATGAGCCCCAAAAATGGATAATTATATGGGCTCATTCAACCTCCTAATTCGAATTAATCCACCATTCTCATTAGTTTATTGCATGTTTTTTATTACATTTATGCTAATAGAGTGAATTGGATTAGTCATTATGCCAACAAGTCTAATGTGTGCTTTATGTAGTCTTTTTGGTCAATTTGGAGACAAAATCAAGGGTTTAAATGAGCACTTGGCAGCAAAATTCATGGAGAGGATTTGTAGGAAGGTGTCCCCTTCATTTTTTAGCCCTTACCTCGAATTCTCCACCATCAGCTCAGAGTTCAAGGGCCACCACATCAATTATCACAAGGGCAGCCGAGCAAGGGCTAGTAAAGTTGATGTTAACTACAAGTTTTGGCAGCCGAGTTCCTAAAGTTTAGGAGGGCTGTTGTGGTCCTCAATTTGTATAAATAAGAGGGCTTAGGGCCTCATTTGGGTTGGCAAAAGTTAGCTAGTTGGTAGTTCGATTTTAGTCATTTTTAGTCATTCTTTAGGCAGTAGGTTAGCTCTGCATTTCAGCACATTTTCAAGCTTTTTCTTGTTGACATTTTTTGGGATGTAACTATTATTTCTTGCTCAATAAAGATGAATCCAGCTTTTCACCAGCTCTAATCTTCCTTAGAAGGCTGTAGCTCTTGGGGTTGGGCCCAACTCAAGTGCCCAGTACCTCCTTTGTGTACTTTTATGTGTCTTTGCTGCATCCATAGAATAATTTCTGCTATTTAGATTAAAATCTTGCTTTGTTACTTAGGTTGTTTTTGATGATCAAAATAGCTTTTCATGTTTCAAGTGATTTAACAGGTTGGTAACAGAAAATATATTTGAAAAAGGCCATCAAGTAGCCCTTGATCTCACCTCTCCCTCCTTGGGACCATGAGCTGAGACCAAGCTGCCCTTGCTGCCATAAAAACACTGTTCTTGCTTCTTCATGCAATTTCTAGTGTTATATTCTTAGTTGCAAAAGTTAGTACCAGTTGTGATTACATGCTTAGATCCATTCTTGCTTGGTTTCCATAGTTGTTTTACATGATTTTCTGCCAATAAACTTCTGTTCATCATGCTTATGGTTTCTAGGTCAAATTAGGTTAAAGTAGCTAGATCTTTGGTTTTCTTAGTCTTTGTTTGATTAGTTTTGAAAAATAACGTGCAAATCACCTATGAAACCTCCTCTCCTACCCTTACCCCATCAATGAAACTTGCTTCATCCTCTAACTCAGGTTCTTGCCTCTCGTTCGCCACATTTTCTCACTTTGTCCTAAGCCCTACAGTCTCGTGCATCATTACTTCTCCTATCTTTGAACCGACCTAATCGCCTTAACCACTCCTCAGCCTCATGCACCAGGTCCTAGACCTCTTCACAGCCTCATCCAACCTCCATTTCCACTTTCCCACCGGTTTTTCCTCCATAAACCCTCAAAAATCCTCTCTCGACTCTTCCTGTAGAAACATCCTGTAGAAGCTACAATACATCCTGTAGAACCCCTGCAGACTTCCTGTAGAAGCTCACGAAAGCGGTTTCTTGAGATCCGATCACTGTGAAACTCTCTGGAAGGGTGCTAGGGACCCCTTAGGCCCTCTTCTCACCTTCCCAACCTCCTGCAAGCATTTCCTTTCGCCAATCAACCTTTGCACAGAAAAAATAGTCAAAGCACATGCATAATAACTCTGTGAAATTACTCAAAAATGAAAAAAGATGTTTTCTTCATATTTCTCTTCAGAAGGAGCTTAGTCACATGCATTTTACCTTTCTAGAAATCAATGGCATCCATTTCTATAGCTTTCATCCTTTTACTTGCACCAATAGGGTTAGTTGGTAAAACTAGGGTTTGCATTTCCATTCAGCTTTTTAGTTTCTTTCTGCAAGTAGATTAGCCTCCTTTGAGTTAGCTTTCATCCATCAGTTAAAAGCTTCTTCTAAGAGCTCATAGAAGTTGGCTTAAGCTCCTAGTGGACTTGTGCCAGCTGATCAAGTGACAGCCGTGGCAAGAGCTAGTACTTGTGCATATAGCACCGTCGCTTCCAAGTTTGTTACAAACTACCGGGTTGATAAAATTAAAGAAGGGATTTCCCGGAGTTGCAGCATTATTGCTGCAATACTGGGGCCCACCATATTTTTGGCGCCGTTGCCAGGGAAGCGTCAGAGTATTGGTGATTACTGCTTTTCTTCTATTTTCTACTACAACCTTCTACTAAGTAGTTTATTTTAGCAAGCATAGAGTAGATTGTTTCATTTCCATTCTACAATTTCATTTCCGCAAAAGTAGATTAGACATTTCCTGCTTTCATAGATTAGCATTTCAATTCCGCAATTTCATTTCTGCAAGCGTAGATTAGCATTTCAATTCCGCAATTTCGATTCTGCAAGCGTAGCCTAGCATTTAATTCCTGCAATTTCATTTCAGCAAAATAGATTAGTCCTTTCCTGCTTTCATTTCAATTCCGCATTTTCATTTCAGCAAGATAGTTAGTTGTAGTTCAATCTATTTTAGTTTTGCAGGTACAAGCAGGAAAAGAAAAAACGAAAATCAACCAAAAAGATTTCCTTTCATGTCTTGCAGGAGTAGAGATAAGTCAGAAAAATGTTTGCACAACACCCCCACTGCTTCACACAGCCAACCTTCTCTCTTCTTCAATGGCTGTGATTAAGAAGAACCCCTGGGTGGACAACAGGACATATTTGAAGAACCTCTAGGGGAGAAGAAGAAGAAAACATTCCTCTGGAGCAAATGGCTGGAAACCGAAATGATGGGAGCAATACCTTTTCTTCCAACTCATCCATTGAGGGTGAAATTGGAGACATGTGGGAAGATTGCAAAAGAGAGGTAAGGCAGATGCTTGACATGCATATCAAAAGATATCGAGAGGAAGTTGAGAGGGCTTTGGCCATCTTTTGTCCCAGGTGCACTAGAAAGCATCCTAGGAATGAATGTTCGTTGCACTCCATAGAAGTGTGTTTTGTCTGTGAAAGAGACCATCCTACGAATTAGTGCCCTTCCTTGCCCAGAATTAAAACTGCATATCAGAGGGCCAAAGGAGTCACTGAACCACTCTATTATATGAATCAAAGGAGGCCACATGGACCCATAACTTACCAGCAGGGAATGCAAGGGACATCCCAGACCTATTATAACCCCTATCAAGCCACTTCCATGCCTTCTTGGGGTCCCCCTGCTCATCCTTCTTGGTCCACACCCCCTCCTTGGTCGTATCCTCCTCAATATCATGCTCAACCAGCTGCTCATCCATTTCACCCCTACGCTCAGCCACAACCTCAGTGGAATGCACCTCATCAGGAGTGGAGACCCCAGTACAACTCTCCTCCCACTCCTTTGCCTCCACCACCTGCCCAACCACAACCCCATCCACATCCATCTCAAATATACACCCCCACTCAACTACCCGTACCACCATTTCCAAACCCGCACATTGGAATAGCTCAACCCAATTACAATGTGGAGGCACAACATTTCCAAACAACTCCTTTTGAGCTCAATGATATTCACCATAGCTCAGGAAGAGTACTACAAGAAAGAGATTATATTGACAGCATTGAAGGATCACATCCAGCAAAAGAAGATTCAAAAGAGGAGATCAAAGAACCATGGGCTGCACTTGATAAAGAGAAGAGATCAGAATCAGAGATCGAGAAAGCTCCCTCATGGTTACCATCAAATCCTCCATGTAGTCAAGAGAAAAATAAGAAAAAAGAGGAAGATGAGAAGGTCATGGTAGAAGGTGACATGAAACATGAACCAGATCAACAAAAGGACCAAGGATATCAGAGCTATATTGAGATATGGTTCCAGACGGTCACTAAGTTGCAGCAGTACCCTCTTCCTTGGCTATGTTTGATCCATTCAAAGTCAGATCATTTGGTCTCTGAATTTCGGATCCCTGTCAAAGCATGCATTTCAAGCCTCCACATCATTTTGTCTCTAATATCGATGTGCACATGGCTCCATTGGAAGTATTCTTATACTTGAAAATAATTTTGTTTTTCAAGTAGGGTAGGGTAGAAAAAAGAAAAAATGAAAATAAGAGGAAAATAAAAATCTAAGGTGAAAACCTCCTCGGAGGCACCTCAGATTGGCTCATTGATTGAAAACCTCCATGAGGTGGTCAATGGGTTGGAAATAAGAGAAAATAAAAAGAGAATAAGATCCCTGGGTGAAAACCTCCCTTGGAGGCGCCCAGGGCAGGCAATTAGGGTGAAAACCTCCATGAGGCACCCTAGTTGTTTAAAAAAAAAAGAGAAAAAGAAAGAAGAAAAGAGAAAAATAAATAGAAACCTAATTTCCATTGAATAATTTCAGGTTGCGGTAAGGATATTGCAGGTTAGGAGGATCACTCAAAACAAAGACAAAGGAAGTTATGTGCCTTCTACAGGAAGTTCTGTGTCTTCTACAGGAAGTTTTGTGTCTTCTACAGGAAGCCTACAAACAAGCCAAAATTGATCTCCGAAGAGGACCCGAAGGCTGGGAATATGTCCATGAGGCCTGCACACATCCATGTTTCCATCCCTCACCCTTCTCCATTATTTTTTTTTCATCTCATTGTGCTTCTTTCCTAAAAACTGTGTTCTACAGGAAGTTCCTGTAGAAATTACAGGAAGCTAGAAATGGATTTCAAAAAGGGAGTTTGGCGAACATGATAGCTTCCTAAAGGGTTCATAAGTCCTCCTACAATCCTCAAACCTCTCCTCCATCATTTCCATGCCTGCATCACAGCCCAAGCTCATTTTTTCTTACCATGCAAAAAACTGCAGAATGCTTGGAAGCAAAAATGCATAGTGCTGAAATTTGTTTTTTTCCTTAACTTGAAAACCATGCATCCATTTACAAAAATGTTACAGGGGGAGTTGTATAGGGATGATGGCAACATGCTCGAGAAATTTCAGCCAATTCCGATGCACGGTTTCCAAGAAATCTGCTTCCATCACTGTCAGCCATTTTTGCATTTTCTCCATATCTGTGCATCCATTTCAAAACATGTTTCATGGGAAGATGCATATGGGTGATAGTAACCTACCCAAGCAATTTCAACCGATTCCGATGCACGGTTTCCAAGAAATTGACCCCTGTAATCTTAAGCCATTTTCAGTTTTTTTCGATATCTGTGCATCCATTGACCACAATTTTGCTATGGGAGGTGCATAACATTGATAGAAGCATGCTTAGAAAGTTTCAGGTCAATTCGATCTATCGTTCGGGAGCTATGGAGACAACAAGTTGTTGTCCTGCAAAGATCCAACATCAACAGCATGAAGGTGCAAATCTGAAGGATGAAACTGACTTCTGCAGCTTAGATGCGGCCAGAGGATACATGCACAAGAAAAATAACCACACATTAGACAACAAAAAGCTTATAGCATAAAGGATCCAAGCATGCAACAATGAAATATGAGCATGCAGCAACAAAAAGGACCAAGCAACACGTCGACTTATAGGTATGTGTCTAAACCAGTTCCTCTATCTGCATCTATATGATTCGAAAGTGCATAAACGAATGAAATGGCGGGATTAAGCCAGGAATCTAGCAAAGTTAACCCGACAGTTTCTTGTCCAGTTCTCTAGCGCTCAGCCGGAAATCATGCAGCATACGTGTATAGTCAACTCACGTGAAATTTAAAAAACAGGTAGTGTTGGCTGTTTGAACTCCAGTGCAACTGATGTCAAGTGATTAACAAGAAGAGAACATACAGTTCATAACAGCACTGCAGTCTGCATGGGGCCAGTGCACATCTAGCCACCTCATCTTTTCACATGAATCACACTGCAGTTAAACGATGCTCGGCTGAAACTCTCACCACTCTTTGTTCAACTGCGGTCACAACTGAAGCACACGTCCACCACTTCCAGATCAGTTAACCAGTGGTCCTCTGCAAGATTCCTGCCTGATTTCTCGAGATTTCTGCTGTTTTTAAAAAAAATCTCCCGCCTATCGGGCTCTACAGGAAGTGCAGTTTCGTTCTACAGGAAGGCTTCTACAGGAAACACAGAAAACAACCATGCAGAAAGAAGACCTAGGATTTTCAACGAATTTCAAGCTCAAAATGAGGTAGGATCGGGGAAAATTCTTTGTGCATGATTTGTTGGTGCAAAATGGTGAATTGAACACGACATTAAATTGAAAAATGAGAGTAAAAAAAGTCTGCCTGTGCATTGAGAACATTGGAAGTTTGCCTGCATGATTCACTGAGTTTACCCATTTTTTTTCTTCTGCATCCGAAATCTCCTCATCAGTTTAAAAAAATAAAAATAAATAAATAAATTCCCTTGCAAGGAAGACATGTAGCAGTAGAGACCAACTTGTGTGTGTGGAAAAACTCGAATTTACATATCTATCAATGTGTTGAAAAAACCAGTGTCCTTATGCTCTGATCTGTAAAAATTTTCTTCCATAAATAGAAAAACCAATTCGAGGCGACAGCAGTTTTAACACAAGGGAATTACTGCCATTTGATGTTGTAAGGAGCACATGAAAAATTCCTTATTTGGTCTCAAAAAAAGAAGAAAATTCAGCTATCCTCTGTCGTAGTGAAATGACTGTTTTCCTGAACATTTTTTTTTTTTGGCTAAAACACAAAATCAACACCATGCCAACTGAAGAAATTGAGAAGAACATTGATGAGGGAGCACAAGACATTCAAGCATAGGGAAAAATAGAGGAAGAATAGAAGGAAAAAGAGGAATTTGACATGACCGCTGAGCATGAGACAGAAAAGGAGACAACAACAAAAACAGAGAGGGTGAAAAAGGAAAAAGGTTGGGAAGAAAAAGGCCAAGAAAGCCCAAATGAAAGTTGTCACAACCAAGGCAACCACACAGAAATTAAAAGGAAAGACACATCCAGCCAAGCAGACCGAAACAGTTGACATCGGACTTTCTACAGGAAGCATGGAAATAGTTTCTACAGGAAGCATGAAAACAGAACAGCAAGAGGAGAAATCACCTGAGATTTTGGCCAGGGAGGCAGCAGCCGTGCTTGCCACCATTAGCACACCTCCAAGACCAAAAAGGAAGAGAAAGAGGCAAACCTCCATGTACTTTAAAGCGAGGAGGAGCACACAGATCAAAGTAGGCAGACCCCAGCCACAGTCAAAGGAGCAAATTGTCATTAAGGACACAACAGCTAAACAAAAGGAGGAGTCTCCTTCAAAGATATCCATCACCTATGAATGAGGAAGCCAAAAACCTTCACTTGGAGAGAGAGAATTCAGATGATGGACTCAAAGACAGCTCTACAGGAAGCTGAGACAGTTCTACAGGAAGCTGAGAATTCTCTACAAGAAACTCGGGCTAAGCTAAGAGAGATTGAGAAATTGGAGGAAAAGGCAGCCAAACAATCATAGGAAGAAGGAAAGACAAGAAAACATCTGATGAATAGCAAAGAGAGGACAAGCTGCCGGCTGAGGTTGAGGCACTAACAAAACTGCTACAAGAAAAGGAGCACAGGCAGTGGGAAGAAGTAGAGAGAAAAGCATGGTTTCATGACCGAGAAGAGGACATCACTTTAGAAGCTTGGCATGACAGGGAGGCCACTAGGGCCATCAAAGATGAAGAGATAGATTAGTTGCTCAGAGGATGAGCAACACTTTCAGTAGGGGGTGATGATGAGCCCCAAAAATGGATAATTATATGGGCTCATTTAGACTCATAATTCGACTTAATCCACCATTCTCATTAGTTTATTGCATGTTTTTGATTACATTTATGCTAATAGAGTGAATTGGGTTAGTCATTATGCCAACAAGTCTAATGTGTGCTTCATGCAGTCTTTTTGGTCAATTTGGAGACAAAATCAAAGGTTTAAATGAGCACTTGGCAGCCAAATTCATGGAGAGGATTTGTAGGAAGGTGTCCCCTTCATTTATGAACCCTTACCTCGAATTCTCCACCATCAGCTCGGAGTTCAAGGACCACCACATCAATTATCACATGGGCAGCTGAGCAAGGGCTAGTAAAGTTGTTGTTAACTACAAGTTTTGGCAGCCGAGTTCCTAAAGTTTAGGAGGGATGTTGGGGTCCTCAATTTGTATAAATAAGAGGGCTTAGGGCCTCATTTGGGTTGGTAGAAGTTAGCTAGTTGGTAGTTCGATTTTAGTCATTTTTAGTCATTCTTTAGGCAGTAGGTTAGCTCTGCATTTCAGCACATTTTCAAGCTTTTTCTTGTGGACAATTTTTGGGATGTAACTACTATTTCTTGCTCAATAAAGATGAATCCAGCTTTTCACCAGCACTAATCTTCCTTAGAAGGCTGTAGCTCTTGGGGTTGGGCCCAACTCAAGTGCCCAGTACCTCCTTTGTGTACTTTTATGTGTCTTTGTTGCATTCATAGAATAATTTCTGCTATTTAGATTAAAATCTTGCTTTGTTACTTAGGTTGTTTTTGATGATCAAAATAGCTTTTCATGTTTCAAGTGATTTAACAAGTTGGTAACAGAAGATATCTTCGAAAAAGGCCATCAAGCAGCCCTTGATCTCACCTCTCCCTCCTTGGGACCATGAGCTGAGACCAAGCTGCCCTTGCTGCCATAAAAACACTATTCTTGCTTCTTCATGTAATTTCTAGTGTTAGATTCTTAGTGGCAAAAGTTAGTACCAGTTGTGATTACATGCTTAGATCCATTCTTGCTTGGTTTCCATAGTTGTTTTACATGATTTTCTGCCAATAAACTTATGTTCATCATGCTTATGGTTTCTAGGTCAAATTAGGTTAAAGTAGCTAGATCTTTGGTTTTCTTAGTCTTTGTTTGATTAGTTTTGAAAAATAATGTGCAGAGCACCTATGAAACCTCCTCTCCTACCCTTACCCCATCAATGCAACCTGCTTCATTCTCTAACTCAGGTTCTTGCCTCTTGTTTGCCACATTTTCTCACTTTGCCTTAAGCCATACAGTCTCGTGCAACATTACTTCTCCTATCTTCGAACCAACCTAATCGCCTTAACCACTCCTCAGCCTCATGCACCAGGTCCTAGACCTCTTCACAACCTCATCCAACCTCCATTTCCACTTTCCCACCAGTATTTCCTCCATAAACCCTCAAAAATCCTCTCTCAGCTCTTCCTGTAGAAACATCCTGTAGAAGCTACAATACATCGTGTAGAACCCCTGCAGACTTCCTGTAGACGCTCATGAAAGCGGTTTCTTGAGATCCAAACACTGTGAAACTCTTTGGAAGGGTGCTAGGGACCCCTTAGGCCCTCTTCTCACCTTCCCAACCTCCTGCAAGAATTTCCTTTCGCCAATCAACCTTTGCACAGAAAAAATAGTCAAAGCACATGCATAATAACTCTGCGAAATTACTCAAAAATGAAAAAAGATGTTTTCTTCATATTTCTCTTCAGAAGTAGATTAGTCACATGCATTTTACCTTTCTAGAAGTCAGTGGCATCCATTTCTATAGCTTTCATCCTTTTACTTGCACCAGTAGGGTTAGTTGGTAAAACTAGGGTTTGCGAGGGTTTGCATTTCCATTCAGCTTTTTAGTTTCTTTCTGCAAGTAGATTAGCCTCCTTTGAGTTAGCTTTCATCCATCAGTTAAAAGCTTCTTCTAAGAGCTCATAGAAGTTGGCTTAAGCTCCCAGCGGACTTGTGCCAGCTGATCAAGAGACAATTGCGGCAAGAGCTAGTACTTGTGCATATAGCACTGTCGCTTCCAAGTTTGTTACGAACTACCAGGTTGATAAAGTTAAAGAAGGGAGTTCCAGGAGTTGCAGCATTATTGCTACAATACTGGGGCTCACCAGTAGGAAAGAGGTCATATAATCAACCAATCCGTCTACCTGTAGGCTCCCATGGGAAAGCCACAACTTAATCACAGTTAGAAAATCCTTACAAACCAAAGGCCAAGAAAATACCAAATTTGGAAAAAGAGGATATGGATGTTGCAACTTACAGAGAATTTATGTAGGAGCACACAATCATCTGCAAATTTATGAGTTTATAGCCTACGAAGAAAGCTCTACGTTAGTGGATCCAAGTGAAATAATAGTCGAAAGGAGGATTTGAGCTCCAACTTAGCTCGAAAGGGTTCTTCATAGTGATATTCAACTTGCTAGAGGCTAAGGACCACATATTCGAGGGAGGACCCTATTTTTTCAACTCAACAAGGCTCTCCATGAGATATTGGAAATAGAACTTCATGTTGGAGAAGGAGGAATTCATAAGAGTCCTAGTTTGGATCCGATTATACTCCTTTCCCATTGACTACTGGTCTCCATCTATTCTCAAGGTGATAAGAGATACACAAGGTGAATATATTAAAATGTCAGAGGGAACCAGGGCTGGACGTTATGTTTCCTATGCCCACATATGCACTTATTTGGACGTCTCAGGATCTCTCCCAGACTCCATTAAGCTAGTCTTCATAGGTGAAACCTAGCTATAGAGCATTGATTATGAGCACATCCCCTTCAGATTTTGCAAATGCCATGAGCATGTTCACCTCTTCAGGGATTGTCCTCAAAACGCCTCACAGGTCGCTAACCCCCAAGCTTAGTAGAAGGTAGATGACCAAGGTTTCACAAAGATAACTTTATGCATAGGAACAAATAGAAGCCACAAGGAAAAACTACCCCACCAAACAAAGGCAACAAAAATAAGTTTTAAACTCTCGGTGAAGAGAAATAAGAACATGAAAAGGATCACATTGAAACTAAAATTGAAGCAAGCAAGCAAACACCCCTCCCACCATCATAATAGGAGAAGTAACTGGGTCCCTTGGCCATCCCAAGCTCAACAGGGTAAGAAACTGAAGACATAGAAATGGAACTTGAAGGTAACAACAACTCATCAGAGGACAAGGCGATTGAAGAAGTGATGGGGGACATGGATCTCAACAAAATCATGGAAGTTTTGGATAAGAGGGGATTGGAAGCCATCCCACAGGATTACCTTCAAAAAATAGAAGTTGCATACCTCTATCAAGAAGAGATAAAATAAGTTATGTCTAAGAGACAATATGGATATCTTTCCAAGATTGGTACCAAATCTCACATCCAAGCTAAATAATATAATCCCAAAGGAGTAGGAAGGAAGTGTGGAAGGAAAACCACTTGTCAAATATTGCAGGAGTTGGGAGCAAGTTTTATCAACGAAGGAAAGGTAAGGGCTCTAATATTAACTCGAAAACCTTCCCAATGAAGTTGATTTCAGGGAATATAAGAGGTTTTAATGAACCCACAAAAAGGAGAATCCTTAAGCAGAAGATCATGACATGAAAACTAGAAATAATTTTCATATAAGAGGCAAAAGTAGGGCTAGAAACAACTCCTTCCATCCAAAAATAATGTTGGAAGGGTTACGATAGTTTTGATACAATCGCTAGAGGCAAGACGGGAGGCCACCTCATTTTATGGAACAAAATTTTGTTGGATCTTAAAACCACCATTGCAGCTCCCAACATCCTATATGTATTTTTCCAAATTATTGGCACTGTGGAAATCCTATGTGTAACAAATATCTACGGGCCTCACTGATTCAAATAAATAATCAACATGCTAAACACTCTGAAAATTATTCAAGAAGTGTTAAAATTGGAAACTAGGGCCAAATTCCACCTTGGGACAAGTCATATGATGGAGATGATTATTGCATGAGATTCATCTTTTCGAGAGGTCCGAGACTGATATAAAGATCATCTTATTCAGATAAGCAAAAGTGTGATTTTGAATTTATTCTCTCACATGTACAAATTGTTTAGGTTGGCCTCAGCGTAATGTAAGCTCAAGAAGTCCAATAGATGTGTCTCTTCACCCACAACAAAGTGTATAAATAGAAGAGACCTCACACCTCATTTGGACATCGTTCACTCACACATCTTTCTATCTCTTCATCAAAATGGTTCCTATAACTTGGGCATCTTCTCTCTCTCTCACACACACGTGTGACATGGAGGACATAATTCTGGGTGAAAACAAAACTAAATTTTAGACTGTTTGATTAGTATTGACCAACATTGATGGAGGCTGTTTTGAACAAATTTGACTATGTTTTTGGAGGCAGAATTTCGGTTTTTCTAGGCCGCATTCTCTGGCATAGAAATCAAGGATTCTAGGGCTGTTTAACCTAGGTTAACCGCAATGTTGTTTGATCACAAGGTTGAATGTTGTTCAATTGAGTTTGACCAGGGTTGTTGGGACCATTTTGGGTTGACTTTGACGCTTTTCTAGAGGCCAAATTAGATTGCCTTTGACCGAGCATCAAAGGAGGTGTTTTGCTGCTATTTTGACCAACGTTGACGTTCTGGTTAGGGTTGAAGGTTAACTGTAGAACTTGACAAGGCTGATTTGGATTTGTATTGGGCTAGTCTATTTTACTTTTGTACTCTCTCTGCGCTAAACTATTGAATAATAATAAGAATATTTGATCAAAGGGTTTTCCCCACATTGGGGTTTTTCCCTAACATCCACCAAATATGTTGTCCTCTTGTCCTAACTTGTCTTATGCGTTTGTTTTTATGTTCTATCTACATTTACTATTAATGTGATTAATGGTTAATGTGGTTTCTACTGGATATTTTTATTGGGCTGCTAAGGAACATTGAAGTAAATTGTGCTAAGCATAAAACATACCGTTGTTATCTAAATTTAACATGGTATTAGAGCTCAAGTGAAGACAAAGCCAAGAAAGAGTGATAAAAGTAATTACTAAGGGAATTTGTTAGACAAGAATTTAGAGCTAGCCTTAATGATGACTACCTCTTCAAATCTGAGGACAAGCTTAAGGACAAATCCAACTATCATGCATGGAAGATGTCTCTGGATTTGACTTTGGAAGAAAATTATGCTATGGACTATGTCAAAGGAAGAGTGGTGGAGCCTCCTTCAAATGCACCCGTTGATGCCAAAACAAAGTACAAGAAAGGTGAGGTCAAATCTAAGAAAAATTATTGTTGATTTATTCACAAGCCTTTGGTTTCCGATATTTCTGATTTGGAAGCATCTAAGGATATGTATGAGAAACTGGTTGGGATGTTCAAAGTAAACACTGAAATTCAAGTTCTCTTTCTCAAGAATAAGTTGAAGCACATCAAGATGGATAGAGAAAAATCCATTCAATCCTACTTCATGAGGATTAATGAAATCAAGAATGATCTTCTATCTGTTGGAGAAGTTTTTGGTGACAGAGAAATCACTCTTATTACACTTGGAGGCCTTACGAGAGAATGGGATGTGTTTAACACTACCATCCTCAACAATGACAAGATTCCAAGATTTGATAAATTATTGGCTAGATGCACTCAAGAAGAAATAAGGATGATGGAAAAAGATAAGCCCTCAAATGGAAATAATCCTACCACTTTCTCTGCTCATGCTAAAAGGAAGAATAATGTTGGTCCAAGAAGACAAGGTCAAAAATTTAAGTTGGGATTCAAAGAAGGAAGAAAAGGAAGATGCTTCAATTACAACAGGTTTTTCCACTTTGCTAGAGATTGTCCTCACAAGAAGGATACTCCAAGGGATGATGCCAATAAAAATCACAACAACTACAAAGGCAATGGCAATCAAAGGAACAATAGGTTCAACAACAAAGGAAAGAGGAATGGTCCCGCTACTTGATATGGAAATGGTCATCCTCCCAAAAGGTGAGAAACTCCCGGTATGAGGAAACTAATGTTGTAGATAAGAAAAGAAAATTTTATCTTATTTCTTCCCTCACCATTGCCTTTCCTCAGAATACATTAGATCATTGGTTGATTGATAGTGGTGCCTCAAGTCACTTCACTAGGTACAAGGAGGCCCTCTCAAATTTGATTGAAAAGAAGAAAAATAAGGAGATCATACTTGGGAACAATGGCACCTACCTCGTGAAAGGAATTGGGACTATAACTCTTCACTTAAATCAAGGTCAAACCCTTCATCTACAAGAATTATTGTATATAATTGATTTGAAAAAGAACTTGGTATCTATTTCTGCAATGGAAGACAAAGGTTTCAAGGTGACATTCGTTGATGGGAAGGTTCGTGTTTGGAAAAGGAACCCAAAAGATGCATTCACACTTGGATTTAGGGTTGAAGGTGTTAGGTCCCTATAATACTAGTGTATTCCCTCATTGCTATTTTTAGTATACCCCCCCTTATTGTTATTGTTGTGCCCATCTAGTCCCCATATTATTATTATTGTGCCCCATAGAGGCCCGTTATTGTTATTGTTGTGCCCTTACATTATTATTGTTATGTCGACTCTGATTATATTGTGACCCCTTCGACTCCTATATACATAAAGGAGGTTTTTTAATTTGTATCATCCAAGAATTTTTCATTTATGTAATGTAAATGAGGTTTCCCCCTCGAACAGGATAATTTTTATAAGATGTTGATCTATCTATTTGTAAGATGGTTACATAACATTTGGAATCAGAGCTTTGCATTCTAGGGTTTCGCCGCTTCAAACAGGTCATCGTGGAATTTTCGTTATAACTTTATTTCTACAAAGCTTCATAAGCTGAAATTAAAACCACGAGCAGAAATCTTGGTGATTATTTATTTATTTATTTATTTTTTAATTTTATTTATTTATGATTATTATTATTATTTATTTATTTGATTTATCTATTTATTTATTATTTTTTTCAGATCTTGTCTTGCTATGTTTTCAGAGATAGGATCCAAGTTAAGGGTTTTGCAAGCTCCAAAATTCTATCTCAAACAGGTGACCTAAGGAAAATAGTCATAACTTTCGTCTCATGCATCAAATTTGAATTATGTAAAAAGGGGTTGAAATTTCACAGACTGTAGTTTTTCGTGTAGGAAATTCAAGGTTGAAGGTTGAAACAGTGACACGTGGCATCCTGTACAACTTCACTTTACTAAACAAGTCCATAATCAGGTTATCATGGGAGATTTGACATAACTCTTCCTTGGAGAATCCAATCTCGATTAGACTTGTGGGGTCAGAAAGAGGACTCAGAGGGCTACCACGGGATGAAATTTCAGACATTGGAGATATGAAATTATAGAGATACAACAGATTCAATACTGAGATCCTACAATGCAAGAAAAATGTGTGCATTTTTTAAAATTTGCATAAGTTTTGTTTAAAAAATTAGTTGGAAGTGATTCAAAGGGAATAACGAAGAATAAATATCATTAATTCATGACCCGAAGAAAGAAAATGGAAACACCTAGTAAGCAACCCAAAATCTCTACTATGACGCACGAAGAAGAGGAAGAAATGCAACATGATATTTCAAAATTACGAGACCAAGTGCAACAAATTTCGCTCTCACAAAAAGTAACATAAGCTAAGATGGATGCTTTGAAGAATGACATGGAAGGTATAAAAAAGGACGTGGGAGTTTTGAATGATAGTTTAAGAACATATATGGAAGCAATGATGAATGTCAAGATAGAGGGGATGAAGTAAGGTTTGACAAAGTTGTTAGAATAAAGGTGTCCCAGTGGTGACAAGGCAATCCATCAAAATCATGATGAATACAAAAGGACTATCAATTACAATTTTAGAGACTCCAATATGGGGTTTAAGAACCACCACATTTAAAAGATAGATATGAGGATGTTTGATGACATGAAAAATCTTCTTAAGAAAGAACAACGAGGTGTAATTGCACAATTATGCTCACTAGGGGTTCAAACATCGAAATCATCTATTTCTCCCGATCTCCAAAAAGTATTGTAAAATCATTCCAAGGTGTTTGAGACTCCCAAAGGCCTCCCACCTATTCGTTATCATGATCATGCGATTCACTTGATTCTAGGAAGTGTTCCTCCAAACATCAGACCTTACAAATATCCTTATGCCCAAAAGAGTGAAATTGAACATATGGTTGCAGAAATGCTATAGGTTGGTATAATTCAACCTAGTCAAATTTATTTCTCTGCTCCAGTAGTATTGGTGCATAAGAAGGATGCATCATGGTGCGTGTGTCCGGATTATAGGGATCTCAACAAGCTCACTATTAAAGATAAATTTCCCATTCTTGTCATTGATGAATTATTGGATGAATTACATGGAGAATTTTACTTCACCAAGTTGGATCTTCGTTCAGGATATCATCAAATAAGAATGAAGACTGAAGACATTCTGAAAACAACATTTAGAACTCATGAGGGTCATTATGAACTTTTGGTCATGCCTTTTGGCCTTGCCAATGCACCTTCTACATTTCAAGGTTTGATGAATTCCATTTTCAAACCCTTCCTTAGAAAATTTTTGTTAGTATTTTTTGATGATATACTAATCTACAACAAGTCTTGGAAGGATCATGTTCAACATGTGGACAAGGTGCTCAAACTATTGGAGGAGAAACAATTATATGCAGAAACCTCCAAATGTTTCTTTGGAGTATAGGAGGTGGAATATATGGGTCATATTGTATCTCATGAGGGTGTTAAGGTAGACCCTAACAAAATCAAAGCCATTAGGAATAGAAAATCCCCACATCCATAAAGCATCTGTGAGGATTTCTTGAGTTGATAGGGTATTATCGCAAGTTTGTTAAGAATCAAGGGAGAATAACAACACCTCTAACAACATTACTGATGAAAGATGCATTTTATTGGACTCCAGAAGAAACTAAGGCCTTTGAACATCTTAAAGAGGTAATGTGCCAAGCACCGGTCTTAGTTATGTCAGACTTCAAAAAAACCTTTATTGTGGAATGTGATGCCCTAGGAAATGGAATTGGTGTCGTTTTAATGCAAGAAGGAACACCCATTGTTTTTGAAAGTCGTCTAATCAAATGAAAGTATTTACACAAAGCTATTTATGAGAAGGAAATGTTTGCAATACTACATGCACTTAAGAAATAACAACCTTACCTAATGGGAAGACACTTCAAGGTAAGAATGGATCATGATAGCCTTAAATACTTTTTAGAACAAATATTATCTTTAGAAGAGCAGCAAAAATGGGTCACAAAGATGTTGGGTTATGACTTTGAAATCATCTAAAAAAAGGGAAGCAAACCGTTGTTGCATATGCACTCTCAAGAAAGGATGAGGATGTGAAAGCATTGCTTTGTACCATTTATATTATCCAACCAGATGGGATAACCGAAGCAAAGAATGAATGGAAGAATGATGAATAAGTGTGGGCACTCATTCAAAAGTTGCAACAAGATCCTAGTACATATGATACATTTAGGTTGATACATTATGGTACAAAGATCGCTTATACCTTTGTAAGAATTCCCAACTCAAACAAAATATTATTCTGGAATTGCACACCTCTCCCTTAGGAGGGCACTCAAGATTTTTAAAAAATTACCACAGGGTTAAGAAGGATTTTTTTTGGATGGCTTTAAATTTGATATTCAAAAGTTTGTGGTAGAATGTTTGGTTTTTCAACAAAATAAAGTTGATACAGTTAAGACCTAGGGTCTGTTACAACCTTTATCCATTCCAAGTCAACGATGGGAGGAGTTTTCAATGGATTTGATCATAGGTTTACCCAAGTCCGAAGGAAAGAGTGTCATCATGGTGGTAGTTGATAGACTTACCAAGTATGTACACGTTTGTTCATTATCTCATCCATTTAAAGCCGGTGCAGTTGCTACTTCATTTATGGAAGCAATTCAAAAGTTACATGGAAACACAAAGATTATTGTAAGCGACAGAGATCCTATTTTCTCTGGAAATTTTTGGACAAAATTATTTTCTTGTCTAGGTACTCAATTAGTTCATAGCTCATCTTATCATCCTCAATCTGATGGGCAAACTGAGATAGTGAACAAATGTTTGGAAGGATATCTTTGCTGCTTTGTATATGATAAACAGACACAATGGGTCAAGTGGTTACCTCTGGTTGAATGGTGGTATAACACTTCCTTCCATACTGCAGCAAAAATGACCCCATTTATGGAACTTTATGGATATAATCCACCGTCCATCACATCATATTTAAGAGAAAATTCTAAGGTTCAAGCAGTGGAAGATCACATCGAGCATCAACAAGAAGTTCTCCAACTCTTAAAGGATAACTTCACTTAGGCATAGAATAGAATGAAACAATAGGTAGGTCAACATTGTAGTGAAAGGAGTTTTATGTAGGCGACATGGTATTTTTACAACTACAACCATACAAACAAATGTCCCTCAAGCAAGCTAAGAAGGATAATAAATTATCACCAAAGTATTATGGTCCTTACAAGGTGTTGCAAAAGATTGGTACTAGGGAATACAAATTGGAGATTCTTGCATCTTCCTGAGTGCACCCAGTTTTCCATGTTTCATTCTTAAAGAATGTTATAGGTGACAAGCTCCCAGTTCAAACCATATTTCCAGAACTTGACGAAGAAGGAAAAATCATACTAGAACCTGAAGTAGTCATAGAAACAAGAAGTCAACAACTAGGAAATCGATCAATTTCAGAGTATCTCATCAAGTGGAAGAACTTACCCACTGAAGATTCCACATGGGAGGATGAGAATTTTATACAAAAGCATCCAGAACTACTCAAGCGTTGAGGAAAACACTTTTTTGAAGGAGAAGGGCATGTTGGTCCCTATAATACTACTGCATTCCCTCATTTTTACCTTTAGTATAGCCCCCTTATTGTTATTGTTGTGCCCATGTAGTCCCCATATTGTTATTATTATGCCCTATACAAGCCCACTATTATTATTGTTGTGCCCTTACATTATTATTTTTATGTTAGATATGATTTTATTGTGACCCCTTAGACTCCTATATATAGAAAGGATGTTTTGTCATTTGTATCATCCAAGAATTGTTCATTTATGTAAAGTAAAGGAGGTTTCCACCTCGGAGATGATAATTTTTAAGTCGTTGATCTATCTATTTGTGAGTTGGTTGCATACGAGAAGGTCTCTATCATGTTGGAGGAAGTTCTTTGGGAGATATGGCATGCGATACTTCTCTTCAATCTGAATTATGGCACCAAAGATTCACTCACCTTCATTACAAAGCCCTACTTGAGGTAAGGAAGATGGTCACAGGTATGCTTGAATTCGACATAGATCATGGAGGAGTTTGTCAAGCTTGTGCAACTGGAAAACATAGAAGGGTACCATTCTCTTCAAGTGAAATCCAAACTATCAATATTCTTCAATTGGCCCATTTTGATCTATCATGTATGTTGCCCGTAACATCTTTAGGAGGATGCTTGTACTATGAATTTTTTGTGGATGACTTCTCTCGCAAAACATGGATCTATTTCTTGAAAAAGAAGGACAAAGTGTTTAAATGGTTCCTCTCTTTCAAAGCCTTGATCGAGAATAAAACTGGGAAGAAGATCAAAATAATGAGGATCGATAATGGAACCAAATATGAGGCAAATGAATTCAATGACTATTGTAGAGAAGCTGGAATTAAGAGGGAGACCACTACTACATATACTCCTGAGCAAAATGGAGTTACCAAAAGGAAGAATCGAATTATCATAGAAGCCACCCATGCCATGCTTCATGAGCAAGGCCTACCGAAGTTATTATGGGGAGAATTTTCCAACACCAATGTATATGTTCAAAATAGATGCCCACATCAAGCATTGGACTTCAAGACACCCGAAGAAGTTTTCACTGGTAAGAAACCTGATGTTTCTCATTTTACAATTTTTGGTTGTCCTGTATATTTTCATGTGCTGAAAGAGAAAAGAAACAAGCTAGATACATCTAGGAAAAAAGGAACTTTTGTGGGCTACAGTGAAACTTTGAAATCATATGGAATCTATATTTCTGGTCAAAGAGAAGTGGAAAAAAGTCATGATGTCACTTTCGATAAAGATTTTTCCCTTGGGAAAGTTCGAGATCTTCCTATCCCTAGGAAAGACTATTAAAATTGGCAACTAGTTCCAAACTCCATATGGGTCATCTTATTCATGGCTGATAATATTTTATTAGATTCCTCTCATTGAGAAGTGTAGGATTGATCTAAAGATCATCCGATTCCCATAAGTATTTATGGAGATATGAATTTATTTTGATTATGGAATAATTATCAAGCCGATATGCAACTCATGTAGGCTCAGAAGCCCAACAGTCGCATTTGTTCATCATCAAACATTTGTGTATAAATACAGGAGGTCTTTTCCTCATTTGGACTCACTCATCTCATCACATATCTCTCTCTCTCTCTCTCTCTCTCTTGCGCAGAAAAGAGGCTCTTCTCCTATTGTGCAGAAAGAGACTCTTCTCTCACACGTGTGGAAGGAAGGACACAGATTTAGGGCTGCCACTGCAGATTGGAAGTTTGACCAGCATTGACCATCAGTCTCCCTCTCAGAACTGCGCTGTAGGTGAACCTAACTCTCTGTGGAAGTCCACATTTTTTGGTGAAGGAATCAAGCCGATTCGATGGTTAGTTTGCAAGATATTGTCTGCCCTAGTTTAGGGTTGATCTAGGGTTTGTTGTTGCTGATGTAAATCAGATTTATGTACTATTTCTCTCTACTGAATTATTGAATATAAAAGAAGATTTGATCAAAGGGTTTCCCCATATTGGGGTTTGTCCTTGGCTAGCCGCGACATCTTGTGTCCCTTGTCTTGCCTTGTTTTCTATTGATCGTTTAATGTTCTATCTGCTCTAAGCATAGAACATACCATAAACTAACATGGTATCAGAGCTGAGGTGAAGACAAAGACCGAGCAAGAGCAAGAGAAATCACCGAAGAGAATATTGGCAAGGCTATCCTAAAAGAACTATGGGGTCCTCAACACTCTTCCCTGTCGAAGAAAAGCTCTATGAGAAGTCTAACTATCATGGATGGAAGATGTCTCTCGATCTGACTTTAGAAGATTAGGGTGTGTTGGACCATGTGAGAGGCAACATCGTTGAGCCTCCATCAAATGCACCCGCTGCTGCCAGGAACAAATGGAAAACCAGTGATTTCAAAACAAAGAAGATCATATGGGACTCTATCGACAAGCGCTTGGTGGCCTATATCTCCAACCTAAACACCTCCAAGGAAATCTACGATAGACTGGTGAGTTTATTTAAAGTTAATGATGCAAATCAAGTTTTGTTTCTTAGAAATAAGCTGCAGGAAATTAAGAAAGGCAAAGATGAGAGCATGCAAGCATATTTCTTAAGAACCACCGAGATCAAGAACAATCTCCTATCTATTGGAGAAGTTATTATTGATAGGGAAATGGCACTCTCAACCCTTGGAGGATTACCATCCGAATGGTACGTGTTCAGGACTACTCTTCTCAACAATAACGTAATTCCTGGTTTCGAGGAATTAATGGCAAGATGCATTCAAGAAGAAACAAGGATAGAAGAGCAAGAAATGCCCATGCCTAAAGGTCCTCATGCTGCCTTTTCTTCTCATGCTAAGAAAAGAAATAATTCCAGGACTAAATCAAAAAGAAAGGTTGGACCTAAGGGTGGAAGAAAAGGATGATGCTACATTTGGGATAAAGTAGGTCACTATGTAAGGGAATGCCCTGATAGAAGGAACTCTCACTAGGACGACAATCAAAATCCCTATCATGGCAATCAAAGGAATGGAAAATCTAATAACAGAGGTAAAAGGAGTGTTGGGAATCAAGGAAGAGGACAACCATTCAAGAAGGCTAGAAATTCCAGGTATGAATCTAACATTGTTGACAATAAACAGGATGAATATTATCTACCAGTTGCTCTATCTACCTCTGCTCCTTTGGACTCGCTGGGAAATTGGATTATTGATAGTGGTGCCTCAAGGCACTTCACTGGTTACAAAGAATTTCTCCCCAATCTGATAGAGAAAGAAACTAACCTGGAAATTGTCCTTGGAGATAATATGAAATATCTCGTGAAAGGTGTAGGCAATGTCTCTCTTAAATTGAATCAAGGTAATACGATCCACTTACAGGATGTATTATATGTACCTGACCTTAAAAAGAACTTGGTGTCCATCTCGGAAATGGAAGACAAAGGCTACAAGGTGACCTTCAGCAATGGCAAGGTACGTGTATGGAAAAACAATGTTAAAGATGCCTTTACTCTTGGGTTTCGTGTTGATTCATTATATCAAGTCGGCAGAAGTCCACTAGATGTCATGTCTTGTGACACATCTCTTTAGTTCAAACTTTGGCATCAGAGGTTTGCCCACCTTCATTATAAAGCTCTACCCGATGTAAGACAAATGGTGATAGGGATGCCCGAATTCCAAGTAGAGAAAGAAGGTGTATGTCCGGGATGTGCCGAAGGAAAGCTCAAAAGGGGACCATTCCCTCAAGCTAAAGCAAGACCTCCGATATATTATGGTTGGTTCACTCAGACATATCTGGTATGATGCCTATGAACTCCCTGGGAGGATATTCATATTACCTTACTTTTACAGATGACTATTATTGAAAGACTTGGATATACTTCTTGAAAAATAAGGATGAAGTGTTCTCTTGGTTTCGACACTTCAAAGCCTTGATCGAGAATCAAACCGAAAAGAAGATCAAGATCTTAAGGACTAATAATGGGACTGAATATGAATCTAATGAGTTTCATGACTTTTGTAAAGAGGCTGGCATTAAGAGGGAGACTACTACACCATATACTCCTGAACGGAATGGTGTGGCGGAAAGGAAGAACTGTACGATTGTGGAAGCTGTCCGTGCCATGTTCCATATGATCAATGACTTCCGAAGTTTCTATGGGCCAAACCTGCAAACACTGCCGTATATGTACAAAACTGATGCTCTCATCAAGCATTGGGCTCCAAGACTCCCAAAGAAATGTTCACCGGTAAGAAACCTGAGGTATCTCATTTTAGAATTTTTGGAAGCCCTGTATATTTTCAGGTGCCGAACGAGAAAAGGAATAAATTGGGTGCATATGGAAAGAAAGGAATCTTCGTGGGCTATGGTGAAAATACTAAGGGCTATAGAATCTATGTAGCCGGTCAAAGGGAAGTCGTGATTAGTCATGATGTCACCTTTAACGAAGATATGGCTCTCAGTAAGGTGAACAATCTTCCTACTTTAAGGAGCTCTCAAGAAGCTGACACTAGGGAACCTAAAGAAAAGGATAATGAAACAATGCTTGATGTGGAAGAACCCATGGATCCTATTGATCCACTTGAGCCTTCCTCTTCCAGGAAGAGGCCCTCTTGGCTTAGGGGGCTACTCGATGATGCTGAAGGACACACTGCACCCCGAGGAACCTTCCGTGAAAGTAAGAAACCTAACAGGTATCAGGGATACCTCACCATCATGAGCACGATCATACAAAAGGAGCCTTCATCATTCTCAGATGTCGTAAAGCATCAAGTATGGAAGGATGCTATGACTAAAGAATATGAGTCTATTATGAAGAATGATGTCTGGAAAGTAGTTCCCAGACCCTAGGACAAGACAATTGTCACTTCCAAATGGCTTTACAATATAAAGCATGCAGCAGATTGAAGTACGGAAAAGTATAAGGCTCATTTTGTCGCTCGTGGCTTATACCAGAAGGAAGGTATAGACTATGACGAAATATTTGCACCTGTTGCCAGATATACCACCATTCGCTCAATCATAACCCTTACGGCTTCACAAGGATGGAACCTACATCAGATGGATGTCAAGACCGTGCTCCTGCATGGTTCGATCAAAGAAGAGGTCTAAGTGGAGCAACTCGAATGATTTGAGATTTATGATAAAAAATATCATGTATGCAGGTTGAAGAAGGCTCTTTCTGGGTTGAAGCAAGCACCTCGAGCATGGTATGAGAGGATCGATAGCTACTTGATGAAGCTGGGATTCACTAGGAGTGAAGCCAATCCTAACCTTTACTTTAAGGTTGAAGATGACAAACCTCTCATACTGGTGTTGTATGTGGATGACCTATTCCTAACAGGTGCAGACCCTCTCATTCAAAAATGTAAGAGGGAGTTGGCTTCTGAATTTGAAATGAAGGACCTAGGACTGATGCACTATTTCCTAGGACTCGAAGTTTGGCAGAAGCCAGGGGAAATTTTCCTATCTCAAGGAAAATATGTGGTGAATATTCTGGAAAGATTCAGTATGGTGGACTGTAAGACCGTAACTACCCAATGGAGCTTGAATTCAAAAAGTTAAGTGGTAGTGATGCTGGACCTGTTTTACGAAATGCCACCAAATATCGACAACTCGTTGGAGCATTAATGTTCTTAGTGAACTCCCGTCCAGATATATGCTTTGCAGTCAACACATTAAGTCAACATATGGTTGAACCTCACCACATACATTGGATTGGTGCAGGGAATCTCTTAAGATATCTTTGTGGCACAATTACTTATGGGTTGAGATACACTGCCGGAGATGTGAGACTACTTGGATACACTGATGCTAATTGGGCAGGAAATGTGGTGGACT
Organism: Pinus tabuliformis; assembly: GCA_031772625.1. Taxonomy (NCBI): domain Eukaryota; kingdom Viridiplantae; phylum Streptophyta; class Pinopsida; order Pinales; family Pinaceae; genus Pinus; species Pinus tabuliformis. The sequence continues at coordinate 1,053,424,357 of CM062816.1, read as the reverse complement.
GTAAGAGCACTTCCGGGTGCTGTTTCTCCTTGGGATATGCTTCAATATCCTGAATGAGCAGGAAGCAATAGTCGGTGGCTTTGAGCACTGCCGAAGCAGAGTATATTGTTGCTAGCATGGCCTCTTGTGAAGCAGTCTGGTTGCAAAAGCTCTTCAGTGAGCTGTTTGGATTTACATTGGATACCACCATGATCCTATGTGACAACTAGAGTGGGATTTGTTTATCAGAGAATCCCATATTTCATGATCGCTCCAAGCATATCGATATCAGGTACCACTATATTCGAAATATGGTGCAACGAGGAGCAATAAGGCTCCAACATATCGGTACAGATGAACAGGTCGTCGACATTCTGACAAAGCCCCAAGGGAAGGTCAAATTCCTAACTTTTCGAGAACGACTTGGTGTCGTTCAAAGACCCTCTGATGAGGGTCCTATACGATGTATTGAGCTCTGGGAGCTTCGGGGGGCGCGGGGTACTTCCTGGAGTGACATATGACCACAGGGTGACTCACCATCCCTTGGTGGTGTACGTGTACAGGGTAAAAGAATAAAAAATTTCCCTGTGACACCCCATGGCAACTATGTAGTAGGATGATTAGTTCTCCTGTGAGGTCTGGATGATGCGTTCTCCATGAGGATTGTGTAGCAGGATGATTAGTGCTCCTATAAGGTCTGGATGATGTTTTCTCCATGACGATTGTGTAGCAGGATGATTAGTTCTCCTGTGAGGCCTGGATGATGTGTTCTCCATGGCGATTGTGGAACGGGATGATTCACTCTCCTATGGGCCAAGATGATTAGTTCTTCGTGGCATCCACTGGACAAGATGATTTGCTCTCTTGTGGGACAGGATGATTCGCTCTCCTGTGGACAGGATTGATTAGTTCTCCTATCGAGGCATCCTACCCATGTAGTCTCGGACTCATGGGAAGTACCTCTCATCTGATCAATGAGCAGGAAATGAGGATAGGGACCATAGTAGTACCGATGTATGCATCGTTGTATCTACCGTACTCCCTATGCTAGGATGACCTTCATTGATCTGGGATCAATGATACTGGTCTGGGACCAGTGGTAGGAGTTGTACCAACTATGACACTGACTTCGGGTCGGCTGAGGATTGGTTGGGACCAATGGTACACACTCTGAGACTGAATTTGAGTCAGTGGAGGATGGTATGATACATCCTCAATCATTTTTTCTTCTTCATATTTCGGACAAAGCAGAACAGAGCAGATTAGAGCAGATCAGAATAGGGCAGAACATAACAGAGCAGAGCAGGCAGAATAGAGCAGAGCAGAGCAGGCATAATAGAGCATAGCAGAGCAGGGGTCAAGCTGTACATGGCAGTGCATATGATGGATGAATAGTAGCAACCGACAGACGAATTGCAGATGGAGTTCTCCCTAGTTGAGAGGGAGTGTTAAAATTGGCAACTAGGGCCAAACTCCATGTGCGTCATCTTATTCATGGCTGAAAATATTTTTATTAGATTCCTCTCGTCGAGAGGTGTAGGATTGATCTAAAGATCATCCAATTCTGATAAGTATTTATGGAGATATGAATTTATTTTGATTATGGAATAATTATCAAGCCGACCAACGACTCATGTAGGCTCAGAAGCCCAACAGTCGCATCTGTTCATCATCAAACATTTGTGTATAAATATAGGAGGTATTTTCCTCATTTTGACACACTCATCTCATCACATATCTCTCTCTCTCCTGCGCAAAAAAGAGTCTCTTCTCCTACTGCGCAGAAAGAGACTCTTCTCTCACACGTATGGAAGGAAGGACGCAGATTTAGGGCTGCAATTGCAGATCAGAAGTTTGACCAGCGTTGACCATCAGTCTCCCTCTCAGAACTGCGCTATAGGTGAACCTGACTCTTTGTGGAAGGCCACATTTTTTGGTGAAAGAATCAAGCCGATCCGACGGTCGGTTTGCAAGATATTGTCTGCCCTAGTTTAGGGCTAATCTAGGGTTTGCTGCTGCTAATGTAAATCAGATTTATGTACTATTTCTCTCTGCTGAATTATTGAAGATAAAAGAAGATTTGATCAAAGGGTTTCCCCATATTGGGGTTTGTCCCTGGCTAGCCGCCACATCTTGTGTCTCTTGTCTTGGCTTGTTTTCTATCGATCGTTTACTGTTCTATCTACACTTTACTTTATGTACATGTGATTGCTAACCTGTGGATAGTAATAAGAAAGATAAGTAAACTGCTCTAAGCATAGAACATACCATAAAATAACAAAGACAATGTTGATGATGTAGGAAAGGAGGTTGAATCTCTGACATATGATCTGATGCCCAATGTTGAAGGTTTGATGGATCCCATTGATCCACCTCCTAGTGAGCCCTCTACTTCAAGAAAAATACCTTTGTGGCTCAAAGATACTCTCGAAGATGTTGAGAGACATGTTGCACCAAGGGGGACATTTTGTGAAAGCAAGAATTCGAATAGGTACCAAGGGTACTTAGCTACTATGAGTACCATAGTTCAATATGAGCCATGTACATTCGATGAAGCTGTGAAGCACCAAGTTTGGAAGGATGCAATGAATGAGGAATATGAATTGATCATCAGGAATGATGTCTGGTATGTGGTTCCTAGACCCAAGGACAAGTTAGTGGTCACCTCAAAATGGCTTTACGTAATCAAACATGGAGCTGATGGGAGTGATGAAAAGTTCAAGGCTAGGTTTGTTGCTCATGGCTTCTCTCAAAAGGAAGGAGTATACTATGATGAGATATTTTCACCAGTTGTCTGATATACCACTATCCTTTCTATTATAGCTCTTTCTGCCTCTCAAGGATGGAGCCTACACCAAATGGATGTCAAAACTGTTTTCTTGCATGGCTCGCTTAAGGAGGAAGTCTATGTAGAGAAACCTAAGGGGTTCGAAGTTCAAGACCAAAAGACACATGTATGGAGGTTGAAGAAAGCACTCTATGGATTGAAGCAAGCCCCCAAGGCTTGGTATGAGAGGATAGATAACTATCTTATGAAGCTAGGTTTTACAAGGAGTGAAGTTGACCCAAACCTATACTTCAAGGTTGAAAAGGAAAGGCCTCTCATTCTGGTCCTTTATTTTGGATGATCTTTTTCTGACATGTGATGACCCTCTCATTTACCAATGCAAGAGGGAGTTGGATTTCGAATTCGAGATGAAGGACCTAGGACTGATGCACTACTTCTTAGGGCTGGAAGTCTGGAAAAAGCCAGGTGAGATTTTCCTTTCTCAAGGAAAATACATTGTGAAGCTATTTCAGAGATGTGGGATGGTGGATTTCAAGTTCGTGTCTACTCCGATGGAACTCAACTTCAAGAAGTTATGTGGAAGTGATGTTGTGCCTAGATTAGCGAACCCTTCCAAGTATCGAAAACTTGTGGGGGCTCTGATGTTCTTGGTAAACTTCCGTCTTGACATATGTTTTTTTGTGAACACGTTGAGTCAATTTATGGTCGAGCCTCATCACATTCATTGGATTGCTGCTAAGAATCTCTTGAGATATCTTTGGTGCACAATCCACTATGGTTTGAAACACACTGCCAGGAAGTTGAGGCTACATGGATATACAAATTCTGACTGGGCTGGAAGTTTGGTGGATTGTAGGAGTACGTATGGGTTTTTCTTCTCATTGGGATCTGTTTCAATATCTTGGATGAGCAGGAAGCATAAATCGGTGGCTTTAAGCACGGCCGAGGTCAAATACATTGCTGCTAGTATGGCTTGCTGTGATGTTGTTTGGTTGAGGAAGTTCTTCGACAAGCTATTTGAGCATGTGCTAGATACCACCGTGATCTTCTGCAACAACTAAAGTGGGATTCACCTTCCAGAGAATCATGTGTTCCACAACCGCTCCAAGCACATTGATATCATGTACCACTTTATCCAGGATATGGTACAACAAGGAGGAATAAGGCTCCAAACATCAAGACGAATGAGCAGGCCACATATATCCTCACAAAGCCTTTGGGGAAGTTCAAATTTTTAACCTTCAGAGAGACACTTGGAGTTGTGGAAAGACCCTCCTATGAGGGTCCCGCATGATTTGGACACTGAGCTCTGGGAGTTCCCTGGGGCTTGGGGTACTTCTTGGAGCTATGAGTGACCATAGGGTGAGTGGTTCACCTTCCCCTAGTGTTGCACTATGTATAGGGTGAGTGGTTCACCTTCCCCTGTGATATCCCATTATGGTTGATATGTATGTAGGGTGAGTGGTTCACCTTCCCCTACGATTGAAATATGCATAGGATGATTGGTTCACCTTCTCCTTTGGCATATGAGCAGGATGAGTGGTTCACCTTCTCTTGCCAATGCCCCAACATACATCCAACCCATGGAGTCCGAGACTCATGGGAAGTACCTCTCATTTGGCCAATGAGTTGGGAAAAGTGGTTAGGGACCATAGCACTATTGATGGACACATCGTGTGTTGTCATAATCCCTATGAATAAGATGCATGGTGTTCAGAAACTTGATCTGGGATCATTTGATGTTCTACCACTAGACTGACTTTTGTTAGTTGAGAGTGGTAAGGTATTGTGACTCACTCTCAATCACTTCTTCTTCATTATTACTTCATGGTTCAAAAAAGTAGAGTAGAGTAGAGCAGAGCAAAGATGGTACATGACGACAAGATGGCATGATGGTGTCAGATGGATTGTCAGGTGGAATTCTCCCAAGTTGAGAGGGAGTGTTAAAATTGGAAACTAGGGTCAAATTCCACCTTGGGACATCTCATACAATGGAGATGATTATTGCATTGGATTCCTCTTTTTGAGAGGTCTAAGATTGATAGAAAGATCATCTCATTAAGACAAGCAAAAGTGTGATTTTGAATTTATTCTCTCACATGTAAAAATTGTTCAGGTCAGCCGTAGCTTAATGTAGGCTCAAGAAGCCCAATAGATGTGTCTCTTCACCCATAACAAAGTGTATAAATAGAATATATCTCACACCTCATTTGGACATCATTCACTCACACATCCTTCTCTCTCTTCATCAGATTGGTTTGTACAACTTAGGCATATTCTCTCTCTTTCTCACACGTGTGATTAGGAGGACATAATTTCTGGGTGAAAACAAAACCGAATTTCAGACTATTTTACCAGTGTTCACCAGGGTTGATTGAGGTTGTTTTGACCTAATTTGACTCTATTTTTGGAGGAATAATTTTTGTTTCTCTAGGCCGCATTCTCTGGCACAAAAATTGATAAGTTTGGGGATGTTTGACCTATGTTGACCGCAAAGTTGTTTGACGATAGGGTTTAATGTTGTTTGAATAGAGTTTGACCAAGGTTTTTGGGACTGTTTGGGTTGACTTTGACCCTTTTCTAGAGTTCGAATTGGAATTCCTTTGATTGAGCTTCAAAGGAGGTGTTTTGCTGCTATTTTGACCAACATTGACTTTTTGGTTAGGGCTGAAGGTTGACTGCAGTTGATTACAGAATTTGACAGGGATGATTTGAATTTTTATTGCGCTAGTCTATTTGAGTTCTGTACTCTCTCTCTCTCTTTGCTGAACTATTGAATAATAACAAGAATATTTGATCAAAGGGTTCCCCAAATTGGGGTTTTTCCCTAACATCAGCCAAATCTGGTGTCCCCTTGTCTTGGCTTGTCTTCTGCATTTGTTTTTATTTTATATATGTATTTGCTATAAATGTGATTAATGGTTAATGTGATTGCTACTGGTTATTGTTATTGGGCTCCTAAGGAACATTGAAGTAAATTGTGCTAAGCATAGAACATACCATTGTTATCTAAAATTAACAAGAAGCCCTGCCACACACTCACCAAATCATAGGTGGGGACTTCAATATGATTCTCAACTTATCTGAGAAAATAGGGGGAATAAGGCGACTAGACAGAGATGCAAACACTTTAAGACAAGAAATAAATTAGATGGAAATGGTAGACATGGAGATCCAAAATGGTATATGCACCTGGAAAAACAAAAGAGGGGGAGAGAGGCAAATTGGCTCCTGCTTGGACCATTTCCTTATCTCAGAATCCATCCTCTTAAGCACCCAAGAAATCAAAGGGAAAATCGTCCCATTTGTAGGATGATACCATTGGCTGATTACCCTTGAAATTCACCTCTATGAGCTCCTAAGAAAAAACCCTTTAGGTTTGGAGCCTTTTGGTTCGACCACCCAGAATTCCATGAAAAAATGAAAGAGTGGTGGCTTGAGGACTTGCGCTTAAGAGGATCCCTCATATTTTTCTTTTAACAAAAAATGAAGCACATCAAGAACCAAATTCGTAAATGAAATAAGGAGATATTTAGGGATATCCTCAAGCAAAAGAAATTCTCTCGAAAAGAAAATGGAAGATCTTTAGCAAAATATCACCCTCAATGGAACCTCATATCAATTGAGGTAGAGGGAATGAGACTTGCAACAAAAGTGGGAAACCAGTTGAGCCAAGCAGGAGGAGAAGCTATGGCAACAAAAGTTAAGAGTGCAATGGCTGAAAAGTGGGAAACGTAATTCCAAATTTTTTCGTAGGTCCATGATCTAGAATAGAAACACCAATAGGATCCTCTCTCTCAAGACAAAGGATGTCTCGAAAATCAACTCCCACGAGGACATATCAGTCAAGCTTAAAACATATTTTTGGAATACCCTAACTGAACCAGTTATAAATATGATCCCAACAATTCGACAAATTGTTCAGCACATTCCAATAATCCTGAATGATGACCATAAGTCAATGTTTCTAAAAGAAATATCTGAGAAAAAGGTGGAAGAGGCAATTATGTCAATGCCCTCCAGGAAATCGCCCAGGCTAGATGGATTTACCACAAATGTCTTCAAATATTGCTGGCCTGTAATCAAAGAAGAAGTGCACACTATAGTGGAGGATTCAAGACGAGAAAAGACTATTATGGTAGATTTTAAAGCCACTTTATTGACCTTGATTCTAAAGGAATAACGAGCAGACACCCGTGACTAGTATCACCCTATAGCTCTCAACATTGTCATTTATAAGATCATCTCTAAATTCATTGCTAATAGACTCAACCCCCTCCTCCCTCTCCTCATCTCACATAGCCAATCTATTTATGTCAAAGGAAGGAAAATTATCCTTGACAATGTAATCCTATCCCATGAAACCATTCACTCGCTCAAATCCTCCAATCATCCTGGGATGTTGATGAACTGGACACATCTAAGGCATTTGAAAAGATCAATTAGTAGTACATGAAAAAGGTGCTCAAGGCCTTTAGTTTCCATCAAGATTGGATTGATTGGATCATGGAGTTTGTGACTAGAGCCTTCTTCTCCATCCTCATCAATGGAGCCCCTAACCAACCCTTTCTGCCTCTAGAAGAGTAAGAAAAGGCGACCCATTATCCCCCTTCTTATTCATTCTCATGGCTGAGGACTTGGGGAGGACTATCTCGATAGCCAATGACATTAACTAGTAGAATGGTATAAACCTTAATGACTCTGATTCAACATCTACCCATTAGTATTTCGTGGATGACACCCTTCTTATGGGAGTACCCATTGTTGTAGAGGCTAGGTATTTCAAGAAAATCCTTAGTCTTTTCACAGAAGCCTCAGGAAACACTATCAATCTTCAAAAATTTAAAATCTTCTTTTTCAACACCCCTCTTCCTATCCAAAGGAACATTACTAGAATATTGGGGTTTCAAAATTGTCCCCTTTTTCAAAGTACCTAGGAGTGCCTCTCATAGATAGTCCTTAGAAAATCCACATGGGAAGACATCCTCCCAAAGCTTCACAAGAAACTCAGTGATTGGACCTTTCGATCCCTCAATCTAGTGGGAAGACTAGTCCTTATAAAATTTGTCCTTGAAGTCATGCCTCTATATCTATTCTCAGCCCCGATTGCTCCCAACTTAGTCTTAAGAACATTCGTAAAATCCAAAGGAACAACCTGTGGTGAGACCCTGAGGAAAAAAAGAAATGGGCTCTGGTGAGATGGGATAAAATTTACAGACCAAAATGTGTTGGAGGATTGGGTCCCTGAGACCCAAAAATTGTGGGCAATGCCCTAGGAATGAAGACATGGTGGAAATAGTTATACTCTCCCTCAACCCCTGGGGAAAAATTTGGAAATCCAAATATTCCCTCAATCAGCAGCAGAGGGATCTCATATGGATGACTGACCATGTTACAAGATCAACCATCTGGAATTAGGATTGGAAAAACAAATGGATCATCCAACAACACAACTTTTGGGAAGTGTGTAATGGCTAGAGTTCACTTTTCTTGGAGGACACCTGTAAAAAACTCCCAAAACTCAACGAAGGGAGCTATGCACCCTTACAGGAGCTTATGCAGGGAAAAGGCATAATTATGATATCCCAATATTGGAAACAAACTCCTCAACTAGGAAAATGGAGATCTTGGATTGACAAACAAGAATGGAAACCTCTCCACAACAACTTTGACTGGGAGAATTTCTGGAAACACCTCTAGCACTGTCAAATTCCCTTGGACATGGATGAGGACAAGCTTCAATGGGGCAGGAATTCTGGGGGGTTCTTCATCCTGAAGGAATCTTACAACTATTGGGATAACCACAATCAACTAGAAAAGCACACAAAATGGACCTCCCTCTGGTTGAAAAAAATGTGGCCAAAGATTACCCTCTTCATAGGGCTTGTTTTACATGGCAAGGTTCTCACATGGGACAATCTTCTGAAACATGGTTTTATGGGGCCTTCCATATCTAGTTTATGTGAAAACTAGCAAGAATCTCTAAACCACCTTCTAAATAGATGCCCAACTGTGTTCGCAATTTGGGACTGGGGAGTGGAAGTTTTTAGAACCGTAGATAAAAACATGAACTCAATTCAGAGCACCCTCAAAGACTGGAGATCAAACATTTCCACTCACTGCATCGTCAACAGAGTGTGGAAGTAGTTTTCGGGGGCTCAATGCTAGATAATATGGAAAGAAAGGAACACTCGAATTTTAAAAAATCTAAAGGCTATAAGGGACATCCTTCTTACGAGAATAATGAATATCATATGGTAATCAGTTGCAATCACCAGGCTCCCATTGTAGCAAGGCCTTCTTCATCCCTCAAACATCCATGTCCTTCATCTCCTTCAGCTCGACAACATTCGCATTATGGTCACAAAGAACCCCTCCTTCCACTCTAAAGCCCCTAAGAAATGGTCTCCTCCTCCCATCAATCTCTTAAAACTAAAATATGACGGGGCCTCTTGTGGGAATCTTGGGAAAGTTAGCTTTGGTTGTGTTTTCAGAGACCATCATGGAAAAATTCGATGGGTATAGTATGGAAAACTGGGAATAAACACAAACAATGCACCTGATCTTCAAGCCCTGGAGTAGGGACTCGAGCTTGCCAAGTCCTGTAATTTTGTTCCTTTGGTGGTAGAAGGGGATTCTTGGGTGGCAACTCTCACTGCTAGAAAGATTCAAAATGGCACCTTTGTCAAAAATTTACTGCCAAATGGAGGCTCTCCAAACCCTTGCAGTGCATACGCAACCACATCATAGATTTTGGTGGGGTGCACTTCTAGGTCATTAAGTGCAAGGCTAATTCCCTAGCTGAAAATTAGAAAATGCGGGGATAGATGGCAATGAACTTGTTATGAAACCAGCTCACAAAAAGATAGAAAAGAGAGATCCACGCCTTAGAATTCAGCCTCTTCGAGGGGGCAACCTCCTTTACATTACATAAATGAAAAATTCTTGGATGATACAAATGACAAAACCTCCTTTCTATATATAGGAGTCTAAGGAGTCACAATATAATCCAGCCGACCTAACAATAATAATATAAAGCCACAAAAATAACAATAGAGGGATTCTATGGGGCACAGAAATAACAATATGGGGGTAATAGGGGCACAACAATATAAATAGGGGGTATAACTACAATAGTAATGGGGTAATCACTAGTATTATAGGGACCCAACATGCCCTTCTCCTTCAAAAAAGTGTTGTCCTCGATGCTTGAGCAGTTTTGGATACTTCTGCATAAAATTCTCATCCTCCCATGTGGAATCTTCAGCGGATAAGTTCTTCCACTTGATAAGATACTCTGAAATTGATCGATTTCGTAGCTGTCGAGTTCTTGTTTCTGTGATTGCTTCTGGTTCCAATATAATTTTTCCTTCCTCATCAAGTTCTGGCAATATTGTTTGAATTGGGAGCTTGTCACCTATAACCTTCTTTAAACATGAAACATGGAAAACTGGGTGCAATCGAGAAGCTGCAGGAAGCTCCAATTTGTATGCCATAGTACCAATCTTTTCCAATACCTTGTACGGACCATAATACTTTGGTGATAATTTATTATCCTTCTTAGCTTTATTTAGGGACATTTGCTTATATGGTTGTAGCCGTAGGAATACCCAATCACCTACATCAAAACTTCTTTCACTGTGATGTTGATCTGCCTGTTGTTTCATTCTATTTTGTGCCAACACGAGGTTATCCTTTAAGAGTTGGAGGACTTGTTGTTGATGTTCGATGTGATGTTACACTGCCTGAACCTTAGAATTTTCTCTTAAATATGATGTGATGGATGGTGGTTGATACCCATAAAGTGCCATAAATGGGGTCATTTTTGTTGCTGTATGGAAGGAAGTGTTATACCACCATTCAGCCAGAGGCAACCATTTGACCCATTGTGTCTGTTTATCAGATACAAAGCAACGAAGATATCCTTCCAAACATTTGTTTACTATCTCAGTTTGCCCATCAGATTGAGGATGATAAGATGAGCTATGAGCTAACTGAGTACCAAGACAAGAAAATAATTTTGTCCAAAAATTTCCAGTGAGAATGGGATCTCTGTCACTTACAATAATCTTTGGGTTTCCATGTAGCTTTTGAACTGTTTCCATAAATGCAGTAGAAACTGTACTAGCTTTAAATGGATGTGATAATGCACAAAAGTGTGCATACTTGGTAAGTCTGTCAACTACCACCATGATGACACTCTTTCCCTCAGACTTGGGTAAACCTGTGATAAAATCCATTGAAACCTCCTCCCAACGTTGGCTTGGAATGGATAAAGGTTGTAATAGACCTGGTGTCTTAATTGTTTCAACTTTATTTTGCTGGCAAACCAAACATTCCGCCACAAACTTTTGAATATCTGATTTAAGGCCATCCCAAAAAAATTCCTTCTTAACCCTGTGGTAAGTTTTTAAAAATCCTGAGTGCCCTCCTAAGGGAGAAGTGTGCAATTCCATAAGAATCTTTTGTTTTAGCTGGGAATTCTTACAGAGGTATAAGCGATCTTTGTACCATAACAAATCATTTTGCCAGCTAAATGTATCAGAAGTACTGGAATCTTGTTGTAGCTTTTGAATAAGTGCCCACACTTCTTCGTCGTTCTTCCATTCCTCCCTTGCTTCGTTTATCCAATCTGGTTGGATAATAGAAATGGCACACAACAATGCTTCCACATCCTCATCCTTTCTTGAGAGTGCATCTGCCACCACATTTTGCTTCCCTTTTTTGTAGATGATTTCAAAGTCATAACCCAACATCTTTGTGACCCACTTTTGTTGCTCTTCAGAGGATAATCTTTGTTCTAAAAAGTATTTAAGGCTATCATGATTCGTTTTTACCTTGAAGTGTCTTCCCATTAGGTAGGGTCTCCATTTCTTAAGTGCATGGAGTATTGCCAACATTTCCTTCTCATAAATAGCTTTGCTTAAAAACTTTCCCTTGATTGGACGACTTTCAAAAGCAATGGGTCTTTCATCTTGCATTAGAACAGCACCAATTCCATTTCCTGAAGCATCACATTCCACAATAAAGGTTTTTGTGAAGTCCGACGTAGCTAAGACCGGTGCTTGGCACATTGCCTCTTTAAGATGTTCAAAGGCCTTTGTTGCTTCCGAAGTCCATGAAAATGAATCTTTCTTCAATAATGTTGTTAGAGGTGCTGCTATTCTCCCATAATTCTTAACAAACTTGCGATAATACCCTGTCAACCCAAGAAATCCTCGCAAATGCTTTATGGATGTGGGGATTTTCCATTCCTTAATGGCTTTAATTTTGCTAGGGTCTACCTTAACTCCTTCATGAGATACAATATGACCCAAATATTCCACCTCCTGGACTCCAAAGAAACATTTGGATCTTTTTGCATATAATTGTTTCTCCTCCAATAGTTGTAACACCCTGTCAACATGTTCAACATGATCCTTCCAAGACTTGCTGTAGATTAGTATATCATCAAAAAATACTAACACAAATTTTCTAAGGAATGGTTTGAAAATTGAATTCATCAAACCTTGAAATGTTGAAGGTGCATTGGTAAGGCCAAAAGGCATGACCAAAAATTCATAATGACCCTCATGAGTTCTAAATGCCGTTTTCGGAATGTCTTCAATCTTCATTCTAATTTGATGATATCCCGAACGAAGATCCAACTTGGTGAAGTAAATTGATCCATGCAATTCATCCAGTAATTCATCAATAACAGGAATGGGGAACTTATCTTTAATAGTGAGCTTGTTGAGCTCCCTATAATCTGGACACATGCGCCATGATCCATCCTTCTTGTGCACCAATACTACTGGAGCTGAGAAAGAACTTTGACTCGGTTGAATTATACCAGCCTCTAGCATTTCTGCAACCATACGTTCAATTTCACTTTTTTGGACATATGGATATCTGTACGGCCTAATGTTTGGAGGAACACTTCCTGGAATCAGATGAATAGCATGATCATGATCACGCATAGGTGGGAGACCTTTGGGAGTCTCAAATACCTTGGAATGATTGTCCAAGACTTTTTGGAGATCTGGAGAAATAGACGATTCCAATGTGGAAACATCTAGCGAACATAATTGTGCAATTACACCTCTTTGCTCCTTTTTTAGAAGCTTTGTCATGCCATTAGAGCTGATTATCTTTCCTGGTTTCCCTGCAATACCCCTTAATTCAACTTCCTTTCCTTCCATAGAAAATTTCATGAAAAGTTCTTGAAAATTAAAAGCTATTGTACCCAAGGATTGTAGTCATTGGACTCCTAGTACAACATCAACACCTCCCATTGGAATGGAAAGCATTGGGCTAGTCAATACATATTCTCCCATGGATAGCTTGATATTATGGCACTTTCCAGAACAATTTATTGTTCCTCCATTTGCAATCATCACTTGACACTCTGGTGCTGGATATAGGAAGCAATTCAATTCTTTTGCTACCCTACAATGAATAAAATTGTGGGTGCTTCCTGAATCAATCAACACTATTACCTTTTTCTTCTTGATTTGTCCTTCTATCTTGATGGTTTGAGGAGTGGTAATTCCTGCCAATGCATTACAAGATATGGTCGGATTTATTTGTTCTTCATCTAGGCTTTGTTCCTGGAATATATCCTCTGCTTTTGACCTTTCTTGCTCCTTTTCTTCTTCCTCTTCACAATCTATGTAGAATAATTTCTTCTCAGCACACTTATGACCTTTTGTGTATTTTCTATCAAAATTGTAACAAAGCCCTTTTGCTCTTTTTTCTTCCAATTGTTGTGGTGTCAACCTTGTAGGTTGTGGAAGACTATGGGCAACAACACTTCCGTCTTTATAGTTGTGAATGGTATGCTTCCTACTTGCCATAATTTTGCTTTCCATTTTTCTTGCTAACCTGAATGCCTTCTCTAATGAATCAGGTTCCCAAAGGCGCACATCATGTTGGATATTATCCTTTAAAGACCCTATGAACACATCAATCCTATGCTCCTCTGGAATATCTTTTACCCTTATGTTCAATTTTTGGAACTCCTCAATGTGCTCCATTATTGAACCCTTTTGTTTGAGGCTTATCAATTGGCTAAAAAAAGTGTTGCTTTTTGTATCCTCATAATGTGCTATCAATTCTTCCGTAAAAATTGCCCAAGTGATAAATTGTTTACGAGAACAAAGCCATTGATACCATACAAACTGATTTGGTTCCAAATATAAAGTTGCCATACGTACCTTTTGTGTGTTTTGCACATTATTGAGATCGAAGAATTGCTCCATCTGTAATATCCATGTGGCGGGATCCTTGCCATCAAACTTCCTCATATCGATTTTTGGAACATGGTGAGTCTTCGATCCAACATTAGAGTCTATGGAATCATGATTAACATTTCTTTTGTTCTCATCATGAGTTTCCTTTACTACCTTTTCACCATTAGTGACCCTTTCTTGTAGCAACTTCTTCAATTCTTCCATGTCTGTCTTCAAATCTATCTTCAAATTTGCCATCGAATCCTCCATCTTAGCTTCCATGCCTTTTATCTTAGATTCCACACCATTTACCTTAGCTTCTGTTAGCTTTTGTGAGCGTGACATTTGTTGCACTTGTTCTTGTAATTTTGATATATCATGTAGCATTTCTTCCTCTTCTTCATGAGTCATGCTAGAGCTTTCAGGTTCCTTACTAGGTTTTTGCATTTTCTTTCCTCGGGGCATCAGTTACCAATAATAATGCTTTACTATGCCCTTTGAATTCCGTTAAACCAAGCTTACACAAAAATTAAAAAAAAAAAACTACACACCTTTTCTCACTTTATAGAAGCCTGATATTGAATCTGATGTATCTCTGTAATTTCAAATCATCCAATTCTAAAATTGATACCTGTAGTAGCCTTCTGCGTCCTCTTTCCAATGCCACAAGTCTGAGCCAAATTGGATTCTCCAAGGAAGAGTTATGTGAAATATCCCACAGTGACTTGCTTTTAGACTGGTTCAGTAGAGCGAACTTGTACGACGTGCCACGAGTCCCTGTTTCAACCTTTGAATCTGAAACACACATACAAGAAACTACAATCTGTCCTCTTTCTGTACCTTCTTACGAAATTTCAATCCGATCCCCAGAGAGAAAGTTATGATGATTTTCCCCAGGTCACCTGTTTTGAATGTAATTCAGGAGTCTGCAAAAAGACCAACTTCCTCAGATCATATCTCCGCAAATATCGCGCAAAAAGCTCTGAAATTCGGACCCAAGGTTCAGTGCAATTTCTTCTCAAATGGGTTTTTTTTGCGACTTCTGAAACGTCATTGAAAAAAAGTTATAGCGAAAATTCCACGATGACCTGTTTGGAGCAGCGAAACCCTAGAATCCAAAGCTCTGATACCAAATGTTATGAAACCAGCTCACAAAAAGATAGAAAAGAGAGATCCACGCCTTAGAATTCAGCCTCTTCGAGGGGGCAACCTCCTTTACATTACATAAATGAACAATTCTTGGATGATACAAATGACAAAACCTCCTTTCTATATATAAGAGTCTAAGGAGTCACAATATAATCCAGCCGACCTAACAATAATAATATAAAGCCACAAAAATAAAAATAGAGGGATTCTATGGGGCACAGAAATAACAATATGGGGGTAATAGGGGCACAACAATATAAATAGGGGGTATAACTACAATAGTAATGGGGTAATCACTAGTATTATAGGGACCCAACAGAACTACTGAGCTCTTTTGCATGGTAGATCCTACCTGAGGGAAAGCTTCATCATGACTATGAGGATTTGAGTAGAAAGGATAGGGAATGCCATTGTAATTTTCATGGTCAGGTAAGATCTCCTTCCAACCCCCAAATCACTCCATGATCAAAATGTACGAGAATTTTAGAGAAGGTGCAATGTCATCCCTCACACACTCATCTTCACTTGAAGCTCTTAATGAGCCTTTGATTAAAGTCTCAATGGATGATTGGTGTTGCCACATACCTCATCCATCCATCAAAATTTTGTACCAACAAAATTTAGCATCATATTTAATCATACATGTGATGAAATGCAACATTGAAGTTTCCACCATGTTTATCAACCTTTTATACGCTTTGTAGCTTAGCTTTTCTCCTCACCAAAGTTCACCTTGCATTCCCATGTCTCCTCTCACCACTCCTCTTCCCTCAGTTTGGCTCCTATTCCCTAAAGGCTCTCCCCCCCCCCCCACCACAACTCCTCACTGCTAGGTCCTTGACTCCCCTGTCATCCCACCCATGGCTAGAATCCTCCTCTTTTCTAGGGCCTCCTCCTCGCGTTGTAGGAAAATAGGTCACACCCTGGACAGATGGAGGCAGACGAACATCTGCCCCAAGACTCATGTAGAGACTGCAACTTATCAAGCTACTCTCAATTTTCATAACTTGATCCCACAGGAAATTAAAGATGATATCAAGCAGATGAAGGACCATGTGGAGGACATCAAACAACACACCATTACAGAGGAGGTGGATGAAGAGTTCAACTAGATTCTGGACCTTGGCTTCGCGAGGGCCCTTGAAAACTTATACACCCAAACTATTGAGTTTGCATGGAATATGAAGACTCTTTTGGGCATGGCTACGCAAGAGAGCAATCAAGGACTGGAGATGTTGGAGGAGAAAATAGACCAACTAGAGGAGAAAATAGATCAGTTGGGCGCAAAATTCACAGTATATGTAGAATTGGTCCACCACAAAAAAGTTACCACCAAGGACTCGCTTCTATACAAGCGGTTTAAAGCCAATGTCAACAAAAAAGTATGGAGGTGATGGCAGCTCCCTCCCCAACCTGAGCAACCTGAAGCAGGAAGGAAGTTAGGCGAGAAGGTCGTCACTTGAGCCCATCCCAATTGGTGATGATTAGCGCCATATGTTTAGTTATATGCATAGATTGTTTGTAAGCATTTTGTTATCACAACCCTATGTGAGCTCACCCTGTGGTATCTGGATCTCGTTGAGGGGTTTGCATATGAATACTTTATCAATCAGTCTCCCAATCGAACCCTAGGAAACACCAACATGGATTTTTTTGCTCATAATATTGTAATTATGTCTATTATCGATTCTTGTAGAACCTCTAAAGTCAGATAGTATAGAACCTCTAGAACTGAGAATTTTTGCAAATGGCCAGCCTTCTGGTCTGGTCGACCTGTGAAACATCATGATGCATGCTTTTGTGTTCTAATGCAGTAATATAGTTTAGTCTATATATATATATATATATATATATATATATATATATATATATATATATATATATATATATTCAACATTACTTACATATTACACCATGAATGTCAAGTTACTGGAATAATTATCTAAATTCTTAGTTCATGACATTATTTTTATTTTTAGATTCATTTTTTATTCCCAGCAAAACCATTTTTCTTCATATCTACTTGACCTGGATTGCCTTACTCCTTGTTAACTTGAGATAAATGTTTTTTTCTCAATTATTCCACCTTCCATCCATCAAGTTTTTGCTCTGCTCTTTGAGACTCCAGGGCCCAATGGAAAGGAATGTGATATGAGAAATTTGCAATGTTTATTCCAATCCTTTGTCATCTCTATCCTCAACCCCATTTCCCTTGTTTATTTCCATCTAAATATGGAAAATGAGCTAATTAAACTGGTTGTTGTTAAGTTAAAGTAGGCAACCAAATTTAGTGAGGGAACCCCTTAAGACCAAAGTTTTAGCTTGGGGTCAAAAGTCAATTTGTGATGCCTTACCATAGTTCCTAGATAGTGAGGAACATTTCCAAGGACAATACCTCCTAGTGGCCTAGTTATAACGTAACTTGATAACTAACTAGGGGTTAAGTTTGACCCATTCAACCCTCAACATGGGTTATAATTCAACCCTTCTATAGTATTATTCATACTCCAACCCTTCTATAGTATTATTCATACTCCCCACATGGTTTTCCTTTTTTATATGAGCAACATAGGTTTATGTGGCATCCTCACGAATTATGGTAGTTAATCACAATAGGTCAACTTCTAGGAGGCATAACTTTTGCATTTGAACTTTGACTATCATCTTTGTTTCACCATTGGAAAAATCTCTATGTAGAATAATGTCACAATATTCAACACTTAATGAAAAAAATTTAACCCCCAAAAAACTTCATTTAAGGCCTTAAACTAGCTCAATAGGTTTCAGATCCCAAAGTATATCCTTCTTCTAAAATTGCTCCTATAAGATGATTTCTCTTATTTTTCCACCCTGAAAGCATCAATATGGATAAAAAAATATAATGATACAATCTAGATCATACCTCCCATATATGGGAGGCTTTTGGTCCCTAAAAACTACTGAATGAGGTGAGGAAAATTTTCCTCTACCATTTCCCTGGAGTACCATTACCCTTACCTAGAAGTTGTCCTTTCAATCCAATCTATGAAAAGTCACGCTACCTTTGTCTTGTATTTCTAGACCTCTTCTACATAACTATATCCTCTGTTAACTCTGCCTAAGCATTTGGAGCTAAGCCCTTTATGGAAGATAAGACTTGCTCCTCTTCCATATCTAGCATGGATGGCATATCCAGGAAGATCGTGGTAGGAATCATGAAGCGATAGACATTGCCACATCCAACTTTTTCTTGTTAATAGCTTTGACAACAAAGAACTTGCCCTTGAGTTCATTATATTGATAACGTTATATCTCAAGAAGGATGCAATAAAACTCTGAATTTATTGTCAAATAAGAATTTTTGTTTTATTATTATTATATTAAAAACCTTTATATTTATGTTCAAATTCAAACATTAGATACTCTATAGATCAAAGACAAACAAAGAACATTTAAAGTGTTGATCAATTGCTATAATCATGCCCATACTTTGAAACAAATTTATTTATTTTGTGGCTAGAGGAATCAACAATTGGGCAAGTTTCATAACTTGTGTGACACTCTAGGTGCATATGTATGCCCCTTCCATAGGTAGAGGTAAGTTGGGGATTTGAACCTCGAATATCTTGGTACATAACTTCATTTTCACGATGCTTACCAATTGAGTTTCCTTTGGGGAGCTTGAAATGAAAATATTCAATAATATAAATTATAAACATAATTTTTGCATATATTTTCTTTTTTGTGTAGTGGGAAAACCTATCATAAATCAGTAGTCAAAACCGACAGTGGGGACAACCATCACTGGTTGTTATTCGCGAATGCAGGCTGAATCATCACCATCATTCAAGGAAAACCACACCACCTGGAATTACCCATTGGTGGTCTGTAAGTGGGTCAGACTTTTGCTCTTGCCAAATGCCTCTGGGTCTTGGGTTGTTAACCTGTTTCCTTACCTCCTGAAAAGACTAGCTCTTAACCAAGAAAAAACAATTTAAAAACATATATATTTTTTTATTTTTTTTTAAAGTTTAAATAAAGAAATTAATCATTACCACTAAAACATACCAACAAATAGAACATACTAACAACTAGAACTGTAACAATCTCCAATGCCTTCTAAACAACATTTTATCAAACATATTGCACATGAAAGTATAGCAGAAACAAATTTAAGGTCAACAATAAACTATGCATCTTTCTTTTGAGTGGTTTACCCATCCCATCAAGCCACAACAAGTTGGGTGGGGCAAGTGGGTTTGGAGACTGGAATAACCTCTAAAGATATTAGCTTCCCCAAAAGAGTTTAACCACCTACCAACAAATTGCACATGAATTCTATTCTCTTTGTAAATGTGAAAACAACATATGAATTAACTATTTGTGATTCCATACAACATTCACATGAATTTGTAATTTTATTAGTACTTGTCAAGGATTATGACATTTGTCTCATGATCAAAATGCATTGACTATGCATTATTTCGCTATTTTTTTGTAATTTTAACTAGAGTTTCATGAAAATGTTGAATATTTCTATTTTCCGTAATTTTCTAATTTCTTAAAAATCTTGTTTCTAATTTTCAATTGGCTTAGAGAATTTTGATGGAACATAATTTCAAGATATTTTATTTTTTGTATTTGTCAATCCCTGACAATTCATTTAAAATAAAAAATAATAAAATTGACATTTTATTTTTGGCATTTGTCAGTGCGTAACAATTCATTTAAAAATAAAAAATAAAAAAATTGTGAGTGGTCATTCCCACTAATACCAAAACTGATGCGATGCTTTATATAAGTGAGGTATCAACAATTGTGTGGAGCTTTCTTGTAAAAAAAAGGGTAGAGATAGGTCGTTTATGAGGCAAGGTGGTGATGGGATACGCTGAACAATTGTGCGGAGGAAGGGAAATTGTGCAAAGGAGGCAGGTTCTTTAAGAGGCAGGAGTAACAATTGTGCAAAGGAAGTGAGTCACAAGAAAACTGTAACGATTAGCATTGTTATATACTGATGAACATTCTTTTGAGAATGACATTGAGCATTTGCTCTAAAATTGATGATTGTGCTACAGTTTATGCTTCCCAACAATTCCAATCTATGTATGTGTGTATCTAATCACAATAACAAAACGGAGTAATGGTTTATATGATATTGTTCGTAGGGAGTTGATGTGGAGGCTTTTGTTATTTTATTGCGAAAGGTAACAAAAGCCCTATACAAATAAACGCATT